>OZ012694.1:12223967-12896467 GCA_963942565.1 Maea johnstoni
AATCAAGAATGTCCTCAAATGTTTTTGAAATAAATGAAGTTAAAATTTTATAAAGATAAATGTTGTGGTGAATTTCATCCAATGTTCTTTCTTGTTATGTTAAAGAAAAAATGTAGGACCAGTAAAAAATTTGCAGGACCAGTAGATGGATAGGTGTTACTGGTCCTACAGGGCCAGTATCATTCTGAGTTACCGTTGAGGCCTGCTACCCTAGCAAATCTTTACTCAAAAAAATCTACCCTAAAGTTTTTTTCGCCCTCCCAACTCCCAATCGACAAAGAACATGCTTAAAACACACATTTTTGACCAAAAAAATAATCCAATAATTTTTTTTGTACCGACCTACCTCCCTATATTTTTTGGGACCGTTACAGGGAACAAACTTTGTTTTTTCGGACCATACAGAAAACAAACTCTTTTTTGGACCATTACAAGAAGCAACCTATTTTTTTTTCTAGGCCTAAACAGAAGCTCTGCTTTTTGTTTTGCCCGATGGTGATTGAATCTTATTTCATGCATCTGCTGTGATTCACCCGTTTCCACTTCATGAAATGACTAACAACCTCCACGCCAGATGTGGCCTTAGGTGGCCACTCTTATGAGTCATATGATCTTTTTTTTTTTTATCTCATTGCCTGTTGGGGATCATAGTGAAATAACATACTTTAACCCTTATGCTGCTGGTGGCTACTTTGGCCAATACAAAATGATGCAAAAAACCTGAAAAATGACTGAAACCCTGGCAAATAGGTACTCATCTGAGGTACTCAGCAAGGGCCTATCTAATGAATACCAATATGATAGGGTTTAGATGGTTTTCAAAGATTTTTGCGTCTTTTTGCTTTGGATGAAAGAAGCCTCAGCATTGGAAGGGGTAGCACCTGTAGCTCGGGATATATACCTCTATAAAGAACAAAACTGTATGGTATCAGAACCAATGAAACGGTACATTATTTTAATGGTACTGTTAATGGGTTCAAATCCTGTCCTGGGAAAGTGAGAATGTTACCAGTGACTTTGAAGGCAGTGGTTTTGCCAGGCACTCAGGTTTCTTCCACAACTTACAACTGGCTAGTAATGATTTAGCCGCAAAATTGCAGAAAACATGACAAAAAAAAACAAAATTCCAAATCCAAATCTGCAGGTATTTAGAGAAAATTTGGTCCATTATCCTAGCTTCCTGTATATCGATAGATCATTTCCCTATTGGTATCTTGCCCAATATGGCATAAAAGGTGATTAAAATCTAAATTCCAAATTACAATTTTATCTGCTCTTGATATGAATGGTTAAGGCACTGGACTGCTGTAAGAACAATGTTCACAACATCCTGTGCAACTATTTATTTATCAAAAGTAAGCGTTGTACAGAAATAAACGCGACCACTAAAACATCAACTGCTGATAAGACGGTATCAGATCTCATAAGGGTCAGCTAAAAGCATCTCGTGAGGTTGCGGTGAGATCTATTTGAGACGTTCCTGCCCGATACCAGTTTCACAAGTGCCGTAACCGATACCACACTTCCAGCAGTGGGTGGGGCTCTCTTTTACGCCAAACCCCTAGAGCTGGGCTAACTTTGGAGCGTGATTATGGGGAAGAAGGGTGTTGTTTATTATCCTGAAACAGCGCCATGGCCTACTAGAACAGTATGGGGACGTTATTAGCAGTTGAGAGTCAGAGTCAGAATCGCAAGAAGACAAAGATGATGGGTGAGTTGAATTGTTCTCCTGTTTTGAGAATCAAGACGTTTTAGGCATGCAGTTTGTTTTCATTACAGGTTGAAATCTGCGGTTGACTTAGAACTGTACTATATATAGTCATGACATTTTGCTTAATAGTTTTACACAATTGGTTATTAAGATGCGTGGAAAAAATATGTTTTGGTGTAGTGCTGAGGTGTCAGGTTCTAGATAAGAATACTACCACAATACTCCATCTTAAGATACTTAGGTATATCTAATAAATGAATAATCTGATTAAGCAGCAATTTATGAAGATATTTTGGTATGTTTGGGCAAGCCACGGGAAAGGTTGAAAAGTGGTTCTGAATTTTTATAGTGAGGAAAAAATCACTTCAAACATTAGAAAAGTCTATGGAGGTAGGGATCATAATAAGCATTGCAGGCTAATAATCCTTTCAATGCTGAGGCTACTTTACCTCCAATGCACAAGGACAAAATTTTTTGAAAAACAACTAAACCCTGCCATATTGGTATTCATTGGATAGCACTCGGTGAGAACTCGGAAGAGTGCCCATGTGCCAGGGTTTCAGTCATTTTTCAGCTTTTTGCATCATTTTGTATTGGCAAAAGTAGCCACCAGCAGCATAAGGGATAAGAAAAAAATACATTTTGTTCATATAGAGATATCTTGAAACTCCTGACTCTACAGATTTCCTGAAACTCTAGAATGATTGCTGAATGGTGAAACCACTAATGGTTTTATCTATTCTTTTAATTGGCTGAAGGAAGTAGGACTAATCTTTAGGGATTTGTCAGGATAAGCTGCTTATGTAATTTCCCCCTCTCTCATTGCCATATGGACTAGCTTTCTAGCTCCTGTACCCACAGCAATATTCATAGCTCATAGGATACATGGGGTGTCCAACTGTCACATTGTCGCACCAGCGTGTGACAAAAACTTCCAAAAATGGGACAAGACATCCTTTTATTGGTGATTTACTCAATTCCAGATTTAACCCAATGAGTTTATTTAATGTTTCACTCGCATTTTTAGATACCGATTGGATTTAGAAAATGTGTGAACTCCAATTATTGATACTGCCTCATTGATTGATCTTATGCTATGAAGGCTGATATGGTAGTGTCATCTGGTGACAGTATTTAAACTAATTTTCGCACAGTGCCCAACAAAATTGTTGTGCTCCAAGACCAAATGTCTGTGCTCTGGACAGGATTTTGATGTCTTAATAGATATTTAGGGTCATAATAGATAAAATGGGTGAGGGGGGGGGGGGGCATGGTCAAGCACATTGATTGACTACCCCATAGTCTATGAAATAATTAGATACTATCTATTAATTAGATACTATCTATCAATCCTGACCTCTTTCTTTCACTTCATGTCTAGTTCAATAAGTTCAAGATAGATTGCACCAGGAGTGGTCATCACCATTAGCTAAAACCTGTGGCCACCTGGTAAGCAAGTGTTGGACTAAATCAAGGTATATTGGTTTTAGAGTAGTAGGGCTTTTCCCATTTATAAACTGGAAAGATTGCCTGGCTTGAAGCCATCTGGTGAGAAAGTTTTATACTAGATCAGGGTAGATTCAATTTTGAGTTTTTGTGTTTTCCAAGTTAGATATAAAATAAAAACTTGAACAATTACTTGGCCCATAGGCTAGGCTATGTAGGCACCTGGGGTCATAAATATAAAACTGCACAACTTAGTTTGTAGTTAGGAATACAAAGGGATACAATGGACTTTCTTACCACAAGCACATCGCAAGCACTATGCAAAGCTGCATGGTTAGCACTGTGATCTGAGCACTTGATGACATCATCGTGACCTTCCCCCCTGGGATTACAACTGGGGTCTGAGGGCAGCACACATACATATCTCTCCCACCAAAACATAAACAAGAGCTGGAGGACTGGTACCATACCTCTGAGCCACCCGCCCTGGCCAGCAAGCCAGACTCTGCACACGCCAAGTGGGTTGACTGTAGTATTAACCAGGGCGGAAGGGAGGGAGTGGATGGGACGTTATAACCGTTACTGTTAGGAGGCCCTTCAGATGACTGGCACCATGGAGCAAGGTTGGTCTATTTACTTCATATGTTCATCACTTTACATTGGATAATAACATATTGCAGAAACTACTGAGGTACTGGAGACTAGTGGACAGTTGGCTTCCCTCATATAAAGGGGCTAAATCCACGAAAGACATCGGATAGTAACATGTCTAGGTATGAAGTATAGGTCCCTGAAAACAGCCCTATTGTCAAACCTTATCCGTTAATAACCAATGCACTTTTGTTTTGTAGGAAAGTGCATTACATAAATGTATCATGAATAGTTCTCTAAGATAGCTTGTGTTGTACCCTGTCAGTTGATGTCAGAGGAATGCCAGTATTTTTGAGCTATTTAGTTATAGGTATCATGTCAGTTGATGAGGAATGTATGTATGTTGCAGGCTTTCAGCTATGTAGGTATCATGTATAGGTCTTTAAGTTAGCCTCTTATGTGTTGTATCCTGTCAGTTAGTGAGGAATGTATGTATGTTTCAGCTCAGTAGGTATAGGTATCTAAGATAGCTTATAATGGTATGTACCTTGTCTGTTAATGAGGAATGTTCAGCCCTTTAGGTATCATGTATAGGTCTCTAAGATAGCTTATAATGTGTTAATGAGGAACGTATATGTTTCAAGCTTTCAGCTAATGTGGGTATCATGTATAGGTCAGAGTCCTGTGACATATGCTAAAATGAGGTCATCTGGCTGTTTCCCCTTTGGTGCAGCTTGGTGGAGTTCTACGCCTCTGTTTACATTTCTCTTCTTCCTGGTATCCTGCTTATTCCAGTTGTGTCAGTGGCTGTCGCACTTGGGAAGTTTTCAAATATTATGGCGTCAGGGTGGTATTAGTAACCAAAGAGACATATAAAGGAAAACCCCAGAATTTTTATTATTGTCACTTTTTCTGCTCATAAAGAGGCTAAGACATTACTATCCAGTTGTAAGTGGTGGAGGAAACCGGAGTACCCGGTGAAAACCTCTGCCTAACCCCAAGTCACTAGCAACTTTCTCACTTGCCCCGGCCAGGATTTGAACCTGAGCAGTGATGAGAGACAGCTAACAGTCAGTGGCTAAGCCTTAGATCACACAGCCATCAGGGCATCACTTCATGGTGGTCTGACATAAACACATCAAGTGTTAGTAACCAAAGTGTCTTTTAATGGGAAACTTCTGGAAATTCTATCTCTAAATGTTCTAATCGTCTAATTGCTGGAACATTTCAGTCACATATAATTTACATCAATCTTGCTGTCAGGAATGTCTGATGAAATTTGCAACTAGAATATTTTTATGACAATTCATAGGGTAAAGTTATACAGTTTATCCCTACGCTGTGTGATAGCTCTATGCTAAGAGATCAGCTAGTTGTGGCAAAAAAAGATGTATCTTAACCCATTAACCCATTAACACTCACATCAGCCAAAACCGGCTGGACAATTTTGATGAAATCTTTCAGCCTAAAGCATCATTGGCAAAATATTTTAAGGAGAAATGTTGATCAGAACATTACTAACAACTCTCCTTCAAATATTTTGTAAAATCATTCTCAATTTAAAAGTTATGGTCAAAAGTATCTTAGATCCAGACAACAATTTCTGGAGTTACTCTTAAGTGTTAATGGGTTAATGCCCAAGATATCAGCATGGAAAACTGATCTTTTTTATATATATCTTTATTGTGCACAATATTGTATTACTGTTCTACATAACATGGTTTTAATACCATACATGTAACTAGATATCACTTTATTATATATGTTTGTACCACTGTCACTGATGAATGTGGGCCAGCTTAACCTGGTGCCAAGGAAAATAAAAAAAGTTTTAAAAACAAAAAAAGATATCAGCATGAAATTGCCATCTGGATTTATGACACTTTTGATAATAACTTTGGAATATTAACCAGTTATTCCTATAGATTGATATGCCATGAGTTATCAGGCCATCTGATTAAGGATAATTGAGTTATTATGAACAAACTGCAATGAGATTGAGCAAATGTTGTGCATACAATACTCCTGAATGGCAGTTACAGAAAACATTGCTTCCCTCGGACAAACCGGTACCAAGCAAAAGTTTCTGAGGTAACCGAAATATGAGTTACATTATTAACATTTAAGTAGATAGGAATGATTTGGAACCAGTGCTTTTGTACAGGATATGTGAAAATCTGAGGTAGCAAGAATGAAGTAAGCAATATCTAATAATGTATTTTGTATTTTCATTAGTTTTATTTTTCAATTTCTAAATACACTTGTTCACTTCACTTCCGTTTTATATTTTTTGTAAGTTGATTGTATATATCAGGAAATGTAGATTTATTTTCCTAGTCCCTAAAAACTGGGTCAGTTTATTTGTACCATGCGATGTCGTGTGCATAGGACCTGTAGAGCGCCATCTGTGAGGAATCAGTGTTCTGTTTCAGCGAGAACACCCCTCTGAGAGACGTAGCACTGAACAAGTGGATCGTGTGATGTGGTGTCAAACCCATAAATCTTCCACTCAGAGGCCCAATAGGCCTGCCCTGATGGCCCTGTGGTCTAACACGCTGCTACTGACTGCTAGCTGTCTCCCACCACTGAGGGCCTGCCCTGATGGCCATGTGGTCTAACGTGCTGCCACTGACTGCTAGCTGTCTCCCACCACTGAGGGCCTGCCCTGATGGCCCTGTGGTCTAACGTGCTGCCACTGACTGCTCGCTGTCTCCCACCACTGAGGGCCTGCCCTGATGGCTGAGTGGTCTAACGTGCTGCCACTGACTGCTAGCTGTCTCTTACTACTGAGGGCCTGCCTTGATGGCCATGTGGTCTAACACCCTGCCACTGACTGCTAGCTGTCCATAACCACTGAGGGCTTGCCCTGATGGCCATGTGGTCTAACGCGCTGCCAGAGACTGCTCGCTGTCTCTGACCACTGAGGGCCTGCCCTGATGGCCATGTGGTTTAACACGCTGCTACTGACTGCTAGCTGTCTCTCACCACTGAGGGCCTGCCCTGATAGATGTGTGGTCTAAGGCACTGCCACTGACTGCTCGCTGTCTCCCACCACTGAGGGCCTGCCCTGATGGCTGAGTGGTCTAACGTGCTGCCACTGACTGCTAGCTGTCTCTTACTACTGAGGGCCTGCCTTGATGGCCATGTGGTCTAACACCCTGCCACTGACTGCTAGCTGTCCATAACCACTGAGGGCTTGCCCTGATGGCCATGTGGTCTAACGCGCTGCCACAGACTGCTCGCTGTCTCTGACCACTGAGGGCCTGCCCTGATGGCCATGTGGTTTAACACGCTGCTACTGACTGCTAGCTGTCTCTCACCACTGAGGGCCTGCCCTGATAGCCGTGTGGTCTAAGGCACTGCCACTGACTGCTCACTGTCTCTCACCACTTATGGCTTGTCCTGATGGCCAAGTAGTCTAAGACGCTGCCACTGACTGCTTGCTGTCTCTCACCACCGATGGCCTACCCTGATAGCCATGTGGTCTAACGCGCTGCCACTGACTGCTCGCTGTCTCTCACCACTGAGGGCCTGCCCTGATAGCCGTGTGGTCTAAGGCACTGCCACTGACTGCTCACTGTCTCTCACCACTTATGGCTTGTCCTGATGGCCAAGTAGTCTAAGGCGCTGCCACTGACTGCTTGCTGTCTCTCACCACTGATGGCCTACCCTGATAGCCATGTGGTCTAACGCGCTGCCATTGACTGCTAGCTGTCTCTCACCACTGAGAGCCTGCCCTGATAGCTGTGTGGTTTAAGGCACTGCCACTGACTGCTCACTGTCTCTCACCACTTATGTCTTGTCCTGATGGCCAAGTAGTCTAAGGCGCTGCCACTGACTGCTTGCTGTCTCTCACCACCGATGGCCTGCCCTGATAGCCATGTGGTCTAACGCGCTGCCACTGACTGTTAGCTGTCTCCCACCACTAAGGGCCTGCCCTGATAGCCGTGTGGTCTAACACACTGCCACTGACTGCTAACTGTCTCCCACCACTGAGGGCCTACCCTGATAGCGGTGTGGTCTAATGCACTGCCACTGACCACTCGCTGTCTTTCACCACTGAGGGCCTGTCCTGATGGTGGAGTAGTCCAAGGCGCTGCCACTGACTGCTTGCTGTCTCTCACCAATGAGGGCCTGCCCTGATGGCCGTGTGGTCTAAGGCGCTGCCACTGAGAGCTTGCTGTCTCTCACCACTTAGGGTCTGCCCTGATGGCTGAGTGGTCTAAGGTGTTGCCACTGACTGCTCGCTGTCTCCTACCACTGAGGGCCTGCCCCGGTGGCTAAGTGGTCTAAGGCATTGCTAATGGCTGCTTGCTGTCTCTCACCACTGAGGGCCTACCCTGATAGCCGAGTGGTCTAAGACGTTGTCAATGACTGCTCGCTGTCTCTCACCACTTAGAGCCTACCCTGATGGCTGTGTGATCTAAGGCATCGCCACTGGCTCCTAGCTGTCTCTCATCACTAGCCAGTTAGGAATCCCGGGCATGTGAGAAAGTTGCCAGTGACTTGGGGTTAGGAGGTTGTTTTTCGCTGGGTAGTACGGTTTCCTCTTTGTGGAAATGTGGCAGAAAAGTGATGAAAAATCAAATTTCAAAATTCCATGGAGAGACCAAGAAGGTCTTGCTCTCTACATTCTTTTACTGAAATATGCTCACAAACAAAAACAAAATATTTTTCAAAACCCAAGCAATGCATTTCGATAGAAGAATTTCCAGAGAATTGTGCAATCAGGGTATCAAGGGTCAGACAACTTGTTTAATTAATCTTTTCTTGTCTGGATTCAACTTCATAAGAAGCGACTGAATGAATCATTTTTTTAACATATATGTGAAATTTAGCATGATTGCACAAAACATTTTCAAGGCGAACATTTTTATGAAAAAGCTTTGGTCTATGAGATATGTCATGATATTTTCAGGACATTTTTAGGCACTACAGGCATGAGTGGGTTAAGATTATCACTAGAGAAAAGCGGCACCATAATGAAGAATCATAATGGGTAAAAAAGCAGAATCTGCTAAGTACTGTAGCAATTGACTAAGTAAACTTTTTTTCTTCAGGGTGACTGCTTAGTACATATGCAGCACTTTACAGATTAGAGTTTGCCCGTTGGGGAAAGAATAACTCTTTACATTGTTATCATAACACTGCATTCTGTGTTGTAAAGGGGTCTGTGAGTAGTAGTTAGGATACTAGTATTATTAAGGTATCAGATCATTTTAACCCTTATTCTGCTGGTGGCTAGTTTTGCCAATTGATACAAAATAATGCAAAAAAAAAGTCCTGAAAATGATTGAAACCCTGGGTACTTATCTGAGAGTACTCAGCAAGAGTTAATTCCAATGAATACCAACATGGCATGGTTAAGATGATTTTCATAATTTTTTGCTTTTTTTGCATTGGGCAAAATTAACCTCAGCAGCAGAAGGATTGGGATATCATTTCAAAAATATTTTAGAATTAATAATTCGCATCCGTACTATTCAGGCACATGACTGGCTGTAACATCATGAATGTGTAACATGTAGCTCTGAAGGAACTGTATTTCGTAACCTAGAGTTTGTCAATGTGGCAGCTACGAACACGGACATGACACACACCAGTTTTATACAGCAGGAACCACTTTTTCTCCTTTCCCTTAACCCATTGATGCTTAAGAGTTTGTCCGGAAATTGTCGTCTGGATCTATCATACTTTTGATAATTACTTGGGAATTCAGAATTGTATTACAAAATATTTGTAGGAGAGTAGTTGGTAATGTTCTGATTAACATTTCTCCTTGAAATATTTTCCCAACATTGGTTTCATCTTCAAGATTTCACCAAAATTGTCAGGCTGCTTTTGGCTGCTGTGAGCATTATTGGGTTAAGGCGCTCCAGTTATCGCGCCTTAACCCAATAATGTTCACCAGCAGCCAAAAGCACGCCCTTGACACATTCCTTGGTGAAATCTTGAAGAATGAAACCAAATTGAGTGGAAGTTGAACTTCCCTCACTTGATCAAAGGAACTTCACATTTTAGAAAGGATTACTTATCAATGAGTAATCCTTTCTACAATGTTATAGACATGTTACCTCTTTTTTAGACTATCATCCATGGGCACTTCAGGAGCATGAATGTTTTACAGAAGGAACAACTTTTTGTCCGGTCTTCCTAAGGGTCTCCAGAGTTGGCAAAGACTCAAATTCACAGCACTTTATTTGGATAGATTCCAAAAACAAATAGGTGCAACAAATCCTCATTCTCTCTGGTTATTAAGACTGTTGTTTGTTCTTGTATGATGTGCTGGGTCTTAGCGAGGACCAGACTCACTGTCGCCTAGACTTGTCATAATCTTTGAAAATGACTAAGAATGAAGCATAAATTCACACAATATTAAAAGGAGAGTTGTTGATAGAATTCTGGTGAACAATTCTCCTTCAAATATTTTCTAAAAAAATGCTTTTGTTGGAGAGATACCATCAAATTGGCCAGGTGTTTTTTGCTGATACAAGCATTAAAGGGCTACAGGGCTCGTCGGTACCCAGAAGGACCAGGTAGGCTGGCGGGACTACCTGAAACCAAAATCAGGTAGTCCTGCCAGCATTTCAGGTAGCCCCGCCATTTATTCCAAAAAGATTCTTTTTCCCCCGTTTCATGTTAGCAATGATACTTATGCTTTTTTCTTCTATCTTATAGGTTGCGTGCTTAAGGGATGCTATATTTTCTATTTTTCGCTACCATTTTGTAGCATTTTAGTGGGGAACTTCCCCAGGATTCAGGTAGTCCGGCAGGACTACCTGAATCCAACTTTAGGTAGCCCGACAGGGCTGTTTTAGGAATTCAGATCTCCCGGGAGATGGGACTATGCTATTTGTCGAGCCCTGGGCTATAGGTAACTTAATGAGAAAGAAAAAAACTGGAAATTATTTCACATTTTTGACCTTTTGGGGTGTTTTCATTACATGGTTTGGTGATTATGAAAGTGTTATAAGGTTAAACACCTGTGTGCCATTTCTCATTCATAAGAGAGGCTGCCAGTCAGGCAGGTGAACTCCAGAGATACCAGGGCCATGAGCCTGACATTTCTTAAATTTCACAAGATGGAAAATATCAGATACGCTCACTCGAGTTCACTGATCAAGTTGCTCCCTGAAATCCTTACTCGAGATGAAATCATTTACTTTGACAGCAAAGTGTATGAAAACAAATGGAGGAAGAGGGTTTGAGAGACGAAAAGTCTAAACAACTTGCAAAAATTTCTACAAATATTGTTTTGTTGTTTTATAGGCTAGTATAAATACTTTTTATTGGCAATTCAAGTGGTTAATTGATTAGAGGTTTATCTTGAATTTTTCATTGATTGAAATAAAATGTAGAAATAGGATGGTAATGCCTATTGGCCTAAGATGACCATAGATATTTCTAGGGCGTCTGCATTTGAAGTAGGGTGGCCTAAGATTCTACTAGGTTTAGTTTGTGGAATAATTTGTTAATACAATATTTGCAAAGAAAATGCATTGAATTCAGTGAGAACCAAAACTTGTAGCTTATTAGGCAACTACCTTGCCAGAAATTGCTTGTTATACTGAAAATTACATGTTGTTTTCAAGTAATTATAGTTTAGTTCATCGTCTTAAAACTAGGTGGCTACATGTGCATATCTTTAACTAGTACCTTTACCTGTATGACCACAAATACACACACACACACACACACACACACACATACATATATATATATATATATATATATATATATATATATATATATATATATATATATATATATATGTGTGTATATATATATATATATATATATATAATATATATATATATATATATATATATATATATATATATATATATATATATATATATGTATGTGTGTGTGTATGTGTATTCATGTATGTATGAATGTATATATATATATATATATATATATATATATATATATATATATATATATATATATATATATATATATATATATGTATATATATATATATATATATATATATATATATATATATATATATATATATATATATATACATTCATACATACATGAATACACATGATGTGGGTGTGTGCACATTTATGCTAAATGTAATGATTAATTTGCAGGGCAGCATTCACATTTACACTTTATCTAACCTAAGGCAAGACTCTTGGATACCTACCAAGATAGAAGATAAGATAGTGTATGTCCTATAGATCACTCCAAACTCATCTTTATCTTGCACACTTGGCTGCTGCGCTGGCTGCGTATGAGGGAGGTTATGATGATAGTGTTGAGAAGGCTGAGAGGTTTATGAGATATTTCATGGAGCCAGCGTGTGTCTTGGCATACGGAGGCGCATTTCTGGGATCTCTTCCAACCTCAGCCCTGATAACTACCAATAATACCCCACATGTGTGGGCCATAGAGAAAATATAACAGCACTCTGGCAAAGTCAACTCATGTGTAGGCCCTAGGCAGGGGTCCAGCTAGCCACTAGCCCTATTAGTGGAGCAGCAAAGGACCAGATTTTGGGATGGACCCCAACCGGCGGTAGACTAAGCGGCATCATACATCAAATGAAAGCTAAAAATCTCAGGATTCAGAAACTGCGTGATGCCGGAACCAAAAAGTTGTACAAGCAGAGATATCGCACCGTTTCCATGGCAACCTTTTTGAAAAAGTGAAAACACTGACAAATTACTCTTCAATTAAATCCTTATTTGGTGGCCTTCTTACCAATATTCCTTATTCAAATTACTCATGGTAATTAGTGAAGTCCTTGTCTAGTGAAAATAAGTGAAACGAAATGTCTAAGTAGTGTTTGCACTGAGTGACCTCACATTTAGGGTACATATGTAGAAACGGTTAAAAAGATAGTATTTTTGGACTTTAAAGTTATTATAAAATGCTTATATGAGCTTGTTCAGGCACACAATATACGTTTTCAGAAAGTAGAAACTGTAAGCTTTCATTTGATGTATTATTAGACTCCTGGCACATTTTGGTACTGAAGGTTTGGCTTCATAGATAGTAGCTGTAGTTGGGACTATATACACCAACTTGGTGAGAACTCACCCAATGACTATCTCACTCTAATTTTCTGGCTTCATAGCATTATTCTTCATTGAAATTACTCTTAACAGTTAACATGGTCCTTGTCTAGTGAAATTAATGAAGACAAATGTTAAAGATGTGTTTGTACTGGGTGACCCCACGTTTAGGGTAAATATGCAGAAATGGCCAAAAACATTGTATTTTTGGAACTTTTTTGTTTTAATGAAAGGCATATATGAGATTGTGCAGGCAAACAATAGATATCTTCATAAAGTAGACACTATGAGCGTGTATGGGATAATTATTGGACACTTTTCACAATTTTGGATTGTACATATGGGCAATATACACAGCAATTTGGTGAAGTCACCTAATGCTCATCTCATTCTAGTTTTGTGGCTTTTTAGCATTATTCTTCATTCAAATTACTCTTGACAGTTAATGAGGTAGTTTTCAAGTGAAATTATCTAAGACAAATGGTAAAGATATGTTAGTACTGAGTGACCCCACGTTTAGGGTAAATATGATGAAACGGGGGAAAAATTTGTATTTTTGGAGATTTTGTTTTAATGAAAGGCATATATGAGACTGTGCAGGTGAACAATAGCTATCTATAGAAGAAAAACAATATGAGCATTCATTTGATGTGTTATTCTACCCCTTTGAGCACTTTTGTTTTGAAATATGTATAGCTCTAGTAAGAAGTATGTACGACAACTTGGTAAAAACTTACTTAAAACCTCTTTTCCACTCATGTTACTTTGAACCACATTTACCAATGCTACCTAGTATACAATAAAACTAATATGGATATCCATTTGAACTGAGTTTTGTAGATAATGCCCTATGGCCTAATACCTGATATCTTATTTTATGTGATGTTTTTGAAGGTAATAAGGGATCATCGACCAACCTAAAAGCTATTTTGTACTAACGTAGGTTGTTGTTGCACATAGTCTTTTAGTCTTGGGGCTGCAACCTCCAACCATAGCTAGTCTCCCTCCCCTCACAACCTAAAAGACAAGCTGAATTTTGATTATTGTCACCTTTTCTGTAATATTGCAACTAAGCAAAAGGCAGAAAGTGTCAAAACTCCCGGAACACAGCTCTGCAGAAGAACTTGCAAATAGGTTCTCATGCTTTTTCAAGGAAAAGATTTATAAAATCAGGGATAACCTCCCTGACTGCTCTGACATCAACCTGGAAATAGCACAGTCACCACCTGTTTCCACTCTGAATGTTCTGCGGAATACTACAGAGGAGGAAGTATGGAAGATAATTTGCAAGTCTCCTGCAAAAAGCTGCATGCTTGATCCAATCCCAACTTGGCTCATCAAAGAAAGTAGAAGTGAATTACTTCCAGTAATGACTAACATCATAAATTCTTCTCTCAGATCTAGCCAGGTACCGAAATCCATGAAGTCGGCTATAGTAACACCGTTACTTAAGAAATCTACCCTAGATCCAGATATTCTAAAGAACTACCGTCCTGTCAGTAACCTTTCTTACATCTCAAAACTGTTGGAAAGGGTGGTGGCGGGGCGACTCACTGACTACATGACTGAGAACAACTTGCACGAACATTTACAATCTGCCTACAAGCCTGGTCACAGCACTGAGACTGCCCTAGTAAAAGTACAGAATGACATTCTAACCAGCATTGACCAGCATGGAGTAGTTATACTGGTCATGTTAGATCTGAGTGCGGCATTCGACACCATCGACCATGATATTCTATTCAGCAGAATGGAAAATACACTAGGTATTACGGGTCAAGCACTTGCTTGGTTTAAGTCTTACCTGTCAGGTCGCACACTCCGCATCAAGATTGACAAGTCGTTCTCTGAGTTACAGGACATTCTGTGGTCCGTACCACATGGATCAGTGTTAGGACCATTGTTGTTCCTGATATACCTCCTACCCCTTGGAAAACTTATCAGAAAGCATGGTTTAGAGCTTCACATATATGCAGACGACACACAGCTCTATCTGGCAATAAAACCCATCACTCAACAAGCTGTGGATATAGGAGTTGCTAGGCTGGAGGGCTGCCTCACTGACATATATACATGGATGTCACAGAACAAGCTAAAACTGAATGCAGACAAAACGGAAGTCCTTGTGCTAGGTACCCCTAAGCAGCGAGCCAAAATATCTGTGCCTAGCATCTCAGTAAATGGTGAGATTGTCAAGATTCTCAATATACCTATCGGCAATCTGGGCTCTGTTTTTGATCCGAGCATGAATATGGCAGCACATGTGTCAAAGGCAGTCAAATCTGCAAACTATTACCTGCGAAACATCGGAAGGATCAGAAAATACTTGACTGCAGAATCAAGTAAGAGTGCTGTCATATACCTGGTAACCTCAAGATTTGACTACTGCAATGGACTTCTCTGTGGAATACCCGAAGAGCTAATACGTAAGCTCCAGAGAGTACAGAACAACGCTGCCAGGGTGATCACTCTAACGAAGAAGTATGACCACATCACTCCAGTACTGAAGGAGCTGCACTGGCTACCAGTCAGGAAGAGAATTGAATTCAAGATTCTGCTACTGGCGTACAAGTGTTTGCACGGAACTGCACCTTCTTACCTGAGGGAATTGCTGAAAGAGTATGTCCCACCCCGGACACTGAGATCAACATCCAAGAACTTACTCTGCGAGCCAAGAAACAACATGAAAACCTACGGTGACAGATCGTTTAGTGCCTGTGCCCCAAAACTATGGAATCAGCTCCCAGATAATATTCGGGCAGCTGGGAGTGTGGCAATCTTTAAACGACAACTGAAAACACATCTGTTCAAAGATGTATATATCAATTAACTATGTGGATATCAACATCTATCCTTTGACAATGGAATGTAATGCGCCTTTGAGCATGTTTATATGGAAAGGGCGCAATATCAAATGACAATATTATTATTATTATTATTAAGTCATGTTTTGCCAGTTGGTGCGGAAACCACTGTCTAACCCCAAGTCACTGACAACTTTCTTACATGCCCTGGCCAGGATTTGAGAGATACCTAGCAGTCTTTGGCAATGCCTTAGACCACAAGGCCATCAGGGTAGGCCATCTGAAAAATTCATCATGGAGACATCTCAGCAAAAGTCATCCCCAAATATAGCTTAACCTCCCTCCAACCCATAATGCAAGCTAAAAACTAATCCTTGAGAGATTGCATCACAGGTCTCCCACAACCAGGACTACTCCACATATTTATGAAGTCTGATGGTCCATAGTCCATTACTATTGATAGGAGCTCCATTTGATTATATCATACATGTTTCTTCAATTTTTCACCCAAAAACATTTACATCGCTGGGAGGGCATATTTGTGATGCCTAAATATATATTTCATATAGGCTAACTAGTCCAATAGAAGCAGCGTAGAGGAAGAACCGAGTCCGAAAAAAGCTACCTAAACCTATCCACAATTGAATTTCTAATCGGAGAGAATTGTCTAGATCTAAGATATCCTTGAACATAATTTATGAATGAAATAAAGCATCAAAAAATATCTTAAGGAGAGTGATGAACTATGCTACAGTTAACAGTGCTCCTCAAAATATGCTTTTAGTAGGAAAACATCAAAACAGCCCTTTTGAGGTGCTGCAGGCCTTGATTAGTTGAACACCTCACCAGCAAGTTGGAAACTACTAACATAGCAGTATTCAGGGTGTTCTTTCAATCAATTTGAATGAACTTCTTTGGACCCCAAAACCAATATCAAATGCAATTAATATTGCTCCTCATAATCTGAAATACATTTAAATAGACATAAAGTGACACCCTATAGATATATCATTAAACTAGACACAAGTTCTCTGTACTATCTATCTAGTTAACAGCATACCTCAGGATAGAGTTGTAGACACCACTGGCATTATGATCCTGTAACCTTTCATAACTGACAAACACTAGGGAAATCAAGGTTTTTACCGGGATTATTGAAACATCTCCTGAAGCTATGGGTCAATGAGGGCAAATGTGCTGGCCAACTTTTGGTTGTTCTTTTTATCAAACAAAGGCACCAGTCAGTTTAGACTATCACAGAATTAGATAACATTAGTACAAGAAATGAATAAAGCAATCAGGTAATTTTTGTAAAAAGGCCTATTATGACAAGTTCTGAAACTATTATAGGGAGCTTTATTTACACTATGGAGTATGATATGGTGAATGATACAAACAATGGGATTGGAGGGTCTACTTTCTTGATTGCAGCCATTGGTTGCCTTATTAAAACTAGTATGTCTTTCATTAAAACAAAAAGGTCCAAAATATAAAATTAACACCCTTTTCGCATATATACTCTAAACATGGGGTCATTTTGTGCAAACACAACTGAACAGTTTTCTTTCACTAAAGAGGGATCTAATTATTTGCCAAGAGTAATTTAAATGAGAATTAATGCTGGGAAGCCCCATAAGTAGAGTGAGATGGTAATTAGGTACCTTTATGACCAAGTTTTTGTACAAAGCCCACACTACAGCTATGAACTGAGGTCATATTTACAATCCAAAATTGTGCAAAGGGTCTAATAATAATCAAATGCAAGCTCATTGTGTCTACTTTATGAAGATATCTATTTTTTGCCTGCACAATCTCATATATGCCTTTCATTAAAACAAAGAAATCCAAAAATACAATGTTTTTGGCCATTTCTGCATATTTACCCTAAACATGGGGTCACTCAGTATAAACACATTTTTAACATGTCTTCACAAACTTCACTAGACAAGGACCTTATGAACTGTCAAGAGTAATTTGAATGTAGAAGAATGCTATGAAGCCAGAAAACAACAGTGAGATAGCAATTGAGTTTTCACCAAATTGGTACATAGTCCCCACCACAGCTACTATGTATGAAGCCAAATGTTCAGTATAAAAATGTGCAAGGAGTCTAATAATACATTAAATCAAAGCTTACAATGTCTACTTTTCGAAAATATATGTTGCATGCCTAAACAACGATATATATATATGCCTTCTATTAAAACTTTAAACCGTTTCTACATATGTACCCTAAATGTGAGGTCACTCAGTGCAAACAATACTTTTTATTCCACTTTTCCCACTTGACAAGGACGTTACTAATTATCAAGAGTAATTTGAATGAGGAATATTGGTAAGAAGGCCACCAAATAAGAATTTAATTGAAGAGTAATTTTTTAGGGTTTTCACTACTTCAAGAGGTTGCCATGGAAATGGTGCAATATCACCGTTTGTACAACTTTTCAGTTCGGGCATCACACAGTTTCTGAATCCTGAGATTTTTATCTTTCATTTGATGTATGATGCCTTTTATTCAAACAAAAAAGTCCCAAAAATACAATGTCTTTGGCCATTTCTGCATATTTACCCTAAACGTGGCCAGGTCACTCAGTACCAGCACATTTTAAACAGCTAACTTCACTAACTTTACTAGACAAGGACCTTATTAACTTTCAAGAGTAATCTGAATGAAGAATAATGCTATGTAGCCACTAAACTAGAGTTAGATAGTCATTGGGTGAGTTTTCACCAAATTGGTGTATAAAATCCCCACTACAGCTACTATCTATGAAGCCAAATCGTCAGTAACAAAATGTGCCAGGAGTCTAATAATACATCAAATGAAAGCTTACAGTGTCTACTTTCTGAAAATATATACTGCATGCCTAAACAATTTCATATAAGCCTTTTATGAAAACTTTAAAGTCCAAAAATACTAATTTTTTACCCGTTTCTACATATGTACCCTAAATGTGAGGTCACTCAGTACAAACACTACTTAGACATTTTCTTTGACTTTTTCTCACAAGACAAGGACCTTATTAATTATCAGGAGTAATTTGAATGAGGAATATTGGTAAGAAGGCCACCAAATAAGGATTTAATTGAAGAGTAATTTGTCAGTGTTTTCACTACTTCAAAAAGGTTGCCATGGAAACGGTGCAATATCTCTGCTTGTACAACTTTTTGGTTCCGGCATCACGCAGTTCCTGAATCCTGAGATTCTTAGCTTTCATTTGATTTATGATGCTGCTTAGTCTACCGCCGGTTGGGGTTACTCCTAAAATAAGCCACTTTTTGGGCCTGTGCTGCTCCACTATATAGCCAATGGCTACAGAAAACTGTGTTGGGCTAAAATGATATTTGCCTTTGTAGGCTATAAGAAAATTAAAATTTTAAGATCATCCCTAGAGCAATATCAATAATAAAATCAGTTGGAGAACACCATTTGACACATCCTTTGTCCTTTGGTAAAATGCCAATATACAATAGAAAAGTGAAAAGATAATGTTTCTCTCATACTTTTGAAAATAACTTGGGAATAATGCGAACGTTCACAAAATATTTGACGGAGAGTTGTTGTTTGGTTTCGGTTGAACATTTCTCCTTCAAATATTTTCCAAAAGATGCTTTTGTTAGAAAATTATTTCCAAAAATGTCAGGTCTGTTTTGTTTGCTCCGAGTGTGAATGGGTTAAGAACACTTAAGTAGGTGAAATAGGCTTAACAACAAATAATGTCACTAGTTTACAAAAGATGGCAGCAGTGTCATTAGGAGCTGCAGAAAAGTAACTAGTATTCTGAAACTATCAGGGCTCACCACGGATAGTTAAAACAGAACTCAACCCATTAATGCCTGTAGGGCCCAAAACAGTGTGAATATTTTGGTGAAATCTCTCTAATAAAATCAATTTTTAAGAAATATTTGATGGAAAAATATTGATCAGAAACTACATTCTGACAATTGTTAAATTCCGAAGTTGCATTCAAAAGTTAAAAAAGATGTCACTTGTCAAGGCAATCTCTAGGGATGGAAGGGTTTTGTTTGGTCTCAGTTAAATCCTGTGCTCAATATTCAGGTAATATTGTTGAATATGTAAAAAGGATGCTGAATGAATTTTAACCAAGTTAACAAACTATAAGTGATGGAAAATTGCACCAGAAGCTCCACTCTTTCTTAAATCTTCATGACATTTTCCTCCATCAGTTTTGGTGTCCTTCCCATTTCTTTTTCACGTGGCATGTGTTTGTGTAGAAATGTCTGTGATGGTATTTAGTAAGTAGTTTTGTCACCAGATGGCAGCATCTGTCCTGTGCAGCCAGAGCACCAAGTCTAAGAGAGATCTGAGCCATAGGATTGTCATAACACTGGAAGGCGATGGTGATGATGATGAACTAGAATTATGAAATAGTTACTAGTATTGTCACCAGCTGGCAGTATGTGTCCTGTGAAGCCAGAGTGGGTCTACAAGAGACCTGAGCCTCAGGATTGTCATAACACTGAGAGGCGATCTTGAAATGTGAAACAGTTAGTAGATTTGTCACCAGATGGCAGTAAGTGTCCTGTGAAGCCAGAGCGGGTAAGACTACAGGAGACCTGAGCCTCAGGATTGTCATAACACTGAAAGGCGATGGTGATGAACTAGAATGTTTTCTTTTAATAGCCTTGTCACATTCCTGCAATAGGTCGTTCATCAGAAATGTGTTGCCATGGAAACAGGTATCCTCCATGTTTATGTTGCATTCACTTGCTGTTCTTATTTGTTTTTGGAGTGTCGTGTGCGCATCCCAACTTGTCAGCTAACCGTGTTCCTTGTCACAGCTAGGTGTAAGAAACTTGACTGATTATATCTTCAGAATGTTACACTGTCTATCATACCAAGAATATATATTTATGAATGCATTATCAGGGGATGTTATTAACACAACTGTCAGCTAACCCATGTTCCATGTTACGGCTACATGGAAGAAACTTAACAAACTACATCTTCAGGGTATTCCACTGTCTGGTCATACCAAGAATATATATTTATGAATGAATGCATTATCATGGGATGTTATTAAAACAACTCTCAAATACATAATTTCATTTATTCTTGCTGTGTTCTTATTTTTTGGGGGAGTGACGTGTGAGCATTGCAACTTGTCAGCTAACCTTTGTTCCTTGTCACAGCTACGTGTAAGAAACTTGACTGATTACATCTTTACAGTATTCCACTGTCTGTCATAGCAACAATATCTTTTTTGAATGCATTATCATGAGATGTTATTAAAACAACTCTCAAAGGCATTACTCCATTCATTCTCAGGGCACCTTGCATCTTGAAATTGACTTTTTAAAAGATTACCCATTAAAAGATTTGGTGTCCTGAGGGGGAGGTGGATTTTGATGGTTTGGGTGTTTTGATGATGCCCAGACGCCTTGCCTTGCTAAGTCTATGGTACTAGTTCCATCTGTGTAGATATAGTATTCCCTAGAGCTTGCATTATAGACTGGAGAACCTGATACCTGATCTGCTCCTTTATGTGTGTTGTACACAAAAATAAACTTCCTCAATTATTGCACAGTAAAATTTATGCTGGCAGAGACCTTTTGTAAAAAGTGCTGTTGCTAAAACAGATGTTGAGGGAGCCAGTCGTCTGGGTGACTTTAATCACTTAGCACATCATCTCTGTACAATCCCAACTATGCCTCAAAGAGTCTGCTTCCAATACTTTCCAGGCCTGCCCTGATAGATGGCCAGTAATAATATTTTCCTATCTGGAAACTAACAGCTCTCTAAGTAGCCTAGATTTGTAGGCTGTCATTTAAAAAAAAATTGTTTTTGGTCTTTCAAGTTTTTTTTGATGGGGGGCGCCAAATGGTCAAGGTGTGAGTGGCCAAATTAATTCACATCACTTACTCATCTAGTGAATAGAGAACTCAGTTTGAGTATTACACCTAAAACCTCTATAGAAATATGAGGACCAGGTGGTGCCACCTCTCCACCATACCTGGTACTAAACGACACTGCTCGGTCAGCATAGAAGGGAATGTCAACTTTTTTAGGAGTATAGTCATGTATGTTTTCAGCCTGACGTGCTCTGGAAGCAAATGCACACGTTAAAATACCTCTGTGTTTCGGTGACAGCTTTATGAGAAAAAGCTTGCCATTCCAAGGTTTACCCATTCATGCTCAAGCAGTCAAGAAAGAGTATGTTGAAATCAAAGTATTTCAAAAGGATAAATGATTTTAAATTAATACAGTGAAACCTCTTATTGTGAACACCCAGGAGATGTGAAAATAATATCCTGGTACCATTTGTATCTTTTATGTTATAAAAAGACATCTGAGATGTGACCACCCCCAAATGTGAACATGTTTAGTGCTGGGTCAGTTCAGCAGATTTTCAATGCTAGGCTACTGTTATTTCATTTCATGCAAATCACTCGTCGCGGCACTTGGGGTGTTTGTGTATGTTAGGACATGTTTTGGCTGCCTCTTGTTCCAGACAGGGAAAAGGGCGCCCTTCCGAGGTGGCGAGGCAGAAAATATTTACGGCATAAAAACAATCCCATGTTTGATGAATGGGGATAGCAGATGGCTGACATTTCGCTAGTGGCTGGGTATTTTAGTTACCATTTAAGAGAGATGGGTGAATAAAGAGGAGGTAGCAAACATCAGGATTCTCCAGAGACGAGGCTAGGTGCTGCTAGTTTGATGAGGCCTAGGTGAGTACGGTACATGCATTTTCCTCTCAGGTTGATGTGGTTTTACAGGGAATGATCATAACCCTTATGTTGCTGATAGCTAAATTGGCCAATACAAAAGAATGCAAAAATCCGGAAAAATCACTGAAACCCTGACATATGGGTACTCATCTGAGAGTACTCAGCGAGGGCTTGTCAACGAATACCAACATGATAGGTTTAGATGGTTTTCTAAAATGTTTGCGTTCTCGTGCATAGGGCGAAAGTAGCCCCAGCATCAGGAGGGTTAATGGGCGTTTTAGGGGAATTTGCCCTGGATCATGTGATTTTGCAACTAGATGATGTTGAACAATAGGAGCCAAGATTGGGAATGGACATATCATTGAACAGTTTGAGCAATTTGAAAATTTTTCTCTTTTCCTTTTCAATTTTTATTTCTTCATTTTACCTAATAGTGACCAAAAATGCATCTGCAAGCACATGTTTTTCAAAAGTTTCTGGGGGGGTGCATCCCAGACTCCCTAGCCTTTATATATATATAAAGATATATATATATATATATATATATATATATATATATATATATATATATATATATATATATATATATATATATATATATATATTATATATATATATATATATATATATATATATATATATATATATATATATATATATATATATATATATATATATATATATATACATATATATTTTATTTCAACTGTGGATTGATGAGGACTCGTGTGATCTTTGTGAAGGAATGAATGGTAGATTCGGTAGGAATCAGCATCAGGAAAATCATAGATACAGTTTCAGCAGATCTTTTCTAGAAAATCTAGTTTTGATATCTTGCCATTCATATAAAAAACAAACCCTAATTAGTTCCAGCTAGTGCTGTTGATGACTCAGCTGTGCACTTAAAATGGCCTGAGGACAAGAAAGACTCATTCATAACTTATCATGATTTATTCAACCTTTTTCAAGCATTTATTTTCTTTTCTCGATTTCCACTTTTACCTGAAATGTCTGAGAATGAAATTTTTGACATTTTTCTTCATATGTGAAATGGTGATTTTGTACACACCATTGACTCTCAAAGATGTTATTTTTAGCCGCTTGGATAATTGGGATTAGTACCACGCGAGGGGTTACACAAGCAGGAAGCCACATGTCGGTCGGCCGAGTCCACGCCAGACAGCGAGAAAGGCTAAACACTCTCTTAGTAGTTTACCGTTTGTTCTAGGGGAGAGTGGTACACACGGGAAAGATGCCTTGGAAAAATCATTTTATCCAAGGTTCGCCATTTCGGGTGTCATTAAGGACATTATTTGCAGGTAGGGAAGATTTTTATTAACCCATCCATACCAAAGGCAAGCGCTGTGTGAAATTAATTTTATCCATATAATTTTATCTAAGGTTCGCAATTTTGGGTGTCACTAATGATATCGTTTGCAGGTAGGGAAGATTTTTTATTAATTCACAACATATTTGAAGGAGTTGATATTTGATTGATATTCGTAATCAGCAATCGCTCTTCAGTTATTTAAAAAAAAATCCTCTGTCCGGGAGATATTCCATGAATGTCAGGATGCAGACTGGAAAGGGTTAAAAGTGTTATTGACCCAATTAGCTTCCTCATCATTATAACCAATGTTTCTTTTGTTGAAATCTATGTAAGAGATAGGTGCTGTTAAGAAGTTCCCACTAGAATAGTGGTTTCCTGAACAATTTACCGTGCTAAAATTAGCTTTTTCTATGTTGAACTTTTGAAAAGTTTAGAAAGCTATTCTCGTCAAGTTACAGAAACAATCAATCGCTGTTTCAACCAACTTTGTGTAAGATATATAGAAAAACTTTATAAGCTTGATTCTACGATACAGAATGCATGGAAAGGTTGTTTATATGATGTGTCCAAATAACTGAGTATAAGGCAAGTTCACTACTGTAATGTTTACATTCATGTTGCCTGACATGGCTGCTTTTCATAAGAGGATGTTCCCTTGTAAAACAAAGTAGATTACTAAGCCAAGTACTAGTTAATTGAAATATCAATAGACATTAGAGAATATATGAACTGACCTGCTAGAAAAGCTACAGGAGGCCTTATGCAGAAGGTTTAAGTTTCCCCACAGAGTATTACCCGGTAAATATGTTACCCATGTCAGTTTCAAATCCCTAGGCTGGCAACATGAAATGCTGGTGGGGCAATATGAATTTAGCTTTAATTTGCCCACCTGACTACCGGGTTATCTTGGGCACTGTTGAGCATTACATACTGTTTTGTTATGACCACCTGTGCGCTGAGGGAGTGAAATACTGTTGTTGACGGCATTCACACTTCAGTAGGTAGATCCAGACAGCATTCTCTCTAGTCTATCCATGTGTCAGCCGTTCACCCATCAAGTGTCCATGATCACCATACATTCCCGGCAGTTCCCCCAGACAGACTGTTGATGGACTGTCATGAACTCGGAGGATGGCACGGTATGCCGCAGGATAGAACCAGTTATCTTGTCCTACAGCGAGGCTCTGAGGAACACGCTCGCTGAAAGACGTGATCCCAGAGAGATGTAGAGATGTGTATATAAGTAGAGCTCTGCTGAGCTGATAAGTGATGGACATTGGGTAGGGTATGTATCTTGTTAGGTGAGACTAGTTAAATGTCATTTCACAGGGATAGACATTATCTTCACAGGTAAGATGTCTCGCATCAAACCGGTTGTCCGGTGTACAGCGGGACACTAGGAAACACACTTGCTCCAAAAGATCTGATCCCAGAGAGAGGTAGAGATGTAGTTAAGTAGAGCTCTGCCGAGCTGAGAAATCCCGCAATATAGAATCAGGGGATGTAGGACTTATCTTGTCTTACAGCCAGCCCCTGAGAAACACGCTCGCTGAAAGACGTGATCCCAGAGAGATGTAGAGATGTGTTGTATATAAGTAGAGTTCTGCCGAGCTGATAAGTGATAGAATTCAGGTAGGGTATGTATCTTGTTAGGTAAACCTAGTTAAATGTCATTTCACGGGGAGAGACATTATCTGCTCACCAGCTGTCTGCCACAGGTAAGATGTCTCCTACAAAAGAGCTTTCAGGTGAGGAACATGCTTGATGAAAGATGTAATCCTAGAGAGAGGGAGAGATGTATATATAAGTAGAGCTCTGCCGAGCTGATAAATCCCACAAGATGGAATCAGGGGATGTAGGACTTATCTTGTCTTACAGTGAGACCCTAAGAAACACGCTTACCGAAAGATGTGATCCCAGAGAGATGTAGAGATGTGTATATAAGTAGAGCTCTGCTGAGCTGATAAGTGATAGAAGTCAGGTAGAATATGTATCTTGCTAGGTAAGCCAAGTTAAATGTCATTTCACAGGGAGAGACGTTATCTGTTCACCGGCTCTCTGCCACAGGTAAGATGTCTCGCATCAAAACAGCTGCCATCTCAGGCCTGGATCATATAGCTTGCCGCCTTGTACCCCTGTATCAGACTTCTAGTGATTTGCAAAAGTAAAATAAAATCAAAAATCAAAAACAGCATTATCATGGAATGGGAATTATCATTCTAAAGGGAAATTATCCTACCTATAGGAATATGGAATTTACATTTTTCGTCACTTTTTCTGCCATATTGCGGCTAAGTCATGACTTAAGCCACTTTCTCACATGCTTGGGATTCGTACCTGGGCAGTGATAAGAGACAGATAGCAGGCAGTGGCAACACCTCAGACCACACGGCCATCAGGGCAGGCCCATAGGGAACATCCTATATATTGGCAATGATATCAGTCAGCATTTCATCTGTGACTGCTATTTCATTTTTCTTTAACAATAAAAGGTGGCGCCACTAACCTCCAGTATCATATGATGGATGTCCCAGCAGCTGGAAGCCTATAAATAGTCAGGGTATGTTTGTGTTTGTCACAGAACAGTTATGGCATTGGGGGGCGGTGTGGCACCCATATCCTCCAGTCTGCCTCCAAGACTGCTTGACCTGGTTCCCAAACATGCTCCACCAATAAAACTAACATTAACTCTTTCACGTCTGAAGCGCCTCAATAAGGCGGGCCAACTTTTGTGATAATTCTTTAACAAAATCAATTTTGAAATATCATATTTGAAGAATAAAAGGTGATTGTACTCAAATTTCATATCTCCTCGCAATAATTTTTAGATTAGAGCTGTCTTAATATGATATTTTCATATTGTTCATTTAGATGACATGGAGAAAACTCCAGGGGGAAATATTCACTGGGAAGCCATGTAGGGCAACTCCATATGGAAACATAATTACAATCATAGATAAACTTTGTTGAGATAGGTTTGGCCTCATTTACAATGGCATAATTATTGCAAAAATCATATTGAAAGGAATGGGTTAAATTATTTTAAACAACCACTTAACTGGGAAAGGGAAGAAAGGTCAGGTGCTCATATCTTACCTATCAAAGGCTGGTTGGAATATTAACACCTTTACTAATTGTAAATTACAACTCAAGTAAATACCTGATTTTGTTATTGAGTTGGTAAATGGTAAATATGCAGTAGTCACCAACCAGAAAGAGACAGACGGGGATGTAGCCATTGGGGATAGCTTACAGCTTTGATATTTCTGTTGTGGCATTCCTGTCAGTTACAGACCCACTCTACACAGTTTCTGGTTACCAGCCAAAACAATTAGTCAACTAGCCATCTCCATGGGGTAGCGAAACAGCGAGGACTTCCAAAGTGTACCTACCGTTAACCTATGTATGCCTCTAGAAGCTAGAAAAATACAATTTTAATCACGCATTAGTGACTAGAATATTTTACAAAAAAATATTTGAGCGAAATATGATCAGCAAGGAAGAAAGGAACTGGTTATAATGTTCTTTTCAGCAGCCTATGTCATGTTTTTGAGATAGAACCCTGGAAACAGGAAGCAATTTCCCACTCTTATTGAATAGTTTCAGGGGGTATTCAGGGGTAGAAGCAAATAGAGACAGAGGTAGACCAAGAGAGGAGAGAAAGAGAGAGAGATGGGGAGACAGAGAGGGAGATTGGGTGAGAGAGAGACAGAGAGATTGGGTTACGTGAGAGAGAAAGATGGGGAGAATGAGAGTGTGTGAGAGAGAGAGAGAGAGAGAGAGAGAGAGAGAGAGAGAGAGAGAGGGGGAGAAAAGTTGAGTCCTGTGTTGCGGACATGTGTGTGTCGACATTGCTGCTGTTCAATCTGTTATAAATCTATTTACACAGGCCTTGGTGTTGGTACTGGCAATAAGCTCAGATCCTGGTTGGGAACATGTGGTAGTTATCATGACTGAAGGCATGGATGCCAGGCCAGTAAGTAGTTAAAACTACACAATTAGCATAGCAGCAACAAGGAGCAAGTCCTCCTACTTCTCAGACTTAACCCGTTCATGCCTGGGGCTGGTTGCACTAACAGGCTTAATTAAGGCTTAGAATCAATTTGTAAATTCATTGTCTACAACAATCAGCATTGTTGTTGTAGATACTGAATTTACAGATTAAGCCAATAGCATCAGCAACAGCCAACTTAGAACATAACTTATCAAACAGAGAAACATTTGAAATACATTTGAAAAGGAAAACGAAAAAGAGCATTTATTTGTTTATTCAATAGACTAAGAACCAGGATCTTTAAGTAAGCAGGATTGGTGGGCATCATTTGAACACCCAAACCCACAAAAACCATACTCAATGACACCCTAATCTTTGGTGAGGAATTTCTTAATTGAAGCCTTTTCCTCAATGTAATTCCTATGACATTGCATAATGACAGCATGCCTTTCTTAATAAGTAAATTCAGTTTTTAAGTGTTAACTGAATTGTCATTGTTTCCATTAAAAAATAGGTATCCAAAAATTAAATATTGATAATAATGGACACATTTTTGGATCCACAAAATACATTTGGACTCGCAAGTTTCTAAATCCTAGCTTAATGACCCTGCTAGGAGACAGTCCACTTTGTGGGCGGAGGTAATTGATCCTTATCCTATAAGTTAATAGCCCTTATCTAGGTTTATCCCTCACCACATTACTCTTATCTCTACAGCCTGCACCTAAGCGGACTGCAAGTGTTTTCTATCATACTCATGATCGCCAGGGACCTTCAGCCATGGTATGAGTAATGTTAGAAATATTTGGTATTTTTGTCAAAAGTTTGAAAAGTTTGATTAAATTATAGATAATGATCTATTACTCTTATCTGTACAGCCAGCGCTTAACTCCTAAGTCGAGATAATTGCTTTCTATCATGAATGTCAGGGACCTTCAGTTAGTGTATTACTGTATAAGTAATGTAAAGAATCTGTTGACAATTTTGACCCCATTAATTGCTGAAAATTTTGATTAAATTATTGTCATTTTTAAGTCCTGCTTGACTTATAGTCCCATTGATTAATTGGCAAAAATTTAATTCACTGATGATATGATAAATCATCTTAATACTAGATATGAGTATGTAATCTTGTAAGCCCAAATGTTTATCTGTAAATACCAATGTCTACTTGGTAGATAGGTAGGTAGCTATATGCAAGATATTCTAGATATTCCAACTGTGTGAACCTCAAATAGGCGTTTGTATTGTATTATGATTTTCTAGAGTCTGGCCTCTTCTAAATAGAGTTCTTGCAGCTAGCTTTGCCAAATGGTCAAATGTGGTCAAGTGGGGTAGAGCGATCAATGTACTCCAGCAATGTATAGTTCTGACCAAGACTGTTTTTAGATGGTATGAATGCCAAGGGCCAGGTGACCTTTCTAATATAGATACCAGTGTCTGTGTAGTACAATGAGCTAATAAGTGGTCTTAGATGATATGAATGTCCAGCCTAGTGACCTTTCTGATATAGATACCAGTGTCCAGAGCAGTACAACAAGCTTATAAGTAGTGTTCTAGTGATAGCAGCCAAGGTAGTGACTGCTCTTACAGATAGCCCTGATTTCTTGTCTCCTAGATCTGTGTGGTAACTGGTCGTAAGTTCTTGGCCGGAATTTAGAAACTAGGTGTACAAAATTAGCAATTGCAACATTTTTGGCCATCACGTTTTTCAATGGAAATCACAATATTCTCTTATTGCAACAATAAACATGTATTTACTTGAATAAGGCATAATATCCTTATACAATGTCATGGGGAATTATATGCTTGAAATTGACATTTTAAGAAATTCCTCACAAAAAAATTGAATTTTGAGGGTTTGGGTGTCCAAATAACGCCCATACGCCCTGCTGGCTAAGACTAAGATATTTCCATTTGTGCTCTAGATGTGCAGAGTTAATAAGTGAGGAGGGGGGTGTGTTTTAAGGAGCTGTACTCCAGATCCACTGGCAGTTATTACCATGCCTCTCCAGAGTAGCAGTTGAGGGCGCCAATCTGGAGCCGGACTATTGACACAGTCATTGCGCTATTTTTGTTGACACTCCAGCGGTGGAACAACAAGCAGTAAGCATGCTTAGCGTATAAAGTGGCATTCCGTTACAGAAACAAGCCATGTGTGCTCATTGACCATGTGCTTCTCAGGCACATTAACCCAGTCGTGCTTGGAGATTTTCTTGGCAAGTGTCAACTGGACCTTCGATACTTTTGATAATAACTTTGGAATTAATTAGAATTTGGAAAAATATTTGAAGGAGATGTGTTAATTCTTTTCTGATCAATATTTCTCCTTCAAATATTTTCTGAAGATTTTTGTGAGTACAGAAACAAGCCATGTGCGTTCATTGAGCTTGTGCCTCTTTAGACACATTAACCCAGTCATGCCTGCAGTATATAATCCTTATGCTGCTGGTGGCATTATTTGGACAATACAACATAATGCAAAAAATAGAAATAGAAGTGAAGAATAAATTCATAAAAAAGATTTTTGTTGAATGAGTTGTTGAATCGGTTTTGATTTCTCCTTGAACATGTTTGACAGTATGCTTTGAAAGATAGGTATTGTAAACAATTATGCTGTTTGAAGCACTACAAGCATTAAAATTTTAACCCTCTCACACCCACCCCTATGAAAAGAAGATATGAAAATAAAGATAAAATAATATGAATGAATAGATACATGAATTTATAACATAAACTTCAAAATGGAATAAAGAGTTTATTCTCGAGGGTGATTTTTTGAGGGTTTGGGCACCGAAATGACACCCTGCTGGCTAAGAATATGACTGCTTTTCTATTTCCATCCTTTGCTACAATTAAAGCTGATATTTTACTTGCCAATAAGTTTTCTATGGCAATCTTACTAGCTTGCAAGAGCTGAGCTAACATTAGACTAACTAGTCTAGGCTCCTAGTCCCTCAAATTCAAAGTTGACATTCCCTTCTGAGTTAACCAAACAGTGTGGTGTACGTAGTATCAGCAATGGTAGATAGATGGCACTTCCTGGTCTTCCTATCTCTAGAGATTTGTCATACTGAAATTGAATCCTCTATTCACTTGGTGAGATAAATGTGAACTAATTTGGCCATCTTGATCACTTGATGTCTGGTAACAGAAAAACTTGAAGACAGTAAAAAATACCTATGACAGCCAAGACATATAGGCTAAGCTTATAACGCAAGCAGGAACCATGACTTTACAAATATTTTGCCTATTTTCTGTTGTAATGAGAACATTTTCTGTAACAGCATGTTAGTTTTGGCAGGAGCTCAATTCCAATTAGTAAAGGAAGCACAAGTTGTTTCAAGCATACAGGATACAAGAGGAACAAGCATTTATAGCTTGATAGTAGTGCTGATTCAGCGATATTTGACCCTAAGGAATTGGTCAATGCCCCCCTTTTTTGGATGAGGTTTCCTATCTGCTTGAACGTTAATACTATAACTCAGATTTTGGTTTACCTATAACACTTTTGGTTGGTCCCTATTTGTCTTAGGTAAGTGAGGTTTTCTGTATATGGATTCTGAGCATGAGTGGGACACCCAGTTCATGCTTTTAAGCATAGCTCTTGTAAAAATTGTCATCTGGATCTACGATACCTTTTACCATAACTTAGGAATAGAGAATGATTTTACAAAATATTTGGAGAGTTGTTTGTAGTGTTGTGATTAACATTTCTCTATTTCATGTAATTATCTAAATATCTTCTTTGGCATTACACCTTCAATTATATTCCAAACTATGCTTTCACCTGAAGATTTCATCAAAATTGTCAGGCTGCTTCTATTATGGCAGCTGTGAACATCAATGGGTTAAAAGATGCAGTAGCTAAGTTTGTTTCTGGCTCCACCCCTGGGCGTGAATGGGTTAACAGTACCAGTAGCTGAGTACTATAGAACCCCAGGCCTGGTCTCAGCCTCTACCACTCCCGCAGCAGGCAGCGGAGTATGGAATAGGCCACTTATTTCCAGTCAGCGACTCTCATTAGAGGGGGGCTCAACCAGGAATTCATAGCTCGCAGACAATTCCTTCTGTGACAACCTCGTCTCTTCAGTTCCATTACATCAAGCGTCAAGTACCATCACACTGGAGCACTGGGATTCATAAGGATAAGGCAGAATTTACTAGGATCAAGATCAAATTAAACTAAACTTGGATTTACAGGGAGTAGGGATTAATTTCACTACTCTCATTAGAGGGAATTCATCGCTCAAAGACAATTCCCACTGTGACATCCTCGAAGTGTCTTCAGTTCCTAACGAACCTGGCCGGATGCACCAACTGTCAAGTACCATCAAACTAGAGCACTCAGGAATTCATAAGGATAAGGCACTGGGATTCATAAGGATAAGGCACTGGGATTCATAAGGATACCACAGAGTACATTTGATTCACTGGAATCAATGTCAAGATTGAATTAAACCTGGATTTACAGGAAACGTGTTAATTTCACTGGTTCTGATTTTGCAAGGAATTATCAGGATTTTGAAGTCTGAAATTGCATCCTCTATCACTTGAATTGTTAGGGAATAGTGGTTAAATTCACTGGGATTATTTTGCAAGGGATGACCAGGATTTTGAAGTGTGAAATTGCATCCATATTTACTAGAATCAATATCAAAATCTAATTAAATCTGGATTTACAGAAAATAGGGGTTAATTTCACTGGGATATTTCTGCAAAGAATTATCTGTATTTTGAAGTGTGAGAGTGCATCCTTTTATCACTCGAGCTTTATGTGAAGGGCACTAATTTCAGACAAATTGTTTTTCTGATCTGGCATGACATTTTGAATGAGCACAGCCATCTAATGAACACATGGAGTGAGTTGAAGATGTTCTTGGAAGATGATGTGGAAGAGAATGTCATAGCCAAGCGTGATCCATTCATGTTAAAAGTTTGAAAAAGTGGAAATACGTTCATAGATATCTTCCTATATATTATGTATATTTGAAGATTTGATTTTCTTAAGAACATTAAATAAAGCATTTCTGGAATCTTTTAAGATATTTTTGACTCTTGGTGACCACAGCTACTTCCAGATGGAATTCCAGTTTTTGATGGATATGTGTGTTACAGTAACAAAATGGTGAGCACCCCAGAAGTGTTGCTATAGCGATAAGTACCCTGGCAACCATAACACTGATAAAACAGTTATTTGATCACCTCCGAGACCGGTTACCACGGCGCTGAGACGGGTTTCCATGGTGGAGGTCGAATTATTGAGACATTATCAGTGCACCTCTGTATCTTCAGGCCACAACTCCAAGATACCAATGAAAGTTTTATACTTTTTTCTTATTGCTGACCTAATTTAAAGAAGAAAAAATCATTTTTTCGTCAGAGGAATTTGTGCAGTTGAATTCACTACGATAGACTCATATGTGAGTTCATCACATATTTGATACAGGAAATACCAGTTCTGGAATTTCTCTCTGACTAGAGATGGATTGCTTGTGAATTCACTTACAAGATACAGGAAGCACAGGGTTTGATATTTTCCTATGGTAGAGACATATATTTCTAAGTTTGACAGGCATGCTTATCAAACATACTCTGTTCTATGTGAAACCATCCAACATATGATTATATTGTTAAGTTGGTGTAGTGTGTGAGAGAGGAACTCAGAACTGTCATTTTGTCACGGGTCTTGTGGTGGGGGATCACTGTGTCAACCACGGAGGGCTATTTCTAGCTTCCTGCTGCCATGTGTGTAGATCACCACGGAGACAGCATCTTATCACCGCGGAGACAGCATCTTCACACAATCAGCATCATCATCTTCTTCTCCGCATCCTCCAATGATATATGAAGGATATCTGCTGTTGGCATCATCATCATCATCATCATCATCATCCCCACATCTTCCATGTGATTTATGATGGATATCTGTTGTTGGCGTGAAGCCTGACCGTTTCCATCTCTCTCAGCTTGCCATTTCTACCTTTGGCTCTCACCCAGCTTGGGCTCCCACGAACACCATCTCGGACGGAATTATAATTTACGACACAAAAACATCGCCACTCCGCCGGTACTTGCCATTTCAAGATCAGCAGACTAGTTAGCTGCTAACCGGAAGACAGTAGTATTCGCAGCAAGGAAAACATACCCCAACTCATCGCCATAGTAACATGTGTTGTCATGGTTACCATGTGCTTTGAGAAATCAGTCTAGACGAATCAAGACAACTGTTTTGCCGACTTTTTCTAACCCAGAGGGGCACAAACATACGTTTGGCAGCCATTTTTCGGCGTGACGTGACTTTCGGCGGTAGAATGGGGGTACAGTGGTCTATCGAGGACTTTATGGGGCCGGACGGTAAGTTGATAACTTTGTGGAATCTCTCCTATCATTTTGTTTACCTCGCTCGGTGAAATGCAGATTGCCTAGAGGTATGTCTATTACTTTTTATCTAGTTACAGGCGCATGACTCCAATCATCAGGAAAGGAATCTCTACTTACATATGTGTAGTTATACTATGGTGTATCGTATCAAAACAAAGGATGGGGGACTAGTAATATATCTGTATTTTGGGAAGATATTTCATGTTCAGGAAGATAGTGACTTAGATATCTAAAAATAGTGTGTGTCATTAATTGTCATTAATAGATGAGCTGTTCCTAAATAAACAAAGATAGCAAGTAATTGTAAGCCAGTTTAGTAAAGATATCAGGTTCTGATACAGTATATTCGATTGTATAGGGGAGTGGTAATATAATCTGTACTTTGTAAAGATCTTTCATGTTCAAGAAGATAGTGACCTTAATATCCAAAAATAGTGTGCGTCATTGATTCTTGTATTTAAACCTGAGTGATATTGTTTCAAAACAAAGAAAGGTAGCAGGTAATTGTTAGGAAGTCTAGTGAAGATATCAGGTTCTGATATAGTCTACTTCATTGATATCTTATATTTTAACCTAGGGATTATTGAATCAGGACAAAGAAAAGAGAGCAGATTATTGGTTTAATGCATAATAAAGATTTCAGGTTCTAGCCTATTAAGTGGCATCACATCATAGTGTAATAGAAATGAAATATAAGATATGATAAAAGTTATCGTATCAAAACAAAGGAAAGACATAAGGCAATTGTTTGGTTCTAAGTAAAGTCTTAACCCTTATGCTGATGGTGGCTAATTTGGTCAATACAAAATGATTCAAAAACCCTGAAAAATGACTGAAACCCTGGCACATGGGTACTCATCTGAGTACTCAGTGACAGCTAATCAATAAATACCAATGTGACAGGGTTTAAATGGTTTTCAAAAATCTTTGCATTCTTGTGCTTTGGATGAAACTCAGAAGGGTTAAAGGATCTCTGAGATCTATTCTGATTTTATCTATTACATCATGCCACAGGAGACAGTGGCTTCAGGCTGTGGGGACAGAGCTGTTGATGCGTGTCATGTGGTACGCCTGCCCAGCATACAGGACCAAAGGGATTATTTATGATCTGCAACTGGTCGGTATATAGGGAGGATGGTCACATGTGTGCTCACTTCAGGATGGGGTACACATGTGAGATGGCCACTTGGTTGCAGTTTAGTACACTGTCAGGGAATGTAGTGAAGGGGGATGGCTTGATAGCTATTGGTTTCTGTATACAAGCTGTATAGTCTTACTGTGTCACTGTTGTATACAACAACTTTGAGATCATTCCTCCCATTTACACTTTCTACATTTGAAGATTATTGTGAATTATGCTTGAATTAACCAGGGTGCTATATAGGTTCCAAAACATTACTTGCCTAGTTGGGCAAGCTGCCCCTAAAGTTTATATATACCCCATCAGCAGTTCCACTTGCCCCGCCACTCCGTTAAACAAGGGCAAGTTACTTTGCATGGACTCTACCCAAATCATTACTTGCAGAGCGGGGCAAGTTAGGGTCTTGTTCTGCTTGTCCATTTTTTTTGCGGAATTTACTTGCAACTTGCAACGGGACAAGTGTTTATGTTGCACTCTGTTAACAAAATAATTGAAGGAGATTTGTGTGAGGGGTTCTGACTAATATTTCTCCTTAAGAAATTATGCAATAAATCTATTTGTCATCAATCTATTAACAAAATAGTTGGAACCTCTTTTGTGTGCTACAACTTCGTACAGGTCAAGAAACATTTAACCCTAGTGCTGCTGGTGGCTAATTTTGCCGACGCCAAATGATGCGAAAAAAAAACTTTAAGAAATGACTGAAACCCTGGCATATGGGTACTCATCTGAGATAACTTTAGAAGGTTTTTAAAAATCTTTGCAACCTTGTTCTTTGGAGCAAAGAAGCCTAAGCACTGGAAGGGTTCAGTGCTAGGCTTAATCAAGGGTGAAGATATATTGCTAGCATTTGTACTTTTGAACCTCTGTATAACATATCTTGGCAAGGGGACAATCATACTCCAGCTATGGCAAACAAGCTACCCATCATAGTGGGTAGAACGATCCCCTGTTTGACATGCACCAGTCTAAACAAGCTTGGCCATTCCCGGGTGCTTTGAACTCCGCGTCTTTCTGGCTGACTTATACGCACACATGTGTGGCCTTTAGCCACCGCTCATAACAATCAGAGAAATGCACCTGACCATTCACATCTCAACTGCACGCATGGGCTGACAACTTTGGACGCAGCTCAAAGAAAATAAATTACATTTGGAAATTCTTTGAATAGGATTTGTAAGTTCTTTAAGGGTGACACATATCTTAACATTGCCACTTATTGGTCAGTTTACCATTATTTGGTAACTATAAGATGTTACCGATATAATAGCATAAGTGCTGTTCATTCATTTATTTAACTCAGTTTTCAGATATTCAAGTTTTACAAATGACCCATATATCAAGTACTGGGTTCTACCTTAAGCAAGAGTGCTCTACCAAGCTTTTCTTGGCCTGTTATTGGTGGAAGGCAGTCAACTGGTACTAGCTACATAGACCCCTTGGAAGCAGTGATGTATGTATGTGATGCCTCAGGTATATCACATACACGTACCAACGCTTTCTCAAGGTCTATCTATCGCTAAGACTATTTTGATATCAAGGTATTTCCATATGTTTCAGACTTTTATACTCTCATTTAACAGATATGGCATAATATGTGTATACAATAGTACCTGAATTATATTGAGGTGAAAAAAAAAGATTGTATGCTTGCAATTGACATTTTCAAAAAAATTGCTCACAAAAATAATTGGGTGTCCTGAGAGTATATTTTAAGACTGCTTCCACCAATTATGTTCGTTTGTCTATAGGAAATCATTTCGGGAAGCCATGGAAAGGTGAGAAGCATTCCAAGTTCTCACCTATGCTGCTCTTTCTCAGAGTAGGACTTCCTCATGACATCCAGGAAGTAGAATATTATTAGAAATATCTCAAAATGTTCTCTTTTAGAAAATGTTTGAAGGAGATATGTTGATAAGAACTTATTTTTCAACTTAATCTCCACCAAATTTATATGTGTGTATGTACTTTAATTGACTGCATCTTAAGGGGCAAAAGAAAAGCTTCAGGCAAAAAAATTATGCAATGATCTTATGGTTCATTTCTAGGTATTTCATAGCATGCAGACTAGGGTTGGATACTGTTAAAAGGTACCGGTTTTGTTTCAAAAAGTACCATATTGTACCATTTCATTCCTTAGAGATACTTGCAACGATACTAACTGCTGTGAATTATTTATTTGGGATTGTTTAGGATCCTGAACATGACTATTCGCAACAAAATTGATATGATTATAATGCAATAAAGTACTGTACTGTACAATTGAAATATCGTACCATTTATTTTGTACAGTTACAGTACTGTACCATTTCGTTCTTAGAGATATCAATCCCTAGTTACCAACATGGATGGGTTAAACCTTCAGTATTTGTAAATGTGTCACTCCACTTATTTATAGCTAGCTGTAGGTTGATTTCAGTGAGTAGCATACTTGCCTTGGAGGTACTTGTTCAGAATTCCATATCGTTGGAAAATAAACTATACTCTCAGGCTAGATATACCCTTTGCTCCAGAGTCACTCATGCTGCAGGTTAAGTATGATAACCATATTCTTTAATAGTAAACATAAAAACAAAAAATATATACATGAGCTCATTGAAAACATGACACTAGAGTAATAGCATATTGTCGACTGAACCTATTGAATTAACCCATTTATGCTCACAGCAGCCCGAACCAGCCTGACAATTTTGATGAAATCTTTCAGGTAAAAGCATAATTGGCAAAATATTTGAAGGAGAAATGTTGATCAGAACATTACCAACAACTCTCCTTCAAATATTTTGTGAAATCAATTTCAATTCATAAGTTATCGTCAAAAGTATCTTCAATCCAGACGACAATTTCTGGAGGAATAATCCTTTCATTGTTAAGGCTACTTTTATTCAAAGAACAAGGATGCAAACATTTTTGAAAACCATTAAAACCCTATCATGTTGGTATTCATTAGATAGCTCTCACTGAGTACCCATGCACCAAAGTTTTAGTCATTTTAAAGGGGTTTTGCATAATTTTGTATGTGCCAAATTAGCCACCAGCAGGAAAAGTATTAATGGGTTAACATGAAATATCTCCTTCAAATATTTTGTAAAATCATTCTCAATTCAAAAGTTATCGTCAAAAGTACCATAGATCCAGACGACAATTTTTGGATGAACTCTGGGTTAATACGTAGCTGTTGCTAATTTTTGTGTGTTGTGGTGAACTGTGTTTGAACCAGCCTTGTCCTCCCAGAGCTGACTCTGATAGGAATGTGTTGCTGATTACTCTGACTATGGTCACTCATGCATGACAATAAGGTCATTGTCTTAGGACACACTGCATTACTTGTTCAGTAAACAAATCGTTAAAAAATGAAATTTTTCCAATATTTTCTTTTTTTTTTTTTTTTTTTTTTTTTTTTGATTTTGTCTTAGGACAGACATCATTACTTGATCTGTGACCCTTGCTTCATAAGTAAAATCTATTCCAAAAAATTGCAGAGCAGGGTTAGCTGCACAAAAATTTTACTAACCCTGATTTTTGTTGATAGTCCATAATTTTTGTAAACATAGAGATTTTAGATGTGCCAAAATAGCAATGGTATACTAGGTGGGTGGAATGATAAAGTAATGATGCATCGGTGTATTTGCTATTGCATATTTATGAGGTAATTTGACTAAGGGACAATCAGGATTGCAATATGCAAGTGATTATTCTTATCATAAATCAGTTGTGGATAAAGAGAGGATTCAAGGGGTTTGACAAATTTAAAATGATGATTTTTGTGCTTAGAAAATACACAGAAATGGTAGATTGGCTTCTGGAGATTAAAGAGGATATTCAGATTCCTTATTTTATGCCACAAAACCAACGTCTTGAATAGCTTAACTTTTATCCCAAATAGAAAATGAAGAGTGTGTAATATAACATACATTTCTGTGTTAGGTGAGGCAGTACTTATCTATAAGGGTACATGAGTGAATTTCAAAATTTGTCATGTGATATTCCAGTTTATTTTAAATGTATAGTGAGTATTTCTTTAACCTTATTTTGTAAACAGCCCTAAGGGTATTGGTGGTAGTTACTCATTGCAGATTTTAAAAGATGTGGAGATTCAACATATGGTATGGCAGGCTGTAATCTGTTAACCTTTTTATGCTGCTGGTGGCAAATTTAGACAAAACAAGATTATTTCTAAAAAAAGTGGTAAAATGATAGGAACCCTGGCACATAGATACTTATTTGATAGCACTCGACAGGAGCTTTCCAAAGAATACCAACATGACAGGGTTTAGTTAAGTCTCAAATACTTAAACAAAACACTGCGCTGTTAGAAATTAACTCCCATATCTGAAGAAACTCTGCTTAATTGGCTAAAAGGGATATCTTTCTTTTCAATATGTTCACCAAATGTTATTCTTTATTTTTAGGGACTCAAGTAATTCAAAGTGACCAGCATGAGTAGGTTAGGCCTAGAAAATAAATTGTTTGTTTCCTGTAACGGTCTGAAAAAATAGGGAAGGTAGGTCGATAAACTAGAATTTGGATTATTATTATTTATATTTTTCAAAAAAATGCCAGTTTCATAATAATAATAATAATAATAATAATAATCTTTATTTAAAGAGGGTAACTCAGTCCAATGGTAAGGATCTTCCCTGAGGCCCTCTGGCATGTTTACAAGTAGCCCGAGGGCCCCAGGGTTACAAAGTAGTACAGTACATTGCTTTTAGGTATCGAGACTTGAAGGAAGGTAGAGATACATGTTTTATGTTCATTAGGAGTTTGAAAGGCCGACAAAAATATAGTGTAGAGTAAAAACTTCAGTTACAGGAAAGAAACAACTAGGCATAAGTATCATGAAAGTTGCAATGAATGCCACACATGATGGGCAGCTGAGGTTAAAGATCTTACAACCTTGTAATTGAAGTGCTGATCTGCGGGTTATTAGTGTGATCTCTCACCACCAGGTGGAGCTGTTAGTATGTAGCTTATGACCTTGTAATTGAAGTGCTGATCTGCGGGTTATTAGTGTGATCTCTCACCGCCAGGTGGGGCTTTTAGTATGTAGCGCTGACCTGGTCAAAAGATAAGACGGCCATTACTCAGCATGGTCAAAGCATTCCTGAGGGCTCACATCTCAGCTGATGAGAGAGAAAGCTGTCTATGGTCTACATACATAGAGCAGGGTCTTAGCCAGGATTTCAAAACTGCCTGTCCAAAACAGCAATTTCAAAATTTCTGCCCGTCCAGATTTAGCTACTACTCTACTTCAAATCCTTATACCAGCTATAATTAAAAGCCTAGAGTGTCAAAAGGGGCAATTTACACTTCAGCTTTGTCCTAGAAGATGGTTTGTTAGGAAAATATTTGGTTATTACACCCCAAAAGTCAAAATTGAAAAATCTTCATAGAAAGTTTTGCCTGTCCTAACAGGAGGTTTTTAGGAAACTACCTGTCCAAAAGACAGGCAGGACGGGTCCTGGCTAAGTCCCTGACATAGCGGCCTCGTCTCTGGGTTAACCCCCCCATAATGCTCATAACTTTCTGACTATTTTCCTAATATCTTTGTTACCAGAACAGGCATTGGAATGTATTTGAAGAAGTAAAGTTAACCCATTCATACCTCTGGTGTCTTGACTCTTCTGACTATTTTATCTTTGTTACTAGCATATTTTTTGAAAAGTATTTGATGAAGTAGTGTTGGTCAGAACCCAATCCCCAACTCTCTTTCAAATATTTTGAAAAAATTATTAATAATAGTTTATACTCCCAAGTTATACATAGAGACCATATACATAGAGGCCTCACCAGGTTAACCTTATTCATACCTGTGGTACATAGACATTCCTGATGATTTTTCTTATATATTTGTTACCAGAATAGTAATTGGAAAGTATATGAAGAAGTGATATTGGTCAGAACCCAATCCCCAACTCTCTTTCAAATATTTTGAAAATGTATTAGTAATATTATTAATACATTTTAGTATATATTCAAAGATAAACATAGAGACTGTATACACATAGAGGCATATATGTTAACCCATTCATGCCTGTGGTGTATAGACCCTCCAGATTATCATATCTTTGGTATCAGAAATGTTTTGGAAAGTATTTGAAGAAGTGATTTTGATCAGAAAGCTTTAACTCCCTTTCAAATATTTTGGGTAAAAATAATAATATCAAATATTCCAAGTTATTTTCAGTAGTATCCTGGGTATAGACAACATATAATTGCCTTTGAGGAGGTATTTCTGCATGAAGGGTTTAAAGTTTAAACCCAAGACTTGGATTCCAGGTAAAGTTTAATCACCCCTCAAGAGCCCATAGAAATTCAATGATAAATTGGTTCATTTTGAAATGCCAAACCTGAAAATCGGTTCATTTTGAAATGCAAAATCTGATCTTCAAAACCAAGGAGATTTCAGTATGTATTTGTGTTTGTATTTTACAAGACTTCAGAGCGTTTTTGATAGTGGCCATAGTATTAGTTCAAAGTTTGTATTATAGATGTCTCTTTAGTTTTTCTTGGTTCTGAATCCCCCTGGTGAGTAATTGAAGAACTAGATTACTCAGGAACAATTTAGCTCATCAGAAAAAATCTAGAAGATGTTGGAGCAACATGTTTTAATATTTACATATAATGATCCAGTCTAAATACATTTTACAATGATGTTATAAGGAAACATCTTAAATGCCAAAATATTGTGTTAAGAACATTGCTCAGGGATGAGAGGGATTTATCATTGCAGAAATCTAATCCTTCAAGCTTCCCGGGGTGTTTAGATTACTCTGCATTTTAAAAGGTGGAGTATTGATGACAGAGCTCAAGGACTGGAGATAATCTCTGACTCTCTGTGTGGGAGAGGGAGAAAAAGTTCACACGTCTATATTAACTTTTCATATTAACCTTTCATATGCTATGGCTTCTTACGTCCAAAGCACAAAGATACAAAGATTTTTGAAAACCCTCTAAACCCTGTCATGTTGATATTCATTGGATATCTTTTAATGAGCACTCAGATGAGTACCCATATGGCAGGGTTTTAGTTATTTTTCAGTTGTTTTTTGCATAATTTTGTATTGGCCAAATTAGCCACCAGCAGCATAAGGGTTATATGTCAAAATACTGTGTTAAAAATACTGCTCAGAGTTAAGAGGGATTTATCATTGCAGGAATCTAATCCTTCAAGCATCCCCGGGGGTGTTTAGATAACGGTGCATGTTAAAAGGTGGAGTATTGATGACAGAGCTCAAGGACTGGAGATAATCCCTGACGCTGTGTGTGGGAGAGGCAGAAAAAGTTCACACATCTATGAAGCACATTTGGTGTATATCACCAAGCTAACTGAAGCTCTTACATTAAACTGACTTATCACATTCTGAGCAGCTTTACATTTACAGAAGTCTACGATCCCCGTCAGACTGTCAGTCAGTACAGGCTGAATTTGAAAGTAAACCTCTACATTTAGATAAACTGACACTTGCAAATGTACTTGAATATCTATATTATTTTTAGTAAAAGGTTAAAATCAACACTATATTTACCACATAATCTAATCTTCTAGAATAATAATTTATTCGCTAATTTTTGTGAAGTTGCCTTAGGAAATTACTATGATTAGGTTTTTATGAAACTTGCATGTTTGGGAACGCCCTACCACCCTTGTTAAGAACATTGCTCAGGGATGAGAGGGATTTATCATTGCAGAAATCTAATCCTTCAAGCTTCCCGGGGTGTTTAGATTACTCTGCATTTTAAAAGGTGGAGTATTGATGACAGAGCTCAAGGACTGGAGATAATCTCTGACTCTCTGTGTGGGAGAGGGAGAAAAAGTTCACACGTCTATATTAACTTTTCATATTAACCTTTCATATGCTATGGCTTCTTACGTCCAAAGCACAAAGATACAAAGATTTTTGAAAACCCTCTAAACCCTGTCATGTTGATATTCATTGGATATCTTTTAATGAGCACTCAGATGAGTACCCATATGGCAGGGTTTTAGTTATTTTTCAGTTGTTTTTTGCATAATTTTGTATTGGCCAAATTAGCCACCAGCAGCATAAGGGTTATATGTCAAAATACTGTGTTAAAAATACTGCTCAGAGTTAAGAGGGATTTATCATTGCAGGAATCTAATCCTTCAAGCATCCCCGGGGGTGTTTAGATAACGGTGCATGTTAAAAGGTGGAGTATTGATGACAGAGCTCAAGGACTGGAGATAATCCCTGACGCTGTGTGTGGGAGAGGCAGAAAAAGTTCACACATCTATGAAGCACATTTGGTGTATATCACCAAGCTAACTGAAGCTCTTACATTAAACTGACTTATCACATTCTGAGCAGCTTTACATTTACAGAAGTCTACGATCCCCGTCAGACTGTCAGTCAGTACAGGCTGAATTTGAAAGTAAACCTCTACATTTAGATAAACTGACACTTGCAAATGTACTTGAATATCTATATTATTTTTAGTAAAAGGTTAAAATCAACACTATATTTACCACATAATCTAATCTTCTAGAATAATAATTTATTCGCTAATTTTTGTGAAGTTGCCTTAGGAAATTACTATGATTAGGTTTTTATGAAACTTGCATGTTTGGGAACGCCCTACCACCCTTAGCGTTGTTAATATAGGAGATAAATTTACAATCAGCAGGCCCTGTTATACTGGCCATATGTGCTAGTAGAGGCTTAAACCTTATGCTGCTTGGGCAATTTTGCCAATACAAAATAATGCAAAAAAGCTGAAGAATGACTGAAACCCTGGCATATGGTTACTCATCTGAGAGTACTCAGTAAGAGCTTTCCAATGAATACCAAAATGACAGGGTTGAGATTGTTTTCAAAAAGTTTTCCATCCTTGTGCTTAGGATGAAAGTAGCCTTAAGTATTTGAAGGGTTAAGATGATTGCTGGACCCTAATAGTGATTTACATTACTGTGCCCAGTCTTCTGTGACAGCTCCATCGAAATAGCATTGTTAGTTACCCTTTAGATAATGTATGTGCTTGATGTCATCTTGATAGGTTGTCTCAATGCTTAAAAAAGAGCAGTATTATTACACTTATAGCTTGAAGTCAAGTTAGTGAAGCAGTCAGTACAAAATGTAATGGGGTAAATCCCCATGGATAAAAATCACACTACATCATAATATGTTTAAATGCTGTTAATTATAATACAGCATCCAACTATTGCACATCTATGCTTTTGTTTGCTTCATACTGCTTTTAATTGGCACAAATACTAACACAATTGTCCATCTTGTACACTCATGGCAACAATATCTTTGGCAAATTTGGGTCACTGTATTATGCGTTTACCCATATCTTCGTACTATTACGTTGCTAGCTTTTATACTGAAAATAAACAAAACTCTTTTTCAAAATTGGGCCACTGAGACTTAGATTTGTCTTTATTTTCAAAAAATTGGCCACCTTCAACACATAAAAATCATAATTAGTGAAGTGTTCCAAATTACCACAAATTTACAATAGAACTTAGTTTCTATACCGTGTGTGGGTTTTAGCCAGTAATTAGAAAATGGGTGCCAAAAATTGGCAATTGTAAGATTTGTGTGTGCCCTATGTTTCCAAGGGAGACCCCAATATACTCAGACTACAATCATAAACATGTATTTAATCATTGAGATAAGGCATGGCATCCTTGTAAAATGTCATTAGAATTATATTAAAGCGGAAAACCCTCAATTATATGCTTGAAATTAACATTTTAAGAAATTATCCACCAAAGTATTTGGGTGTCCTGAGGGGTGTTTTTAGAGGGTTTGGGTGTTCAGATGATGCTCAAATGCCCTGCTGGCTAAGACTATGGTTTTAGGGATGAAAAAGTTAGCACCTGATTTCAGGGGAGACATTAGATAACGACTTAATAGCATCTTATAAATCTTACATAAACAAAGGTTATGTACCTTGATACCTGGCAGATGTGTTATATAGATAAGGACACATGTAAAGAAGGCCTTATCAGGTGTCTGGCTGTCTAGGTAGAGTGTTTGTTGTCATAGTACTCACTGATAAAGAAATAGATTATAGAGAAATATGTAACCGACTGACCTAAGCTGTATGTTTCGTTTTACAACTTTGTCACAGTTTCTTCTTATTTGTTGTTTGTTATTATCATTGTTATTTTTATTGTTATTATTATTTTTATTGTTATTATGGGGACAAAGTAGCTCAGTTGGTTGGGTGTCGGACTAGTAATCAGAGGGTCGCCGGTTCGATTCCCGGCCACTCCGGGCACTTTGGTCGTTCTTGGGCAAAACAGTTTATTCCATATTGCTTCAGTCTACCCAGCTGCAAAATGGGTACCTAGCATAAATAAGGCAGTGCTTAGAGTGTGTGCGCTATATGCTGCCAGTTGCTCTGGAATATCCCCCGGGGGATTGAAATGGTTTCTGTATGTACAGTGCCTGCTAGGGGAGGAAGGTCGTGTGAGCACTTCGGTGGATACAAGACTATAAACCGAATACCTTTATTATTATTATTATTGTCAGGGCTCGACGCTAAGGGTGAACCTATGGCCCCAGGCCAGTAAAAATTCCCAAAAACAGATTCGGGCCAGTAAAAAAAGACCTCAACTGGTCCTACAGGGCCAGTAAACATTTGGAGACATTCTTGTTAAAAAGTTTCCCCCTGAGAATGTCCCCAATTGTTTTTGAAATATGAAGATAAAATTTATAAAGATAAGTGTTCTGGTGAATCTTATGCAATGTTCTTTCTTCTTATGTTAAAGAAAAAATGTAGGGCCAGTAAACATTTTGCAGGACCAGTAGATGCTAGGTGTTACTGGTCCTACAGGGCCAGTATCATTTTGAGTTAGCGTTGAGGCCTGATTGTTATTTCTTTTATTATTATTATTATAATATTGATTAATAATATTATTATTATTATTATTATTATTATTATTATTATTATTATTATTATTATTATTATTATTATTATTATTGTTATTATACTTATCATTATTATTATTATCATTATTAATATTATAATTATACTTATCATTATTATTACTATTGTTATTTTCATTATCGTAATAACAACAATAACAATGATAACAATAATAATAATAATAATAATAATAATAATAATAATAATAATAATAATAATAATAATAATAATGACAATAATAATGATAATCGTCAGTGTTTTGGGGGCCACCACAGGATAAATGGGTTCAATCTTCATGACCTGAAGCTGTCCCCAGAGTGGTGGGCTGGTGGCGTATCTGACTTCCTGCATGCAGGTAGACGGATTTCACCTTATTCGCTCTGATTGTCCTGGGAACACAAAAGGGTGCTTCCCGTCTCAGCCCAGGTACGCACGTTCAGGTAATACCAGGCTCCTGGTGACGCAGTGCGTGTCCCCATACTCAGGGGTCATCACATGGCCCAGCTCCAGCATCATATACAGCGTACAGGGCCGCTAGTATACATCAGCATCTCCACACCTGTACATTGTAATACCTTATTCCATGAACCATCCCGTTTTGTACATGATCTCTTTAGGTGGCCTAGAGATGCATTTGAAAAAACGACGGATTATATATATATATATATATATATATATATATATATATATATATATATATATATATATATATATATATATATATACTCACACACACACATGTTTGTGTTTAATGTGATTTGCAAGACATTTATTTAAGTTAGTGAGAAACTCTCATACAACTCTGAACAGGCTTGATTCTTACATGATGAATCATATTTTTTTCTCCTTTGAATGAGAATGTCGAACACCTTTTCTCAGATGCTAAAAAGAAGTTGTTGTATATGAAGCGAAATTTACTTGACAAAGTGTTATTCAATTAACTATAGGTAATGTGTTTTATAATATATATACTGTATATTGTTAAAATGTTAGTTAACAAGACACCAGGTGTGTCACTGACAGTGTCATGCCAGGAAGTAATGCTAATTGATAAGAACACAGCTGTCTCATGGGAGGAAGTGTCATTATCTTTGCTAGCATGATGCAGTTCTGTATGGATGGGAAACTCATGAGACCCTGTCCCCCCTCTCCCTCTCTGGAGATGGACTGATCCAAGAGCGCCATGGCCTGGTGGGGACACCAGCAATGCGGAGCGGGGCACCTTGACAAGAGTGGGAGGGGGGTGAATAAATGAATGAGTGGTGTCCTCAGCACAGGTGCTCCTCAGGTCACACTCATAGAGACGCTGACACCAACCACACAGGTATAAAACACAGCAGCAGCCACAGCTCTAGTCAGACAGGTAGAGAGACACACATCCTGCAGCATCACTGCATAGTGCTCACCTGGAACATTAATTCTCACCTGTTGATTAGAGAAACGGCACGATAGATTTACCAGTGGATCACCCATCCTGCAACATCACTGCTTAGTGCTTACCTGGACCATTCTCACCTGTTGATTAGAGAAACAGCACAAACAATAGATCTCCCATCCTGCAGCATCACTGCTTACTTGGACTATTCTCACCTGTTGATTAGAGAAACAGCACAAACAATAGATATACCTGTGGATTAATCACCAAGCACACCTGAGATATCTAACTGTGGTTTAATCACCCAGAACACATAGGATATTTACCTGTGGATTATTCACATCTAATAACAGCAAGGAAACTGACATACCACTATCAATAACCTAAGCATCATCATATCAGTGATTTGGTGTGATCCCTTGACGTCTTACTGGAGAATTTGGCTTATGATTTGGGTGGCCAGAACTGTTGCATAGTATTGCATTTGAAAGACACATATCAGCTTTGTCTGCTACACTGGAAGTTGGAGAAGATATTGGCATCGTCTAGACATACCTGAAGTCTTCATCATTGCTAGGAGACCAGCAGCATCTCTGCGAGGAATGTGTCTTAGTGCGGGAAATATCAATTAGTGCAGAATATATCAATTAGTGCACTATTCATATCAATTAGTGCACTATATATCAATTAGTGCAATATATATCAATTAGTGCACTATTTATATCAATAAGTGCAGAATATATCCATTGAGTTGATATCTGTGGTTGAGGGAAGTTGGAAAGATGGAGTGGACCCTAGGCATGGTGGATGAACAAACCCTGAAGAACTTGTACGCTTGCGATGCTCAAAGACGGAGACGATATAGAACCAGTCTAAATGGTGATGGGGATCAGGAAACCCAGGATGACTGGCTACTCAAGAAAGTCAAGTCTCTGGGCCGAAAAGTCAAGTGTAAGCTAGGACATGCAAAACCCAAACAGAAGGAGAGAGACTCGAAGGACAAGGATCGGCAGCCAGAGCGATTAGAGTGTTGTTCTAAGTGCAAGGCGACAGAAGAGGATAGTTGTTCAGAACCGCAGAGACTCATGTGGGTGGACTGATTAGTGTCATACAGATCCCCTAGGTGGCGCTTTTCTAGGTGCAGGGTGACAGAAGAGGATAGTTGTTCAGAACCGCAGAGACTCATGTGGGTGGACTGATTAGTGTCATACAGATCCCCTAGGTGGCGCTTTTCTAGGTGCAGGGCGACAGAAGAGGATAGTTGTTCAGAACCGCAGAGACTCATGTGGGTGGACTGATTATAGTGTCATACAGAAGTGGCGCTGTTATAGATTTCCTGGTGCTTTGAAGAAGGGTGTCATGTCTTGTTGATTTCAGGGCGTTTTGAAATCAAGGTACATATAGGTATGAAAATGTTTGAAGTGACTCCCATGGTATTATTAGCGACATACATACTTGGATTAGATGCATACTTGTATCCTTTCTCCCTGTTAATGTATGAAGATTTTGGGAAATTACCAACATAGTTTTAATAATTTTATGGAAAATTTATTGTCTTCATGGTTTAAAATCTATCTCCAAACTACCTAAATATCTCCAGATGATCTATGATTTTTCAAATATTTTTGGTTAAAGAAAGTTAGGTTAGATGCCTGGGAAACATCACAGAATAACATAATATTGATCACAGATCTTCCCTGCAGATTGTGATGGTTTTTGGGTGTAATATGACAACAACAAAAATTCAAAAATTTTGAAAGCAGGGAACTGTATACTACATGTTCCTGTTTGAAAGTAAGTCCATTGGTCAACCCTTCCAATGCTAAGGCTACTTTTGTCTCAAGCACTAGAATACACTGATTTTTTATGAACATCTCAACCCTGTCATGTTTGTATTCATTAGAAAGCTCAGTACTCTCAGATGAGTACACGTGTGCCAGGGTTTCAGTCACTTTTCAGCTATTTTGCATAATTTTCTATTGGCAAAATTTGCAACCACCAGCATGAGGATTAATATGCAGCATCCGTGCTGTGGAGATATTTAGTTAGAGTAGGGATGGTTTACCCATGGACTTAAGGTTAACATTTGAGTGCTATTTCTCAACCACAGTGGGGTTCTGATCACAGATTACTCGTACAGGTTACTGCATGTTTTGAGTTACTAGTGCAGCTGGAAAACTTCCAGGGGATTGATTATTCAAGAAAATAGATCCAAGTCATTCACCTTTGAGGAAGCTGAAATGGACTTAGTGCAATAAAGAGGTGAAATGTACTGTCACCTGAGGAGTTTTTACCTTAGGCCTAAAAAATGTTTGTTTCCTATAGCAATCTGAAATTGGTGTAGGTATCTAAAAATCATTTCATAGACCACATCGGTTCTTATTTAATCAATTTAAGATGTTGTGTTCAGTTTATCATGCTATTTCAAATATAAGAAGTATGCACATTGAAAAGAATTTAGAATTGAAACTGCAAAATTATTACTCATATATTGTACCATTATGAAGATTATGAAGATCTGATTTTAAGTGAATGCATCAAGATCAATTTTAAGTGCCAAAGTTAAGCAAATAATGTAGTCATTGAGTCAAATTCTGAAAGGAATTGTAATTTGTTTCATATACCTCATTTTAGTAAGTAGTTTAGATATTTATAGTTAAGATTTTGTTGAGTATGGACCGAGGCCCTTATTTTGGCAGCTAAAGAAGATAGGGCAGGGACATCCTGGAACTGTCCAGAGATTGGAGACTATGTTAGCTCAAGTAGTAAGTAGTTTCTAAAGATGTTTAGTTAATATTTGTTGAGTATGGAGGCCCTTATTTTGGCAGCTAAAGAAGATAGGGCAGTGACATCCTGGAACTGTCCAGAGATTGTAGACTATGTTAGCTCAAGTAGTAAGTAGTTTAGATATCTATAGTTAAGATTTATTTGAGTACTTAGGCCCTTATTTTGGCAGCTATAGAGGAAAGGGCAGGTACATTCCAGAACTGTACAGAAATTAGAGAATCAGGGGTGTTCAAGTTTTCGAGTCCTGGAGCACAGCAATTTTTGGTGCTCGCTGTGAGAAAAATCAATTTGAATATTGTCACCAGGTGGCACTACCGTAAAAGCTTTGTAGCAATAATGAAGACCTATATCACTCAAAAGGTGATATCAATAAATGGAATGTCCTCATTTTCTGAGTACAATCTGTATTTAAGATGCAAGGGAAACATTTCACAGTCATGCTTTCTAATCGAAATTCGTGAGTTAAACTGTGATTAAAGAGTTTGTCTTTTCACTCATTTTTGAGGCCTATGTCACATGCTGGTGCGACACTTGGACACCCCTGAGACTATGTTAGCTTTATTTTCACTTAGTTATACCAGAGATTTTAGGTAAAACTCCCTGGTTATACTTGCTTCAATTGTTAGATATAGTTTACCGGTTCATTGAAATTTGCTGTACAGTCGTTATGAGTCAATGCCATTTTTGTAGAGAATATGCAATTCTGAAATGATATTAATGTAATTCATTGAAATGATGGTAATTATTATTTCAAATATGATATTAATTACCTGCTTGTGGTGAAGTTCCTCATGAATGTTACAAAGGTTATTTAAATCCATTTCAATTTATTACCTCTTTTAATTATCATTCACAGGACTTATTTTATATTTTATTCTTGAATATAAATGATTCGTTTTGATATCTTTAATTCATTCATTTTAATTTGTGAACAAGAGAGTTACAAAAATGTGTCCAGATTAAATAGTGTTTTGAAATGGGTGAAATCATTTTTGGTATTAATCAACTTAAATTTTAATTCTTTATATTCAACATATCCCGTCTGGTCAAATAATCACCAATTTGGCCTTCAGGGCTCGACGTTAAGGCTAGCCCCGTAGCCCCGGGCTAGTTATTGAATGTCAGGGCTAGTAAATTCCACCTGTGAGTAGCCCTGAGGGGCTAGATAGAATTAGAATATCAGCGCTTAAAAATTATGAAGCCCATCTTTGGCTCTGCATACCTGGATGATAATTTACCTCAATTTACCACAATGCACTGTATTCTTTTCATGTTATCAACAGAGGCTATGATATCAACAGAGGTCACTGTTTGAGAAGAGTTGTCATTAATATCAGGGCTAGCAAAAATATTTCAGGGCTAGTAAAAGTTTCGGTAACTAGCCCTGCTGGGCTAATGAAGTTTTTTCTTAATGTTGAGCCCTGGCCTTGTTTCTCTAGTCAAAAATATATATTTTTAAAAAGCTACTTAAGGAGTCATAAGTTAGATACAATATTAGTATTCCGTTAATATTACTAACTCAACATTGCAAATTAGAGTAATAGTAGCTGGTATTTCAGAAAGTTGAAAGGTAGTTTACATGTAAAGTCTCTCTATCAAGATTTTGCTATATTCACAAAAATCATTAGAATTACTTGGACCATATTTGGTTGATAAGTGCCCCTAGTGTTGTGCTAGTAAGTTTGATTATAGCTATGGCTCTTGCCCCGCAATTATCTCAGGTGTGTGTGTGTGTGTAAATAGAAATGCATAGTTTCTGGTTGTGAATACTTATGCTTTGCTAATTTGGAACATGTCAGGTGTTTCATTTCTCAGAATGTTTTGATATTATTATGTAATAAAGTGTACATAGTTATATAACAACGTCTTATGTTTTGTTCTCATATTTAAATTCCTCCTGATCCTTTACTTATGATATGGACATACTTCTTTATGTGGTTGATGAATTTGATGGTCAAGATGTGGAAACTGAGGGCTGGCGCTTTCTTTCAAAGTCAAACACCTACCAGGGATATCCCTGACATATTCCTTTTGTATAGCTACAGACATATGAATACAAATACTAAAGGAAATGAAGATGATTGCTGTTCCCAGTACTGATAGATATTTCCTGTGTTTATTAACTTGTGTGTCCTGAGATCTAGATGTGTAATGCCAGTTGAACAAGGTTAATTACTCTTCGTGTATCCTTTTGCTTTAATTGGAGTTGTTACTTCCCTTTGCTATTGCCCAAGGGACCTAGATATTGGACAAAACCTTAATTGCAAGGATGCAGCCAGTTGTCAGACAACCAACAACATCCTAAACAGTCTATTCTCAATTGTATGGATGCATAATGACCATGATTAGGTACTTATGATGTTTAATCATCACAGAATCGCCATCCAATGTTTTTGGATTAAAGACCATTTATGATGGAAGTGTGTAGTAATTTGGTGTTGCTTAATTCTGTAATCCAGATAGAACTAATGGGGAACATGAATATAAAACCCAAATATAAAGTCATTAAGAGAAGGTTTATCTTCAATAAAATTTAACATATTTTGATTTCGTCCTTCCCATAATATTAGAGTATCAGTAGATAATGTATTCATCCCCCCGTATTCTTGAAATTTATCACAGAATCTGGGTGTCCCAATGTGTTATTTCTTGATGTTTTAGGTTTTAGATACTGCCTAAGATACTGAGTATAGATGTTAGAGCTGCACTCACCACTCACGAACTCGAGTGGCTCGAGCCCTGGGGCAAACTCGCCGAGCTCGAGTTGAAATGTTCAAATCGTGAGCTTGTCTATGTTGGGCACACAAACGTAACACAGAGCACCTAACAAAAATTATATACATACATAACTGCTTCTCGCTGTCATGTCTTCTTTACAATCTCCAATATATACATTCAAGCGGTGTTGAGTGTAATTCTGACCTTTGTACCTCGTCAGCACGTTTTAAAATTAAATGAACATGGCAATGTTAATAAATCTCCGCCAATAAATATTCATTTCTTAATAGCTGGGGTGGATAACAAGTATTCTTTTGGAAATTCGGAACGTCCGCGAGCTCACGAGTCAAACGGGTGGTGAGCTCATGAGTTGATCTCCATCCGTGAGTGCAGCTCTAATAGATGTTGCCTTGATTGGTGCACTCTTCATGTCATGGTAGAGCATTTGTTGGCACATTTTCTAGTTAGCTGGCTGGGAGCACTGACTTGCATGTGACAGGGTCATGAAGTTCTACCTAGCTGGTTGTTGATTCATTTCACCCTTTTTCAAACAGTCAGGTAGAAGTTCTGTGTGTGTAAGTTAGTGATACGGTTTAGGCAGGAGTCAACAAACAGATTGGCCCAATTTCACTAAGCAGGTTTAAACCTGGTACTACGGAGACCCGAGCTCAAGTAGGGTACTAAGTAGGGTACTAACTTTAGTCCGGTTTCGATAAGGAGGTTTAAACCACTGGTCTAAGTCTGGTCACTAGTACGGTACTAAGTAGGGTACTAACTTTTCCGATTTCGCTAAGGTGGTTTAAGTTGGAGGACGAGTCTAAGTGTAGTAACAAGTGTGGTCACAACTAGACTATGGTAGGGGGTGGTTTAGTTAAGCATTTTTTCTCTTAAAAAGGATATATTTAGTAAGGGAATGGTTTTTAAGTCAGAAAAAGATTATGTTACAGAGAGGATATATGTTCTAAATGATTTCGAGCTGTTTGAATGGCTGTTGGTGAAAAATAGATAACTGAATATTTCTGACAATTCTGTATATAGCAGCTAGTGGTTCATGTCTTTTTGGCCACACTTAGACCAGGAAGGGTTTAATTCATTTTAAGTAAAGATTGATGCTATTTTATTAATGAATAGATATCAAGTAAATGTGGGTGAAATGGCAGAACTACTAGTTATAAAATTTTTCAATTCACTATTAATCTTTATTTCAAAAGAATTATGTATTTTGGTAGGAGACTGGTAATAGGTCTTTTTACATATATGAAAATATTATCAGTTTATGTGATTATGTTATATTTTGCGACAAGTATTTTGCAGTCTTTATCCATTATTCTATTAGCTCTATGGAAAATCGCAGCATTTTCAAGATGCATGGAATAAGGACTATGTAAGGCTGAAAGGTTGTAAAAAGGTAGATTGAGGGAATCACTTGCCTGTTAACTACCCCAAATACATAAATGTAAATGAGTATATAAATGAATATATTTTGATTACAAACCATCCATTACAAAGCAGTATTTTGTCATTTATCTGTTCAAATAATTAAACTGAGAAGTTAATAATATTTCATACTTCTCAGATTACTCTTGATATTTTACTATCTGGAAAATGTTTTCTATAATATATAATGTCATCTAATAGTTTCTAGTTTATGAGATTGAAATATGAAATATCCTATAATATATCCTGATGAATTTTCTTTAAGATTTTCTTCCATTTGGTATCTAACTTCTCATATTAAGATGCATCAAATTATACACAACTTGGGTTTTCTCTTTAACTTTATCAAAACAGAAAGAAAAAATCAATTTTCAAGTATGCTTGCTTTCATCAGTAATAATTGCCAATATAAGTTTACCTAAAAGAAATTCTATAATTTAGAATCATATAATTTCTAGGTTGGATGAAGCAAAGTTCACGTGTGCTTGCTTTAGTCTTTTGTTTCAAAGCCAGACAAAGGCTGCCTGTTACAAAAATAGCCAAGTGCGGTGAACCGCAGAAGTTGGACTGGTCCAACTGCACTTAGGCCCGTACTCCTAAAACCATACCCGTTACTTCTTAGCGAAACCGGATTCTGAAAGACCACTGGTCTACGAAGGACGAGTCTAAGTGTGGTAACTTCAAGACCAGTCCTCAGCACTTAACCCCGGTCTACATAGACCCGCTTAGTGAAATTGGGCCATTATGTTCACCCAATGTTTGTGCAGGTATTTGTCCCAAACAAACACACATACACATGCTCACTCAATCCTAGCCTCCTAGCTACTGGGCGTTAACTCTGTTTTGACATATGTATGTATATATATATATATATATATATATATATATATATATATATATATATATATATATATATATATATATATATATATATATATATATATATATATATATATATACACATATATATATATATATATATATATATTAGTGTTCGGAATCGGTCACAATTTTTAAGATTGATCATCGGTCCATCTGAACGACCGATGACCGATTAATAATCGAAGTTGTGTACATGGTTTTCCGTGTCGCCATTGCTGTTTACTTTAGTCATAAGGTACCGCGACACCTAGCGGTATCAACACACACTAGCGTAATTGCCTCATGCGCATTTACGCTATGGTGCGCCGATAACCACAACAACAATGGCGGCATCGTAACATCGCCTCAGCACGCTCAGAGAGGTGGATCTGGAGCGGTCCAGCAATGTTTCCTCTTTGGTGCGGCAACAAATAGGTAACTAAACTTTTTTTCTCAAATTTTCTGACAGGCTGAACTACGAAAGTCCAGCTATTTCTTTGAATATAATTTTTATCCATGTTCGTTTTTTTGTTCGAACATGTGAAATTGCGTTCAATCATCATAATCGGAGGCACATACGAACGCTGTTCGGCTTGTTCGAACAATCAGACGAACACTAATATATATATATATATATATATATATATATATATATATATATATATATATATATATATATATATATATATATATATATATATATATATATATATATATATCGTGGTAGAAACTGCGATCCGGTAGGATCGCCGATCCTACCAGTAGAAACTGCGATCGCAGTTTCTACCGGTAGAAACCACGATCGCAGTTCCTACCAGGATTATGCTGGTAGGAACTGCGATCGCAGTTCCTACCGGTAGAAACTGCGATCCCCTTTATCATTATTTAAGGGTTTGAATGAGCAGCTCCATGGCAGATGAGTTGTAAAACACTACAGGCATTCCTTTAAACCATTCATTTTTGGAGTGTGCATGTGCATAGTCCTTCAACTTTTAACAAATCTCATTTTAATTCAATATAATTTGAAAAATATTTGAAGAAGGATTGTAAAACCAAACAGGATCACCAACTTTCAGTGAAATATTTCTCAAAATGTTGCTTTGTTATCTAAATATTTACACATCCAGGAATTGAGTATTTAATTGAGATGATTTATTGCTCAGTAATAAGACAGTTTCAGGTTAATTGGCTGACTTCCAATCTCAATCAACATTTTGGTTTAACTTGACGCTGTATTTGTCAATAGTATTAGGTTGATTTGGAAACAGTTTAAAATCCTATGAATCTACTCCCTTGCATCAGTCTGGTATGACCAGTAGCTAGTGCATGATTGAACAAAAAGCAGAGCCTGCCAAAATGTGTTGTAATAATGAACAAAATATTAACAATGTAGGTGTGGCAACAATAGCTCAGTGAAGTTAGCTACTTATTCCTTTTTCACTATTCAATTACTTATTCGTTTTCACTTCCTTATTCGCAGTTACTTCCTTATTCAAAAACAGGTCTCAAAGGATTGATATCTTTAATGATGACACACAAAAACTCAATATTCGGCCAGTAGACTGTCCAAGAAAGGTAATGTAGGTCAAATCTATGAAGAGATTTATCACTAAAAGCAAAATATCATTAATGTTTTGATTTATGCCCCAGGGTGGGGACACTTTCTTCACTGCATGGCAAATACTGCCAAAATAGCACAAATACCTCAAAATTACTCACATTTCTAAAACGATTTGCAACTATTGACTATGAAATTATGTTCAACCATACTAATGCCAATAAAAATCCACTTTAACCAGGGTGGCGCAGGCGTTAGTTTGACCCCCGGGGTAGGGGTACCTACTAGGGCGTGGACCCTTAATACTGCCAAAATAGCATAAAAACCTCAAAATTACCCACATTTATAAAATGAATTGCCACTATTGACTATGAAATTATGTTCAACCATACTAATGCCAATAAAAATCAACTTTAACTAGGGTGGCGCAGGCGTTAGTTTGAGCCCCAGGGTGGGGGTACCTACTAGGGCGTGGACCCTTAATACTGCCAAAATAGCATAAAAACCTCAAAATTACCCACATTTATAAAATGAATTGCCACTATTGACTATGAAATTATGTTCAACAATACTAATGCCAATAAAAATCCACTTTAACTAGGGTGGCGCAGGCGTTGGTTTGAGCCCAAGGGTAGGGGTACCTACTAGGGCATGGACCCTTAATACGGCCAAAATAGCATAAAATCCTCAAAATTACTCACATTTATAAAATGAATTGCCACTATTGACTATGAAATTATGTTCAACCATACTTATGCCAATAAAAATCCACTTTAACTAGGGTGGCGCAGGCGTTAGTTTGAGCCCCGGGGTAGGGGTACCTACTAGGGCGTGGACCCTTAATACTGCCAAAATAGCATAAAAACCTCAAAATTACCCACATTTATAAAATGAATTGCCACTATTGACTATGAAATTATGTTCAACTATACTAATGCCAATAAAGGTCCACTTTAACTAGGGTGGCGCAGGCGTTAGTTTGAGCCCAAGGGTAGGGGTACCTACTAGGGCATGGACCCTTAATACGGCCAAAATAGCATAAAATCCTCAAAATTACTCACATTTATAAAATGAATTGCCACTATTGACTATGAAATTATGTTCAACCATACTAATGCCAATAGAAATCCACTTTAACTAGGGTGGCGCAGGCGTTAGTTTGAGCCCCGGGGTAGGGGTAACTACTAGGACGTGGACCCTTACTACTGCCAAAATAGCATAAAAACCTCAAAATTACCCACATTTATAAAATGAATTGCCACTATTGACTATGAAATTATGTTCAACAATACTAATGCCAATAAAAATCCACTTTAACTAGGGTGGCGCAGGCGTTAGTTTGAGCCCAGGGGTAGGGGTACCTACTAGGGCGTGGACCCTTAATACTGCCGAAATAGCATAAAAACCTCAAAATTGCCCACATTTATAAAATGAATTGCCACTATTGACTAGGAAATTATGTTCAACCATACTAATGCCAATAAAAATCCACTTTAACTAGGGTGGCGCAGGCGTTAGTTTGAGCCCTGGGGTAGGGGTACCTACTAGGGCATGGACCCTTAGTACGGCCAAAATAGCATAAAATACTCAAAATTACTCACATTTATAAAATGAATTGCCACTATTGACTATGAAATTATGTTCAACCATACTAATGCCAATAAAAATCCACTTTAACTAGGGTGGCGCAGGCGTTAATTTGAGCCCCGGGGTAGGGGTAACTACTAGGGCGTGGACCCTTAATACTGCCAAAATAGCATAAAAACCTCAAAATTACCCACATTTATAAAATGAATTGCCACTATTGACTATGAAATTATGTTCAACAATACTAATGCCAATAAAAATCCACTTTAACTAGGGTGGCGCAGGCGTTAGTTTGAGCCCAAGAGTAGGGGTACCTACTAGGGCATGGACCCTTAATACGGCCAAAATAGCATAAAATCCTCAAAATTACTCACATTTATAAAATGAATTGCCACTATTGACTATGAAATTATGTTCAACCATACTTATGCCAATAAAAATCCACTTTAACTAGGGTGGCGCAGGCGTTACTTTGAGCCCCGGGGTAGGGGTACCTACTAGGGCGTGGACCCTTAATACTGCCAAAATAGCATAAAAACCTCAAAATTACCCACATTTATAAAATGAATTGCCACTATTGACTATGAAATTATGTTCAACTATACTAATGCCAATAAAAGTCCACTTTAACTAGGGTGGCGCAGGCGTTAGTTTGAGCCCAGGGGTAGGGGTACCTACTAGGGCGTGGACCCTTAATACTGCCGAAATAGCATAAAAACCTCAAAATTGCCCACATTTATAAAATGAATTGCCACTATTGACTAGGAAATTATGTTCAACCATACTAATGCCAATAAAAATCCACTTTAACTAGGGTGGCGCAGGCGTTAGTTTGAGCCCTGGGGTAGGGGTACCTACTAGGGCATGGACCCTTAATACGGCCAAAATAGCATAAAATACTCAAAATTACTCACATTTATAAAATGAATTGCCACTATTGACTATGAAATTATGTTCAACCATACTAATGCCAATAAAAATCCACTTTAACTAGGGTGGCGCAGGCGTTAGTTTGAGCCCCGGGGTAGGGGTAACTACTAGGGCGTGGACCCTTAATACTGCCAAAATAGCATAAAAACCTCAAAATTACCCACATTTATAAAATGAATTGCCACTATTGACTATGAAATTATGTTCAACAATACTAATGCCAATAAAAATCCACTTTAACTAGGGTGGCGCAGGCGTTAGTTTGAGCCCAAGGGTAGGGGTACCTACTAGGGCGTGGACCCTTAATACGGCCAAAATAGCATAAAATCCTCAAAATTACTCACATTTATAAAATGAATTGCCACTATTGACTATGAAATTATGTTCAACCATACTTATGCCAATAAAAATCCACTTTAACTAGGGTGGCGCAGGCGTTAGTTTGAGCCCCGGGGTAGGGGTACCTACTAGGGCGTGGACCCTTAATACTGCCAAAATAGCATAAAAACCTCAAAATAAACCCACATTTATAAAATGAATTGCCACTATTGACTATGAAATTATGTTCAACCATACTAATGCCAATAAAAATCCACTTTAACTAGGGTGGCGCAGGCGTTAGTTTGAGCCCTGGGGTAGGGGTAACTACTAGGGCGTGGACCCTTAATACTGCCAAAATAGCATAAAAACCTCAAAATTACCCACATTTATAGAATGAATTGCCACTATTGACTATGAAATTATGTTCAACTATACTAATGCCAATAAAAGTCCACTTTAACTAGGGTGGCGCAGGCGTTAGTTTGAGCCCAAGGGTAGGGGTACCTACTAGGGCATGGACCCTTAATACGGCCAAAATAGCATAAAATCCTCAAAATTACTCACATTTATAAAATGAATTGCCACTATTGACTATGAAATTATGTTCAACCATACTAATGCCAATAAAAATCCACTTTAACTAGGGTGGCGCAGGCGTTAGTTTGAGCCCCGGGGTAGGGGTACCTACTAGGGCATGGACCCTTAATACGGCCAAAATAGCATAAAATCCTCAAAATTACTCACATTTATAAAATGAATTGCCACTATTGAATATGAAATTATGTTCAACCATACTAATGCCAATAAAAATCCACTTTAACTAGGGTGGCGCAGGCGTTAGTTTGAGCCCCGGGGTAGGGGTAACTACTAGGGCGTGGACCCTTAATACTGCCAAAATAGCATAAAAACCTCAAAATTACCCACATTTATAAAATGAATTGCCACTATTGACTATGAAATTATGTTCAACAATACTAATGCCAATAAAAATCCACTTTAACTAGGGTGGCGCAGGCGTTAGTTTGAGCCCAGGGGTAGGGGTACCTACTAGGGCGTGGACCCTTAATACTGCCGAAATAGCATAAAAACCTCAAAATTGCCCACATTTATAAAATGAATTGCCACTATTGACTAGGAAATTATGTTCAACCATACTAATGCCAATAAAAATCCACTTTAACTAGGGTGGCGCAGGCGTTAGTTTGAGCCCTGGGGTAGGGGTACCTACTAGGGCATGGACCCTTAATACGGCCAAAATAGCATAAAATACTCAAAATTACTCACATTTATAAAATGAATTGCCACTATTGACTATGAAATTATGTTCAACCATACTAATGCCAATAAAAATCCACTTTAACTAGGGTGGCGCAGGCGTTAGTTTGAGCCCTGGGGTAGGGGTGACTACTAGGGCGTGGACCCTTACTACTGCCAAAATAGCATAAAAACCTCAAAATTACCCACATTTATAAAATGAATTGCCACTATTGACTATGAAATTATGTTCAACCATACTAATGCCAATAAAAATCCACTTTAACTAGGGTGGCGCAGGCGTTAGTTTGAGCCCAGGGGTAGGGGTACCTACTAGGGCGTGGACCCTTAATACTGCCGAAATAGCATAAAAACCTCAAAATTGCCCACATTTATAAATGAATTGCCACTATTGACTAGGAAATTATGTTCAACAATACTAATGCCAATAAAAATCCACTTTAACTAGGGTGGCGCAGGCGTTAGTTTGAGCCCCGGGGTAGGGGTAACTACTAGGGCTTGGACCCTTAATACTGCCAAAATAGCATAAAAACCTCAAAATTACCCACATTTATAAAATGAATTGCCACTATTGACTATGAAATTATGTTCAACAATACTAATGCCAATAAAAATCCACTTTAACTAGGGTGGCGCAGGCGTTAGTTTGAGCCCAAGGGTAGGGGTACCTACTAGGGCATGGACCCTTAATACGGCCAAAATAGCATAAAATCCTCAAAATTACTCACATTTATAAAATGAATTGCCACTATTGACTATGAAATTATGTTCAACCATACTTATGCCAATAAAAATCCACTTTAACTAGGGTGGCGCAGGCGTTAGTTTGAGCCCCGGGGTAGGGGTACCTACTAGGGCGTGGACCCTTAATACTGCCAAAATAGCATAAAAACCTCAAAATTACTCACATTTATAAAATGAATTGCCACTATTGACTATGAAATTATGTTCAACCATACTAATGCCAATAAAAATCACATTTAACTAGGGTGGGGCAGGCGTTAGTTTGAGCCCCGGGGTAGGGGTACCTACTAGGGCGTGGACCCTTAATACTGCCAAAATAGCATAAAAACCTCAAAATTACCCACATTTATAAAATGAATTGCCACTATTGACTATGAAATTATGTTCAACCATACTAATGCCAATAAAAATCCACTTTAACTAGGGTGGCGCAGGCGTTAGTTTGAGCCCCAGGGTGGGGGTACCTACTAGGGCGTGGACCCTTAATACTGCCAAAATAGCATAAAAACCTCAAAATTACCCACATTTATAAAATGAATTGCCACTATTGACTATGAAATTATGTTCAACCATACTAATGCCAATAAAAATCCACTTTAACTAGGGTGGCGCAGGCGTTAGTTTGAGCCCTGGGGTAGGGGTACCTACCAGGGCGTGGACCCTTAATACTGCCAAAATAGCATAAAAACCTCAAAATTACCCACATTTATAAAATGAATTGCCACTATTGACTATGAAATTATGTTAAACCATACTAATGCCAATAAAAATCCACTTTAACTAGAGTGGCGCAGGCGTTAGTTTGAGCCCCGGGGTGGGGTTAACCCCTATGATGTGGAGCCCTTATACTGCCAAAATAGCATAAAAAGCTCAAAATTTCTCACAATAAAGATTTGTTTCTAAAATAGCTAATTCATCACATCCAATGTACCTGTCGTTATTGAGTTTTGAGCATATTAGTACAATTCTTAATATGATAAGAATAAAAAAAGACATGTTTTTTCTGTGACAGAGACACATGTGATGCAGTCACAAGTACCCCAATTTTCAATTTCTACAAAAAAATCTATTCAAGTTTCCAAAGACAATTTCTTGTGAAGTGATTAGAGAAGGACCTCTAAAAACCTAGTTTTTACCTAAATTTGCCACACAGTGCAACTAGGGCTTGAACAAAGTGTTTTAGTGTCATTTGTTCGCTTTGTGCATTGTCATGGCAACCATATGTAAACAACTTTTGAAAGAGCCCTGGTTTCCTCAAGTTAAAAGCACTTTTCCCATTTAAAATTAAACAGCAACATATATTTTTTTCATGATATGATAGCCACTAAGACCTCGCCAGGCAGCTGTATTGGAAAACCCCAGGCCTCGGGAGGTCTGATGCATCTCACAGCCACTGGCCTTCCGGCCCTCGGCTGTGAGATGCATCAGACCCCCTCGGCCTGGGGTTTTCCAACACAGCTGCCTGGCTGGATCTTAATCCCTATGGGCCTATAACCTAAACCTCTTCTAACAGCCTGCACTATGACTATCTAGCCCTGTGAGTGCGACGATGTCTTCCTCTTATGCTGTTGTTACTAATGACATCTATGAATGGGCAGCTATGAACATCCGACTATAGATGGCGCCCATAAACGCTCATGTGAGCTTAGATCGAGCAACTCTATCGTCGGGTATGCTAGTTTACATTCTGAGATTGATAGGCCATACCCACGATAGAGAAAGCCCCATACAAAACTTTTCCACTGCGCCCAAAAAAACTGGGCGCTCACATTTCTAGCCCAGTCTGGCCACCCAAACCAACTGAATTCGTTTCCTACCTTGGTAATTTACGTTGTGACGCCTTTAAAGCACTCAAATCCGTCCAGAGTGCGAGAAATGAGAGCTTTTTGGCTGGAAGCGATAATTTTCACCGTGTCCCTACCGCCATTGAATTTGAGGCATGACTAGTCGAGCAGCACTGTGCATCATTTCCCGTATCAAACCTATCACCTTCTCACACGTATGCTGCTCGACTAGTCATATCTCGAATTCAATGGCGGTATGGACACGGTGAAAATTATCGCTTCCAGCCAAAAAGCTCTCATTTCTCGCACTCTGGACGGATTTGAGTGCTGTAAAGGCGTCACAACGTAAATTACCAAGGTAGGAAACGAATTCAGTTGGTTTGGGTGGCCAGACTGTGCTAGAAATATGAGCGCCCAGTTTTTTGGGCGCAGTGGAAAAGTTTTGTATGGGGCTTTCTCTATCGTGGGTATGGCCTATCAATCTCAGAATGTAAACAACGGCATACCCGACGGTAGAGTTGCTCGATCTAATGTGAGCTATATGACTATCCTGACTATCTACCAGCCGTTTAACCTTAGTATCTGTTGATCTCACCAAAACTACGCTAGGAACCAAATTCAAACTATCTTACCTTCAAAGCACCCAAGTTCCATGAAGTTTAGCCTCCTGTAGCTGTAGTTAAATCCACTTTTATTTTATTATAGAAAGGCTGGCTTTCTAGCCAGAGCCATTTCCTCGTTCAGTAGCTGGACAACTTGTTTAATTAGCCCCTTCAATAATGGACCCATTTGATTAGGTAACCCGTGACAATGGCTCTGCACAGGGAAGAGCTCCCCATGTGGGCCTTCCTCTTAATGTGTATGACAACACGGTTATAAAGCAGTGAGCACAATCATGATTGTATGGGGGTTAAGTGCAGCCACTGGAACCAATTCGAGGCACTTGACTGAAGTAGGCCTAGCTGAAGGAGTCGCCTTAATAGGCACTATCATTAACCATAGGTAAATATGTTTACTCTAGGATAATAGAGAAAAAGGAATACCTCTCAATTGGTCGGTTGCCTTTGTTTAGTTAAGTCTGTGCGAAAATCCATTTCATTTTACAGTTTGTGTACAAATTTAATTAGTTTCCCATTATACACTGCATGTGTGCAGGGTCTCTTTCTCTCTCTCTCTCTTTATATATATATATATATATATATATATATATATATATATATATATATATATATATATATATATATGTATATATATATATAGATAGATATATAGATATATACATATAAAGAGAGAGAGGGGAGAGACTGGACCGATACAGAGAGGATTTTTGACTTTAGAATGGTCGAATATATTTTCCTAGTCTGAATAGTTGCAAATCCTTTTAGAAATAGGGTTGATTTTACGGTTTTTATGCTATTTTGGCAGTTTGAGGGATCCACCTCATAGTAGGTATCCCCACCCTGGGGCTAAAACTAAAGCCTGCGCCACTCTGGCTAAGATTGATTGCTATTGACATTAGTATTGTTGAATATATTTTCAGTCATTAGTTGCAATTTATATTAGAAATGTGGGTAATTTGCAAGTGATCCACATAAGAGTAGGTTTCCCCAGCCCGGGGCTCAAACTAACGCCTGCATCACTCTAGTTAAAATGTTTTTTTGTTAATATTAGTATGGTTGAACATAATTTCATAGTCAATAGTGGCAGTTCATTTTTAAAATGTGGGTAATTTTGAGGTTTTTATGCTATTTTGGCAGTATTAGGCGTCCACAGCGTAGTAGGTACCCCCACCCCGGGGCTCAAACTAACGCCTGCGCCACCCTAGTTAAAGTATATTTTCATTGGCATTAGTATGGTTGAACATAATTTCCTAGTCCATAGTGGCAATTCATTTTATAAATGCGGGTAATTCTGAGGTTTTTATGCTATTTTGGCAGTTTGAGGGGTCCACATCATAGTAGGTAACCCCACCCCGGGGCTAAAACTAACGCCTGCGCCACTCTAGTTAAAATTGATTTTTATTGACACTAGTATGGTTGAACATAATTTCATAGTCAATAGTGGCAATTCATTTCATAAATGTGGGTAATTTAGAGGTTTTTATGCTATTTTGGCAGTATTAAGGGTCCATGCCCTAGTAGGTACCCCCAACCCGGGGCTCAAACTAACGCCTGCGCCACCCTAGTTAAAGTGGATTTTCATTGGCATGAGTATTGTTGAACATAATTTCCTAGTCAATAGTGGCAATTCATTTTATAAATGTGGGTATTTTTAAGGTTTTTATGCTATTTTGGCAGTATTAAGGGTCCACGCCCTAGTTGGTACCCCCACCCCGGGGCTCAAACTAACGCCTGCGCCACCCTAGTTAAAGTGGATTTCTATTGGCATTAGTATGGTTGAACATAATTTCCTAGTCAATAGTGGCAATTCATTTTATAAATGTGGGTAATTTTAAGGTTTTTATGCTATTTTGGCAGTATTAAGGGTCCACGCCCTAGTAGGTACCCCCACCCCGGGGCTCAAACTAACGCCTGCGCCACCCTAGTTAAAATTGATTTTTATTGGCATTAGTATGGTTGAACATAATTTCATAGTCAATAGTGGCAATTCATTTTATAAATGTGGGTAATTTTGAGGTTTTTATGCTATTTTGGCAGTAATAAGGGTCCATGCCCTAGTAGGTACCCCCAACCCGGGGCTCAAACTAACGCCTGCGCCACCCTAGTTAAAGTGGATTTTTATTGGCATCAGTATTGTTGAACATGATTTCCTAGTCAATAGTGGCAATTCATTTTATAAATGTGGGTAATTTTGAGGTTTTTATGCTATTTTGGCAGTTTGAGGGGTCCACATCATAGTAGGTAACCCCACCCCGGGGCTCAAACTAACGCCTGCGCCACCCTAGTTAAAGTGGATTTTTATTGGCATTAGTATGGTTGAACATAATTTCCTAGTCAATAGTGGCAATTCATTTTATAAATGTGGGTAATTTTGAGGTTTTTATGCTATTTCGGCAGTATTAAGGGTCCACGCCCTAGTAGGTACCCCCGCCCCGGGGCTCAAACTAACGCCTGCGCCACCCTAGTTAAAGTGGATTTCTATTGGCATTAGTATGGTTGAACATAATTTCCTAGTCAATAGTGGCAATTCATTTTATAAATGTCGGTAATTTTGAGGTTTTAATGCTATTTTGGCAGTTTGAGGGGTCCACATCATAGTAGGTAACCCCACCACGGGGCTAAAACTAACGCCTGCGCCACCCTAGTTAAAATTGATTTTTATTGGCATTAGTATGGTTGAACATAATTTCATAGTCAAGAGTGGCAATTCATTTTATAAATGTGGGTAATTTTGAGGTTTTTATGCTATTTTGGCAGTAATAAGGGTCCATGCCCTAGTAGGTACCCCCAACCCGGGGCTCAAACTAACGCCTGTGCCACCCTAGTTAAAGTGGATTTTTATTGGCATCAGTATTGTTGAACATGATTTCCTAGTCAATAGTGGCAATTCATTTTATAAATGTGGGTAATTTTGAGGTTTTTATGCTATTTTGGCAGTTTGAGGGGTCCACATCATAGTAGGTAACCCCACCCCGGGGCTCAAACTAACGCCTGCGCCACCCTAGTTAAAGTGGATTTTTATTGGCATTAGTATGGTTGAACATAATTTCCTAGTCAATAGTGGCAGTTCATTTTATAAATGTGGGTAATTTTGAGGTTTTTATGCTATTTTGGCAGTATTAAGGGTCCACGCCCTAGTAGGTACCCCCACCCCGGGGCTCAAACTAACGCCTGCGCCACCCTAGTTAAAGTGGATTTTTATTGGCATTAGTATGGTTGAACATAATTTCATAGTCAATAGTGGCAATTCATTTTATAAATGTGGGTAATTTTGAGTTTTTTATGCTATTTTGGCAATTTGAGGGGTCCACATCATAGTAGGTAACCCCATCCCCAGGGCTAAAACTAACGCCTGCGCCACCCTAGTTAAAATTGATTTTTATTAACACTAGTATGGTTGAACATAATTTCATAGTCAATAGTGCCAATTCATTTTATGAATGTGGGTAATTTTGAGGTTTTTATGCTATTTTGGCAGTATTAAGGGTCCATGCCCTAGTAGGTACCCCCAACCCGGGGCTCAAACTAACGCCTGCGCCACCCTAGTTAAAATTGATTTTTATTAACACTAGTATGGTTGAACATAATTTCATAGTCAATAGTGGCAATTCATTTTATAAATGTGGGTAAGTTTGAGGTTTTTATGCTATTTTTGCAGTTTGAGGGGTCCACATCATAGTATGTACCCCCACCCGGGGCTCAAACTAACGCCTGGGCCACCCTAGTTAAAGTGGATTTTTATTGGCATTAGTATGGTTGAACATAATTTCATAGTCAATAGTGCCAATTCATTTTATAAATGTGGGTAATTTTGAGGTTTTCATGCTATTTTGGCAGTATTAAGGGTCCACGCCGTAGTAGGTACCCCCACCCTGGGGCTCAAACTAACGCCTGCGCCACCTTAGTTAAAGTGGATTTTTATTGGCATTAGTATGGTTGAACATAATTTCCCAGTCAATAGTGCCAATTCATTTTATAAATGTGGGTAATTTAGAGGTTTTTATGCTATTTTGGCAGTATTAAGGGTCCTTGCCCTAGTAGGTACCCCCGCCCCGGGGCTCAAACTAACGCCTGCGCCACCTTAGTTAAAGTGGATTTTAATTGGCATTAGTATGGTTGAACATAATTTCCTAGTCAATAGTGGCAATCCATTTTATAAATGTGGGTAATTTTGAGGTTTTTATGCTATTTTGGCAGTATTAAGGGTCCACACCCTAGTAGGTACCCCTACCCCGGGGCTCAAACTAACGCCTGCGCCACCTTAGTTAGAGTGGATTTTTATTGGCATTAGTATGGTTGAACATAATTTCTTAGTCAATAGTGGCAATTCATTTTATAAATGTGGGTAATTTTGAGGTTTTTATGCTATTTTTGCAGTTTGAGGGGTCCACATCATAGTACGTAACCCCACCCCGGGGCTAAAACTAACGCCTGCGCCACCCTAGTTAAAATTGATTTTTATTAACACTAGTATGGTTGAACATAATTTCATAGTCAATAGTGGCAATTCATTTCATAAATGTGGGTAATTTTGAGGTTTTTATGCTATTTTGGCAGTTTGAGGGGTCCACGCCCTAGTAGGTAATCCCACCCCAGGGCTAAAACTAACGCCTGCGCCACCCTAGTTAAAGTGGATTTTTACTGTCATTAGTATGGTTGAACATAATTTCCTAGTCAATAGTGGCAATTCATTTTATAAATGTGGGTAATTTTGAGGTTTTTATGCTATTTTTGCAGTTTGAGGGGTCCACATCATAGTAGGTAACCCCACCCCGGGACTAAAACTAACGCCTGCGCCACTCTAGTTAAAATTGATTTTTATTGACACTAGTATGGTTGAACATAATTTCATAGTAAATTGTGGCAATTCATTTAAAATGTGGGTAATTTTGAGGTTTTTTATGCTATTTTGGCAGTATTAAGGGTCCACGCCCTAGTAGGTATCCCCACCCGGGGCTCAAACTAACGCCTGCGCCACCCTAGTTAAAGTGGATTTTTATTGGCATTAGTATGGTTGAACATAATTTCGTAATCAATAGTGGCAATTCATCTTATAAATGTGGGTAATTTTGAGGTTTTTATGCTATTTTGGCAGTTTGAGGGGTCTACATCATAGTAGGTAACCCCACCCCGGGGCTAAAACTAATGCCTGCGCCACTCTAGTTAAAATTGATTTTTGTTGACACTAGTATGGTTGAACATAATTCCCTAGTCAATAGTTGCAAATCATTTTAGAAATGTGAGTAATTTTGAGGTATTTGTGCTATTTTGGCAGTATTTGCTATGCAGTGAAGAAAGCGTCCCCAGCCTGGGGCATTTATCAAAACATTAATGATATTTTGCTTTAGTGATAAATTTCTTCATATATTTGACCTACATTACCTTTATGGGACAGTCTACTGGCTGAATAGTGAGTTTTTGTGTGTCATCATTAAAAATATCAATCCTTTGAGACCTGTTTTTGAATAAGGAAGTAACTGCGAATAAGGAAGTGAAAACGAATAAGTAATTGAATATTGAAAAAGGAATAAGTAGCTAACTTCACTGAGCTGGCAACAATGGTGTTCAATCCTTACACCATTAATGCGCTCAGCGGCCAAAAACAGTCAAACAATTTTGTGGAAATCTTTTGTCCAAAAGAATTTTTCTAAAAAACAATTTGAAGGATAAATGTTCAGCAGATCATCACTGACAACTCTCCTTCAAATATTGTGTAAAATCATTCTTTATTCCAATTGTCAAAAGTATAAAAAATCCAGATGAAAATTTCAAGTGTAACTCTCAAGGAATAATGATTTAATTTACTTATGAATTTGCTTAAAGCATGAAGTGAAATTTTAAATATTTGCTACTGTAACAATTACAAATAAGCAGGTAAATTAATAGATATGTATTACTGAACTGGTGCTGGGTCTTCAATATCCAAATAGTGAGAAAAATGTGAAATTGAGGTGAATTATAATTATTGTTAATTTGCAAAGAAAGTGAGAAGCTGTCTGGCTTTATTTCAAATTGTAATCCTAGTTATCCAATTGTTATTATGGGAAATATGTGCTTGGTTCAATTGCGCTTAACAGTTACTTATGTAATTATATTGAAATTAAGGTTACAATGTAGACGTCCAAGTATTAATTGTTGGGTATAGGTAATTTGAGTGGTCGTTTGCTAATGTGAAGCTGATAGTTATTAAATGTTTTCAATTTGACTTTTCTAGGATTGAAGATGAATATCAAATTCAATAACTTAACCCATTTACACTCAGAGTGGCTAAAACAGCCCTGACAATGTTGGAAATATTTTGCTTACAAACATTTTTCTGGAAAATATTTGATCGAGAAATGGTCATCACATGCCATACACCAAGTCTCCTTCAAATATTTTGTGAAATTTTGCTTTATTGCCAAGTTATTTTCAAAAATATGAGAGTGGCAGACTACTTTCTACTTTCTAAAGAACAACTGAATGAAGAAATGGGTACTTGGAGACAAAGTTTTATTCAATACTTTGTATATCGAAGTAAATAGATATAGTATCTTCATAATACTGTATAAACAGGTTATACTATTGTGTGACTGTGTTAAAAATATTTGAAGCCTTTTTTTATGGTGTCACATTGTACCAGTATATGTTGGGAGTTAACTTTGTATAAATAGTTAAAGCTACCCGTTGAACGATAGGTGATTATGTTGAAAGATTGCATGAAAGATTGCATAAGAGAGATTTCATGAAGTAATATTGTGCCAGAATATGTTGCATGTTCATATTTAAATGGGGCTATTCAAAGGTGAATACTCATTAGTTATCTGTTATAAGTGTCTTAATGAAAAAATAAAGGTGCTTTTTGCTTTGAAATTCTCACAAAAAACTTAATATCTTACTACTGCAACTATGGGTTACCATAGATTGCTAAATATATCAATACTATCACAGCCTTTTAAAACTGAATCGCAGTTTCTACCAAGGTATGGTAAGATTGTTCTGGTAGGATCGGCGATCCTACCGGTAGAAACTGCGATCGCAGTTCCTACCAGCATAATCCTGGTAGGAACTGCGATCGCAGTTTCTACCGGTAGGAACTGCGATCGCAGTTTCTACCGGTAGAAACTGCGATCGCGGTTTCTACTGGTAGGATCGGCGATCCTACCGGATCGCAGTTTCTACCACGACATATATATATATATATATATATATGTTACAGTAAGAGTGTCAAACCAGGGATTTAGTCAAATCCCTAAAACTTTCAGGGAATCTGTCAAATTCTTGTTTCACTCACGGATTTGGTCCCTAAATGTCTAGAGATTTGACTAAATCCTTGAGAATAGGAGGGTCTTAATGATGAAATTGATAAACGTTGAACGAGATACTAATTATCATCATCATCAAGCAATAATTTTTGGCTGAGCATTGATTATTCAGCATTACCTTGTACCTCATTACTTTGATAATCAGGAATCATAAGTAGCGCTCAACTAAGCATAAAACAAGGATAATTGTCATTCAACAATCCCTCCGAAAGGTCTCCAGTAAACAAGTCAAAAATGACCCACCTATTTTTAGGGGTTTAGTCATATCCGTAGATATTTAGGGACCGAATCCTTGAGTGAAACAGGAATTTGACAGATTCCCTGAAAGTTTTAGGGATTTGACTAAATCCCTGGTTTGACACTCTTACTGTAACATATATATATATATATATATATATACTGTAGAACACACAATAATAGCGTCTGTTTATATATAGCGTACATAGCATGTGGTTCCGCTTCGATCTATATAAAAACGCTGTAATTTTTTCTTACTGTACTGGCGCTGTCAGCGGCGGCTACCGTCGCTAACAATAAAGATACGCTATGATGTGAAAATTCCCCAATTCGCTATATTTGGGACACGCTTCATATATGTGTTCTACAGTATATATATATATATATATATATATATATATATATATATATATATATATATATATATATATATATATATATATATATATATATATGTATATATATATTATATAAGGGCTTGTGGCATACTGTTTGCCATTTAATTCACACAATTACCACATATTTCCAACTACCCAAATAGCATACCTAAGTGCTATTTGTCTACAAGGTATGACATCTAAATATGGCTAACTTAATCCCCTAGCATCTCCAGATGACATAGAGCGATGGTCTTCTTATGAAGGCAGAACAAGCTAGACCTCAAAATATTTTTGACTTTCATACCCTTTAAGGCCCTTATATATTTCCAAAGTGTAGTTTGTTAAAAGTGTCATAACATCCAGATAGGTCCATTTTGAGATGGCTCTGACCCTGAATGAACCAACAACATACATGTATTTGCAAATTAATCAGTTTTCTTTTTATGTTGCATCATTCCCCCACTACTCATTTATATTGATAAGGTTGCCTGGGGATGAGAGGCAGTTTTGACTGCATGTGTTAACCCATTAGGGCTCACAGCGGCCTGACAATTTTGATGAAATCTTGCTGTTGAAGGCACATGGAGGAAAGTATTTGATGGAGAAATGTTAATCAGGACATAAGCAACAACTCTCCTTCAAATATTTTGTAAAATAAATCTCAATTACAAAATTATAGTCATAAGCATCAGAGATCCAGATGACAATTGATGGAGGACCTCTTAATGTGTATATAGAGCTCTACTTATCAAGAGTTCACCTATTTTAGAAAGTCTCTCAAGTAGAGAGGAATACATATTTATTAGAGGCTGCGTAAACATGTTTGACATATTAAGGATAGATTATGTTATATATCAGGATATAAACATTATCTTTTTGTTTAATTGTGTCACCTCATATGCACACAGACGTAAATGCTTGGCTGCTTTCGATGGTTGCTGGGCAAAGTAGAAATTATTACTTACACGCTCATTACTTACATGTTTAATATTTTTCTTTAACTTTTTTTTCATGATTGCGGCATGCATCTCTTTGGCTGAATATGTATATTGGTCTTTTCAGACCACTAACCATCAGCAAGCATACTCATCCCCTGTTCATTTAAAGTCTATGAATAAGCCTAGATTTTGAGGTGATGAAGAAAAGTTACATGTAATGATACCTTATCCGTGCTTCATTATTATGCAGGGTATGACAACAATGGTATCCTGCTTCTAAAAGTTGTCTAGGCTAGTTTAATTTTGACTATTTAACCTGCTGAGCTAGTGAGAAAATAAGTTATATATATTATATAGTTATATAGAACTGTGAAAAGGAATAAGTTATATAGAACTGTGCACTGTACACCATAATTGTTTCAGGGCTAGCATTCATAATGTAAGGTTTTGGAGTACTAGCGCTGCTGGGCTTGTGGAAGTTTTGTTATTGCCGGGATTGTTATGAGGTAATTTTACTTTCCCCTCATCAGGTGAGCAGGGTCCATAGAAACCAAAATCATTGTAGACAGCTGAAAGAAAAGAATTTGTATAGGAAGCAGGAAATGGTTGCCATGTCAACAGGTAGCTGCTGTTTATCAGGATTTCAGTTTTTGTGTCATTTCTGATAACTAGAATGGGAGTTAGGTAGGGCTTTTACATATGTAAATATCAACATATGTCTCATCATACTATCATATATCCTGATATATATATATATATATATATATATATATATATATATATATATATATATATATATATATATATATATATATATATATATGTATATATATATATATATATATATATATATATATATATATATATATATATATATATATATATATATATATATATATATATATATATATGACTTTGGTCTTTGGTGAGTCATAAACCTTCAGATAATAACCTAATCATACCTGTAGGTTCTGAATAATTAGTAACCCATGCAACTCTCAGTATTGGATGATCTGGCCTCAGATGGGTTAACTAATAAACACACTTCACTTGTTGTGTTTTGCCTTCCAACGGCAGATAGAACTTCAAACTTCAAACGAAGCTTTAAATGGGTCAGTGTAAGGGAAAAAATCAGCCGCTCTTTGTATGCCAATTTGTTTATTGTACTTTCGGTCTGTCTATTGACAAGAAATGCATAAACATTGAACGTGCTGCTTAGCCATCCATACTATCCATACTAATGTGCCATCTATTGGCAGATAGAGGAACCAAAGAGCCATGGTTATGTTTTGACTCAAATCAAATGCTTCAGAACATAAGTAGACCAGATCAGCTGTGTATGCCCCTAGTGGTCAAATACAGAACTAAATAGTATGTTTATGAACTTGTTATAACTCTAAAGGCTAGTTTTTGTTTCCTTTAAAGTGGTACCTAAAATAAGATTTTCACTGAAGGCAGGGAGATCTCTGCTGAAGGTTACCCTTAACACTGAGGAAATCTTGAAATATTTTGGAATTCCTCGAAATTTGATCTTAAATCTAGGAGTGGGCAGGGGCACCCATAGCTATTATCCATATTCTTTGATTTTAAGAGCAAATTTCCTGGACCCATTAATGCTGCAGTAGACCCACTCATGAAGGTGCTGCCATCTATAGTTAAGTGATGGCATTATACCCGCCTAGCTCAGCCCTAGTAGTAGGCTAGCTAGTTTAGCTTTCACAACATGTTGCTGCCTGAAGAATCTCTCCCAACATGTAGTAGAGCTATAAAGTGTATTCCTGTTCTTACAACATGTGCTGCCATCTATAGTCAAGTGGTGGCATTATACTCATCTAGCACAGCCCTGGAAGCAGACTGGCTAGTTAGGCACTGTTCTCACAACATGTCCCTGCCTGAAGAATCTCTCCCAGCATGTAGTAGAGCTATAAAGTGTTCTCACAACATGTGCTGCCATCTATAGTTAAATGATGGCACTATACTCATCTATTGCAGCCTTAGAAGTAGACTGGCTACTTTGGTTCAACTCTCATAACATGTTGCTGCCTGAAGAATCTCTCCCAGCATGTAGTAAGGCTATAAAGTGTATTCCTGTTGAAACCTAACCGGCTGAACTATCTATCTGTCTGTCTCTGGGGCCTGCCCTGTCTTCAACCCTCACTGATATCTCTTTAACCCATCCCTGCCCAGATATATGCTTGGTATCTGTCCATGCAGGACAGGATATGATAATGATGACTATGACTATTATAGGGTTGTCCAAAATTTGAAGTCTTGTAGCAGAGAAAATTGGTTGTGGAGCATAGCAATTTTTGGTGGGTGCTGTGGGACTATCAGTCTAAATATTGTCACCAGGTGACATTACCATATCAGACTTCTTAGCAATAATAAATACCTAGAACAACCAAGAGGTTTTAAAGGGAAATACTATGCATTTTCTAATGCAATCTGTATTTGAAAATGCAGGTAAAACGTTGAGTAGACTCATTTGATCACTTTGATCATGCTTTCAGAAAATTGCTTATGTTTAACAGTGATTAAAAGTTTTGTCTTGTTGCAAGTTTTGAGGCCTCTGTCGATCCTGGCCTGGCTGCTAACTGTCTCTCACCACAGCCTGGGTTCGAATCTTGCCAGGGGCATGTGAGAAAGTTTCCAGTGACTTGGGGTCAGGCGATGGTTTTCGCCAGATACTCCGGTTTCCTCTGCCACTTACAACAGGCTAGTCATGACTTAGCCATAATGTGACAGAAAAAGTAATGAAAAATCAAAATTACCATTGTTGCACTAACTGGTACTACAATGCGACAGTTGGACACCCCTGTAAGGCCTGTATGATAGAGTTAATGCTTGGATTTAGGGTTCCTACAGTAGATTGGAATCTGGTAGTAGTTAAAAGTTACTAACAGGTTTCTGACTGGTGGAATATGGTTTTAGTTAAGAGACGTTTAAAAGAAATTTATTTCTGGTGGTAATTATAGGATCAGCATGAGGCGTAAAAATTCATTTATGCAGACTCTGTTTCGTTCACTTTATGATGTCCTACTTTAGTTTCCTCCCTCAATGGGTAGTTCATACAGTGGTAAGGGATTCAGCAGCAGAAGTTAGATAATATCTCTTCAGACTTAGGTCAGCTTATCATGTTAGATAAGAGGATCCAGGACTGTGAAGGAGGTTAATTCTGTATGAGTGGAATTTGTTATAACTGGGAAGTACCTCACATATCAAGATTCTGTGTGTTTTTATGCAAAATCAAAGAAAGTTACAGTTTTTATCAAGAATAGCAATATCTTGATACTGTATACCATGTTAATATTGCAGCAGTTTAATTAATGTTTGCTTCGGGCAGCCCTGGAGTCCACATTTATTTAACTGCGCATCATTATTTGGAGATCTGATCCCTATGCTAGTATCATACTGCACGCTTGTATGATACCTTGCCATTCAAAACCAGTACGCAACAATTAGACTGTGCATCAGAGGCAGCTGCCTGTTTAGCAGATTATTTCATTTGTACAAAATTAACACCATACACAGTAATTTATCATCTTCTTTTAACACCTTGAACCCTCTCTGTTATCGCAAATGATATGGTAATTGAAAGTGCCTTTGACTGATGGAGCAGGACAGTATTTAAGATTCAGTAATTGATATCATTTGTTTACCAAGACTCATGTATGCTATTTGTTATGTTAGGTATGGCATGCAAGGGTTCCTTCAAATGGTGAAATATATCAGAGAATGGGAGTAGAGTAGTGATGTATGTATCTTTTTACATAGTATTTCTTTTTAATCTTTAAAAATAATGCTTTTGTTTGTTTTTTGAAAAAAAGGTGTAAGATGGTATTAATGCAGAGTTGGATTGACTTATTATGATAGACATTAGGTGGAGTGCTACATAGATTTGACAATCAAAACTCAACCAGACCCAAGCTTGTGCATATCTTGTGCATAGGTTGCTCCTGTTTTACAGTGCAGACAAGATTGATATCATATGTCTCTTGCTTGATTTGACCACTTTTTTCTGACAGAATCATTAATACAAGAAATAGGAGGGAGGAGGTGGCAAAAATGAAAAACATAATTCAATGATTTGGATCTGGGTTTTTTCTTCAAATATTATCTACAATATGCTCTATATATCAAAATAGTCCGGAGTTTTTGGGAGGGCTACAGGCCTGTATGAGTTAAGGGAGAAGTGGGATATGTAAGATGGTGTTTATGCGCTGTCTGTCATCAAGTGCGGATCATACCCTGCTGCTGGTGGAGGTCAGCTGTGAGGGGGGCACAGTTGGGGCAGACAGGTAGGGCAGTAAATCATCTATAATGGGGCCGCGGGGACCACCAGCAGGGACGGACATGGCCACTAAGTGTAGCATCGGAAGAGAGAGTGTGCATCATGGTGGATAAGGAAGGAATATATCAAGATTTATAATGATATTATTATTATTATTATTATTATTATTATTATTATTATTATAATTATTTTTATCAATATTATTATTATTATCATTATTATTATTATTATCATAATTATTGTTATATTAATGGAAGGAACTTTTAGTTTGCATCACAGATTTCCTTCCATTCTGGCATTTTGAAAAACACCAGAGAACCTGAAATGATGAAACTGATGGTATGATTGTGGTGGTGGGTTGATTATGATGATAATGTAAGGAGTATGAAAAGGAAAATGATACAATCAAGTGGTTTATAGAGATCATGTTGATTACTGATTAGGCCTTGTTAGATGGGATTATGGGATTTCTATTTGTTTCATTTTTTTTTTTTTTTTTTTTTTTGAAATATTTTTCTATAATAGTTTTTATTTGTTTTTGCTTTGGACCTCCAACTTCCTTCGAACTAGGTCTTTTGAGTGTGAGTAGGCATATTCTGGGTGGGGGGGGGGGTGTTATCCTAGACAACATGATAACTGACATGCAGGGCTTGCCCCTGAGTAGAAGGCCTTGGAATCTGTATATATGTATTGCCTATCGGTAGCACTTGTTGAGAACAGGGAGGAAGAGATAGGAGTGGTGGGAAGTGAGAAGGGAACCAAGGCACTGAGTCAGAGAGTGTGGAAGTGGATCTCAAGATGAAGGTCTGGGAAAAGTGAGGCGAGAGGTTATTGTAATACTTGTTATACTGAAGACCGCTGGGGCTCCCCCCTAACCACGGATTAGTACCATGGGGATTATAGGAACAAAGGGATTTCGTCCCACGGATTATTGGTTTCAGGAGGAGATTAGTGGATTAATAGGTGAGTTGATAATCTCTCCATTGATGAGTTAGGGTTTGTTTTCCAAATCCCAAGTTCCCCATAACTCGCCACAGACAGAAAATTGTGTTATTTTTCTGTTTATTTTTATCCTTTAACCCATTCATGCCTGTAGCACTCAAGACCATCAGACTTTTTTTATGATATCTCTCTTACAAAAGAAATTTTCAGAAAACATTTGATTTAAAAGGAAGGTTGTGTGAACTTCGGTGGATACAAGACTATAAACCGAATACCTTGTTTACCTTTTAAAAATGCTTATCAAAATCCAACCCACAACTCTCCTTCGAATATTTTGTGAATTCATGATTAATTCCTATGTTTCCTTCCAGGTATTTTGTAAATGTATGATTAATTCCAAAGTTATTTCTAAAAAAGTATCAAAGTTCTTGACAGCATTTGTCAAGGAGATCTTCAAGCATGAAAGGGTTAACTAATATTTTTTACTTGATTGCTCAGAAATTTTCATATTTTTGTTTCATATGAAGACGAAAAAGTTCTTGAGGAAGTATGATGACATTTTGTTTGGCCATGTAGAGATGTCTCGTGTTTTTGCCTGTGTCATTCTGAGATGAACTGTTATAGGTCAGCTGGGTACAATAGTCCGTTGATGTGAAGATTGGTATCGGTTCCATGGGAACTAGGACACAGCAAACACAATGATGGAATTGTCATAGAATTCCACCGGACCTGAATTACCAAATATTTACACAACGTTTATAGAATTCTGACATCTAGGGTTGGTGATGTTTATCTTAGACTTAGGTCAAGGAAAGTAAATGTGCATACAATTAAGGATTTTCGTATCTTCAGTAAATACTCTTGAAACTATATTCATCTGAAATGAATGTATAAGCACTTTAAATCTCGATACAAGTTAGGTACTTTTCATATAAAGTAAAAGAAGGGGCGATGTTTGTTTTGTTTTTGTTTATATAAACAATGAAAAGGCATTTATTATACTGATTTACTCCAGTGATGTAGGATGTTAGAGGTCTCTGATGGACTTATATCAATTTTGGGTATTGCAGTTTGTACTCCTGAATGTGTTATTCATATTTGACATGTAGACTCATGTACCATTTCAGAGTGTATTTGTAGCAGGGTAGTTACAGGGTGACACATGTAAAGATTAGGGTGCCAGAGGAATACCCCATGCCCAGTCTTGGATGACCTGTCCAGTCTTATCAGTCCTATCATACTAACACATGCCTACACTCATACACATACGGCCCTGCACGTAGCCTGGCTCACAGGCTGAATTTAAGAGGCGTCACCACATTAAATAATGCCATCACTTTACTAAAGGTGGCAGCACTGTAATGAAGAGTGCACATAGCCTGTTTCTCGAGTTCAAAAGATTTTAAGCATATTGAATAATGTCATCACTGTACTATAGGTGGCAGCACTGTCATCAAGGGTTTCACATAGCCTGCTTCTCGAGTTAAAAAAGGTTTAAAGCGGACTAAATAATGCCATCACTGTACTAAAGGTGGCAGCACACTCATCAAGGGCTGTACAGGGCTCAGCAGGACCGGGCCAACCCAGGTAGTCAGGCGGGGAAAGTAAATGGACCCAAGATCAGATTGTCCTGCCAGACGTTCAGGTTGCCCGGCCAATTTGATATCAATTACCTTGTTTAACCTTGACATAGAGACAATTAAAGTTTTCTTAATTCTTTAAACTTTATGTTTGATGTTATTTCTGTATATTTTTCTCGCCCATCTTATTTCCACCTTTGCCCTTTATGACTTTTCAAAAATGCTGTCAACTATATTGTTATTGAAAAGATCCTGTTTTGAATTCAATTAATGTACCACTCAATTTCCACTCTACTGTTACATAGTCAAGCAGAGCAAGTTGAGGGCTAGCTTAGCTATACTATTATGATTTTACTTTATTATATACTAGATAGGGACTTGTGACCTACTGTTGTCCATTTGCCACACAAGGGAGATTACCGCAGTGCCATCTATCCACAATGGAAGACATTTAAATATGGCCTGGGAGGCAGGCTAGTTAAGGGCTTGTTCAGCTTGCCCCGTATGCCGTTTTTCCATGATTAGATAGTCATGACTATGGGACTATCTGTTATGTCAAGCCCTGCTGTAGATAGATAGACTGTACTAAATATTCTGCAATCTGGAGGCGAGTGAAGTCTTTGTCAATAGGAATTAGGAAGACGCCTCTATTCAGCAGACCTGGCAGAAGTAATATTTGACTATAGTGGGACTAGGAGATTCTTTAGGGCTGCTAGGACACTACAGTGAAACCTCTCATTGTGAACACCTCAGAGATGTCAACCTCTCTTACTGTGAACTCGATTTCTTGGCCCTATTTTGTATATTATACACTGAGAAAAAACCTTTGGGATGTAAACATTTCCTACTGTGAACACAACTTCCTGGTCCCATTTGTACCTTTTATGCTGAGAAAAAAAATTCTAGCATGTGAACATTCCTTAATGTGAACACAATTTCCGAATCTTATTTATACCTTTTACTTCATGAAAAAAGCTTTCAGATGTGAACACCCCCTAATGTAAATGAGCTTGCCACTGTCCTAAGGTGGTCACTTCTCTGGGGTTTCACTGTGCACCTCTATGGTAATTGTGAGACGTACTCTAGCTATTCAGGCACCAGGAGAGTATAGGAACTAACAAGATGCCCTCCTCTTGTAGTCTTTGGTGTACTACTTTTAGAAAGCTTCGGGTTAAGAAAATACTAGAATGCACACTTTCCAAGCAGATGTTGTAGAGTGAGTTTTTGTTACTGAACTTAGCAACTTGTGAGTTAGAATGCATGCAGGGTAATGAATGCTGCTCATACACTGAAGGAGGGCAGCTAAAAATAAAGAGCTACTGGTTACGTATAGACATTCAAATGAAAAATGAAAGAAAAACTTATTTTGCAGTTTGTGGGCTTCTGCTGTTATTTGGATATTTTGGTTTTGTGACGATAATTTTTATTGAAAATAACCTTTGCTTTCAGATTGTGGGGAAAAAATTTGCACCAGTCTGATAAATAAAGGCATTGTTACTTCCTAGGAACTTAGGAAGATCAGTTGGAGCAAACCAGAATTGAAGCATGACTGCTAGGGCAAGAAAATTGATTTTCAATTTTCATCACTGAATTTTATAGCCATAATAGAAAATCTACTATTTTAACTTCAATGCTCAATAATCCCTAACAGTAAGTACTGCCAGTGACTCCAGTTTTTCCGTACTCCCAACTCCCAAATTCTGAATCAATGTAAATACAGGATTATAACACTGTATTACAACTACAGCTGCCATGAAGCATGCATTGTTTCAAAAAAAAATTCAAAAAGGTTTTTTTTACCTACCCTATTTTTTTTTATTTTTTTTTTTTCAAATTTGTTTATTTATTTATCTATTTATCTTATTTCATTTATTTTTTTATGGACCGTTACAGGAAACAAACTTTTTCCAAGGCCTTACAAGCATTTTGTTTTGTCTGTTCAAGTCTTTTGTCTGAGACTGTTTCTATTGTTCCAGTATCGCCCTTTGCCTTGTTTTCACAAGGCATCCAGATGACACATCTGGTGACTGTTGCTAGTGCCTTGTCTCAAGTCACTGTCTCATGGAAAGGGAGTTCTCTTAACAACTGTTGCCATGGTGACTCATAACTCAGGAGTGCTGCCAAAGTTGTAGCAATTGTTAGAACTGCTTTAGCTGACCTTCAATAACCTCTCCCGCCCTCTATAAGCAAAGGCTATCACTTGGAGACAGCATCCAACTTAGGTAAAACATTTTTATAGCTATTTAAGTAAAAAGAAAAAGATAGTTAAGAAGTGGAAACAGGTTTATTAGGAGTGGGGTTGGATACCATTAAGAGGTACCAGTACCGGTACCGATATCATTTCAAAAGGTACCGTATCGTACTGTTTTGTTTCATTCCTTAATGGTAGTCTTAACAACACTAACTACTGTGGAGTTATCATTTATTAGGGATTGTCCAGAATACGAAACATGACTATTAACAACAAAATGTGTAAGGTGATAATGCAATGAAGTACCGTTTACAAAAATAACAATAATAATGATAATGATGATGATTATAATAATGATAATGATGATAATGATAATAATAAAAATGATAATAATAATAATAATAATAATAAAAATAACAAAAATAATAATAATAATCTATTTCACGGGGGCGACACAGTCAAATACAGGATTTGATTTTTGCTGAGGCCCTCAGATTTAAGGATTATACCTTTCACAGGGCTCCTAATTAGGGGGTGCAGGGAGCCTTATATTCTCCTGCAGCTCCCTCAGATTTCTGCAGGGAGCCCAAAGATTTCTATACGAAATACCTTGAGGTAGATTCTGAAGATGCAATTGGGCTCCCTGGAAAAAAAAAATTTGAGCCCTGCTTTCATGCTTCAGGCCACAGTGTTGAAAATTGTTCTTCAAAGTATCTCCTCTTGCCAACATTAACCAAAAGTTCTACTTGTTGTGGAACCTAATGCTGAATCAGCTGCTGTTGTGTTTACATGTTGCTGCTGGAGGTGCTGAACAGGTGGTGGTGTAGCCTAGATTTCTTGGCTGTTATATGTATTTTTTTTAGCCCTTCAGGATTTTCTGTTACCGGGCACAAAGTGGTCAAGCTGGCCAGATTGGCCAAATTAGCTCACATTTATCACACCAGGTAAATAGAGGACGACTCAGTTTGAGCTTAAAAACTCTTGAGAGGTGGTAACATCTATCTACCATTGCTGGTACTACACCACACTGTTTTGTCAACGCTGAATGGAAAATCAACATTTTAGGGACTAGGATCCTGGTCTAGTGTTTGATCTGTTTGATTGCCATAGCAGGGTTGATAGTAGAGAGGGCCACGGTGGGAATAAATATTAAATGAAACTCAGTGACAGAATCTGTGTAGAGCTATAGGTACAAGTATGAGTACTGAACGGTTGATTATTTAAAAGTGCTTTATATATTGGAAATGATAGTGATAGGGGTGGTTATCCTCAACTTAATGATCTCATTTCCCTGGTGAGCAAGTCTTGAACTAGACCAGGATGGACTCAGATTCGAGTTGGTGTGCTATTCAGGTTATCAATATAAAAGAAGTGAGAATATTTCTTGGCCTATGACTAGCTGCTTCTGGAGCTATCACAGAGGCACCCCTGTTCTAACTGCAGCCCCCCCCCCCCCCCCCCCCCCCTCCCTCCTCCTCTCTCCTTGCTCCTTCATATATCCATCAGCACTGCCACCAAAACACTATATTCCTAGCCTGGCTTTCTGAGCTGTTTACTGGACCTTTACCCGCCTGACAGCTGCCTAATTGGTGGTGCTGATATACTGAGTTAGGCTTAATAGGCTAAAAAAAAAGTTCGTTTCTTGTAAGAGTCAAAAAAAAAATAGGTAGATAGGTAGATCATTTTTTTTTCTTTTTTTTTTTTTTTGCTATTTTCAAAAAATGCATGTTTCAAGCATTTTTTATGTTGATTGGAAGTTGGAAGGGTGGTCATAACTTAAGGGTAGGGATTTTTTTGAGTAAAAACTTCTTATGGTCGTGTCACAAAAAACAAACATTTTTTTTAGGCCTTAACTTAGGGAACTCTTATGGGGAGTCATTGACTCGGAGATGATCCATCACCCACCAGTGGCCTAAGTTGAAACCCAGCCAAAGGTTCAAAAAGTCAGTTCCCTTTACCCCTGAGGGAAGGTTATAACTTATTCATCTTCACGTATCCTCCTTAACTAGTGATAATCAAGACAGTACAACATGTATGTTGATAACTGAGTCAAAGGTTCAAAAGTCAATTCCCATTTCCCCGCAGGGAAGGATTAATGTAGTTCTTCTTCACATATCCTACTTACTACTTTCCTATTATAATGATAATGAAATTGATGTATAATGATAATAATGATAATAATAATAATGATAATGAAATTGATGTATAATGATAATAATGATAATAATAATAATGATAATAATAATAATAATAATGATAATAATAATAATGATAATAATAATAATAATAATGATAATAATAATAATGATAATAATAATAATAATAATAATAATAATAATAATAATAATAATAATGAAAGTGATAATGATGATAATATTAATGATGATAATATTAATAATAATAATGATAGTAATAATGATATTAATAATAATTATTATTATACTAATGATAATAACAACAATAATAATAATAATGATAATAAAAATGATGATAATAATGATAATAATATTGTCATTATCAAAGCACTTAGTTCATTTTCATTCTAAGATACTCATAAGTGCAGAGGACATCCTGGTGTAATTTTATACACCATGGGCTTTATACATGATGACTAGCCAACTTGAGTAAAGGACTTGTAGTTTTCTTTTCCATGACCTATTCAACATAAACTTTTGAACCGTTGTTTGTTTCCGTCACAGTATGACTTGGCATCATTCTCTTATACTCCCTCCTCCAAAACCAAGGGTGGTTATGATAGTGGTCAGCTGTTCTGGCAAATATATATACACTAACTACTAGCAACAGTCTGTAGCAAAATGACCTTGCCAAGATATCTGAGATGGAAAATGGCAGAGTGGAAAGAAAACTGAGGGAATGACTTATGTTCAATACTTGCACCTATTTACCTGTACGTGCTAAAAAGACTACACTAATATCTCATTTGTGAATACATGGATTGAAAAGTCTTTGCAGAATAAATGCTTCTTAGAGTTAAGCTAAGAGTTCTTCCCCAAACTATTGTTGAAATCATCCTATATACTTAAGTCGATAAACTTCAGTATATAAACATGGACTGTTCAAGGATAGGTCTAAGAAATTTGGAAAAAGAACAGCCATTTAACACAGATTTGTGGCTGTCCAGTCCAGCTTTTACATGAATACACGACTGGTATGTTCCCATAAGCTACCTGTCCTTGCCAATACTGGCTACACCCTCTGTGACACCAAGAGACACATCCCAGTGGGGTACTGTTCCCCAACCAGCTCTGATGGACCACTTAGAGTCAGTCTCGATTAGAGCTGTGGCGTGTCCGATATCCCAGACTCTGAGGGGCTACTGTCAGGCAAACTCAGCAAAGGCAGCAGGGTGTCTGGGCGACATTTAGATGCTTTGGAAGCCCAAACCCTCAAAAAACACCATCAGGACGCCCACATTTTGGTGAGGAATTTCTTAAAAGTGTAGATTAAAAGCATTTAAAATTGATTTTTCTTTATCTCAATATGATTCCCATGACATTGTATATGAATATTGTGCCTTATTTTAATAGTTTGATCTATACATGTTTATGTTTGTAATCTGACTATATTTCCGTCTCCTTAGCACACCCCAAAAATATTTAAATTGCCAATTTCGGGCACCCAGTTTCTAAATCCTGGCTAAGACACTGCTCTCTACCATACACTCATGTGTCAGATATCCCAGGCTCTGAGGGCCCTCTGTCAGGCAGACTCTCTAACATGCACTCAGGTTTCAGCCACTGACTTACACCACCCTGTAATGAGGACAAACAGTGGAAATTATGTCACCTTTAACCCTTGAACTCTGACCTCTTGGGCAAGTGTGGTGAGAACGTTTCCTTGGCAACAGAGATCCAATTGTAGACGTAAACATTGCTACATGTTTTGTAGTATTTTTCTTTTGTGGGGCCTGCCCTGTTTGCTTGTGGTCTTAGGCAATGCCACTGACTGCTAGCTGTCTCTCACTATACTGCTTAAGTTTGAATCCTAGCAGGGTTGTGTGAGAAAGTTGCCAGTAACTTTGGGTTTGGTGGGTTTTTTTTCCCCCGGCACTCCAGTTTCTCTTATCACTTTCGACTGGCTAGTCATGATCTAGCCCAAAAATGGAAGAGAAAGTGACGATAACCGAAATCAAAATTCCAAATTCCTACGTGACGTAAGTGACACATTTCTCTCCCCCTCTAATTGGGTAGTAGCATCCCGCCTGGATGTCTGTTTGCACAAGAGTCAGACATACGAAACCCTGCTACTGCTGGCATCGCTGCAAGATTCTAGATGAAAGAATTTATTAACCGATTCCTGTTCACATCATTCCAAAAGTTACCTACATTTCCTGCAAAACAAAGTTTAAAAATATTTAATGAAACATTGCGTTGTACGTATGGATTCGAAAATACTTCAATTTTTTTTTTTAGAATGTATGTGGGTGTGAATGAACTTGCATTTTTATCATAATATTTGTGTGATCCTTTGAGTGTGCTGGGTAAATAGGTTGATGTATGAAAGACATCTCCATTCAGTGTCTAGAGCCAAGTCCACCAGGGCTGACACACATGTAGATGAGGCAGGGAATCCTACAGAAAAGTCTGGAACTGTTAGCTTGGAGAACTGTAGCAGGGATTCAATGATTGGATTATTCTGAAGTACTGTATCCTGTGATTGACTGCATAATTTGTCTCAAGGTGAATTTTTTTTGATTCCTGGAATATTTTGTACATAAGATTTTTGTTAATTGGATTTGAAAATCATCACCTGATGCAGTTTCCTACATTGTGAACAACCACTGCAGAGCCTGGAATTGTAACAGGGATTCAATTAAGTATTTCTGAAGTATTGAGTTCTGTGATTGACTAGACTGCATAATTTATCTCAACTGAAGGTGAATTGGAGTAGGGCCTGTGGGGGCAATGTTTTTTTTATGTCTGGAAAATGTTCTACTGTTTTTTCTATCGATTATTTTTGAATATCATCATCTGGATCAAAGCTTGGAACTGTAGCAGGGATTCAATGATTGGATTATTCTGAAGTATTGTATTCTGTGAATTTTTTTTATCTCAAGGTGAATTGGGCTAGGGGCAATATATTTTTGATGTCTGGAAAATGTTCTACACAAGATTTTTGTCAAATGGATTTGAATGTCATCATCTGAATCAGTTTTCTACATTCCATGTAGGATTCAATGATTGGAGTATTCTAAAGTATTTCAGAAGTTCTGTATTATGTGACTCACTACACTGCATAATTTGTCTCAAGATGAATTGAAGTAGAGCCTGCATGTAGGGGCAATATTTTTATGTCTGGAAAATGTTCTACTTCAGATTTTTGTCAATTTTGAATATCATCATCTATTGCAGTTTGCTACGTAATGTCTACGGCCACTGCATCATAAACAAATACATGATATGAAAACATTGCTGTATCGCCTATACTGGTTTTAAGACATTTTCTCTAACTGTAGTTCTCTTGTTGTCCTATAGGTGGCAGTAATGTGACAACAAGCTCGACTAGTCGGGAGAGCCAGCCACGCCCAGGTCAGGTGCAAAAGACGAAAATAAACTACGGTAAGAATCATAACTATGTATTTCAAACTTATTTTACTTTAAAGAAATAATATCATGATTAACTGTCAAGCATTTTACGTAGTAGTTCAAATTGTTTTGATAAGAGTTTTTTTGTGAGATTTAGGTAAGTAAAGTTGTAAACCGTTGAAGTGTCAGTACTGGTACCGATATCGTTTCAATAAGTATGTACAGTAGCATACTCTTTTTTTCCTTCAACTTCAAGGTTAGCATTAAAATTGTGCAGGGGTCTGGTTTTGGTTTGAAATTCTTGGAGACTGCAGGACTTTCGTTTCTCAAATCGCCATTACCCCACCCAAGATCTCATAGCCTTAGCTTTGTTAAATTCTGCAGTCCTACTGTGGTCCTTTTCTAAAAGACAATACCAAAGTTGTATGATAACATCCCTTTGCTGTCATATCTCATTTTGGACCTGTTCTGTCAAATGGTGTTCTTCAACTGATCAAATTCTCGATATTCCACAGAGAATTTCCATCTTTGCCAATTTGAAACCCTAGACCTTTTTCACAGTGATAAAAATGAAAATGAAAAAAGAAATACTCCATACACTTTCAGAGTTTTTATTTTGTTTGAAGCAGCTATCTTTTTATTTAATATATAAAGGATGATGTTTTTACAGTTGCTTTGAATCTATCTACTTCATCTCAAGGCATTTGTGTTGATTTTATTTGCTTCTTTTAACTAAGCAAACAACTACAGGACATCCAAGGAATTTATTAACGATTGGTTGCCTCCAAGATGGTACAGTCACAAAAAAGGTGCAGGTTTTTGTACCACTTTTATTATCACTGGAAAAGGACACATTCTTTAATCATAAATCTTGATGATACAGTCACGAAAAGGTTGCACAAGACACATGTTTTTATCCTAGATATTTTTTCCTTTGGAGAGCTTGTCTATTTTATAGCAGCCCTAAAGAATATTGAACTTTCCCTACGTTTTCTTCAATTCATGATGTCTCATAACTTTTAATAGAAGTAGCTCATTAAAGAAATATTTGAAAATTGATTTGAGTCAAGTATTACTAAGATATTTCTTTTATGTCAAGGTATTTTGACTTGTGTACGTTTTGTGTGAATGTGATGATAAGTAAACCATCATCAAGCTTCAAAATCAAAATTTATTTCAATGTTACACCACTTAGGCACATGTTGAAGCATGGGTGTTTAGTCAATCCACTCACTACATCACTTGATATGGCCTAAAATAGTATTTTTCCTGTAAGGATAAGAAAAAGTGGGGTTGGTAAGATATGAATTCAATGCATGGATTACTGGTAAAATACTTGATTACAGCACTTCAAGTACCTGCGAGTTACTTTGTCTTAAATGACTTTTGTTTTATCTTTTATTTATATATATGGACTTGATTTGGACTTAACCCTTGCAATGCTGAGGCTACTTTAGTCCAAAGCACAAGGATACAAAGATTTTTGACAACCATTTAAACCCTGTCATGTGTATTCATTGGATAGCCTTCACTGAGTTCTCTCAGATGAGTACCCATGTGTCAGGGTTTCATTTTCCAGGGTTTTTGCATTGGCTTAATTAGCCACTAGCAGCATAAGGGTTGAGTTATTGATATTTGATATAGCACCATTTCATTCATATCAATAGTTATCATGTTTTGCCATGACTTACAGGTGCTACTAATCGGATCACCCCGAGTAGTCCCCCTCCATTCAGACCTGGTGAACCGCCCAAAAGTCCACGACCCAACGGTACCGCGCACCCCATCCCCATAGCACAGGCAAACAACCAATCAGCATCCAACAATCACCTAGCCGTCCAATCAGCTCCGCCGAAGCTAGTGGCCGATCCATCGTGCGCAGAACTGGAGGCTTTACGACATGAAGTACAGCTGCTGCGAAAGGAGCTGGCGAGATCGAGGGATACGATTAATCGGTTACAAGAACGTGATAAGGTGATGAAGGACCGGTAAGCTATAAATACACAAATCTCAAGGAATTTTATTATGTCCATGTTCATTGTTCAACTGATGGTCCTGTTTCACTCGAAAGAACTAATTTGAGTGTCTATTTTGTACTGATTGTTTATCTCTTTGCTGTGCTCTAATGTTGGTTAATTAGGACTAAAAAAGAAATTGTTTGTTTCCTGAAACGGTCTGAAAAAAAATAGGGTAGGTAGGTCGGTCATTATTTTTTTGTTCAAAAATGTGTGTTTTATGCATGTTTTTTATATTGATTGGGAGTTTGGAGGGTGGAAAAAACTTTGGGGTAGGGATTTTTTTGAATAAAAACTTGTTAGGGTAGGGTTACAGGAAACAAACAACTTTTTTATGCCTTAGAGACTACAAGAACAGCCATGATTCTAGTAACGAGGCTGAATGAATATTTTATTGCTTTCTAAGAATCATGATACACAATATGTAAACAGATAACAGGAGAGGACATCTAGTGGGGAAGTTGGGAACTAATCTTATATATATACAGGATGTATATGTGTCTATTAGAGGACATACAATAACTATGATAGTAAGCTCTTTTTTCTGCCATTTCCATTCACTCACATACTTTATGGCACTGAGATAATTTGCAAGCATCGATAAAGGGCTTTGCTGTTTTAGTTTATTTGATGCTTGATGCTTAATTTGGACAGGTAAGAACAACACCAATGCATGTTTGAATTTAACTCATCAAATAGAGTCCTATTTGAAAAAAAATTGAAGAGAAATGTTAAATACAGCTGGACCAACAAATTTATTTCAAAAAATTTCAAAATATTGCTTTGTTATTATCAAGAAATTTTCCTATGTGTTAGATAAGGAAAGTTCCAGATGTGAATATATAAAGCAGGTTTGACTGTTTATGATTGTATATGTAAATATTTGTAAATATAGGTAGACCACGTGTAACCTCCCACTGTAAATGAATAAAGCAGGTTTCACCGTTGTTGTGTGTGTAAATATATGTAAAATATACGTAAACATATTTTGCACAACTACTGTTTTTGTCTATACAGATTATCAGAGCAAGCGCTGAAGCAGCTAGAAAAGGGTACAAAATTTGAGGACCTCAATCTTGGAGAAAATCGACCAACACAGCTAATCCGTCGCTATGGCAACCTGTACTCCCAGATGAGAGTGGACACCCTCGATGCCTTAGACAGTCTTCCTGAAGTCTCTGAGTTTGACGACTTAAAAGCAAAGCTACTCTTCTCAGTTGTGGTGGTAAGCTCTTTATTTACATCTACTAGCCCACTAGCCTGTTCACTAGATCTGACAAATTTGGACAGAGCTCTACAAATAAGAGTGGTATTTGAACAATATCCAAATATCTAAAGATAATGAAATAAAACAGGAGCAACACCTCTGAGTGAGATATTTCATAAATAATGCTTTTGAATCAAGATTTGTTTTTGAACCTGCATTTGTTTCCAGATCAGGACTATGTATGCTCCAATAATGAATAGGTTAACTTGCACTCAGCTTGAACATACAGGATATGCCATTGGGCTACATAGACACAGCTGAAAACATTGCTATTTCAAAAGGAGTTTATAGGACTATATGGACCAATAACATCTGTTCACCAACTATTCTTTATAAAGCACTTTTGAATATTACAGATGGAAAGGGCGCTATATAAAATATCAATTATTATCAATTACATGTATTAGATAATTATTGTCTTAACCCTTCCAATGCTGAGGCTACTTTTGTCCAAAGCACAAAGATGCAAGGATTTATGAAAACCATCTGAACCCTGTCATGTTGGTATTCATTGGATAGCTATGGCTGAGTACTCTTAGGTGAGTACCCATGTGCCAGGGTCTCAGTCATCTTTCAGGTTTTTTTTTCATAATTTTGTATTGGCCAAATTAGCCACATGCAGCATATGGGTTTAACTTGTATTTGTTGTCTTCCAGCTTTCGTCCCGATCTGTGAAACAAACCATTCACGATTTACGGAATCAAATACGAACGCTGCTCTACATGTATAACCCGAGCGAGTCAGACAGAAGGGCGGCGGACCCCCTAGTCAAGGAATTGGAGGAAAATATTGAGATATATTTACGGAAAACAGTTGATAAATACGACATAACTCCAAATGTTGAGGTAAGTCATTGGGTTTATAAGTTGTCTCGTTGGGTGTGTTTGTGCGTGTGAGTGTGAGCGTATTTGTGTATTCACACATTCTCACACATACACACACACACACACACACGCACAGATAGATAGACACATAGATAGATAGATATAAATATTTTGTTTAATTTCCAAAACTTCGGTACAGTTATTTTGTTTCCTCATATTTTAGAAAGTTTATATTGAGATTTTCAAATAATCGCTTTAAGCTTTAATATGTTATCAAAATGCATTTTCTTGGATCCAGTTACAGAGGTTCTTGGAAAATAATTCAGGCTGTTAGAGAGCATTTATTGCGATCAGAATGAAATTTCTTTTATCTTGTCACTGAACTTATGAATTGATTTTTATTTAAGGCTGTGAGAAATCAGATCTATACGACCCTGTACGATTACCCGTCACTGAAGAAGTGTGAAGAACTAAAGCTCTATATGGAAGAGTGCGTACGCCTCTCGTGGGCGTTTTCGGTACAGAACCCCATTCTTTATGTAGACTACGAAACAAAAGACTTTCGCGAAGATATGCACACAAGATTCCATACTTCTGAACCAGACAGCACGGATATCCAGTCAGTCCTGTGGCCGGCTCTGTTGGAGGAAAACGGTACTTGCCTATACAAAGGAGTAGTTGTGACATAGGCCAGTAGGTGGCGACGGTCATATGTGCATTAACAAAGGAGTAGTTGTGACATAACCCAATAGGTGGCGACACTCATGTGTTTTATTGAAGTGCATATATATTCAGACAGGATTACCATAGAGGGCGCCACCTACTGAACCATTGTAGGGGGCGCCACTTATTACCAAAGAGATGTAGCAACTACCGGAATACTTTGCATTCTCAAGGTGTACTTAATAATTTGTTATTCTTTACCTTGGTGCTGGATCGAGAAATCAAGCCACAAACATGGAAGGAATTTATTCAGCCAATCAGAGTGCTTATGGTTAACTGGCTTAACCTGCGGAGACACATTGTAATGATTGTGCTCACATCTATCAAATAGACTTGAAATGTGAATTGTGCCAAATCATTTTTGCAATGTCCACCAAGCTCAATACTCAAAGTAATCAGATCAGTTGGATAAACAAAGAATATCACATGTTGGAAGATTCCATACACACATGAGGACAGGAGTGTGTTTCTATAGAACGATAATTAATGTATTTGAAAAGGAAGTGCTTTTTTCTGCACATCTACAAGTGATGCACTTATAGAGAGCAATAATTCAGTCTTCTCAATGATGAGCCTGTGAATGGAACGAGCAAATCTTATCTCGGCACTGGCTACCGTCTTAGATGACCAAACACAAGTGGATTCGAAGCCAGCCGGCCAACCTGAACAGGCTAGCCTCAACCAGTGTCAACTAATAGCCGCTAATAGCCCTAAATCGGTGCTCTGTGCACCCCCAGCTGATGGTGGAGATAAGGTTTCTCTGTAATATAATCGATGAGAGAGCCCTGATTGGTCCTTGTTCCCACGTGACCTCGCGCTGATGCCTTATCTGGTACTCCTGGCGTGAGTCCAGCATGTAACTATATGGCATATAGTAATTGGTCTCTCGTTGCATATCCATTCTTTTCTTCATCCAAGCTACCGCAGCGTCGGCGGGTGGTAACAACCACAGGCTAGCCATGGTGGATTGTGATGCGGATTTACAGTTCCTGGAGGTTTTGATCCAATGGTTGATGTATAAATGAACTTGAATTGCAAAAGGCACCAGTTATGTTTAAAGTTATAATTCTTATATTTAGAGGCCCTAAGCAACAGGGTAAGAGAATTCACCTAACAAACAAAGTATGGATGCCTGAGATACCCTCACATTTTCTTCACATCAAACTAGCTATTACTTATAAAGTGAGCTTCGTCTTCAAATGATTTACAGAACCCTGATGTTATTAAGGTGTAAGAAACCTATTTGTATGGAAGATGGGCTTTAGTTGAAAAATATCTGGTATATAATGTGAATTTTCGTGTCTGAAAAAAGATTTCTTAAAATTTCAAAATGAAGTGTAAGACTGAAATATTGTCCGAATTTGTTTGTGTGTACCCTTCACTCCCTAACCTCATGTTAACCGCTACAGAATCTCTAATCGGTCTGCACAGAGTTTGATTTATGTTCAGAGGAAGTTTCTTTTTTGATGGTAAGGGTTATCAGCAATTGAAGAAAAAAAAATTTAAAAGAAAATTATTTTGCATGGTGAATATGATAGACATGGATAAGATAATTATAGCAGTGAAAATGATAAAGATTGAAATAATGAATTTGTATTGCTTTAGCAATGAAAAACATAGTTGCTATTGAAAACATTATTGTTGCAAAAGAAATATCTATAGTTCTCAATATTTTTTGTGAAAAGATGAATTTAAGTTATTTGTTTGTATGGTTATTGTGATTGTTATTGTATGATATGCTATATTCATGTATTGCAATGGTATTGTACTGTCTTTTAGTTTGTGTTCACCGATAGCTTAATGAAGTGCTGTTTTGATGTAACAAGCATACCGTAATTGACTGTCAATAAATCTAGCTATTGTAAATATTGATATTAACTATTATTTTTAGACATGTACAGATTTTATTCAGTCCATTAATACTCAATGTGTCCACTCTCTAGCCATTAATTAGCATTGTGAGGTTTTATGTGAGAAGAAAAAAAACGTTTCTCTGAGTTAAGATAAACATCTTATTGACTTGTTTTTATGAATAAAAGACTAGGCAAATGAATTGACCTTTAGATGCATTTGTGCAATCAATGATTACCATAGATTTGTCATTTTTCTAAGTACAGCTGACATGTTGATGTACTCTCCAAGATTGAAATTTGAGAAACTGTTCTTGTTTTCAAATTGAATAGTGAATGTGAAGTTTTTTTAAGATGAAGAGGAGTATTCACATCAATATGCAAAATAATCCATTGCCATGGTAACCAGCGGCCATCTTGAATTTTAAATTGGCCGCCATTGATATCTCTTTCTTGACATATTTCTGCCTTAAAGTTTCACAGAAATGCAGTCTCAGGTATATTTAAAAAAACATTTGTGGGAAAAAATGTTTACCTATCCCCATCAATAACTTTTGTAAATAGTCAGAGATACCCTAACGTGCCAGTGACTTGGGGTTAGGCGTTGGTGTTCACTGGGTACTCCAGTTTCCTCCACCAGTTACAACTGGCTAGTTACCACTTAGCCTCAATATGGCAGAAAAAGTGACGAAAAATTGAAATTTCTTTCTACCTTTGGAGATATGCATTTACTGACAGTAGGCCTATAGAGCTCAGTACAAGAACATAGTTATGTGAAATCTAGGGAAAAAGACGTTCAGATCTGCAAATATTCCTGCTGATATGCCGTCCTACTCCTACTCAGTCTGCCTTAACCCATTAATACTTGGTTGTCTGGATCAATGATACTTATGCCAATACCTTTGAAATTAAAATTGGTTTTACAACATATTTGAAGGAGATATGTAGGTAAAGTTCTGATTGACATTTCTCCATCAAATATTTTCCTGACATTTTTGCCTGCAAAATATCATTAAAATTGTGGGCCTGCTTTTGGTTGCTGTGCGCATTAATGGGTTAAGGTTCTGACATATTTTTTGAAATAATAAAGTAAAGGTTGTATTTCATCTTCTAAACAAATTACTTTTAACACATGTTTTATGTATATTGCCTGGTAGCTTTGCACATTAATACTGTAGATTCACAAAAGATTGTGTAGAGTAAATTTTGCAAATTTACAGAAAATCAATTTTTGCGTTTTTTAATTTTGTAAATTGGCAATTGACAACCTATATTAGTAACAATTGAGACTGGGCTTCGGGAGTTCACAAACATGCCGAGTACTGGTACAAATCATATGTTGTGTGTGTGTTTTTATATATTTTTATTTTTGAAATAAAGCTGACATTGATACGATGCAAAATATCTGTAACAAACTGTAACACCGCGCTGGAGACACACAAATGCACTTATCATTGTAATCTAAATTTTGTGTCTAAGGCTAAATGATAAAAATATGCAAAAATTAAACTAATGCAATATTTTCCGAAATTACAGAATTTGATTCATTTCACCTGTTCTATCTTCCTACTGTTTCTATTGTTTTGTAAGGTAGTTAGTGTGTCTGCTGATGGAAAATCAATATTGTGTACATAACAATGCTCTTTAACATTGCCTTTTAATAAAACTTTGACAGAAAATCACTGCTTTCTTTAGCTCTCATTTAATAGAGTTGTCCACGTTCCCATCCCTTCAATTTAATTCCTACAAAGCTCTTTAACATTGCTTTTTGATAAAACTTTGATAGAAAATCACTGATGTCTTTAAATCTCATTCTAAAGAAGTTTCCACGTTCCCATCCATTCAATTTAATCAATGCTCTTAAACATTGCCTTTTAATAAAAGTTTGATGGAAAATCACTGATGTCTCGTCCAATACAAGTATCCATGTTCCCATTCCTTCCAATTTAATTCCTACAATGCTCTTTAACATTGTTTTATTTATAAAAGTTTGATAGAAAATCATAGATGTCTTTCACTCTCATTCAATAGTTGTCCACGTTCCCATCCATTCCTTCAATTTAATTCCTAGAATGCTCTCTAACATTGCCTTTTAATATAACTTAGAAAGAAAATCACTGATGTCTTTAGCTTTCATTCAATAGAAGTGTCCAAGTTCCCATCCATTCAATTTGATTCTTACGATGCTTTTACATTGGGGCACGTCTAGTTGATTATCTGTTTCCCATGTCCAAAAAAAAAAGGCAGAAGTACCTATAATAGGTATCAAATTTCTTTATTTGTGACATAAATGCTGCCAATGCCATGGCAAGAAGTACAAATATGTGTACATGATGTTCATGAGACACATTTCCCTATGTATTATTCTTCAGCTTGTTCATACAGAAAATTGTGCAGATTTGAAAAATGTTGAATTCGCAGGCTCCAACAAAATCAAATTATTCAGACTTTTTTTATTTATTTCATTCAAAATGCAGTTCTCAGAAGAAAAAAAAGCTCCTCTGGACAGGGTCGGGCCCAAAAATAGAGTCGGTCGGGACATGGGAAACAGATGATCAACTAGACGTGCCCTTGCCTTTTAATAAAACTTTGATAGGAAATCACTGATGTCTTTAACTCTCATTCAATAGAATTTTCCACGTTCCCATCCATTCAATTTAATTCCATTACAATGCTCTTCAACATTACCTTTGAATAAACTTTTATAGAAAATTATTGATGTCTTTAACTCTCATGCAATAGAAGTGTCCACATTCCCATCCATTCAATTTCATTCCATTACAAAGCTTTTTAACATTGCCTTTAAATGAACTTTTATAGAAAATTGTTGATGTCTTTAACTCTCACTTAATAGAAGTTTCTACATTCCCATCCATTCAATTTAATTCCATTACAATGCTCTTCAACATTACCTTTAAATAAACTTTTATAGAAAATTATTGATGTCTTTAACTCTCATGAAATAGAAGTGTCCACATTCCCATCCATTCAATTTCATTCCATTCCATTGCCTTTAAATGAACTTTTATAGAAAATTGTTGATGTCTTTAACTCTCACTTTATAGAAGTTTCTACATTCCCATCCATTCAATTTAATTCCATTACAATGCTCTTTAACATTAGCTTTAAATAAACTTTTATAGAAAAGTCTTTAACACTCATTCAATGGAAGTTTCCACGTTCCCATCCCTTAATTTGATTTCTACAAAGCTCTTGAACATTGCCTTTTAATAAAACTTTAATAGAAAATCACTGATGTCCTACTCTCCTTTAGTAGAAGTTTCCACGCTCCCATCCTTTCAGTTTAATTCCTACGATGCTTCAACATTGCCTTTTGATAAAACTTCGATAGAAAGGCACTGATGTCTTTAACTCTCATTCAATAGATGTGTCCACGTTCCCATCCCTTCAATTTAATTCCTTTGTTGTAGGGTGAAGATCCTTTCCTACAACTTGGTGTCAGCACATGCTGTTATTGTTGATAAGAAGAATTTTGATGGTCATCGATTTTGCTAAGGCTTTTGATACAATGGAATAGCCCTTCATAACTTACAGTCGAAGAAAATTTAATTATAGCAAAATATTCATTAAGTATATTTACTATAAAATGGATCCCTTTCTAGAGTATCCAGAATGGGTACTTCTCCAAACCAATAACACAAGAAAGAGGCTATAGGCAGGGAGATCCTATCTCAACCTATCTATTTGTCCTAGGCTCTGAGTTTGAGTTTCTTTTTTGTTTTTCGTCCCAATTGTGCCATTTTGTGGCTAATTCCTGACTAACCAGTTGTAAATAGTGGATTAAATCGGAGTAACCTGCGAAAACCACCACCTAACTCCAAGTCACTGGCAACTTTCTCACATGCCTTGGCCGGGATTTGAACCCATGCAGTGGTGAGAGATAGCATGCAGTCAGTGGCGGTGCTTTGACCACACAGCCATCAGAGCAGGCCCCGCCTAAGCTCTGAGATATTGGTGGAAGTATTAAGACGGTGAGATGATGTAGAAAGTATTGAGTTGGAGAGAGAAACTTATTAACTGTTTCAACATGTAGAGGACACCACCCTATTTCTGAATGAATCTAAAGATGCTAAGAAACACTAAATATCTTTCTATGGTACAGAGTGGTGTCAGGACTTTGCAATTAACATGCATAAGGCCAACCTGGTCAACATCGGAGCAATTAGGGACAGGGGACGGAAATCGAAGGGCACTTTGATTAGTTACACACTTTTAAAGCATTGGGTATACATTATGACGTAAATAACATGGACAAAGTAACTAACAATGATTTTAATCAAAGGCTTGAATTAATTCAAAATATATTAAAACATAGGAGAGCTGAGATGCTTAACAGCTTGTGGTAAAGCTACAGTGGTTTAAAGTTTAATAGCATCAAAATATACCCTCCTTCTGTCTCTACCTAGCCCTGATGAATCAATGATAAAAAAAATTAAAAAGCTGATTCAGATATATAAATTTGTGTCGAACAATAAGCCGTCTCTATTGAATATGAATATTAATTGGTATGGTCAATTACTTGGGAGAACTAATGGTCATCTGGTTATCAAAAAGCAGTGAGATGACTGATCACTGGTGGGATGATAACTTAATAGTTGGAAGAGCAATCAGGAGGAAACTAACTGCAAACTATCTGCTCTTTGTGATCACTAAGTATCCTTTCACATAATGAAGTGATTGTATTGTTTGTTCCCATTTAGCCTATATGAATTCACTTGGCCCTTTCACATCTTAAGCATGTGAGGAAGTTACCAGTGATTTGGTGTCAGGCGGTGGTTTTCGTCGGGTACTCTGGTTTCCTCCACTATTTACAAGTGACTAGTCACGAATTAGCCACAATTGGCATATATGTGACGAAAAACGAAATTCCAAATTCACATCTTGAGCATACACTTGGTCTGACACATCTGGGATTGGCCCTTTTGACTGGGATTCGTTCATTCCACTGAATGATATTTACCCTCTATATTAAGGCTGTGATGCTGGTGACACACTCAAAATAAGACAACTCCTAGTTTAGCACTCCTGTACCCTTTCTAACAATAGTTATCTAATCCCTGAGGTCTTGGTGTTTCAAATATAAGTTTTCTTTAACTTACCTGCTTGAGCTGACCTCAACGTAAATACAGTTTTAATTTTACAGTGTTTTACCTCAAATGAGGTTTTCTTGATCAATAAAGGTTCATTTGATTTATAAATACCATACATGTCTGCGTAATATACTAAGCTAGGGCAACTGAAAGGCAAATTTGGAGTTCCTGCAAGAGAATACCTTACAGCACGCGATTTTGGTGGAAACATTTACTTGAGAAAGTAGGTCACTATGGTCAGACATGTTGACACAATGGTCAGACATGGTGACCTACTTTCTCAAGTAAAATTTCCACCAAAATCGCTTGCTGTAAGGTATTCTCTTGCAGGAACTCCAAATTTGCCTTTCAGTTGCCCTAGCTTAGTACATTACGCAGACATGTATGGTATTTATAAATCAAATGAACCTTTATTGATCAAGAAAACCTCATTTGAGGTAAAACACTGTAAAATTAAAACTGTATTTACATTGAGGTCAGCTCAAGCAGGTAAGTTAAAGAAAACTTATATTTGAAACACCAAGACCTCAGGGATCAGATAACTATTGTTAGAAAGGGTACAGGAGTGCTAAACTAGGAGTTGTCTTATTTTGAGTGTGTCACCAGCATCACAGCCTTAAAAACACATTTTCAGGAGAAGTCACTGGTTCCTGCTGACTCTTCTCCAGTCATTTTAGTTATGCTTGAAATGAGATGAAGAACCAGCACTTAACATTTCCCAACAAAAGTATTACATTACAACAGTTATCAACACTTGAATAGATAGATAAAAATAGTATACCACTAACTAACTTCAAATGCGTTTTTATATCGTGGCATACGCAAAGTAAATAATTTTCGAAAACGTGACCCAATCACGGTCGACGAATGACAAATGCGGGACTGTGCTCTATTAATAGCCATGAGCTGCGATAAAACAAGATGCAAATACACCCACAGAGGTGTAAAAGGTACCTAATTCGGTAATGTGACAAAATTATGAATATTTCTTTCAATAGAAATATTCTAAACTATTTACAATTTCGATAAAGTTAAAGTTGAACAGTTTTATTCAATCAAATAACTTGCAAAAGTTAATTTGGTCAACTACTCTAAGCATATTACTGTACTCCAATCTACCTATATAAGTAGCATCATTGGCGTCAATAGGGCAGGCACAATCGACGGTTATTGCGCTTTCCCATTCTCCCTCCCGAATTGTCATCAGATCGGGAGAGCGAGGGGATTTCTAATTTAGGGTGAGGATGTGTCGGTGGTTCGACCCGATACCATCCACGTGGCCTGCCGTGTGGACTACGGCATTGCCAATGACTGCTAGCTGTCTCTTGACCCTGTCCGAATTTGAGTCCCTGCTGGGGCATGAAAGATCGATGCCTTAGACTTGAAACCAAGCGGCGGATTGGTTTCCCCATCATCCACACCTACTTACATGAGCCCTAGCTGCAACATGGCAGAAAAACTGACCAAAAATGAAAATTCCAAAATTAAGTTTTAGCATGTTCCTACGCGGCAGCGTAAGCAGGGTCTACCAACTGCGAGATTGCATTAGCATGCGACACCTTCACTACCCTAACCCCAAGAATACTCGTAGCATTAAGAAATTACAAACAAATATGTAAATTTAACTAAATGATCAAAGTTCGTGGAGGATAACTAGGACGACTGCAAATGACATGAGCTTCAGCCAGTTTAACATCTCATTTATCAATTTCATATCTGTTAGCCGAGCCTTTTGAACTTTTGGCACATAAGTTAGGTAGCCCTAACTGTGTGGTCGCAGGGATTTCTGTACCGTGGCCTGCCGTGTGGACCACGGCGTTGCCAATGACTGCTAGCTGTCTCTCGACCCTGTCCGAATTTGAGTCCCTGCTAGGGCATGAAAGATTGATGCCTTAGACTTGAAACCAAGCGGCGGATTGGTTTCCCCATCATCCACACCTACTTACATGCGCCCAAGCAGCAACTTGGCAGAAAAACTGACCAAAAATGAAAATTCCAAATTAAAGTTTTAGCGTGTTCCTGTGCGGCAGCGTAAGCAGGGTCTACCAACTGCAAGATCGCATTAGCATAGGATACCTTCACTACCCTAACCCCGAGAATACTCATAGCATTAAGAAATTACGAACATATGTGTAAATTTAACTGAATGACCAAAGTTCGTGGAGAATAACTAGAACGACTGCAAATGACATGACCTTCAGCCGGTTTAACATCTCATTTATAAATTTCATATCTGTTTGCCGAGCTTTTTGAACTTTTGGTACATAAGTTAGGTAGCCCTAAGTGTGTGGTCGCAGGGATGTCTGTGTGCTCTAATATTTATTTCATTAAAAGAATTGCCAAACGAAAAAAAAAGGATTCCTCTAATTCCTCCACCTGTTACAACTGCCAAAATACGCCCTAGCCGCAATTTGGCAGAAAAAACTGACAAAAAATGAAAATTCCAAATTCTGGTCTCAACGTGTTCCTGAGTGGCAGCACAGGCAGGGTCTACCAACTGCAAGATCGTAATTCGTGTAGAATGCTGTACCTTCACTACCCTACCCTCGAGAATACTCGTAGTTTTATTTTTAAAAATTGCCAAACGAAAAAAAGGAATTTCTCTAATTCTTCCACCTGTTACAACTGCCGAAATACGCCCTAGCCGCAATTTGGCAGAAAAAACTGACAAAAAATGAAAATTCCAAATTCTGGTCTCAACGTGTTCCTGAGCGGCAGCACAGGCAATGACCAGAGTTTGTGGAGAATAACAGGGCGGGTACTTTCCAGTTAATTACAAATTTATAAATCAATAGCTGTTGTTTTGTTTTTATTTTTGCATTTCCACCATTTGTAACTAGCACAAAGTATGCCTTTATTAGATAGATATTACATGTACCTGGATGGTAGTTCTAACGATAAGTATCAAACCATACTAAATATGAAATCATTTTAGTTAAGTTACAGATAGCCAGAGGTCGCCACCTGACATTCTCTGCCGTCTGTTGTTATCACCCTCTATATTAAAAACACATTTTCAGGAGAAGTCACTGGTTCCTGCTGACTCTTCTCCAGTCATTTTAGTTATGCTTGAAATGAGATGAAGAACCAGCACTTAACATTTCCCAACAAAAGTATTACATTACAACAGTTATCAACACTTTAATAGATAGATAAAAATAGTATACCACTAACTAACTTCAAATGCGTTTTTATATCGTGGCATACGCAAAGTAAATAACTTTTGAAAACGTGACCCAATCACGGTCGACGAATGACAAATGCGGGACTGTGCTCTATTAATAGCCATGAGCTGCGATAAAACAAGATGCAAATACACCCACAGAGGTGTAAAAGGTACCTAATTCGGTAATGTGACACAATTATGAATATTTCTTTCAATAGAAATATTCTAAACTATTTACAATTTCGATAAAGTTAAAGTTGAACTGTTTTATTCAATCAAATAATAACTTGCAAAAGTTAATTTGGTCAACTACTCTAAGCATATTACTGTACACCAATCTACCTATATAAGTAGCATCATTGGCGTCATTAGGGTAAGCACAATCGACGGTTATTGCGCTTTCCCAGTCTCCCTCACGATTTGTCATCAGATCGGGAGAGCGAGGGGATTGCTAATTTAGGGTGAGGGTGTGTCGGTGGTTCGCCCCGATACCCTCCACTGACCCTGACCGTGGCCTGCCGTGTGGACTACGGCACTGCCAATGACTGCTAGCTGTCTCTTGCAGTACCTTCACTACCCTACCCTCAAGAATACTCGTAGTTTCATTAAAAGAATTGCCAAACGAAAGAAATAGGATTTCTCTAATTCCTCCACCTTTTCTTTAATATTAAATTGCATACGTCATGCAACAGGATATTTATTCTCCATAGGCATATCATGTCAACTTCAATAAGAGAAAAGAATAACAGTATAACAAATAGGGTCTTGAAATGAGAACAAAAAGATAATACAAAGGAAAAAAAACAAACTTTTAACTATTCAATTTTTTGAACAGTATAAGCTGAGTTTTGTAATGTGTTCAGTATGTATAGATAACTTTTTCTTAATCAAATCAAATACCAATATCTCTAGTTGCCGGATCTGTTCTAAGTGTATCAATTAACTTCCTCCATTCATTGTCAAAACACGTTATGTTCTTCTTTAGTAATTCTTGTGTTTTTAAAATATGCAAATTTTTGACAATTCGTCTTTTCACATCAAATAAAAGCATGGTGTTTCCTTGTTTTCTTTTGTGCTGGTAATAATCAAATGTTTTAATTGGTAATTGTATTTTTCACCAAAGATTTTTTCTGTGTCTGAGATTATGAAATGTGGGAAATTCAGTGTTTTTACCCAATTTACTGTATCTTGCCATAATCTTACAACATTTGGACACTCCAAGTACATATGTTCAATGGTTTCTTGGGCGTTACAGAACAGACAGTTTGGGGTGTCTGTAATATTCATTTTATATAACAGTTGGTTGTGTACTACTCTTCTGTGAAGTAATTTATACTGGATAAAATGTTGATATACTGAAGGGCTATATTTCTTGGCATTCTTAAAAGAATTTGATAAGGTATCTAATCTTATCTCATCATTGAGTTGAAATATGGATTTTTGTTACCCTTAGTACATGATTCAATAACATACAATATATAAGGCAATCTTGGCCTCACAGTATTGTGATCCAGAATTTGACTATTTCCAAGTAGCAAATGAGTTCTTTTTATTAATCTATTGTAAAGCAAAAAGTTACAATTCAATTGTATGGTATTATGTATATGGTCCAAAGATACCACGTGACCATTATTGTCCAATAGATCACCAACTGTTGTTATACCTTTATCCACCCAACTTTGTATTTTGTCATTGATCATATTTGAATTGTACCAAAGAGGAGTAGAAAGGAGGTGTTCTATGTTTTTTATGTTTGCATTGGAATACACAGAATAAACTGAGTTAACCACATCTCTCCAAAATACATTTCTTATTGTGTTTTTCATTTGTAAAAAAACATCACCATAGTCATAAATTTTACCAATACCATAATGTAAAGGGGTGGCTGCCCACCCTCATCCGATCTATATAACCTTTTTATCCATGATGCGTTCATTGTTATGTCAATCTTCCTAATGTTCGGAAATTGTAATCCACCATTGGCAGTTAGATTTTCAAGAATTGAAAGACTAAACTTAGGGGGCTTGTCTTGCCATAAGAATTTTTTGAAAACATTTTCCATTTTAATAAAGTATTCTTCACTAGGTTTTGGGAGGGACAGTAGGATGTGAATTATTTTTGAGATCATTAATGTTTTAATAATAGTTATTTTCCCAATTAATGTTAAATTTCGGACATTCCATATTGAACTCATTTTTTCCATTTCCAGAATTTTTAAATCCAAATTTAAATCCGTGATTTTATCCAGTGCATTAATGTTATAATCAATTCCTAGAGAGGTAAATTCCTGAGTCCAAATAAGGTTCAAATCTTCACATAATGTCATCCTACTGTCCCCTGTCACACCGAATTTAATGGCTTTAGTTTTCTCAACATTAATTTGGAGACCGGAGATTAAGAAAAAAGAATTTAAAATATTCATACATACCCTGAGATTTCTCTCAGTAAATTTCATGAACAGTGTGGTGTCATCAGCGAATTGAGATATTTTGTGCTCTTTTTTATGAACAATTATTCCTGTCATTTTTGGATGTGACCGAAAAGTTTCACCCATAAGTTCTACCGCCAGAACAAAGATATAAGGAGATATAGGAAACCCTTGTCTGCCCAAAATAAAATAATTGATTCAGATAAATGACCATTTTGAAGGATTTTGGATTTTGAATCTTTTTGAAGACTTTTAATTATTGAAATTGTTTTTTGACCAAAATTAAAAATTTCCAAAGTTTTCGAAATGTATTCCCATGATATGGCATCAAATGCCTTTTCAAAATCAACCAATATCATTAGGCCCCTTTCCCCATTCAATTTAGTCTCATTTAATATGTCTAAAGTTAGAACAGTATTTTCCCCTATAAAACGGCTTTGACTATCCAGGGCATCATGTTTGATTGTTAACCCACATTAACCACCTGCATTAACCAATGATTAAAGATAATTGGTTTCGCATCGTTTTTCTAGGGTTGTCCTGCCACTGCATAATCAGTGATATTAATACTTCATATTTTCCTTTGAATATAACTCCATTCTCTGAGTGCAATTTAACTGCCAGCAGACTCCCCGCAGGGCTTGTGTGTTAATGAAAAATCCCATGCATCGCACGGATAGATTGCTAGTTTGTTTGAGGGGCTCGGCACCTTTGCATCTTTGAATAGAGAGTTTCCTAAAAGGTTTGCTACTTATTCATTTAAATTAGAGCTCTCAACTGAGGGTACTTCTAAAGCACCCTGCTGTGATGTTTTCTATCAAATGAAAGTTTATTGTTTCCCAGGAAATCTGTACTGTATAGTTATGAGTGATACCACTGCAATTAGAGTATTGCCGTGATTAAATGAAATGAAATGAATAAGTGAAATGAAATGAGTACGGGTTTAAAGGCACATTGACATTCATCTTACCTAGGTGATCAGGGTTTCCTCTAATTCAGATCTTGGTTTACGAGAGCGTATTTAGATGCTGGCCCCTGGGCAGTGCAGAGTATGAATGGGTTTTCTCTAGTTCAGATCTAGGGTTAGGAGAGCATATTTAGATGCTGCCCCCTGTGCAGTGTAGAGTCTGAAGGTATCCTTACAATAGAAAGTAGCTCCAGAAAAAAGGAAAAGAGGAAGTTTGAACGGAATTAGATATATTTTGTACCAGAAGATGGGGATACATTAAAGAAAGCGGAATCTGAGGATTCACTAACTGTTCATAGTTATAGAATGCTATGACTGCTGAATACTAGTTCAGATGACAGTGGCAGTTGAAGAGGAAAGAGACACAGGAGACAAGATTGATTTTTGTACGTGAAGAAAGGGTTAAAAGGAAGACCTTTTCTGCATTCAAAAGTACTTGAAGACAGCCTTCAGGAAGCTTCAGTTTGTGCCTACCGCATTGATCAAAAAGTTATAACTATGGCATGACAGTGACCAGCGCTATGTTGGAGATGCTCAAATACAGATTGTAATGGAAAGCGGACAGACTTTCCTTGTGTTGACATAAATGGTGAATTTTATGCTATAAACAGATAATCAGTTTTAGCAGAAAACCTGAGTTGAAATCACCATACGTATATCCAAAATCAGTGCAGCTAGGGACCTGCCTCCTCCAGTTACTCAAAAAAGTTTCAAAATTTTTTACTATTTTCCCTCGCCTTGGAAAATTCAATAACAGCAATACAGAATCTGTTCAGGAAAAGTTTAGAAAGAATAACCTGTCTTTGAAAATTTGAAAAAAAAATCGAGAACTGGCAAATTTAGGAAAAAAAGGTTTTTGAAAATGTTACTCTGCACACATCGATCCAATAGCTACACGATGATATCTCTGCCACCACAACCGGTACTATTTTGCGGAATATTTTGAAAAGTGGCGTCATTGAATGTTGCCCATTGGTCAAATAATGTGCGATCCACGCAACACGGTGTGGCTATATTTACAACCAACAATGACCTCTTCCTTGTAGTGCAGTGTGATGCACGCGACACACGTGGTTATATTCACAATCAACAATGACTGCTTCCTTGTAGTGTCGTCTGATTGTTGCCAGAGCAATGGACGGCCAACTAGCTACTTGGTCAAGTCAACACTATTCACCACATTTTCTCATGATCTATCGTAAAATAGTGCTGAAGTGAAGATTGTTCAGTGTATGTGTACTTCTTACTGATCGTGATTTTTATGAATAAAGGATATCAATTAAATTATTTTTATTTATTAAAGAATTAAGACATGTATTCCCGAGAAAGTTGCCAGTGACTTTGGGTTAGGTGGTGGTTTTCGCCAGGTTCCGGTTTCCTCCACTAATTACAACCGTCCTTGACGCCATTGGTTATACCAGACTTAGTACCCAGGATTGATTTTTTACAAACAATTTTTTTTCAAAAAGAACAAACATGGAAGAAATTATTATGGTAGTTTACTTGAATTACAAATTACAACTATTATAAATGAACAGTAAAGAATTGTTTCATGAATCAAGTATATCAAACCTTAAAAATAAAATATTTGTTTTTTTTTAGAAACTGACACAAACATGATGTACCTATAACTATTCTTTTTTTCATCACATTACTACAGTGGAAGTGTGTTATAGCTGTAAACTGGCATCAATTGAACACGGACTGCATCTTAGATTAGCGCCAGTCTATAATCACTTCACGCGGCAGCTCAAAGGACTGGCACTAGTCTATCTGCATCTCAGACCTTGACCTTGAAGCGACCTTGAACTTCAGGGCTGCTTGCGCGTGCGCATTTGGGATATCCGCTACATTTCGAGTGACTTTCTTTTTGTTTGTTTGCGGATAGTGAGCCAATCTTTACTTACTGAGGATTTCGCACATCATTAAATGTGGTGTGGCAGTTTGGCAAATGAATCAGGTGGGTAGGAAATCACGTCCTCGCATATGCACCCGAGCATGTTCGTTACAGTAACACAAGTCTGCTGTCAATTGCACTCAGTCTCAGGGAATTGTAAATGAACTAAGGGAATAGGTAGATCTATATTGAATTTTGGATGAAGAAAAGAATGGATATGTAGCGAGAGACCAATTACTATAACATGTGCCCTATAGTTACATGCAGGAGTACCAGATAAGGCAGCAGCACAAGGTCACGGGGGAACAAGGACCAATCAGGGTTCTCGCATCAATTACATCATAGAGAAACCTTATCTCCACCATCAGCTGGGGGTGCCCAGATCACCAATTTTAAAAATCAAGGTCCTCCTTTCCCCCCAGCATCCAAGAGCAGAAGACAAGTTTTGCTGCTTTTTCTACCCCATGACAGATCTTGTTGTGGATGAGTCCGAAGTGGTGAAAAGATTCTCATAATGGATACAGATGATGCACTTGTAAGCAGAGTACAGCTGTATCATAAGTTCAACTAGTCTGGCTAAGTAGCTCAGTTGGTTATGTGTCGGACTAGTAATCAGTAGGTCGCTGGTTCAATTCCTGCCTGGGGCACTTCGGTCTGTCCTTGGGCCAGACAGTTTATTCCATATTGTCTCAGTCTAGATACCCAGCTGCAAATTGGGTACCTAGAATGAATAAGGCAGTGCTTAGAGCTTGTGTGCTATATGCTGCCAGCTGCTCTGGAATATCCCTCAGGGGATTGAAATGGTTTCCGTGTGTACAGGCCTGCTAGGGTAGGAAGGTCATGTGAGCAATTTGGTGGATACAAGACTATAAACCTAATACCTCTACCTTTACCTTCTGGCAAAGCAGCATACTTCAGGCCTTTCCACCAGGTCACATGATTAATGCTGCCCACCTTGAAAAGGGATGCTGGAAAGGGATCAGCCTGGCTTTGAAATCCTATTGCTGTGGCAAATTACTTTGGATTTCTTCTCAAAATGCTGCTCATTTGGTCTCATACTATGCCTTTCCATCTTAAAAAAATTATACTGAAAAGACTGGAAGAGAAAGGCTTCTTCCGAAAAGTGGAAGGAACCTATCTCTTCCAGGACGGAAAAACACCCCTTGGGAGAAACTGTCAACCCTGATTTATATTTTCTTTTTCTTATTCCAATTTTTTACTGCTTTTTTAGATTCAATTTGAGATGGCAGAGCATACAAGGATACAGAGTAGGGAGCAGCAGCCCTTCCAGTGCGATGACTCTGACAAGGCATTCACAGAACCTTCAGCTCTGGCACAGCATAAGAAGATACCCAGTGTGGCAAGACCCTTCAAGTGTAGTGTATGTGACAAGGCATTCACTCAGTCTTCTAATCTGGATCGTCATAAGAGGATACACAGTGGTGAAAGGCCCTTCCACTGCAATGAATGTGACAAGGCATTCTCTCGTTCTTCTCATCTTAAAAACCATAAGAGGATACACAGTGGGGAAAGACCTTTCAAATGCAATGACTGTGACAAGGCATTTACTGATTCCTCAGGTCTGATAAATCATAAGAGAATACACACTGGAGAAAGACCCTTCAAGTGCAATGAATGTGACAAGGCATTCAAAGAGCATTCAACTCTGGCACAGCATAAGAGGATACACAGTGGGGAAAGACCCTTCCAGTGCAATGAATGTGGCAAGGCGTTCATTCAATCTTCAGCTCTGGCACAGCATAAGAGAATACACAGTGGGGAAAGACCCTTCCAGTGTAGTGAATGTGACAAGGCATTTATACGACCTTCACGTCTAGTAACACACATGCGAACTCACACAGGAGAAGGACCTTTCCAGTTTGATAAGAGTAATAGGACTTGTAGGGCACCAACTAATACGAAACAGCACCCGTTAACATATCAAAAGACGTCAACTGACAAAACAGAACCACAATTATCAGAACCAAGGCAATGGGTTGTTGTTAATGGACAGTGTCTCCCATTAAAACAAGAGTTGGAGTAAAGTGCTAGTAGAGTAATAGTCAAAGCGCAAATGCACCATCAGGATGATTTAGGTTCAAAATGAGCTTATACATGTCACCTGTCAAATAAGACCTCCCCCGAACCTGTCCTCTTCAGCACTACTCAGTTATAGCTTACAGAAGTGACCATGTAACAGGCCTGAGGCAGCCACAAGGGGGCCTTCATGTATGATACAGTATCCAAAGATGCACTCTGTTTTTGGCATCTTTTAAGCACCAGCCGACTGTCACCAGTGCTTAAGAGATCAGTAACTGAATTGAGTATTTTAAGAAAAATATCTAAAGAGGGATTGTTGAAACCATCTGGAAAAACAACTTACAGTCAAAAAAATTCAAAAATTGATTTGTCATCAATATTTGTAAGAATATGTGTATGCTTCTAGATATGAATGGGTCAACTTATGTTCATATATGAAAATCCCCTGATTTCGCCTCAGGGCTTGGTGCATTATATGTTGGACCGGCTTGACCCGACAGACAGTTCAAGCAGGAGAGTTATGTCATAATTTCAGTGTGTAACTCACAGTTGACTCATTTCTGCACTCAAAACACTAGCTAGCTTAACCCGGAGCATGATCTGCAAAATTCTAGAAAACCTAAGCAACAGATAATCATGACTTTCAGGAATGAGGAAGAGGTCTGTAATTTTTAATGAGTATTCCTGAATTTACATTTAAAGGTCAGCTTTCTTTGAGGTAACCTTTAGATAACCTAAAGGTGAAAATAAGGGATACTTATGGAAACCTTGAATCACTAAACCTTAAGTAGTTTTATGTAACTAGGCCAATAGCTTAAGACAGAAGGAAAAATACTGTAAATTCTCAGAAATTTTGCAACCCTAGGAATTTGGGCCACTACAATAAATTTGCAAAATAATTATTTGGAAATAGGGGCCAACCTCAATAACAATCACAATTGTTCTGCGACAATTACAATCACAATATGATTGCAACATCTCACCTACCAGATCTCAACCCATAAAAATATTAATTAATCAAAAGTGTCCAAAATTACAGAGAGTTTACGGTAAGAGTGGGGGTAACTTATCAATCATAACTTAAGTGATATCAATACAATTTCAACAACTGATGTCTCAATTTATAAATCATTATTGAAATGAAGGCATAACATATTACTAAGGAAAATTCCCTTATTAATGCACACTGTCTGGAATAGCATTCGGTGGGAAATACGATACAATGTAACATCTTACGTTCGCAGTGCGTGGTAGCGCTCATTTGCTTCGGTTACCTTCGTCAATGTTCGTCGCTATCGTTGTTTCTGTTCCCTAATTTTGCTATTGATTCTTGTCATAGAATTGAGGAATAGAACCACACTTCTTAGCGACTGAATGTCGTCAGAAAGCCGATCAGGCCACGGAGTTCAGAGGTACCATTTCACTGTTAGCGATACCGATACCACTGGTACTGTTTCGCCGGTACCGGTATCGTACCGTTTCGTGTAACTAGCGGTATGCAACCCTAATACTCATATAGGAGTATATTCTTCAATTGAAATGTGAAGTAAATTACAAACAACCTGTGACTGAGAAAACCAAACCAGGAAATGTAAAACATTTGTCATTATGTTGCCAATGCTCTATATTAGTGTTAACATTATTCACTTGTACTGTTAGCAATGCGCTATCTTTATTATTCATGTTTGGAATTTGAAAGCTCATGATTGTATTTATTTGAAGAGAAAGATATAAGCTAATTAAAGATATAAGCTAATTAAAGAAATCAACAAATCTAATATGATCTCAATTGTTCTTCATTTCATTTCATCTCCGCACTTTTAAAGAGTTACGCCTTGTGTGATTAGAAAATATCTGATATCTCCACCTCAAGGTTTATTGATTAATAACTATTAATTAATTCCATTACTTTGTATGCCCAGGTGTTCAGCATATTTGGCCATAACTGCATGTGCCTAGACCATGGTACTATATCTAACCCCTTACGGACCCCATCTAGTCCTGTATTGACTGGGATTCACTTCGCTAACCACAAAATAAAGAATGCTAGAGTCGAAGTCATCCGCCAAGCATAGAACTTGAAACATTGTGGTCAGGGACTTGTCTTTCAATGTGTTGGTGGAATGAATGAACTGATTAGCAGTTAGGGATGTCATTGTTTAGAATTTTTTCTCGATTCGATATATTGATAAATTGTTTTCGATTTCGATTATTTCAATACAATACATCAGTGTCTTAGCCAGGATTTAGAAAATGGGTGCCTAAAATTGGCTGGTGTAAAATTTTAGGGGGTCCAAAGATTTGAGGGGGATCACAATATACTCATATTTCAACCATAAACATATATAAATTCATCAAAATAGGGCATGATATCATTAAACAAGGTCATGGAAATTATAAGGAGTTGAAAAAATTCAATTATAAGCTTGAGATTGAGATTTTTAGAGATTCCACATTAAAAAAATGGGTGTCCTGAGGGGTTCTAATTAAGGGTTTGAGTGTCCAAAAAGGCACCCAGACGTCCTGCTGGCTAAGACCATGCAATACATTGATATATCCATAGAAATGCTATCTATGCCATGATGGAAAATCATGAAGCATTTATGCTGTTTTTTTTGAAAGTATGTGACTAGGAACATCAGCAATATTCAGCTCTCAATTTCTTCTCTTAGTGTCTATTTTCATGTTTTTGATATTTCGATACATTGCGATATGTATTGACAAGTGAAAGCAGGCTGTATTGTTTAAGGAGTGTTATCGATATATATCGATATGCCCCATATCAATGATACCCCTACTAGCAGTACAATAGCGAATATTCTCGGTGCAATCAGCTGTAATTACATAAGTTTGATATTTCTTTTCGCAACCAATTTTTCATTGTTAATTTATTTACTGAATTGACGGCTCATGGGCCTATGAATTGAATGAGCGTAAACTTAGCTGATTTTGCTCTTGACCATGCTGAATAGAGATCTCAGAAATCAATCACCCTCATGGTATTCCAGAAAAAATAACTTTTTTTCTTGAATATATAAAGGTAAATAAACACCATATGTTTTCATAATTAAGCGGAAAAAACATTCCTACGGATAACCAAAACACTTTGCCTAAAACAAGTGATCAGAGAAAAAACAACAAAAACAAAACACTGATTGACCACATTTACACAAACATTCAGGACAGTAAAAGCAGGGACAATCAAAAATGAAAGGAGGCAAAAAATTGAAAAAAGCAGACCACCCAGGACATTTTCACATTTGAAAAGGAACAAAAGAACTTGACAACTACAGGAAAACTGAAAAAATCAAAGAGATTTTTAAAAATCAATAAACTAAAAATAGCAAAAGAACAAAGAAACTAAAAGGCCAAGCAACTACACACTTGGAAGTGCGCTTGATGCCAATGGCATCCCTCTTGCTATTTCTTTGTTCGTAAAAGTTGTGTTTTGGCCTGTCTAATTTTTCTGTGTATTTTCTCTTGTTTTCTTCCTAATAGAGATGGGTCCGGAATCCTTCAGTAAGGCCATTAAATTCCTAGTTATGTTACATGGCTATTGTTTACCTCTAAGATCCTGGGGCGTATCATAAGGGCTTATTGATCACTTAGGTTTGAGCTTGGAAACTGGATTAATTAACTCCTGACCATTCTGTAGCAACCAAAATATCCTGGACTTAGTTTTGGATTACAACATTTTAGGAATATTGTATAATGGAGTAATGTTGATCAGAACACAACGAAGGAATATCCTTCAATATTTTCTAAAATAATGCTTAATGGCTTTGTCATTTTCAAAAGAACAGTGCATAGAGACTGCATTATTTCAATGACGTCATATTTGTCTTATTCACGTACAAGTAGTGATTGGATTGTTATTTTACTCCACAATAATATATAATACTCCGTAGCTGTGGTTAGATACATGCATAGCGATCCCGGGGAGACGGGTTCAAATCTCTTAGGAGGAACTTTTTTTTCTTGATTGTTTTTTTTTTCATGGAAATTATGATATGACTATTTTTTTTCGACCATGAATAAGAGAAAGAAAAATCTTTATTTCTTCAAACATTTATTGTTGATGTGAATGTGAAACAATATATATATATATATATATATATATATATATATATATATATATATATATATATATATATATATATATATATATATATATATACATATATATACATATATATATATACACATATATATATATATATATACATATATATATATATATATATATATATATATATATATATTTATATATATATATATACATCCATATAAATATATATATATATAAAATGTCCGCTGTGTATAGCAAAAATATTCACAGCGGCAGTGCACATGCAGGCAGCCCAGCGGCTGTGCACAGCCAGACCAGTGGCTGTGCACAGCCAGCGGCTGTGCATGGCGGCTGTGCACAGCCAGCCCAGTGGCTGTGTATATTGCAAAAATATTTCTCTTATATACACAGCTCTGCTATGTATATAGCCACTGCCTTACAAATTATAACTATCATAAATTAACAGTAAAGAGTTGTTTCATGAATCAAGTATATAAAAACCTTTAAAAAATAATTCGTTTTTTTAGAAACTGACACACAACATGATGTATATATAACTATTCTTTTTCATCGCAGTACTACATTGGAATTTTGTTATAGCTGGCATTAAATGAACAAGGTCTATAATCACTTAATAACGCAATAGTTCAGAGAACTGGCACCAGTCTATTTGCATCTTCGACCTTGACCTTGAACTTTGAGGCTGCCTCCGCATGCGTATCGGGGACATCCGCACGAGACCCGGAGCTGTCGCCACATTCACAGTGACTTTCCCTTTGTTTGGTTGCGGAGGGGTGAGCCAATCTTACTGAGGATTTCGCACATCATTCAATCAATGTGGAGTGGCAGTTGGGCAAATGAATTAGGTAGGTAGGAAATCACGTCCTCGCACCCGAGCCATTCGTTAGTATATACGCATAGCCATAGCCGCATAGGCCCTTGCACAGGCAGCTGCCACAGTCACAGACTGTGACAGAGGGACCAAATATGAAAACAATAAAAACGAAGATTTATTACACATTTTCCTCAAGTGTTGTTATCTTTAGGATTGTATGGACCTCATAAAACGATATAATATAGTTATATACCCCACCCCCCCCCCCCCCCCCCCCCCCTTCCTATATATTTACAGTTTCATGCCTTTCTCACCCAGCCAGGCTGGATCTTCCTGGTCCGGAATACAGAGAAATACACCAGTAATCCCTTGCCAACAATACAAACGCGCAAGATTTGTATTGTTGGTGACGGGCAAATTTTACAATGAGACCTAATGAGCAGAATCAACATTGTGTGGAGTTAAGACAAAATGTATATTTATACCAGAGAAATACATACCCTTGATCCGCAACCCCATAGGGACTGCATGCTAACACCTAGGGCATGTTCGCCTCGGGTTACGCAGTGTAGCCTGGGGTAGTATTGGTCACATGATTTTTTTTCAGAAAGAGGCTAGCCAGAGTAAGCATGCAGCAGACAGACTGACTTGCTGGCTGGGGATGTCATTGTATCTAGGTCAGATAGGTTGCCAAGGAGATGGGGTCAGCAGCTGGGGGTACACAGGGGTTATCTATGACTCATAGTGGGAGGCAGCAAAATTTGATGATGCAGGCACAGTGCCATATCCCTGTCTTCTACTCCCAGATTTAGACCTACACGCGGTAACTTGCTCCTGAGATGTTTGCCAAGTTTGGATGACAAACTTGAACATTTTGTCACAAGAGTTGGGAAATGCAGTTGCCAAACTCGAGTCAGAAAGACTATAGTCTGTCTGACTCAAGTTTGGCAATCACTTTTTTTCCATTTTTTTGTGACAAAACGTTCAAGTTAGCTATCCAAACTCGGCAAACATCTTAGGAGCAGTACTATGTGTTTGTATTAACATGATATTTGTCTCAACTCCTTAAAATGTTGATTTTGCTCATTAGGACCCTTAGTAAAATTTGCTCATTGCCAACAATATGCCAACAATACAAGCATGCAAGATTTGTATTGTTGGCGATGGGCAAATTTTACAATGAGATCTAGTGAGCAAATTTAACATTTTGCAGAGTTATGACAAAAAGTAGGTTTATACATACACATAGTAGTGCTACAAAGATGTTTGCCAAGTTTGGATGGCAAAATTGAATGTTTTGTCACAGAAAATCGAAAAAGCGGTCGCCAAACTTGAGCCAGGCAGACTATATAGTGTAAGTGGCACTCAACAATACCAAATTATAAGGCCCTGCCCTGTGGTTTTTTCCTCTTTTTTGTTACAAAAAGCTCCTGTTTGACATCCAGACTTGGCCAACATCTCATGAGCACGACATGGAAATGGTCACATAAAACGTTTGAAAGTCACTAGATACAACTTTCAACATCAAGTGCTCGCTAAAACTCCTATGATAAGCTGTAAGCTGGTGTATTATATACTTCCTCACCTAAATATCCTACTTTTATGCAGTTATTTTCATGAAAACTGCTTCTATAAGTACTCAGTTTTATTGTACGAGTGAGAAACTGTCTCTTTTTATGTATCACCCCCTCGGATAGCTTCCATGACAGGAATTGGTCACATAGAACTTTTTAAAGTCACTACTCACATCAGGGTTGGGGTCAATTACTTTAATAAGTAATCAATTATATTACGTTTACTTGAATATTTTGCAATTATATTACTATAACTATTACACCATTTTTTAGATCCAGCAATTACAATTACTATTACATTTAAAATATTAATTGATGACATTACAAATTTCTTTTCAATATCTAGACCTTTTTCAGTTGTGACTCATCAGTGACGTCATTTTATGGGCCACCATCTTTGGTGGTCAAGCTAACCACCAGATCGCTGCTGGCAGAAAGAAAAAGACAATGTCTCCCTGTATTTTACATACATGTGACAGTATGGGGTGGGCCTGCAGTGCATATAATCGCTATGGCAGAGATAAAGTGCAATTTTATAGGTTTCCAGCAGAGGAAAGAAGAAGAAATTTATGGATAGCAGCACTGAAGCGTGATGGTTAGTTAGTCAGTACTCCCGCCTGTGCAGTGCTCATTTCATAGCAGATCAGTTTAATCTCTGATGTACCTAGGGTCTTATCTATTGGGTATCATGCCAACAATGAAACGATGCTGTATGGACAAAATTTCTTTAACATTTAACTTTCCAGGCACTGTTGCATTTATCAAATTCTGTAATTAATGGTGTTATCATAGATGTACATATTCTTATACATATTCCATGATATATGCCAGAATTAATTGCAGAACTTAAAATTCTGAATTTCTCTTTTTCATTTCCTTGAGGATTGTTTTCCATATATACAAATATTATGCATGCATATTTTCAAATATACTTTCAACAACCTATATTCATCAAAATGTTTGTTTATGAGTTTGTACATTCTGTTAGTATTATATATGAAATGAAGAGATGGTAATTCTACTGAAAAGAGAGCTGGGATGATGTTTGTAAATATAAATGTCCTGTAATGTCCCGTATGTAGGCACCTTATACTAATGGATACCAGAATCGTGGATATCACCAGATATGTAGATATCACTTGAAATTGTGATTAAGATAGTAAGTACTGTTAAACAAATAGAAAGGCAATTCCAGTGCATGATAACATCATAGTGGGGGGGCCTATGTATTTCTAGTGGGAACTTCACATACATTTTGATTTTTCAATTGAATTTAGCTCTTCATACAGGGTGGAATAAAATAAAACACGGCACCAATTTTTTCCAAATACGGAAAGGCGTTTTTATGCTAATTAGGTATGACATCATAGGTATTATATGAAAAATCCACTTTTTGTCATTTTTTTTGGTCGTGATACTAAGGTGTCAACTTCTATAATTAAAATATGCTTGAATAATATGTATTTGTACAACAATAGCCACTAGTTTCTGAATCACTTACCTTTGGACCTGAAAACTTAATGTTTTTCAACATTTTGGGTCAAAAATTGACATTTTTGACAATATACTGGATTATTTGTCAACATATTTGGTCTAATTCAACTTAATAAATTTCTTTAGTCTACAATGCATGGGCAAATTTCACTTAACACATGAAATAGACAAATTGTATGAAATCTGTTAAATCCTTTTAAAAAATTGATGTATTTGTATCACATAAGTGTGTATATTAGCATTCAAAATTTACACGTTTTGCCCTAGGACACAGATCAAGTAAGGTTTCCAACCCACCTTAAAAGTCTACTGAGGTTTCATCTTCACTGTCCTCTGACACAGTGACATTTCTGTTTTCACAGCTTTCCTCACATGAGGTGCACATGTCTGTGCAATACATGCTGTGTTTCTTACATGAGCATGTCTTTTTTGTGCAGTTTCCCTTACATGCACATTTCACTAGTTGCAGTACCGCTTCAGGAGCTGGTGGGAGTACAGTAGTGACAGGCCGGAGCACTTCCCCTTCCATACACTAACCATGTGACATTGGTGGTGGAAGGGTCAGCTTGGCTTAATTCACCAGCTTGTTTCTAAGAAAGAGTTACATAATTTGACCTCTTAATCTTTTGCTCAAGCGCAGCTTTTGTTGGAGGGAGTTTCTCATCAGTGAACTGCCGTTTGCTGAAAAGGTGCCAGCGCATCTCTGCTACTGAAGTGATCTTTGTGTTTGGCATATATGCAAAAAAATACTAAGCCCATCCCATAAGTGAACAAATAAGAAAACTCTTCGGACGGGACAAATTATGTTTCGGAAACAGTAAATTATTTTTTCCCCTAGGAAAATGAGGTGTTCCAAGTATTTTTGTGTCATTTATGTAGGCTACTCCAAGGGACCCTGTGCCCACTACCCTATTTCTTTGAAATCTCACTACCATTTAGGATAACACATGGCTCTTCGGATGGGACAACCTTGTTTCGGAAATTCATCTGAGGAAATATAGTTGGTTTCCCACAAAATATAGTTTAACATCTTTAATTATCCGCATGGTTTTTAGAGAGGTACGACATTAGTTTATCAGAAAATATCAAAATTACTAATCTCTAATAGAGGTATAGAAGCAGTATACTATCATGCATTTACCCATTGAAAAAAAAGGTAAAAATGTTACATGAAAACATGAAAATGGCAAATAATCTATCTCTCTGCCAAAAGGCATCTGGAAAATGGCACTTTGGCAGCTGCACAACTGATGTCTGCCTTTATGTTTGACACATGACAAACCCCAAAGTTGACATTATTTGTAAACATTATTGCTGTCTACTTTTAGACAAAATTTGTCTTGGCCATTTGTTACAGCCTATTTTGGCCATTTTTATACATAATTTACTCATTTTTTCTAACATAGGGTTGTTACACACCAATGATATTATGTATCAAAACTTACCTTACTTGTCCCTATGTAGTGGCATTAGGTACTAGACAGAATATTGTTTTGATCTAGATTTGGGTCTATAAACACCATCTTAGGGGGTTTATCTTGCAACAGGCGATATATATATATATATATATATATATATATATATATATATATATATATATATATATATATATATGCGTGTGGATGTCATTCAAGTAGAAAAGACACCACATTAGCCATAGGACATTTGCGTGTGTGTGTCATTCAAGTAGAATAGGCGCTACATTAGCCATATGGCATCAATAAAAAGGTTGAAATTTTCGATCAAGATATGGTTTGGTTAATATCTCAAAGCAAAATATCTGAATCAATAAGTAAATAATGTATGCAAAATTAGTTATATGAAGCAAAATTAAGTATGTTAAACAAATGAAGGACCTAAACATACTCCATATTATTCCTTGCAGAATACATATGACTAAATCAATACCTTGAACTATTCAGTCAAAGAGGCCTTACTAATTTTGAAATATCTAACTTTTGTGAGAATATTTTGGAAGATTTGAGAAGAATTTTTATTCACAATATTATCTACAACTCCATTTTAGATATCTTATGATCTCAGTGTTATATGTTAGAGGTATCTTCTAAAGTATTATCAATCAGGAAGACACATAAGAGGAGGAACTATCAGCATACATTGGTTGATGCTACCTAGGACTTGTTATGGATCAAACATATCTATACTGGTCCACCTTCAAATTATTGAATGCTTCACAAGTAGATGATGAATAGAGTGAAGGTTAAGTCAGCAAAAACTTTTGGAACCACACTATTCTATTGTAGTTGAGGCACCAATCGATCCAGGTACAACAAGCATGTGGAGATTGATTGATGTTTGTATTATTTGAGATTCTAGGGCTCAGGTTTTGGTTAAAATTTCTGGTAGACTGCAGGACTTCTGGTTTCTAAATTGCCATAGCTCCACCCAAGATCTTATAGCCCTATCTATACTCAGTTCTACATGTCCCACTGTATTCCTATCCCAAAACAATTTTAGTTGTAAGCTATCTTTTCCTTGTTATATTTCATTTAGAAACTGTGCTAAATGACAACTGAAGTGTCAAATGGTGTTCTTCAACTGAACATATAATCCTCTTAACATGATCTTAAAATGTCACTTTTCTTTTAGCCAGTCGGGCTACTAAGTCAAATATTATTGTAGTTGTACCCCAGCTCAATTTTCCCTAGCCACGCGCTATGGGGCCAGTGGATTAAGCTGTACGCCTAAGATTCATTCTCATATGAATTTAAAATGCCGTTAATGTGTCAATTCAGTATTGTAAATCTAAGAAAGTGAACAATATAGGAATACTATTTAGCAGAATCATTCCAAACTACACAATCAATAATATTTAACACTCTTGATAGAATCCAATATCTTGTTTCAATTATTGTAATGGATCTTAATTATACATGCAGTATTGGTTTATTTCATAAGGTGCACTTTTAGCAGTTTCATTCAATATCTTGCATTATTATTTGCTTGAGGTTTGCAGTTTCTACTTTGAAGTGTAGATTTTTTTGCCGCAGATCCCCAAAATATCTCATTTTCAGTCATTTTTCAATAAAAATTACCCTAAAATCAGGCACTATATCTTTAACTAAAGCATTTTTTATCAATAACCTTCAAAGAATATCTGTGTGAGGTTTGTACGTTCTACTCTGAAGTGTTTGTTCTTGGTTACATAGCCAAAATCTAACTTTTTGTGGTCATTTTTTGCTTGAATGCAGTCACTAAGGTTTTTTTCACATACTAACGACAGTCACTATCAATAACTCTCTAAGTGCATTTGTGTGAGGTTTTTAGCTTCTGCTCCTAGGCTTAAATTTCTCAAAAATCACACTTATTCTACTCTTTTTTGCTGAAATACCACAGAAACACACCCTTAGTGTCAATTTCATAATACATATTATACCAGTTACCCCAAAATTGCAGTCACTTAAGGGGTTATTCACAAACTTTACTGATGACAGTCATTATCAATAACTCTTTAAGTGTGCTTGTGTAAAGTTTTCAGCTTCTACTCTGAGGCATAGGATTTCTATTGTCAGATCCCAAAAATCTCACCTTTTCTACTCTTTTTTGCTGAAAACACCCCAAAAACACGCCCTATGTGTCAACTTCATAATATTTATTACATCAGTTATAATCAGCAACCCAAGAAGTGTATTTGTGCTAAGTTTGGAGATTCCACTCTCTTCCCTAGATTTTTTATTAACATATTCCCAAAAAATCACGTTTTATGACATTTTTTGCCTAAAATGCCCCAAAAATAGTCTTCTATGGTAACTCACGCCCTGCGTCCATTAGGAATATTGCTCAGCATCACTCAAAGTATATTTGTACCAAGTTTCACGCTTTTCGCACAAAGTGCACAATTTTTGTCTTAGCCGCCCCGCTATTAACAGAAGGTATTGTTTTGCCTAATTAGCATATTTACTAATTTGCAAAATTCTTTTTTTTTCAAGAGCAACAGAAAAATTATTTGAGCACTCAAATGACTTTCAGTAGTGATTAACATATAAATATATAGCTTCTTTCAGGTTCAATTACCATGTAATGCTTGAAAAGTTACCTAGACAAGCAACAGATGATGTCATTCTTAATTAGCATAATTAATGACCACCGCATGGTCGAAAAAATTGGTGCCATGTTTTAATTACTCATTTATATATCTAAGAAGCTTTTTCAGCAAAAAAATCAAAATGTATGTGAAATTCCCACTGGACCCCACAAAATGGACATAGGCCCCTCCACTATCATGTTAAATATTTGATAGAAATACATGGTTTACTAACTTTTGATACAATGGTTTTGAAGCTGTTTTAACATGCGTCTCTACCTTCATTACTGGTGAAGTGAGATTGCCAGCCATAACTCAATTTAGTACAAAAGTCATTGGAAAGGTTACCAACTAAAAGATATGAACATGCAGAGCTTGATCTGATCAGAAAATTAGGAAAACGTTTTCATGTCAAAAATATGTATATGATTCTTAAACATCATAAGACCTGATATAGTGTCTTCATTTCTTCTTGTATAATACTAGTATGTCATTATAATGCTAAACTGTTTATAAGAGGAGCTTTGAGGTTATCATTCAAATGAATCAACTAGCAGATTTTGACTTAAATACTTGAGATAGGTTGGTTAATAATCAATCAAAGTATTCGTCTAAACAAATATTTGACTAAGTATCAAGAAAATATTTCCTAATTTTTATGAAATCATGATATCAAATTAACATTATGATCGCACAAAAAATTCACAATAACAATAAAACAAAAAAATGTCAGCTATTTGATAAGTTTTTCTGATAGTTCTGCTATAGAACTTGTCAGATTAAGTAGTCGGATTCTTCTGATCTTAAAGTACACTATTTTTCAATATGTTGGTTGCACTTTAACACTTTCAATGCTGAGGCTACATATCGTCCAAAGCACAAGGATACAAAGATTTTTGAAAACCATCTAAAACCTGGTATGTTGGTGTTCATTAGATAGATCTCGCTGAGTACTCTTAGATGAGTACCCATGTGTCAGGGTTTCAGTAATTTATCAAGTTTTTCGCATCATTTTTAATTGGCAAAATTAGTTGCCAGTGCACAGCATAACAGTTAAGAACATTGGTTTCTCAAAGGCACTGTCCTTCATGTTCAGGGCAGAAAATCTTCCCACTGTTCCCAGCAATTAGTGTTTGGAATCGGTCAAAATTTTCTTAGTCAATCATTAATAATCAAAGTTGTGACAAGAAAATGACAGGCTGGACGCATATAAGTGGCTAAGCCCTTGTACCTACTAGGGCAGTGATCATCAGCCATTTCTTTTTCGATCCGATTAATTGACTATTTTTTTCTGATGTTGATGTTTTCGATTCAATTATGTCGCATGCGTTAGTGCTTGGAAAAGTGTGGTGAAATACATAGCGTGGCCCTCACCACACTTTTCCAAGCGTTACAGCGCGCAACAGTGTCTATCGCAGTGCAGTTTTAATGGCGGCCGCCTTAGCGCAGCAATTTTATTAATGAAATCTGGTGACCGGTTGCAGAGAAATTAGGTAAACAAGTTTTTGGGTAAGTGAGCATCATCAGATTATGAATAAGAATTGCTCAAGCATTATTTTTTTCAAAAACTATCATCAGCATCCCTAAGTGTATTAGTATATCAAATATTAATGATTTCAGACCTCAAAATTGCCTATAGCATAGAATTAGAAACCTGATGATTTTCCTCAAGTCTTTTGTGTTTCTAAACAGTTTACAAAATTGGTTACCAACACGTCTACTAAATACAAGATTTCTAGAGTTGACAAGTTGGTTTTATTAGACTACCTTTGTGGGCACCCCCATACAACGTTTTATTGATATCTGGTGCTCGCCGGCCGAGAAAAATGATGGACAGTGTTTCTTTCTTCTAACAACAACAAAGATACTACAGAAAAAATACACGTCCACACTGATTATAAACGATCAATAATAATCATAATCGCAAACTCACTGACAAAACTGGCTGAACGTAAGTATACATTAACAACTCCGTTTTCGATAGACATTACAGAAATCTTAGTAAAATACGTTCCTTTTCCAAAAATCCAAAACTGAAGGGGTATCTTTTTTATTTTCATATCGTCTGTATCATGGCGTCCCTTTGTTTACTGCGTGTTTAGTCATGCGCACGACGCCGTGTTTGGTGATCACTTAGTTTTGGTGACCACCGCTAGATGGCGAACGCATATGCATGTTGCAAAATTACCGTGTCGCAACCTTGGCGCAAATATTCTTGTGTCGCATTTTTTTGAGGCTGCTGGAGCAGAATTTTGCGACAATGTGACAGCTTGGACAGCCCTGCAGATGCGAGAGAGAGATTAAACTTGTGTGCAATCCTTCAAGTCGACTTGAGAAAGGGAGGGAGAGGACATGTTTATTTTCAACTTGCAAATTCAACAGAGCTGCTCACAGAGAGAGTGAGGGAGAAATATGTAGTTACAATTGGATATAAGGGCCAATCAGTATATTTACTCATTTATGTCCATTAACAGCAAACACTTGTTTAAGTTTCACTCAGTTTTTATATCTAATTCAAGCTAGCAATGAGCAAAGCGAATGGGTTTGTAAGTTTCAACTGTGTGCCTGTAAGAACAAGTTTGGTTTCTATTGATGTTCAGGCCAAACACACCTGTCCACAAATAGAAGTCTGGGTCAGTTTGTGGTTAGCAATCACAGAGTGTGAAGAACTAGAACATAGGGGGAACTAAAGGGGCAATTGGTACATGGGACATTTGTAGTCTAAAATAAGATGTAGAGATTGTGGTACTTGAGATATGATACCCCTGGAGAGCCTCCCTACCATGTGACCCAGAAAACCTACTTGGCTACTAGCAGAACCCATCTGTATACTTAACAAGTGGACATGTAGAGGTCACACGTCCACCTGTAGGGTCTATCAATCTTTTGTGCAGAGTGAGTGGACTATACTCCTGACCTTGTACTATCGCTCATTGTTAGCTTGAATTAGCAATAATAACATTGTACATACTTAATTTTCATGAAATGAAGGTGACTTTTAAGGGAAATTTTCACCGATGTCATAAGGTGAAAGTTGAACAATCGAATGTAATTAACTCGGCTAAGTGCTTTGAAATCAAGTTTTGATCAAGCTACCTATGTTTTTGATGTTTCAACATATTTCATGCAAATTCACAGAATTATTCAGGAATTTAGAGTGGTTTATAATATCATGTTGACGAAATTGTGACCTAAGTCTTTTGGTGAGGAAATTTCCAGGATCCACCCTGTTTATCTACAACTGACAGCGATGCCCGAAACCCTGATATTTATACTATTTCACTATTGACTATATGCAGGGTGCGACAATAACCTGAAAATGCTACTAGTCAGGAAGGGCTAGTATCTAGACTCTGAATGTACTAGCCCTACCTCAAACACTACTTAGTCATAACACAAAGTAAAAAATGCCATATTTATCCATATATATTTTTTTAGATTCATGATTCCCGACATTTTATCTGTTTGAATAGTACTATTTCATTTCATTAAAAATATCAGAATTGATGGCTTCATTGGTAGACAATGAACTGGAGCACTGGGAATACACAATTACCACCATGGTACAAGTTGCAGCTATGCTTGAAGTAGCGGTTTTGTGAAGGACCTCTTCTGGTTTACTGTGCAAACTACCCAAATTCAAAAATCCCTAATTACAGGCATTCTGATGATTAAAATTGAGAGTCACACTCATTATGAGTACACTGAATGCATTTTGGCATGAAAATGTTATTCATGGTTGGGGGTGGGCCTTTTCAAGATTGGGGGGATAGATGAGCAAAATGTTAAAAGTTTGGAAATAATAAATATTCATGAACAAACATTAAGTTTTACTTTCATCAGCATCATATTCCGAACTCAATATATGATATGGAATGATAAAACAAAGTTTTCATATAGGCTCAAAACTGTCAACATCCTGCAAAGTAAAACATATATGCTTGATCATAATTCGAGCGTAATGTGCAAAACCACAGTTCAGTACATCTCATTTCCAGATGAAATAACACGTACATATTACCAGATCATAATTTGAGAGAATATATGAGATTACACAGGTGCATGACATCGACATTCAAACTACTTTATAAAAGAATATTTTATGTTACCAGCGCTCTTTAACTAATGTATGCAAGGAGAGAACACAAAAAGAGTCACCAGATACCACATTTCTTTTCTGGGGATATGTTAAAAACAAAATGGATATTCCAGTTTTCACAAAATATATACTATTAAATGCTTCAAATAACTTGAAAAGACAAATAGCAATACTAGTACAACTGTACTTATAACCCATAAGGCAAATCCACTTCTCAAGGGTAAGAAACCAAAAATCATTCTATTTAAAATGTTTGCGAATACTGATTGCACATCTGCCCACTGTACTTTTTGGCACAATTGAAATTTTACACTTCATGAGACATGAGGAAAAACATTTCTTGCCGCATGGTATCTCTGACTGAACCACACCAACCAAGGCTGAAAATAGTAACAGTGTGAGGCCATCCTGGACAATACACTATCAGTCAAGGTCACTTGAGAGACAAAGAATCTCTAAGGAACAGCTACAGGAGTTTACTTGAGTTTTGTTTTTGTGGGTGCCCTGCATATGCTCTTTTGAAATATCTAGTATGGTGAATTTTATACAAGTGACTAAGTCACAAAATTCACCCTTTTGCCCAGCGAGCGCGTTCAAATGAAATTCACATAATCTGTATTTATTAGTAACCCATAACATATTAATCTGGCTGGAACGCGCTCGGTGGGCTAAGTTACTATTTGGAACCATTTCCACATAGGCTTAAATCTCATTAGTAGGCATGGAGGTAGCCATTTTGTAGAAGGTCATAGGTCAATATCACTTCATTGAAAATTTCTGATTTTCATCAAAATCCATAAGTAAGGCCTTCTATGAAATGTCACTACTGGATCTCCTCCAACATCATCATAGTTTACCCATAAAATAGGTTTTTGATCAACTGGGTACAGTGATAGCTGAAATATGAGTCAATGCAAATATGCTGACACATGTCATTTCAGAGTGGTCATATGCAACATCCAGGTCGAATGTTGGGGAACATGTTAGCAATTATGAACAAGCAACACCTCAGCTACATATGATCATATGGGTTTCAGTTAAATTCATGAAACTTGAAAAAATTGGGTAATTTGTATAGAAAACCAGAACAGGTCCTTTGTTTTCAAATCATGATTTTTTAGGTATAATTTTCTTACTTTATTAGCAAATATTAGGTAGTTCAAAACCAAAATATTCACTTCCAAAACCAAAATATTCAAGTTTTTACATTTTTATGATGGACAGACACTTGAAACCTCTTCTTTTAAGAAAAGACGAGGTTTTGGGTCCCTAGGTCAGAGGTTATTTGTCATTCCTACCTGTACTGATATTTCAAGAGAGACCATACACTAATACCTTTGCATCAATATCATTATAAGGATGCATTTACTATTAGCTGTATATGATCTGAGTAAAACACACCAAATGTCACCATTCCATATTGACTGAATGTGGTTTAATCCATGCATGTGACAAAAACATCCAATTTTGTGAGGAAACTGACTACCTAAGTTAAAGGATTGTTAACTCATGCTCATCTTTAATATAGTGTCCATTGAAAAAAACATAGGAGATTTCAAAGCTTCTCTCTTAGCCATATTTATATTTTCTTTTCCTTATTCCAATATTTTACTGCCTTTTTAGATTCAATTTGAGATGGTAAAGCACAAGAGGATACAGCGTGGGGAGCAGCCCTTCCAGTGCAATGAATGTGGCAAGGCATTTGCACATTGTTCAGGTCTGTCAAGGCATAAGAAGATACACAGTCGAGCAAGACCCTTCAAGTGCAATGAATGCGACAAGGCATTCTTTCGTTCTAAAGACCTGGAAATTCATAAGAGGATACACAGTGGGGAGCAGTCCTTCCAGTGTGATGACTGTGACAAGTCATTTGCACATGCTTCAGGTCTGTCAAGGCATAAGAGGATACACGGTTCCTTCCAGTGCAATGAATGTGACGAGGCATTCACAGGTCCTTCAGCGTTGGCTCAGCATAATAGGTTACATAGGGGGGCAAGGCCCTTCAAATGCAATGAATGTGACATGACATTCGCTCATTCTTCCATTCTGATAATTCATGAGAGGATACACAGTGGGGAAAGACCCTTCCAATGCAGTCAATGTGGCAAGGCATTCACCCGTTCTTATGATCTGAAAATTCATAAGAAGATACACAGTGGGGAAAAAGCCTTCAAGTGCAGTGAATGTGACAAGGCATTCTTGAGGTCTTCTGATCTGACCGTGCATCAGAGGATACACAGTGGGGAAAGACCTTTCAGGTGCAATGAATGTGACAAGACATTCACTCTATCTTCAGCTCTGGCACAGCATAAGAGGATACACAGTGGGGAAAAAGCCTTCAAGTGCAGTGAATGTGACAAGGCATTCTTGAGGTCTTCTGATCTGATCGTTCATCAGAGGATACACAGTGGGGAAAGACCTTTCAGCTGCAATGAATGTGACAAGACATTTACTCAATCTTCAAGTCTGGCACAGCATAAGAGGATACACAGTGGGGAAAAAGCATTCAAGTGCAGTGAATGTGACAAGGCATTCTCGAGGTCTTCTGACCTGATCGTTCATCAGAGGATACACAGTGGGGAAAGACCTTTCAGGTGCAATGAATGTGACAAGACATTCACTCAATCATCAGCTCTGGCACAGCATAATAGGATACACAGTGGGGAAAAACCCTTCCAATGCAATGAATGTGGCAAGGCATTCACAGGTCCTTCAGCTCTGGCACGCCATAAGAGGTTACATAGCGGGGAAAGACCCAGACCCTTTAAGTGCAATGTATGTGACAAGGCATTCACACACTCTTCTACTCTTGTAAAGCATAAGAGGATACACAGTGGGGAAAGACCCTTCCAATGCAATGAATGTGACAAGGCATTCTCACGCTCTTCTAATCTAGTGCAGCATAAGAGGGTACATAGTGGGGAAAGACCCTTCCAGTGCAATGAATGTGACAAGGCATTCTCTCGATTTTCTCATCTTGAAAGTCACAAGAGGATACACAGTGGGGAAAGACCCTTTCAATGCAATGACTGTGGTATATCATTTACAGATCTTTCAGGTCTGATAAAGCATAAGAGGATACACAGTGGAAAAAGGCCCTTCCAGTGCAATGAATGTGACAAGACATTCATTGAATCTTCAGCACTGAAACGGCATAAGCGGATACACAGTAGGGAAAGACCCTTCCAGTGCAATGAATGTGACAAGACGTTTGCTCGATCTTCAGTTCTGGCGTGGCATAAGAGGATACACAGTGGGGAAAGACCCTTTCAATGCAATGAATGTGGCAAGGCATATGCTCATCCTTCAGCTCTGGCATACCATAAAAAGTTACATAGTGGGGTAAGACCCAGACCCTTCAAGTGCAATGAATGTGACAAGGCGTTCACTCATTCTTATATTCTGAAAAAGCATAAGAGGACACACATTGAGAAAAGACGCAAGGCAATTATACAATCTGGTCTGGTATCAATTATTCAGACTCACACAGGTCAAAGACCTTTTCAGTTTGATAAGTGTAATAAGACTGGTAGGGCACCATCTCATCCGAAGCAACACCAGTTGACATATCAAAGGGCGTCAACTGACAATACAGAATCACAGTTATCAGAACTAAGGCAGTGGGTCGTCATTAATGGACAGTGTCTCCCAATAAAACAAGAATTGGAGGAAAATGCTAGCAAAGTGATAGTCAAGCAGGAAAAGGGAGAGTGTCTCCAATTAAAACAAGAGGTTGAGGAAAATGCTAGTAGTGTGATAGTCAAGCATGAACACCTTAATGTGTAATAATAACATATTTCACACCTGAAGTATGTGTTTAATTAGTACTTACTCAGCAAACAACATTGTGTAACCTACAAAATGTATGTGGAAGTACAAAATCTATTGGCAAGGCTACGTAGGCTGGAAGCTGGTCATGGTCAGGCTCCTTGGTCTGACTGATTCAACGGCTTTGTGCTAGTGATGGGAGTCCTTGAATTTTTCTAACTTGAGAGTATGCAAATTAAGGTTTCCAAAACTACATCAGACTTAATCTTCTGTGTATGTTATGCATGTGCGTGCATATTCTTTGTTTACACGCACAGGCAAGATGGTGTTGACGTTGTGTTTGTTGCCTTGAGTTGACCACATTTTCCTGCCTAATCGTCAATTTAAGAAACAGGACGCGAAGAGGCAGAGGAAATAATAATTGACAAGGTAATACATATATTACATCTCACAGGCAAATGGCTTTGCCATTGTGTCTGTTGCTTGAGTTGACCACCTTTTCCTGCTTTTTTGTCAATATAAGAAACAGGACGCGAAGAGGCAGAGGAAATAATAATTGACAAGGTAATACATCTATTACATCTCACAGGCAAGATGGCTTTGTCATTCTGTCTGTTGCCTGAGTTAACTACCTTTTCCTGCCTTTTTGTCAATATAAGAAACAGGAAGAGAAGAGACAGAGGAAATGATAATTGACAGGGCAATACTTATATTATTGTGCAGGGATTTTGCCTTAGTTGGCAAAACCCTAAGGACATTATTTTGTTTCAATGTTGCTTGCTTTCAACAAGTGACTAGATTTCTTGCTTGATTAATCAGACCGACAGCTTACGATTTGCTGCTTGTACTGAACTAACTGTTATTATTCTAATGGATAGGAAAATGTGATAACAGATCATGAAAAGTATCATGAGCAAAAGTTATAACAGGTTAGAATGAGGTTACTGACTTTTCTATGATATTTCCTTGCAAGTGTTATACCCAAATTTATTTTAAAAACCCATTTAATATGAAATGAAAAAGAAATTGATCCCTTACACCTGGTGGAGAGTGCCAAAACCTACCAGTGCTTCATGCATGTCTGTTGTTAGTGCAATTGAAAAACAACAGAAACACAAGTCATATTGTTAAGGCGATCCATCTGCTTTGTTTGAGAATTTTGCAAGATAGAGGACAGGTAACATCACAAATCTTCACACTTATGTGTATGTGATAGATAGACCCCAAGGAAGCTGTGGTGTATGGGATATACCCAAGGTGTTACGAGGCTGAGCCGAGTGACCCCGAGGGTATCCCATACACCACAGCTTCCGAGGAGTCTATGTGACTTGTACCACAGTTGACTGCCTTCCACCAATCACAGGCAGAGAAAAGTATACCCTTGGGTAACACCTTAGGTTTTAGGCAGCTTAGAGAAAAAAGGCTTGAAAAATGTGGGTTATGTCCTATAACCCTACACTTTTCGAGGCATCTGATTGGTAGAAGGCAAGCAACTGTGGTACAAGCATGTCTTATTGATTGCTTAGCATTTAGCTTATGATCAGGGGGTCTATTGAAACATGCTCAGCATTTTGTAATTCAAGTGATTAGAACACTGGGGTAGGCAAACAACTTACTTACGTGGGACTTAATCCCAACAATGTTAAATATGATTACCTATTATCAATATTCAACATTTTGTTTCACTTTTGAAACACTTTCATTCAAATCTCCACTGGCCTGACTAGGCCAACATGTTAAGTACAAGGACACAATTGCATTAGTAAAAACATAAGAATACCAATTATTGTTATATAAGGATGTAAGATTGTTTAATAGTATAGGGCCATGATAAGATACATTGTAGGTTGTTTGCCTGTTGTGATTTGTTGCCTAAAATGTATGGAATGATTGTAAACATATTACTGTAAAATAAAATTTGAAGGTATGAAAGTTATTGATTTGTATGTTTTGACTTAACCCATTCTATACTGATCAGTGACCATTTTTTTCTCAAATTTGCCAAGTTTGCCCCTACTTTTTGCATTATATTTTTCATGGAAGAATATTTGATCAAGGTAGAACCCTACACGATACCCACGTCATTTTTAAAACTTAAAATATCTGAAAACTGAGTCAAATGTAGACAATAGCACTTATGCTATTGTATAGCTTACATCTCATAGTTAAACAATGATAAACTTATTAATACTTTGCTTTTTTTAGTTGATGCCGCACCCTTTACGTATATCTGGCTGTGTTTCATTTTTTGCCAAAATGTCAAGACTTGTCCTTTACTTGAAAATCAAACTCTACCATTTGATCATTCATTTCTTTAGCAAGGTGCAGGGTCCTACCTCAACCGGGAATCTACAAGACGAGTATTCTAAAAACATTTTTTAATGTTCGCATACGCCTCAAAATTACTAGCAGCACATGGTTTATGTAATAAATGCTGAGGTACTTGTGACATGACCTTGCACCCAAATGGGGTTCATATCTGTCACATTCAAAAACAAAGGCTTTGAGGACCGTATTGTTATTCACTTCCAGCCAAAAATGGTCTATCTCGAAGGAATCTGCATGGTAGAAGCAGACAGCCATGTCATTTGGGACTAATTTAAGAAGGAAGGCCCAAAGGGCCTGCCTTTTGTTCTTGTGGCCGTACCACAATAGAAGGTTGAATAGCTGAGATTCGTGGCGAATGATCACTAGTCATGTGTTATCATTTTTTTGATATCCATTCTTAGGGGCCACCCTAGGACACCACCTAGTGGTGATTATCTACGTGTCCTAAATTATCACTTTAAAACAGCTATTAACTTGATATATTGGAGGCACGCATCCTCCAACTTAACTGCTATAAATAGTGTTCAGAATCTGTCACAATTTTCAAGATAGAGTATATTCCTGCCTTGACACATGAAAGCATCCTAGTGTTTTTTGAGAATATTTCAATATGTTATAAGAAGTTATCATAATGTATGTGGGCATGACATCGGGTATAATGGTTTTGGAGGTTTGGAAAGTTAGTGTGAACAAGAGGCAAAATGAACTAAACAGATTGGTGTGGGTATTGCTGCTTATGTACTATGATCTTATGACACTTAGTAGGGAACTAAAAAATGTATACCAAAGCCTAAACGCAAATGTCTTTATAAGTCAAATTTGTAATTTGTTTTCCTTGTTTTAACTTTTTTTCTCTGTATTTTCAGATTCATAATGGTGAACCCAACAATTGTGTGACTGAACATCGCCTCATGAAGACAAAAATGAACGAAGGTCAAAGTTAAAAGTTCTTCATTTCTTCATCTTGGAGAGAGAAACCTGGTGATAGACTCAAATCTGAAACTACATAGGAAGTTTTGGGGCAACTATATTCTCAGGACAATTCTCAAGTTATTACCCATTCATACCTGCATCGGCCAAAGAAGGTCCACATGAAGTTGGTGTCTTCATTCTGAATGCAACTCTTGCAAATATTTGCAGAGAAAGTCCTGAGAAATATTACTCAAGAGCAAACTGACAACTTAAAATTTTACATTGTATTTGTTACGCTTATTTCATTTATTTATTTCATTTCATGGTCAAGTATTTACCATGTGTTCAGATAAGATAGATCATGCGGATTGGCATGACAAGGGAAGGCCTTATCACTGTGATGAATGTAACAAGAGCTTTACAAATTCTTCCAATCTGATACAACATCAGAGGATACATAGTGGCGAAAGACATTTTAAGTGCAATGAATGTGACAAGGCGTTTACTCGTTCTTATAATCTGAAAATTCATAAGAGGACCCACAGTGGGGAAAAACTCTTCCAATGCAATGAATGTGACAAGACATTCACTCAATCTGCAGCTCTGACACAGCATAAGAGGATACACAGTGGGGAAAGACCCTTCCAGTGCAATGAATGTGGCAAGGCATATACTCTGTCTTCAGCTCTGGCATACCATAAAAAGGTACATAGTGGGGAAAGACCCTTCAAGTGCAATGAATGTGACAAGGCGTTCACTCATTCTTCAGCTCTGGCACACCATAAGAGGAGACATAGAGGGGAAAGACCCTTCAAGTGCCATGTATGTGACAAGGCATTCACACAGTCTTCTGATCTTGTTAAGCATAAGAGGATACACAGTGGGGAAAGACCCTTTCAATGCAATGAATGTGACAAGGCATTCTCACGCTCTTCTAATCTGGTGCAGCATAAGAGGTTACATAGTGGGGAAAGACCCTTCCAGTGCAATGAATGTGATAAGGCATTCTTTCAATTTTCTCATCTTGAAAATCATAAGAGGACCCACAGTGGGGAAAGACCCTTCCAATGCAATGAATGTGACAAGGCATTCACTCAATCTGCAGCTCTGACACAGCATAAGAAGATACACAGTGGGGAAAGACCCTTTCAATGCAATGACTGTGACAAGACATTCGTTCAATCTGCTGCACTGGCACGCCATAAGCGGACACACAGTGGGGAAAAACCCTTCCAGTGCAATGAATGTGACAAGACATTTGCTCGATCCTCAGTTCTGGCACAGCATAAGAGGATACACAGTGGGGAAAGACCCTTTCAATGCAATGAATGTGGCAAGGCATACACTCATGCTTCAGCTCTGACATACCATAAAAAGTTACATAGTGGGGAAAGACCCAGACCCTTCAAGTGCAATGAATGTGACAAGGCATTCACTCATTCTTATATTCTGAAAAAGCATAAGAGGACACACATTGAGGAAAGACCCAAGGCAATTATACAATCTGGTCTGGTATCAATTATTCAGACTCACACAGGTCAAAGACCTTTTCCGTTTGATAAGTGTAATATCACTGGTAGGGCACCATCTCCTCCGAAGCAACACCAGTTGACATATCAAAAGGCATCTACTGACAATACAGAACCACAGTTATCAGAACCAAGGCAGTGGGTCGTCATTAAAGGACAGTGTCTCCCACTAAAACAAGAATTGGAGGAAAATGCTGGCAAAGTTATAGTCAAGCAGGAAACGGGAGAGTGTTTCCAAATAAAGCAAGAGGTTGAGGAAAATGCTAATAGTGTGATAGTCAAGCATGAAAACCTTAATGTGTAACAATTACGTATTTCACACCTGAAGTATGTTTGTAAGTAGTACTTACTCTGTAAACAACATTGTGTAACCTACAAAATTCATGTGGAAGTACAATAGCTTTTGGCAAGGCTACGTAGGCTGGAAGCAAGTCATGGTCAGGTGGGCTCTTGATCTGCTCCTTGGTCTGACTGCGAATCAAAGGCAACGTTAGCTGGTAATGATCAGGTGGACTCTTGAGCTGTCTGTGGTCTGACTATGATTCAACGGCTTTGTGCTAGTGATGGGAATCCTTGAATTTTTCTAACTTGAGAGGATGCAAATTAGTTTCCAAAACTACATCAGACTTAATCTTCTGTGCATGTTCTGCATGTGTGTGCATATTCTTGTTTAAAAGCACAGGCAAAATGGTGTTGACATTGTGTCTGTTGCTTGAGTTGACCACCTTTTCCTGCCTTTTTGTCAATATAAGAAACAAGAAGCGAAGAGACAGAGGAAATGATAATTGACAAGGCAATACTTCTATTATCGTGAAGGGATTTTGTCTTAGTTGGCAAAACCCTAAGGACAATACTTTGTTTCAATGTTGCTTGTTCTTAACAAGTGACCCGATTTCTTGCTTGATTAATCAGACCGGCATCTTTCGATTTGCTGCTTTTACTGAACTAACTTATTTTTCTAATGGATAGGAAAATGTGATAACAAAATGTGAAAAGTATCATGAGCAAAAGTGAATTAGAATGAGGCGACTGCCTTTTCTATGATACTTTCCTCTTTATTTTTATTTTTCTTTATTATTTTAAGTGATATACTCAAATTTATTTTTAAAACCTATTATAATATGAAAAAAATGATAAATTGTGAATATGAATACAGCTGATAGCTCGTTGGTTTGATCAGCATATTTTCCTGTGCCCTACTGACCTGACACCTGGTGGAGAGTACCAAAACCTGCCAGTACTTCATGCATGCCTGTTGTTAGTGCAATTAAAAAAACAGAAACATAAGTCATACTGTTATAGCTAATTCAAGCTAACAATGAACAAAGCGAATGGGTTTGTAAGTTTCAACTGTGTGCCTGTAAGAACAGGTCTGGTCTCCATTGGTGTTCAATTCAAGCAAACATGTCCAATTATAAAAATCTGGGTCAGTTTGTGGTTAGCAGTCGCTGAGTGTGGAGAACTAGAACATTAGGGGAACTAAAGGGGTAATTGGTACATGGGACACTAGTAGTCTAAAATAAGATGTAGAGATTGTGATACTTGAGATATGAAACCCCTGGGGAGCCTCCCTACTGTGTGACCCAGAAAACTTACTGGGCTACTAGCAGAACCCATCAGTGTACTTTACAAGTGGACATGTAGAGGTCACACATCCACCTGTAGGGTCTATCAATCTTTTGTGCAGAGTGAATGGACTCTACTCCTGAACTTGCACTTTCGCTCATTGTTAGCTTGAATTAGCTGTAAGGCGATCCATCTGCTTCATTTAGAATTTTACAAGATAGAGGTCAAATAACATCATGAATCCTCACACCAATGTGTATTCATGTCTTATTGATTAATTTTTATTGCAATTTGGGTGGATGAAGTATAATTTCTCTCAAACCTGATTTAGGGCAGCAACATCAAAACTTGATTAACAAGTCAACTTGCATTTTTTCATATGCCTTTGTTGTCAATCCACTCTATTGCTGGATTATTTTTTCTTTAAAGAAAAACTTTTGAGAACTATTGGCAAAATGTTAATGAATGTTGAAGAAGATATTCAATCTCTAACTGCAAAATGCATAACATGCATGAACCTGATCGTTGTTGAAAGTAAAAAGCCGGTCCGCTATCTTTTTTTCACAATTGAACAAAGAGCGACCGCTGAAATCCTTTCTGAATTTCGCAAGATAGAGGACAAATTACAACATGAAATTTCACATCAATGTGTTTTCATGACTTATTGATTGATTGGCATTTAAGCTTACAATGTGGGGGTTTATTGAAACATGCTCAAAATGTGCAGATTTTTTGAATTTTTAAGTGATTGGATCACTGTGGATAGCAAACAACTTACTTTAATGTGGAACTCAATTCCAACAATTTTAAACATTATCTATTGACAATATTCAACATTTTTTTATCTATAAATCATTTTTAGTCAAATCTCCACTGGCCTGACTAGGCCTGCATGTAAAGTACAAGGATATAATTGCAGTTGTAAAATCATAAGAATACCAATTATTGTCATATAAGGATGTAAGATTGTATATCAGTATAGGTCTATGGTGAAATATATTGTAGGCTGTTTCTCTGTAGTGACTTGTTACCTAAAATGTATGGTATCATTGTAAAAGTGTTGCTGTAAATAAAATTAGGTTTTTAAGTTATTGATTTGTATGTTTGGACTTAACCCACTTTTTTTCTGAAATTTCCCAATTTTGTCCTTAATTCTCACCATATATTTTTCATGGAAGACAATTTGTCTAACACAGCTATTAACTTGATATATTGGAGGCAGATATCCTCCAACTTTACTGTTATGAATAGTGTTCGGAATCTGTCACAATTTTCAAGATCGAATATGTTCCTGCCTTGACACATGGAAGTATCCTAGTGAAATCGATCATCGGTCCATCTGAACGACCGATGATTGATTAATAATCAAAGTTGTGGATATGCTGTTTTCCATGGTGCCATTACTATTTTTCTTGAGTCATGAGGCACCACTTCAAAACACTTCTTTGTGTCATCTAGTCAAGTTATGGTACCCTATGGCGCAAGGTAAATAGTAATGGCGGCTTAGATATATCGATCACTCAGAGAGGTGAATCCGGCTTTATCCATCTCTCTGGAGCGGTCCCACAGAGTTTCCTGTTAGGTGGCGCCGTAAACAGGTGAATACACTTTCTGGCCGGCTTGACTACTGAAAGTCCAATAAGAAACATTTATTTATGAAAGATGTGTAATACCTTTTAGTAATATCCCTGTATTAACATTGAAGTGAGTGAGAATGTCAATGGTGTGGGTGTCTAAATGATGCCCTGCTGGCAAAGACCCAGTCTATACCAATGTTCAATCTTGTTTAGGCCACTTATGTGGCACAAAACATTTTGTTTCACTACATCAGTCTGGCTTAATCCACACAGCATCCCATATAATTGATAGAACAGGGTTATATCGCTGTATGTGGCACAGAAATTTACTTTGGTGCTTAAATTGACTATTTGAAATGCTTTTGTTCAAAATGCTCTAGTATCATCTATAAAATAAGGTGCATTGAGAATAGCATGGGCAATATACCAAAATGTCTGTGTAAGTCAAATTTGTCATTTGTTTTCCTTGTTAGAACTTTTTTATCTGTATTCTCAGATTCATAATGGTGAGCCTAATAAATGTCTGACCGAACATCACAGCATGAAGAGGAAAATAAATGGAAGTTAAAAGTTCTTCATTTCTTTATCTTGGAGAGGGAAATCAAGTGATAGACTCAAATATGAAACTGCATAGGAAGTTTTGGACGACTATTTTCAAGTATGACAAGGAAAATTCATTTACCCATTCATACCTGCATCAGCCAAAAAAGGTCCACATGAATTTGATGTCTTCATTCTGAATACAACTTACAATTTGTATTTATTTCAATTATTTCATTTCATGGTCAATTATTTACCATGCCTTCAAATAAAATAGATCGTGGGGATTGGCATGAAAAGGAAACCCCTTATCACTGTGATGAATATAACAAGAGCCTTACAAAGTCTTCCAATCTGATACAGCATAAGAGGATACACAGTGGGGAAAGACCCTTCCAGTGCAATGAATGTGACAAGGCATTCTCACACTCTTCTGGTCTGGTGGTGCATAAGAGGATACACAGTGGGGAAAGACCCTTCCAGTGCAATGAATGTGACAAGGCATACACTGATCCTTCAGCTCTGACACGGCATAAGAGGTTACATAGTGGGGAAAGACCATTTAAGTGCAATGAATGTGATAAGGCATTCACACAGTCTTGTGATCTGGAAAGGCATAAGAGGATACACAGTGGGTAAAGACCCTTCCAATGCAATGAATGTGACAAGGCATTCACACAGTCTTCAAGTCTGGTAAGGCATAAGAGACTACACAGTGGAGCAAGACCCTTCCATTGCAATGGATGTGACCAGGAATTCAAAAATCCTTCAGCTCTAGCACAGCATAAAAGGTTACATAATGGGGCAAGACCCTTTCAGTGTAATGAATGTGACAAGGCATTTACACAATCTTTTGGTCTGGTAACACACATGCAGACTCACACAGGAGAAGGACCTATCCAGTTTGATAAGAGTAATAAGACTGGTAGGGCACCATCTCATCCGAAGCAGCACCAGTCAACATACCAAATGTTGTCAACTGACAAAACAGAACCACAGTTATCAGAACCTAGGCAATGGGTTGTCATTAATGGAACGTGTCTTCCAATAAAACAACAGTTGGAGAGAAATGCTAGTAGAGTGATAATCAAGCAGGAAAAGGGACAGTGTCTCCCTATAAAACAAGAGTTGGAGGAAAATGCTAGTAAAGTGATAGTCAAGCAGGGAAAGGGACAGTGTCTTCAAATAAAATAAGAGTAGGAGGAAATTGCTAGTGGAGTGATAGTCATGAAATTCATGGTGATGTACAAGAGTTTTTGTCTAGGTTTTGTAGGTTAAACAGGGTGCAACATAGGTTGCAAAACATTACTTGCGGCGGAGGGCAAGATGCTCCTAGAGTTTACTTGCCCAGCAACTCTGTTAAACAAAGTTGAGTTGCATTGCGAGGACTCTCCCCAAAACTACTTGGCCGCACGGGGCAAGTTAAGGTCTTGTTTTGCTTGTCAGATTGTTGTTTTTTGCCAAATTCACCTGCAACGGGGCAAGCGGTTATGTTGCATGCCGCTAAATGCTGGTCATGGTCAGTTGGACTTGAACCAACGCTACCTGCTCTGTGGTATGACTGCAAATGAAGGGTTATGTACTTGCTTGTCTTACTTTATATACTGGTCCAGGGAGTTCTGCATTTTACTTGTAACAAAACTGACTTTCAGGAATGAGGATGAGTTCTGTAATCAGTATTCCTGAATTTACATTTTAAGGTCAGCTGTCTTTGAGGTTACCTTAAGATAACCTAAAGGTTAAAATAAGGGATACTTATGGAAACCTTGAAGTTTTATGTAATTAGGCCAATAGCTAAAGAGAGAAGGAAAAATATTATAAATTCTCGGAATTTAGACCACCCTAGGAATTTGGGACACTACAATAAATTTGCAAATAATTATTTGGAAATAGGGGCCAACCTCAATCACATTAACAATCACAATTGTTCTCTGACAATTACAATTACAATATGATTGCAACATCTCACCTGCCAGATCTCAACCCATTAAAATAATTATAATAAAATGTTTCCCAGACTACCTAGAATTTACGTTGAGGGTAGGGATAACATTTTTAATCGTAACTTCAGTGATTTTAATGCAATTTCAACAAATGAGGTCTCAATTTAGAAATCGTTATTATCGAAATGAAGGCATATCACATTACTTATGAAAATTCCCTTATTACTGCTCAGAAGTGAAATTATCTCCTATATTACTATAGACACTGGCATGTATTTAGAACTCTTCTTTGGTTTGATTATATAAGCCTATCAGTTGCTCTGGATTATAGCATACATCCCTATACTTAGCATCTATTCTGCATGGATATTTATATAGGATTATATTCTTCAATGGTAATGTGAAATAAATTACAAACAACCTGTGACCGAGAAAACCAAACCAGGAAATGTAAAGCATTATGTTGCCAATACTCTTTAATTGTCTTACTATAACTCAATTGTATTTTCGGCAATACTCCATCTTTATTTATCATATTAGGAATTGGAAAGCTCATGATTCCATTTATTTGAAGAGAAAGATATAAGCTAATTAAAAAAATCAACAAATCTAATGTGATCTCAATTGTTCTTCATTTCATTTCATCTCCACACTTTTAAAGAGTTACGCCTTGTGTGATAATAAAAAAAATATATATCTGACTTCTCCACCTAAAGGTTTATTAATTTATCACTATTAATTAATTCCATTACTTTTGTGCCCAGGTGTTCAACATATTTGGCCATAACCGCATGTGCCAAGACCATGGTAATATGTATGACCCCTTACGGACCCCATCTAGTCCTCTAGTGACTGGGACTCACCTCGCTAACAACAAAAAAAACAGTGCTAGAGTTGAAGTCATCCGCCAAGCATAGAACTTGAAACATTGTGGTCAGGGACTGGTCTTTCATTGTGTTGGTCAAATGAATGAACTGACTAGCTGAATTTGCTCTTGACCATGCTGAATGGAGGTCTCAGAATATGATCTCCCTCATGATATTCCAGAAAAAAAATTCTTGGATATATAAAGGTTAACAAACGCCATATGTTTTCATAATTATGCGGAGAAAAACACTCCTACGGATAACCAAAACATTTGGCCTTCAACAAGTGATCAGAAAAAAACAAAAAAAAACACTGATTGACCACATTTACACAAACATTCAGGACAGAGTAAAAGCAGGGACAATCAAAAAGTGAAGAAGGCAAAAAATTGAAAAAAGCAAACAGCCCAGGTCATTTTCACATTTTAAAAGGAACAAAAGAACTTGACAACTACAGGAAAACTAAAGAAATCAAAGAGATTTTTAAAAATCAATAAACTAAAAATAGCAAAAGAACAAAGAAACTAAAAGGCCAAGCAACTACACACTTTGAAGTGTGCTTGATGCCATTGTCGTCCCTCTTGCTATTTCTATGTTCGTAAAAGTTTTGTTTTGACCTGCCTAGTTTTTCTTGCTGTAAACTGGCTTTAAATGAACAAAGTCTATAATCACCTCACGCAATAGCTCAGACCGGAGGACTGGCACCAGTCTATCTGCATCTTCGAGGCTGCTTGCGCATGCGTAGTATCGGGGATAACCGCATGAGGCCCGCATGAGGAGCATGAGGTAGACCACATTCACAGTGACTTTCCCTTAGTTTGCGGATGGTTAGCCAAACCTACTGAGGATTTCGCTCATCATTCAATGTGGAGTGACAGTTTGGCAAATGAATCAGGTAGGTAAGAAATCACGTCCTCGCACATGCACCCAGAGAGGTCTCTGATGCACCCGAGCAGGTTTACGTTAGTAGACGCATAGCCAGTTCAGACCACAGGCATCTGTAACCGAAAATATAGACCAATAAAGTAAATACACATGACAGACCACTCGAAACTCCTTTTAACACCGTTTTATTGCTCTTATGGGTCTATATTTTCGGTTACAGATGCCTGTGTTCAGGCATAAACCCTACCCATTTTCACGTTTGACGGTTTCTGTTTTCATCCTACTGACGGTAGGGTTTAGTGATAAGTCTTAAAAATCATGTTAGCACACTTCCGCCGAAATTTTGAGCGGAAGCATTTTTCTATAGTCTGGGCACATACAAACAGCTGGGAAACGTATTTTTCCTCTTTTCAATCACCGACGGCTAGCTCTATGTATTGCCGTCATAATTTAAAGTCAGCGCAGTGTAAATAGGACAATATCAGACTCTTTTCATCTCCAGCCGGCGATGGACTTGGAAAAGTTGTATATGTCCGCCATATTGGTTTTTTAAAAGTCGCAATTATTTCGGAGTGGCTATTTACCGAACATCGCGGTAAAAAGCGTCAAATTTATCACTATTTACCGAACATATCGTTGGTCTCTTCTCGCAAGATTTCGCGAGATCTAGTGCTGTAAGAGGTGTGCGCCGGGGCCTTGTTCAGCACCATAAACGTTGATCAACGTTTCCCGTTCGGATCGTCATAAAATCAAAACGTTGATACACTGATGACCCGGATGTTAAACGATGCAATGACAGCTCGGAGGTGTCATCGAACCGTTTAACATCCGGGTCTATGCGAAAAAACATGGCTGCTACGTCTCTATCAAATATGAACTCAAAGGTCCAAAAAGCATCCTTGTTATTCTGGTTGATAGGGATATAGCAGTTAGACTTGACACAAATAAGTCATCTATAATTCTTTGCAATTGTATATGACATATTTGTATTGGGTATAAGCGATTTTAAAATGTAAAAAGAGCAATTTCCCTATCATCGCTCAATAAGAAGCTGTGTTCTATATGCGGAGAAATACGTACTGGCCATGGTTTAGGTGTGTTATAGGGATTATGTATTTTTTTCTCATGACAAAAATATAGGACCAGCTTTTTCACCTGTTCTAAGATATATCAATAAATGGAACTAAGGCATGTATCTATTAGAAATGTATGTTTATTGAATAGGTAAACAAAAACAGATAAAACGGTATTAGACGAATTGGAAAACCCGCCAGATTTTGTTTTGTGACGTCCATATTGAATGAGGGCATCTGGGAAGGAACACAACGGAAGCCGTTCAGATCCCGTTTTCCCACCACGTTGATCAACGTTTATGGTCCTGAACAAGGCCCGGGTGTGTATTGCTCTATTTACCTGCCTATTGCATCACTCAGATTATTGAGTATATATATATGTGTGTGTGTGTATGACTGTATGTTCTTTTGTTTGATTTTACCTTTTAAAGTTGCAGTTCTTTTTCACTTCGCAATTTTCCCATGTTTATACCCTAACAAGATATGTAAAACTAGAAGGGACCCTACAACTAACAAACACCTGTTCAAATGGAGTCAGTCAGTGTGATGGAATAAGTGACGGGCAAAAAAGTTGATGTATGTGAGAAGGGCTTTCCTAACCACTAAACAATGGGTAGGGGAGTAGGGCGCCACCCCTAGGTCAGGGGACACAACACAACAGTTAGTTAGAGACCTGGGGAAGGGGACCACTCGGTAGCTCCCCTGTAGTGGGGTGAGCCCGCGAGCCAAAGCGGTTGCCAATCCTTACCTACCTACCTACCTACCTGTACATAGCGAGTTACGTCAGGTTGTAGGGTTGTGGTTTCCTCTATGGTATACATACATTTTTCGTGGGCGGCAGAACAAAATAAAGCAGCCTGGACGTATGCTGCTCATTAAATAGATATATTATACACTGTGTCAGTTTTTACCTCCAATTTTTACCTCAAGTTTTTACCTCAAGAGACCCTAAAACCCACTTCAAGTATTGCAAAGAGAAGTAATTGTTAAAAAACTACAGTATAGTGTACATTTAAAGAAAAAAATATATATATTAAAAATCTCTCATCGGCCAGGAGTGCTCTTTAGGCTGTTTAGTTAAGGTCTTATGACACTTTTATAAATATTTTTAATTTTCCTGAATCTTTGCATGAGGAAAGAACATAGCACAGTGATCTTCAAATTATGGAGCAGGGACTTAGCCAATTTTTCAAAACAGGGTGTCAAAATGGGGCTTGTCTAGCAAGTAGGGTGTCCAAGCCCTTCCGCCGAATTGTGAGCTTTTGAAATTTGAAACCTGGCGAGTAATTTAATTTTGCCGTAGACATTGAGTCCATCACTGTGGCATTTTGCTACAGATATAAAAGCAAATAAAAAATTAAAAGAGAAGCATGTAGAGGAAATTGTGGCGATTCTAACGATCTACACCGCATTAAAATCGTAGCCTCGGATGATTTCTTTTAATACTGACCAAAAGATATAAGATTGCATAAGAATTACAGCAATTTCAACCTGTCCCAAAATCTTTATTTCTCAACATATTTAAAAGAGAAACATGTAGAGGAAGTTGTGACACATCTAACAATTCAAATCACATTTAAATTGACCCACGGAAAGGTGTAACTTCGGATCAGTTCATTCTATACTGACCAAACGATAGCATTGATTAAGCTTGATTTCTCAACAGATTTGAAAGCCAATTATCTAAGAAGCATGTTGAGGATATTGTGGCGATTCTAACAATTCAAACCGTGTTAAAAATGACGGTCCAAGGAAAGGCGTAGCTTTGGATGATTTCATTTCATACTGACCAAAAGATAGCATTGAGATTGAGCGAAAAAAATGGCTTTAAAATTACAACAATTTCAACCTGTCGCAAAATCTTCATCTCGCAACAGATTTTGGAGAATTAAATGGCAGTTAGAGTTAGTTGTGGCAGTTCTAATGCTCCAACCCCCAAGAAAATTGACCCATGGAAAGGCGAGTATTTATAAATTTATATTTACAGTGAACATAGTTCACCACCGTCACTGTGTCAGCTTTCCCCGATGTCGCCTGAGCATTTGTTACTTTGTTGCGCGTGATGCCTGATTGAAACCCTATTTTGATTCAATTTGAAGGGAACAGTCAATACTTATAACATGTCAAACCAATGCTCGAAACATGAAGAGATCTGGCGACAAAATATGCCCTTAAAGCAAAAGGTGATGTTCATTTCCCAGACTTCCCTTCAGACTTCAGAAACTTGTGCCTGCGTGACCGGATGTGCCAAAATGGTACTTCTGTCTACATGTGCAGGACCACATTGTTGGCACCTCAAAACTTTTCTGGTACATATACAGATTGGACATGTACATTGTATCTACATACGTATAGCACGTTTCATGAATGCTCGCTTGTGCTAGTGCAGCGGCGCTGGCACTCGCTATTAATTATAATAATAAAATAATACTAATCTTTATTTAAAGAGAGTAACTCAGGCCAATGGTAAGGATCTTCCCTGAGGCCCTCTGGCATGTTTACATTAGTAGCCCGAGGGCCCTAGGGTTACAAAGTAGTACGGTACAATGCTTTTAGGTATCAAGACCTGAAGAAAGGTAGTGATGGTGCACATCTGATTGCTTCAGTTAAGCCATTCCAAACTTTGGGTCCTGAGTATGAAATGCATTTTTGGCTAGGGCTGCATACCGCTAAGGGTGAAGCGGTACGGTACCATAACCGGTACCAACGAAACGATACAGTATTTTAATGGTACTGCTATTGGTATCTAGAAGTCTTGAACTATGCTAAGTACCCACTTAGCCTAGTTCTTTACATATTTAGATAACATATAAATCTCTGTTATTGCTAATTCAAGCTAACAAGGAGCGATAGTACAAGTTCAGGAGTATAGTCCATTCACTCTGCACAAAAGACTATAGACCCTACAGGTGGACGTGTGACCTCTACATGTCCACTTGTAAAGTATACAGGTGGGTTTTGCCAGTAGCCAAGTAAGTTTTCTGGGTCACAGAGTAGGGAGGCTCTCCAGGGGTATCATACCTCAAGTACCACAATCTCTACATCTTATTTAGACTACTAGTGTCCAATGTACCAATTGCCCCTTTCGTTCCCCCTGTTCTAGTTCTCCACACTCAGAGACTGCTAACCACAGACTGACCTAGATGTCTATAAGTGGACAGATGTGTTTGGCCTGAACACCAATAGAGGACAAACTGGTTCTTAGAGGCACACAGTTGAAACTTACAAACCCATTCGCTTTGCTCATTGTTAGCTTGAATTAGCTATAAGTATGTTGATAACAGTTGTACTTACAGGTACCGAACTTGTTTACTTCGAAGGTACGCTATATATAGCGAAGCAAGTACCATATCGCTGCTGCCATATGCATAGTGTTCATTGTGATTGTTATCGCCACCGCGTAGTGGCGCTGCATATCGCTACTACAGCGCCACTACGCGGTGGCGATAACAATCACTATGAACACTATGCATATGGCAGCAGCGATATGGTACTCGCTTCGCTATATAGCGTACCTTTGAAGTAAACAAGTTCTGCACCTGTAAGTACAACTTATTATATGATATTATCAACATACTTAACAGAGATTGATATGTTATCTATGTATGTCAAGAACTAAGTTAAGTGCCTGCTTTGGTTGTGGTGTTTTGCAAAATACCGATAAGCATACCGTTAAAAATTGAAGCGGGTATTCACCAGTATTTTGTGAAGCGCTATTCGGTTCTGTGCTGGTACCGGATACCAGTGTACAGCCCTATTTTTGGCCAATTGATTTATTACATTTTGGAAGAGTTAGTAGTGAGGAGGTTGCATTTCGAGTACCACAGCTGTGCAGTAATGTGCAGTATAAACATACTTTTTGTCTCAACTCCGCAAAATGTTAATTTTGCTCATTAGGGCCCATTGTAAAATTTTCCCATTGCCAACAATACAAAGCATGCAAGATCGCTCACATTCGGTTATTTTTTCAACATAAAGCAGGGGAAAAGAAAATCCCATAACATCATGCTCAGAACACCAATGGAGCTCATTTTTGTTTTGTTAAGCAGATAAGATCTGATGTTTCTTGTAATTTAGGTGTATAATGTGGGATGCCTTTGTACTCATTCAACCACTTAAAACTCAGAAAAATAGCAAAAAAAAGAATCATCTTTTATAAAGTTTTAAAAAAAAGAATTCCAAGGATATGGACAGGTTGCTCCTGAAAGGTAATTGATAATTGTACCTGTTGATCAATTGACCAGCATAGCAAATTTGGAGTATCGGACCAGAGTGTTGCAAGTGCCCATAACACCCCCACATAGTCAATGTCGCTCCCACACCTCTAAATGTGGGAGGTATCGACCCATAGTCTTACATGGTCCGACGTTAAGGCTTGCCCTATTGCCCGGGGCAAGTTTGACAGTACTAAAAAACACGGTTTTGGACATGTGCATGGCCTAATCTAAAAGCCTGAACAGGCAAGTCAATATTCCCACTTTAATACCCCTTACAAAAGTTAGACCGAGATTATCATCATTATTTCGGCAAAACAATGCCCTTCACAGTGATTGTCATTCTAAATTGTATGCCTCTTTAGGCGACGGTTATTTGATTTATTGGTTCCCGGATCCGCCGATCAAAGTTAAATAGCGCCGCCGGGATATTAAATGTAACCCTCACAATTTATTTTGTGCTTTGCCGCCGACCCATAAGTAGGTACACCGAACCTACAATAAATTGACCATATTTGGTCATGAAACTACGAACCGGGTGGCAAAGGGTCAGTGAATCGTAGTGCTCGGACGATTACTCGTATGGTCGAGCATTCGGTCGTCACGCCATGCTCGACCCACGGTCGACCATGGCAAGGAATGGTCGACCACAAACGAGTATAATTCATTAGCGCTAGTCTGTCTAAAACGAAAAAATAGTACACAATGCAAGAAACTTACCACGCCGCCAACCTAATCCCTGACTTCCTATCTATCGAATTATGTACAATAAAATGAAAATAAACTTACCTTTATGTTGTTGTTGCTGTTGTTTTCTTCACCCTGTCCACCCAGCGCTTCGGCGTTGTAAACAACATGGCAAACTGCACACTGCGCATGTACTTATTCTATTACTTCCGGGGGACTGGCGCCGCTCCTCAATTGTCCCGACATGATCGACCATGGTCGAGTATCGGTCGGCAGCCTCTGCCGATTACTCGACCATGATATTTTCAACGATTCCGAGCACTAGTGAATCGTGCACCCTTTCGTCAATCGTTCTACCTTGGCGCGAACATAGAGACAAGCTGGTAAATGATGTGAGTATATTCTGCTATGCAATAGAATTCTAACCAGACAGGATATATACACTAAAAGTTTAAAAAAGAAACTTATTTCCATAGTGGTCCCAGTCTGCCCAGAGCAGAACATAAGTACTTTAAAATTAATCCTATTTCTTGCAGAAATGTCAATCAATAGTTAACCTACCACTCATCAATTTCTTTTTATTAGTACAGAATTTTCATTTTATCTAACTTGATTAGTATCATGTTTCCAAAGAATATCTAAGCATAAAGCATTAATCCATTCTAAGTCAGGGTATTAGCCAGGATTTTGAAAGTGGGTCCTTAAGGTGGCTGTAAACGTTTCCCGTGGAGAGCAGACTTTCCCTCAAATAATGGCTGATTTCTCATTATTTGTACACTAAACCCCTAGCAAACTATATATTTTTAGAAAGCTGAGATTCTAAGGAATACATAGGATATGAATAAGTTGTATGTGCTCCAAATATTTTGAAGAAATTGGGGTCCAAACTTTGACTAATCAATTTTCATGCATGCTAATGTAATCCATCATAGTTCTAGATTTCTTAATCATTCAAAGAACTGTGCCATCAAAATCAATTTTCGACTATCTAGTTTGTTATGCTAGCAGCCTATTTGACTGCAAGTTTACTGATTTTGCAAATAAAAGCTTGAAATACTTTATCATTTATCTAAAATAAGCATTTTGCAGGGCCAAAAGCTTAATACTTTGAAGCTATCACAAGCATAGTTTTCTAACAAAGTGGCTTGTTTTTGTTCATATTTTTGGGCCTTATTCGTTGAAGGGGATATGTACCTCTTTCAATATTCCACTTGGCACCTGAGTAAATCAATCTATCTGTTTATGTGGGTTCTGCTATTGAGAATAACTTAATGCTATGGAGTCATGAAGTAAGATAATTTCACAAACCTGCTTCTACTCTAGAGACAATCCAGTGACCCAAGTTGAATAATCCTGAATCAGATAGCTGCATAGTTTCTTAGATGAGCAACTTATGATCCAAGATAGTTTACAGAAGAATGGGCACTTTCCTCAGTTAAGGTCCCACACAATATATTCCTGTGTCTTTACTGCTTGAAGTGTTCAGGGCAAATGACCTTTTCTACCCAGACAGAAGTAAGCCCAATTGTTTGGTACTTCCTCTCAACTCCCAAAATACTTGAGGGTATTATGTGTGACACTACACACTGAGCGGAGACCTGAGGGGATTATGTCCAATTGACACAACACAGATACCTGTATCTATTTCCACAGGACTGAAGCCACAGTGCTAATCAATCACCTAACCCAATTGTTCACCTGTAATTCCAATCTTTTTTGTTTCTCTAACTGACTGACAACATTGTTGTGAAAAATACAATCCAGGCTTCAATTAGTTGATAGCTGAATTATATGGATGTAATTGTACTTATATGGGTGTGATTGTCCCATTTTAGTTTTGTTAATTACCCAAAGAGCATGGAGTGTCTGTTCAAGCTGGAGGTGTGAGAAGGAATTTCTCAGCATGCAAAGCCCAAGTTTTCCCATCAAATACACACATTGTATTACCTGTTGCCCAAAAACTGGTATGTTTCCTGTTTTTCTCAGACAGCCGGAGCCACATTTTGATTAAGACTAACCCCCAATACACTATTTTTGAATTAATCAAAACATCATTATCTATGATGCCATTCCATTTCCTGCCTCATCTTAACTTGGCAGGTGGGAGGGGCTTATCAGCTAATTAGTCACATGACCAAAACACTGCAGCATGGCCTGAGCCTGCTCTCTGATTCTCAGCTGTCACACAAACAAATTTCACAATTCATGGAGTTTGGAGTGGGGTAGAGGTATGGAGTTTTTTTCATATGGAGGGTAAGACCCGGTTCATTAACATAATAGATATATCTCAAAACAGGCCTTCCCTGAGGACGAAACGTTTACGGCCACCTTAAAATGGGGCACCATGAAGATTTTAGACATCCAATATTTCAAAAATCTTGTTTAAGTATTTCGTAACTGGCCAAAAAAACACTTTATTTCTTTTTTACCTCCCTCCTGACTGTTTGGCTACTCAGCATTTCCACATAACAAAAATAATAAAAAAATCAACTTTATTTTTATTTACCTCCCTCCCGACCCTATGAAATTGGTCCGGGAAGAATCCGGGAACCAATATATCAATTAACCGTCGCCTTATAGTTATTCTCATAAAAATGCTAAATAGGCATCCAAAATACTGTAATTTCGCGTGTATAAGACGTGCCCGTATATAAGACGCACCCCTTGTCCAGGCCTTTAAAATGATGTATAAACCTTAGCTTTGTGTATAGTGCGCACCCCCTTTTGGGAATTATTGTAGGATATCAACTCCTCATGAATAACGCTAGAAACCCAGTAAAACGCATATTGAGATGAGTGAAATGTGACATCACCGTGACATCAATGCGTATCACCCTGTGTCGGTACTCACTACCCATTGTCCCAGGCATGTCACATGGATTGTAATCAGTAAATTCTAGCAGAGAGTGGGTCGGTAATTACAATTCATCAATGACGAGGCAAACATCGATGGGCATTGTCTTGGCCGCCGCATTATAATTGTAATTGGTGATCTCCGAGTGGCCTGGTAACTCGATGTAAATCACCCTAGATTTCTAGCTTTGTGTATAAGACGCACCCCCTATTTGAGTGTAAAATTTAGTGTAAAAAAGTGCGTCTTATACACGCGAAATTACGGTAGGTGTCACTGAATTAATACTGAACAGAGTGCAAAACAACATTTTTGGGGGTAAGTTAAAAAAAAATTCGGGCAAGCAAAACTTGGGTTCGCTCTTAACGAATGGGCAAGAGCCTTCAAAAGTTAATGTCGGTCCCTGTCTTAGCCAGGATTTGGAAACAGGGTGTCCAAACAGAGGTTTCATAGAGACTTTTGGGTGTCCAAAGTGTGATACAAAGTTCACACTACTAATAAAATAAACCATATGTATCTACAGATTTTTCTTTTCTAGGCCAGTAACTGCTTTGTTAGGAGTGACACTATATGCACTATCTTCTAGAATTGTCACCATCAGCAATCCTGACCAAACTTCTGGGTGTCCAAACTGTCAAAAAACAGTGTTCTGGATGTCCAAATGACACGCTGGACGCAAAGGTGGTTAAGCCCCTGTACCGACATTCAATTGACCCCCAGGGCTAATGCACCCGTGATATAAGTGCAGACAAGCTGATCTGACCAACTTAGCGTATAGGGTTTTCGGAAATATAGGTCTCCGAAATTCCCCAGGGGGGTGGGGGGTTGTCTTTCAGCTCACACACTAATGAGCGGCCTTTTACTGGCTTTAGCTAGCTAGCTTTTTGTTTGTGAATTTCACATGTGAAACTGAATTCTTTTCTTTCTGAATCCATTTTTTTAATGGACAGTTTCTTTAAGAAGAGCAAGAGTTATAACTTAGGAGAAAGAGAATTTCAGATAGTCAGTTTCCTCACAAAATTGGATGTTTTTTGTCACATGCATGGATTAAACCACATTCAGTCAATATGGAATGGTGTCTTCCAGAGATATCAATCTCTTTAAGTCACATTTAAATTTTCTTTACCTCATTCCAATTTTTTTACTGCCTTTTTAGATTCAATTTGAGATGGTAAAGCAGAAGAGGATACAGAGTGGGGAGCAGACCTTCCAGTGCAATGAATGTGGCAAGGCATTTGCACATTGTTCAGGTCTGTCAAGGCATAAGAGGATACACCGTCAATCAAGACCCTTCAAGTGCAATGAATGTGACAAGGCATTCTTTCGTTCTAAAGACCTGGAAACTCATAAAAGGATACACAGTGGGGAGCAGTCCTTCCAGTGTGATGACTGTGACAAGTCATTTGCACATGCTTCAGGTCTGTCAAGGCATAAGAGGATACACAGTTCCTTCCAGTGCAATGAATGTGACAAGGCATTCACAGGTCCTTCAGCGCTGGCACAGCATAATAGGTTACATAGGGGGGCACGACCTTTCATGTGCAATGAATGTGACATGACATTCGCTCATTCTTCTGTTCTGGAAAGGCATAAGAGGATACACAGTGGGGAAAGACCCTTCAAGTGCAATGAATGTGACAAGGCATTCACCTTTTCTTTTGATCTGAAAAGGCACAAGAGCAAACACAGTGGGGAAAGACCCTTCCAATGCAATGAATGTGACAAGACATTTACTCAATCTTCAGCTCTGGCACAGCATAAGAGGATACACAGTGGGGAAAGACCTTTCAAGTGCAATGAATGTAAAAAGACATTCACTCAATCTTCATCTCTGGCACAGCATAAGAGGATGCATAGTGGGGAAAGACCCTTTCAATGCAATGAATGTGGCAAGGCATACACTCAGCCTTCAGCTCTGGCATACCATAAGAGGGTACATAGCGGGGAAAGACCCTTCAAGTGCAATGAATGTGACAAGGCATTCACCTTTTCTTTTGATCTGAAAAGGCACAAGAGCAAACACAGTGGGGAAAGACCCTTCCAATGCAATGAATGTGACAAGACATTTACTCAATCCTCAGCTCTGGCACAGCATAAGAGGATACACAGTGGGGAAAGACCTTTCAAGTGCAATGAATGTAAAAAGACATTCACTCAATCTTCATCTCTGGCACAGCATAAGAGGATACACAGTGGGGAAAAACCCTTCCAATGCAATGAATGTGACAAGGCATTCTCACGCTCTTCTAATCTAGTGCAGCATAAGAGGTTACATAGTGGGGCAAGACCCTTCCAGTGCAATGAATGTGACAAGGCATTCTCTCGATTTTCTCATCTTGAAAGTCATAAGAGGATACACAGTGGGGAAAGACCCTTCCAATGCAATGAATGTGACAAGGCATTCTCACACTCTTGTAATCTAGTGCAGCATAAGAGGTTACATAGTGGGGAAAGACCCTTCCAGTGCAATGACTGTGATATATCATTTACAGATCTTTCAGGTCTGATAAAGCATAAGAGGATACACAGTGGAAAAAGGCCCTTCCAGTGCAATGAATGTGAGAAGACATTCATTGAATCTTCAGCACTGAAACGGCATAAGCGGATACACAGTGGGGAAAGACCCTTCCAGTGCAATCAATGTGGCAAGGCATACACTCAGCCTTCAGCTCTGGCACGCCATAAAAAGTTACATAGTGGGGTAAGACCCTTCAAGTGCAATGAATGTGACAAGGCGTTCACTCATTCTTATATTCTGAAAAAGCATAAGAGGACACACATTGAGGAAAGACCCAAGGCAATTATACAATCTGGTCTGGTATCAATTATTCAGACTCACACAGGTCAAAGACCTTTTCCGTTTGATAAGTGTAATATCACTGGTAGGGCACCTTCTCCTCCGAAGCAACACCAGTTGACATATCAAAAGGCATCAACTGACAATACAGAACCACAGATATCAGAACCAAGGCAGTGGGTCGTCATTAAAGGACAGTGTCTCCCACTTAAACAAGAATTGGAGGAAAATGCTGGCAAAGTGATAGTCAAGCAGGAAACGGGAGAGTGTCTCCAAATAAAGCAAGAGGTTGAGGAAAATGCTAGTAGTGTGATAGTCAAGCATGAAAACCTTAATGTGTAACAATTACATATTTCACACCTGAAGTATGTTTGTAATTAGTACTTACTCTGCAAACAACATTGTGTAACCTACAAAATTCATGTGGAAGTACAAAAGCTTTTGGCAAGGCTACGTAGGCTGGAAGCAAGTCATGGTCAGGTGGGCTCTTGATCTGCTCCTTGGTCTGACTGCGAATCAAAGGCTACGTAAGCTGCTCATGGTCAGGTGGACTCTTGAGCTGTCTGTGGTCTGACTATGATTCAACGGCTTTGTGCTAGTGATGGGAATCCTTGAATTTTTCTAACTTGAGAGTATGCAAATTAAAGTTTTCAAAACTACATCAGACTTAATCTTCTGTGTATGTTGTGCATGTGCGTGCATATTCTTATTTATAAGCACAGGCAAGATGGTGTTGACATTGTGTTTGTTGCCTTGAGTTGACCACCTTTTCCTGCCTAATTGTCAACATAAGAAACAGGAAGCGAAGGAGCGGAGGAAATAATAATTGACAAGGTAATACATCTATTACATCTCACAGGCAAATGGCTTTGTCATTGTGTCTGTTGCTGGAGTTGACCACCTTTTCCTGCCTTTTTGTCAATATATGAAACAGGAAGCAAAGATACAGAGGAAATAATAATTGACAAGGTAATACATCTATTACATCTCACAGGCAAATGGCTTTGTCATTGTGTCTGTTGCTGGAGTTGACCACCTTTTCCTGCCTTTTTGTCAATATATGAAACAGGAAGCAAAGATACAGAGGAAATAATAATTGACAAGGTAATACATCTATTACATCTCACAGGCAAAATGGTGTTGACATTGTGTCTGTTGCTGGAGTTGACCACCTTTTCCTGCCTAATCGTCAATATAAGAAACAAGAAGCGAAGAGACAGAGGAAATAATAATTGACAAGGCAATACTTCTATTATCGTGAAGGGATTTTGTCTTAGTTGGCAAAACCCTAAGGACAATACTTTGTTTCAATGTTGCTTGTTCTTAACAAGTGACCAGATTTCTTGCTTGATTATCATTAATGATAAATTGTGAATATGAATACAGCTGATAGCTCATTGGTTTGATTCATCAGCATATTTCATGTGCCCTACTGACCTGACACCTGGTGGAGAGTACCAGAACCTGCCAGTACTTCATGCATGCCTGTTGTTAGTGCAATTAAAAAAACAGAAACATAAGTCATTCTGTTTTAGCTAATTCAAGCTAACAATGAGCAAAGCGAATGGGTTTGTAAGTTTCAACTGTGTGCCTGTAAGAACAGGTCTGGTCTCCATTGGTGTTCAATTCAAGCAAACATGTCCAATTATAAAAATCTGGGTCAGTTTGTGGTTAGCAGTCGCTGTGTGTGGAGAACTAGAACATTAGGGGAACTAAAGGGGTAATTGGTACATGGGACACTAGTAGTCTAAAATAAGATGTAGAGATTGTGATACTTGAGATATGAAACCCCTGGGGAGCCTCCCTACTCTGTGACCCAGAAGACTTAATGGGCTACTAGCAGAACCCATCAGTGTACTTTACAAGTGGACATGTAGAGGTCACACATCCACCTGTAGGGTCTATCAATCTTTTGTGCAGAGTGAATGGACTCTACTCCTGAACTTGCACTTTCGCTCATTGTTAGCTTGAATTAGCTGTAAGGCGATCCATCTGCTTCATTTAGAATTTTACAAGATAGAGGTCAAATAACATCATGAATCCTCACACCAATGTGTATTCATGTCTTATTGATTAATTTTTATTGCAATTTGGATGGATGAAGTATATTTTCTCTCAAACCTGATTTAGGGCAGCAACATCAAAACTTGATTAACAAGTCAACTTGCATTTTTTCATATGCCTTTGTTGTCAATCCACTCTATTGCTGGATTCTTTTTTCTTTAAAGAAAAACTTTTGAGAACTATTGGCAAGATGTTAATGAATGTTGAAGAAGATATTCAATCTCTAACTGCAAAATGCATAAAATGCATGAACCTGATCGTTGTTGAAAGTAAAAAGCCGGTCCGCTATCTTTTTTTCACAATTGAACAAAGAGCGACCGCTGAAATCCTTTCTGAATTTCGCAAGATAGAGGACAAATTACAACATGAAATTTCACATCAATGTGTTTTCATGACTTATTGATTGATTGGCATTTAAGCTTACAATGTGGGGGTTTATTGAAACATGCTCAAAATGTACAGATTTTTTAAGTGATTGGATCACTGTGGATAGCAAACAACTTACTTTAATGTGGAACTCAATTCCAACAATTTTAAACATGATTATCTATTGACAATATTCAACATTTTTTTTATCTATAAATCATTTTTAGTCAAATCTCCACTGGCCTGACTAGGCCTGCATGTAAAGTACAAGGATATAATTGCAGTTGTAAAAACATAAGAATACCAATTATTGTCATATAAGGATGTAAGATTGTATATCAGTATAGGTCTGTGGTGAAATATATTGTAGGCTGTTTCTCTGTAGTGACTTGTTACCTAAAATGTATGGTATCATTGTAAAAGTGTTGCTGTAAATAAAATTAGGTTTTAAAGTTATTGATTTGTATGTTTGGACTTAACCCACTTTTTTTCTGAAATTTGCCAATTTTGCCCCTAATTCTCACCATATATTTTTCATGGAAGAATATTTGTCTAACAGAGCTATTAACTTGATATATTGGAGGCAGATATCCTCCAACTTTACTGTTATGAATAGTGTTCGGAATCTGTCTCAATTTTCAAGATCGAATATGTTCCTGCCTTGACACATGGAAGTATCCTAGTGAAATCGATCATCGGTCCATCTGAACGACCGATGATTGATTAATAATCAAAGTTGTGGATATGCTGTTTTCCATGGTGCCATTACTATTTTTCTTGAGTCATGAGGCACCGCTTCAAAACACTTCTTTGTGTCATCTAGTCAAGTTACGGTACCCTATGGCGCAAGGTGAATAGTAATGGCGGATTAGATATATCGATCACTCAGAGAGATGAATCCGGCTTTATCCATCTCTCTGGAGCGGTCCCGCAGAGTTTCCTGTTAGGTGGCGCCATAAATAGGTGAATACACTTTCTGGCCGGCTTGACTACTGATAGTCCAATAAGAAACATTTATTAATAAAAGATGTATAATACTTTTTAGTAATATCCCTGTATTTGCATTGAAGTGAGTGAAAATGTCAATGGTGTGGGTGTCTAAATGATGCAATAATGCCCTGCTGGCAAAGACCCAGTCTATACCAATGTTCAATCTTGTTTAGGCCACTTATGTGGCACAAAACATTTTGTTTCACTATATCAGTCTGGCTTAATCCACAACATACCATATGTCATCAACTGACAAAACAGAACCACAGTTATCAGAACCAAGGCAATGGGTTGTCATTAATGGACAGTGTCTTCCAATAAAACAAGAGTTGGAGAGAAATGCTAGTATAGTGATAATCAAGCAGGAAAAGGCACAGTGTCTCCCTATAAAACAAGAGTTGGAGGAAAATGCTTGTGAAGTGACAGTCAAGCAGGAAAAGAGACAGTATCTTTCAATAAAACAAGAGTTGGAGGAAAATGCTAGTAAAGTGACAGTCAAGCAGGAAAAGGGACAGGATCTTTCAATAAATCAAGGGTTGGAGGAAAATGCTAGTAAAGTGATAGTCAAGCAGGAAAAGGGACAGTGTCTTCAAATAAAACAAGAGTAGGAGGAAATTGCTAGTGGAGTGATAGTCATGAAATTCATGGTGATGTACAAGAGTTTTTGTCTAGGTTTTGTAGGTTAAACAGGGTGCAACATAGGTTGCAAAACATTACTTGCGGCGGAGGGCAAGATGCTCCCAGAGTTTACTTGCCCAGCTGACACTTCCATTTGCCCAGCATCTCAGTTAAACAAAGTTGAGTTGCATTGCGAGGACTCTCCCCAAAACTACTTGGCCGCACGGGGCAAGTTAAGGTCTTGTTTTGCTTGTCAGATTGTTGTTTTTTGCCAAATTCACCTGCAACGGGGCAAGCGGTTATGTTGCATGCCGCTAAATGCTGGTCATGGTCAGTTGGACTTGAACCAACGCTACCTGCTCTGTGGTATGACTGCAAATGAAGGGTTATGTACTTGCTTGTCTTACTTTATATACTGGTCCAGGGAGTTCTGCATTTTACTTGTAACAAAACTGACTTTCAGGAATGAGGATGAGTTCTGTAATCAGTATTCCTGAATTTACATTTTAAGGTCAGCTGTCTTTGAGGTTACCTTAAGATAACCTAAAGGTTAAAATAAGGGATACTTATGGAAACCTTGAAGTTTTATGTAACTAGGCCAATAGCTAAAGAGAGAAGGAAAAATATTATAAATTCTCGGAATTTAGACCACCCTAGGAATTTGGGACACTACAATAAATTTGCAAATAATTATTTGGAAATAGGGGCCAACCTCAATCACATTAACAATCACAATTGTTCTCTGACAATTACAATTACAATATGATTGCAACATCTCACCTGCCAGATCTCAACCCATTAAAATAGTTATAATAAAATGTTTCCCAGATTACCTAGAATTTACGTTGAGGGTAGGGATAACCTTTTTAATCGTAACTTCAGTGATTTTAATGCAATTTCAACAAATGAGGTCTCAATTTAGAAATCGTTATTATCGAAATGAAGGCATATCACATTACTTATGAAAATTCCCTTATTACTGCTCAGAAGTGAAATTATCTCCTATATTACTATAGACACTGGCATGTATTTAGAACTCTTCTTTGGTTTGATTATATAAGCCTATCAGTTGCTCTGGATTATAGCATACATCCCTATACTTAGCATCTATTCTGCATGGATATTTATATAGGATTATATTCTTCAATGGTAATGTGAAATAAATTACAAACAACCTGTGACCGAGAAAACCAAACCAGGAAATGTAAAGCATTATGTTGCCAATACTCTTTAATTGTCTTACTATAACTCAATTGTATTTTCGGCAATACTCCATCTTTATTTATCATATTAGGAATTGGAAAGCTCATGATTCCATTTATTTGAAGAGAAAGATATAAGCTAATTAAAAAAATCAACAAATCTAATGTGATCTCAATTGTTCTTCATTTCATTTCATCTCCACACTTTTAAAGAGTTACGCCTTGTGTGATAATAAAAAAAATATATATCTGACTTCTCCACCTAAAGGTTTATTAATTTATCACTATTAATTAATTCCATTACTTTTGTGCCCAGGTGTTCAACATATTTGGCCATAACCGCATGTGCCAAGACCATGGTAATATGTATGACCCCTTACGGACCCCATCTAGTCCTCTAGTGACTGGGACTCACCTCGCTAACAACAAAAAAAAACAGTGCTAGAGTTGAAGTCATCCGCCAAGCATAGAACTTGAAACATTGTGGTCAGGGACTGGTCTTTCATTGTGTTGGTCAAATGAATGAACTGACTAGCTGAATTTGCTCTTGACCATGCTGAATGGAGGTCTCAGAATATGATCTCCCTCATGATATTCCAGAAAAAAAATTCTTGGATATATAAAGGTTAATAAACGCCATATGTTTTCATAATTATGCGGGAAAAAAACACTCCTACGGATAACCAAAACATTTGGCCTTCAACAAGTGATCAGAAAAAAAACAAAAAAACACTGATTGACCACATTTACACAAACATTCAGGACAGAGTAAAAGCAGGGACAATCAAAAAGTGAAGGAGACAAAAAATTGAAAAAAGCAAACAGCCCAGGTCATTTTCACATTTTAAAAGGAACAAAAGAACTTGACAACTACAGGAAAACTAAAGAAATCAAAGAGATTTTTAAAAATCAATAAACTAAAAATAGCAAAAGAACAAAGAAACTAAAAGGCCAAGCAACTACACACTTTGAAGTGTGCTTGATGCCATTGTCGTCCCTCTTGCTATTTCTATGTTCGTAAAAGTTTTGTTTTGACCTGCCTAGTTTTTCTTGCTGTAAACTGGCTTTAAATGAACAAAGTCTATAATCACCTCACGCAATAGCTCAGACCGGAGGACTGGCACCAGTCTATCTGCATCTTCGAGGCTGCTTGCGCATGCGTAGTATCGGGGATATCCGCATGAGGAGCATGAGGTAGACTCCCTTAGTTTGCGGATGGTTAGCCAAACCTACTGAGGATTTCGCTCATCATTCAATGTGGAGTGACAGTTTGGCAAATGAATCAGGTAGGTAAGAAATCACTTCCTCGCACATGCACCCAGAGAGGTCTCTGATGCACCCGAGCAGGTTTACGTTAGTAGACGCATAGCCAGTTCAGACCACAGCCAGGGTGACAGGCACAGCACAGGCATCTGTAACCGAAAATATAGACCCATAAAGTAAATACACATGACATACCACTTGAAACTCGTTTTAACACCGTTTTATTGCTCTTATGGGTCTATATTTTCGGTTACAGATGCCTGTGTTCAGGCATAAACCCTACCTATTTTCACGTTTCTGTTTTCATCCTACTGACGGTAGGGTTTAGTGATAAGTCTTAAAAATCATGTTAGCACACTACCGCCGAAATTTTGAGCGGAAGCATTTTTCTATAGTCTGGGCACATACAAACAGCTGGGAAACATATTTTTCCTCATTTCAATCACCGACGGCTAGCTCTATGTATTGCCGTCATAATTTAAAGTCAGCGCAGTGTAAATATGACTATATCAGACTCTTTTCATCTCCAGCCGGCGATGGACTTAGAAAAGTTGTATATGTCCGCCATATTGGTTTTTTAAAAGTCGCAATTATTTCGGAGTGGCTATTTACCGAACATCGCGGTAAATAGCGTCAAATTTATCACTATTTACCGAACATATCGTTGGTCTCTTCTCGCAAGATTTCGCGAGATCTAGTGCTGTCAGAGGTGTGCGCCGGGGCCTTGTTCAGCACCATAAACGTTGATCAACGTTTCTCGTTCGGATCGTCATAAAATCAAAACGTTGATACACTGATGACCAGGATGTTAAACGATGCAATGACAGCTCGGAGGTGTCATCAAACCGTTTAACATCCGGGTCTATGCGAAAAAACATGGCTGCTACGTCTCTATCAAATATGAACTCAAAGGTCCAAAAAGGATCCTTGTTATTCTGGTTGATAGGGATATAGCAGTTAGACTTGACACAAATAAGTTATCTATAATTCTTTGCAATTGTATATGACATATTTGTATTGGGTATAAGCGATTTTAAAATAACCACTATTCTATGTAAAGGTTAGGCATTACTACACCCATTAAACTATATATATATTTTTGAAGAAATTCTCAAATTGCCGACTGCACCTACAGATTAAAGTGCCATCCGAAACATTTGGAAGCTAGAATTAAAATTTTGCAAAAAAAAAAACATTTGGGAGAGGATGGGATTCGATCTTGCAACTTTCAACACTCCAAGCTTCCACGCTATCCATGAGTCCATCGAGTCATGCTACATAAATGGGGATAAAAACAAATAATATTTGTATCCATAATTTGGGATCGTGCCTACCATACCGAAAAAAATCTTATTATTTACTATTTGGCCAGTTTTATTAATAACCCCCCAAATTTAGATGTGTCCCCAAAATGAATTCGACCCCCCTACCTTACCATGTCAACATGTGGATCCATAAATCGTCCAGTACATGCTAACTCAGATGGCTCTTACGCCAGATCACTCGAGTGTCGTTAAAAAACAATTAAGAGATTACGAGCGCTGAAAGAACTTGGCGATATACCGACTTTATCCCGTTGCCGATGAAAACACAATAATGAATATAGCTATATGCGTTTTCCAGTCGTTAAATCTACGGCATCTCCGATTTCTCCGTCAAATTTTCCTAGCTAGTAAAAACATCTCTGGGTGTGTTCGGATTGTAACATTTGCAAAGGTTTCACTTTTCCAGCCGCTTAACGCTACGGTCGAACATTGCGTCAAGAATTTTCGCTCTCAAACTGGTTTTCACTTCTATTCCTAGGTCATTGTACTTGAACTTAGAAATCAAAGAACAACCAATAAGAACTATCAATAGCCCTTACAAAACCTGTGTTCCTTGCATAGAATACACCAGTTAGGTAACCTACTTTTTTTCTAAGCACATGTTGAGGTCCGAGTGGGAAAATTTGGATTTCGACTTCACATGCATTCCTACCACTCCCACGATATCTTATAGTATAACACTTAGATATTTAACTAGTGATGGGGATCGTTGAGAATTCTACGGTTCGGTTCGGTTCTCGGATTTGCTTCTACGGTTCGGTTTTATCACGGTTTCCTTAAACGGTTTATTAAAGACATTTCTTGGATACGAAACTACGCAATGGAATGTGTGGCTGAACTTGCCTGAACTGGACAATTCTTGAGATTTCCTATATACTAGCTCCCTGGCCACTTGCTCTACGCTCAGAAGGCTTCTGAGCATAGTGAAAGTGGGCAGGGTACCAGACTTGAGAGATTTTGAAATGGCTGTTTGATCATCGCGCTTGGCAGACATTGTGAGGCCAGCGAGGAGGTAGGTGCTGACAGTTTTATTACGCCTCCAGGAACCCTGTGCATGCATAGAAATCCGTACCGTTTAGAGGGAGGTCCGGTTTTTGACTGGTTAACCGCAATGCTTAGGCCGGTTTGAACCGGTTTCCGGTCCCCATCCCTATATTTAACATTTTCATTCAGTACCTTATCTCGGTACACTTAATGTAGGCCTCTCCTGTTTCTTTTTCAATTTACATATTACATGATATAAATATAACTATGATATATATTTACAAATTCTATAAAGCAAGAATGAAAACTGCTTAAAACATAGAATAACTGTTAATATTATCCTCAAATTTATCATACAAGCCATTCCTAATGTATACCCTCTTATCATCCTCACACAAATTATCAGTTGAACTTAAATAAACAATTTATTTTGTCATTTCAAATCTACTGTAACTGCAAAAAGTGTCAAGTCATTCTATGTTGCTACGGGGCGCCCATTCCTGGGTGTACACACCAATAAAACCGGTGTTTTCCCGGTGTTTTTGCTCAGTTTTCCCATGGTATCTCACCATGTAATGCTTTCATGTTAGGACATGTATGTTGCAATTACTGCTGGGAATATCTCCAAACATACACTTAGAAGAACTTGATTGAACGGCTTTTTCTACAGTTGCAATGTCTACTGCCAGCAGACTGCCCGCAGGGCTTGTGTACATTTAAAGAAAAAATATATATATTAAAAATCTCTCATCGGCCAGGAGTGCTCTTTAGGCTGTTTAGTTAAGGTCTTATGACACTTTTATAGATATTTTTAATTTTCCTGAATCTTTGCATGAGGAAAGAACATAGCACAGTGATCTTCAAATTATGGAGCAGGGACTTAGCCAATTTTTCAAAACAGGGTGTCAAAATTGGGCTTGTCTAGCAAGTAGGGTGTCCAAGCCCGTCCGCCGAATTGTGAGCTTTTGAAATTTGAAACTTGGCGAGTAATTTAATTTTGCCGTAGATAGTGTTGGGACGATCATCGATTATAATCGATAATCAATCGTTTACCTCTCTGATTCTGATTAATCGATAACAAAACTGGCAATCGATCATAATCGGGAAAGGTGACACCTAGTGGCAAAATATATAACTAAATGACAGACATGTTGTCAGCTTTCTTGCTATGAAACTAAGCCCCAAAAACACTTCAAAACGAAGTTGAGGTAGGTGCTAATACTAAGTAATTATCATAGACTATCACTTGTTATTAGGCTCTAGACCTCTAGTACCCAATTACTGCATAAGTGCGATGAACTGATTATGATCGATAATCGATCGGTTGGCTGTAACTGATTATCGATCATGAAATTGCAACCGATTCCCAACCCTAGCCGTAGACTTTGAGTCCATCACTGTGCTACAGATATAAAAGCAAATAAAAAAATTAAAAGAGAAGCATGTAGAGGAAATTGTGGCGATTCTAACGATCTACACCGCATTGAAATCGTAGCCTCGGATGATTTCATTTAATACTGACCAAAAGATAGCATAGGTTGAGTGAAAAAAAATTGCATAAGAATTATAGCAATTTCAACCTGTCCCAAAATCTTTATTTCTCAACATATTTAAAAGAGAAACATGTAGAGGAAGTTGTGACACATCTAACGATTCAAATCACATTAAAATTGACCCACGGGAAGGCGTAACTTCAGATCATTTCATTTCATACTGACCAAACGATAGCATTGATTAAGCTTGATTTCTCAACAGATTTGAAAGCCAATTATCTAAGAAGCATGTTGAGGATATTGTGGCAGTTCTAACAATTCAAACCGTATTAAAATTGACCCAAGGAAAGGCGTAGCTTTGGATGATTTCATTTCATACTGACCAAAAGATAGCATTGAGATTGAGCGAAAAAAATGGCTTTAAAATTACAACAATTTCAACCTGTCGCAAAATCTTCATTTCGCAACAGATTTTGGAGAATTAAATGGCAGTTAGAGTTAGTTGTGGCAGTTCTAATGCTCCAAACCCCAAGAAAATTGACCCATGGAAAGGCGAGTATTTATAAATTTATATTTACAGTGAACATAGTTCACCACCGTCACTGTGTCAGCTTTCCCCGATGTCGCCTGAGCATTTGTTACTTTGTTGCGCGTGATGCCTGATTGAAACCCTATTTTGATTCAATTTGAAGGGAACAGTCAATACTTATAACATGTCAAAGCAATGCTCGAAACATGAAGAGATCTGGCGACAAAATATGCCCTTAAAGCAAAAGGTGATGTTCATTTCCCAGACTTCCCTTCAGACTTCAGAAACTTGCGCCTGCGTGACCGGATGTGCCAAAATGGTACTTCTGTCTACGTGTGCAGGACCACATTGTTGGCACCTCAAAACTTTTCTGGTACATATACAGATTGGATATGTACATTGTATCTACATACGTACACGCACGTTTCATGAATGCTCGCTTGTGCTAGTGCAGCGGCGCTGGCACTCACTATTAATAATAATAATAAAATAATACTAATCTTTATTTAAAGAGGGTAACTCAGTCCAATGGTAAGGATCTTCCCTGAGGCCCTCTGGCATGTTTACATTAGTAGCCCGAGGGCCCCAGGGTTACAAAGTAGTACGGTACAATGCTTTTAGGTATCTAGACTTGAAGAAAGGTAGTGATGGTGCACATCTGATTGCTTCAGTTAAGCCATTCCAAACTTTGGGTCCTGTGTATGAAATGCATTTTTGGCTAGGGCTGCATACCGCTAAGGGTGAAGCGGTACGGTACCATAACCGGTACCAACGAAACAATACGGTATTTTAATGGTACTGCTATTGGTATCTAGAAGTCTTGAACTATGCTAAGTACCCACTTAGCCTAGTTCTTTACATACATAGATAACATATGAATCTCTGTTAAGTATGTTGATAACATCATATGAAAAGTTGTACTTACAGGTACCAAACTTGTTTACTTCGAAGGTACGCTATATATAGCGAAGCGAGTACCATATCGCTGCTGCCATATGCATAGTGTTCATTGTGATTGTTATCACCACCGCGTAGTGGCACTGTAGTAAAAACATACTATTCAGACCACAACCAAATTTTCATCCAATTCTGAAAAAAATCCATGAAGCAAACAACAAAACTTAATTCCATATAAAAACGAAACACCAACAGGCAACAACAAAATTTACTGTGCACAGTTAAAAATTTGCAAAAAACTAAGGTTTAAAAAACATAAAATTAAAAAATACATAATAACAAAACCACGAAAAATTACAAGGTCAATCAACAGAAAGACATCTGACATAGAACAAACTCTTGACGCCACTGGCGTCTCTCTTGTTGCATTATATTTTTCAGGGAAGAATATTTGATTAAGGTAGAACCCTACATGATACCCACGTCATTTTTAAAACTTAAAATATCTGAAAACTGCTTTAAATGTAGACAACAGCTTTTATGCTATTTATAGCTTACATCTCATAGTTACTGAATAATGATAAACTTATCAATAATTTGCTATTTTTTAGTTGATGCCGCACCCTTTACGAACATATCTGGCTGTGTTCCATTTTTTGGCAAAATGTCAAGACTCACCCTTTACTTGAAAATTTAACTCTACCATTTGATCATTCATTTCTTTGGCAAGGTGCAAGGTCCTAGTACCTCAACCAGGAATCTACACGACAAGTATTTTAAAAACATTTTTTAATGTTCCCATACACCTCGAGATTACTAACAGCACATCGTTTGTGTTATAAATGCTGATTTTCAGGTCATGTCATAATATGAGGTACTTGTGACATGGCCTTGCACCTAGATGGGGTTCATATCTGTCACTGCTAAAACAATGGCTTCGAGGACTGTATTGTTATTCACTTTCAGCCAAAAATGGTCTATCTCGAAGGAATCTGCATGGTAAAAGTAGACAGCCATGTCGTTTGGGACTGATTTAAGACGGAAGGCCCAAAGGGGTCTGCCTTTGGTTCTTGTGACCGTACCACAATAGAAAGTTGAATGGCCGAGATTCGTGGCGAATGATCACTAGTCATGTGTAATCTTTTGTTTTGATATCCATTCTTAGGGGCCACCCTAGGACCCCACCTAGTGGTGATTATCTACGTGTCCTAAATTATCACTTTAAAACAGCTATTAACTTGATATATTGGAGGCACATATCCTCCAACCTTACTGCTATGAATAGTGTTCAGAATCTGTCACAATTTTCAAGATAGAGTATATTCCTGCCTTGACACATGGAAGCATCCTAGTGTTGTTTGAGAATATTTTAATATGTTATAAAAAGTTATCATAATGTATGTGGGCATGGTATCGGGTATAACAGTGGTGAAAAGTAATGGTCGCAGGGTCGCATTTAGCGACCTAGTTTTGTAGTGGGTGATAAAATCAAGAATTTTGATCGCCCATTACAGTGACCATACCATTTGGCCCCTTCAAGGGGGTTCCCTGTCCACAGTACCTGGCCCCTCTAATGGCATGCCTTGTTATCGTAAGCAGACCGGGGTTCCCAGTCTGACATCGGGTGACCCAATTAGTCTCGGCAGGGGAGTTCTTGATAGAGATAGTGTCTGTGGAGTTAAACAATCTTTTCTGGCCACACTCTTGGCATATCACGCTCTAGCGAGCAGACCGCTCAAGCCAGCAGACCACCGTAGACAACCGGAAGTCAGTCCGGCTCTGGCAACAATTCACACCTTCTCATATAGGAGAGCACGTGTTTTGAGTGTAATGACTCATTTCACGGCTGGAGTCCTGAACGTCTTTGGCAGCTATTTGTGTGAACTAATGGCACTCAAACACCCTGCAGGTTAAGACACTGCATTAATAGTCAGATCTCTCCTTCATGAATGCCACTAAATTCTGAATAAATAAAGCATTTTAAACATGAAGGAGAGATTTGAAAGGGTTCTGGACTTAGCCTTTGGTTCTTTTTCCCTTTCCAAAGCTTCCTTCATATATTTCTTGAGAAAATAAAAAAACAATACTGGCATTTTTGGAATTGATGTTGTTTTTCATTGACTTCTATAAAATATTTCTTTTGCCATCTGACTCTTTTTTTTTGTGCACTATGTTTTTAAGTGCTCTCCCTCTATGATCTATCTACTTAGTCTGCATTTTCATGCATCCTGTTTTCTGTTTGATTATCTCTTAATATTTAAATTATTCTTTTTCATTTGAATTCTCCTTCTGTTAGAGACTTTGCAATTGTATTGTTATTGTAAGAAATAAATTTCCTAGTAGTGTTAAATATCTCAGACCTAGAAGTTTCTGGATCTGCGGCTGCATTTACTAAGCTAAAAATTTATAAACATTTAATTCCAGTAGTGCTTCACAAAGGGGTACCCTTTTCATGCAGGATATTGGTACTTTTTGAATCTAAAACATTTGTAGTTTTTAAAGATTGTTTGCTTCAATATTTTTTTCTTCGTTGTGAAATATGTGGAATACAAATTAACCTACTGATTATTTTTTTAAAAAGAATGGGGAAAAGTGACTGGAGCTGGATGAAAGTGGTATAATTGTTATCAACTTTATCAAGCCCTATTATTACTATCATTATTATTATTATTATTATTATTATTATTATTATTATTATTATTATTATAGTTATTATTATTATTTCATTATTACAAAAAGTGGTGAGTGCATTATGGTAGGGGTCTTGGTGAAAAAGGGATTACGATAATGGTCTAGGTCTTGAGAAAGTGCTGCCCATTATTTACTCTTTCAAACCTTTATTTCCATTGAAATCATGCATCTGTGGTTTTTCCGCATTCATGATACTTTTGGACATTTTTAAGAGTAAACACTCTTGCCACACTCACATTGATGTAGGGTTTCAATGTAAGATTCTGAGTGTTGTGCATGATTAATTAGGGTATGGAAGAATGTCCTCAAAACACCAAATATGTCACTATTCATAAGAATCATCAATGGTTGCCCTTCTCCTCTCGTACAAATGTTTCTTTGTTACTCCAATTTTATTCATTCATTCAATGCACATATTTTTGATGAGGAATTCCAGTTCTAGGTAGTCGTAGTTCAATCAATGTTGTTAAGACTTTGATTTTGAAAGGTTTCGTCAAAAAATGATAAGAACATAAGTAGCTGCAACAAAGAACATCCACATTCACAAATAACATTTCAAAGCACAGAGTGAGAGATAGAAAGGTAAGGAGTTATCTAAACTATGCATAGGTAAAAGGCCTCAGAGGTAAGGTTTGGTGAAGAGATCCAGGCCTGGAGAAATCTTCCAGCACCATAACATGAACATGCGGGTACAGGTAAGAGGCCAGCCACCACCATAGGTAAGACAGGTGCATCTACTGGGAGAACTATTCTATTTCAGGCAGGAAATCAGACAACTAGATGCATCGGCCATCTTCATTCATTTCTGAAAAAGCAAGAAAACCAAGAAATTAATAAGAAAGAAATACACTTAAAATGACCTTTTAATGTTCATAACCTGATTATTGATAACTGGAGAATAAGACATTACCAACATATATTGGGGTGAAAATACTTGAAATTTGCTGGGCCACCAAAAACTGACCTGGGCCACCGAACTTGCAAATTTGGTGGCCCAGGAATAAGACCAAAAGGTTGAAACCAGTTTGCAGCACTGGTATAATGGTTTTGGAGGTTTGGAAAGTTAGTGTGAACAAGAGGCAAAATGAACTAAACAGATTGGTGTGGGTATTGCTGCTTATAAACTTTGATCTTATGACACTTAGTAGAGAACTAAAAAATGTATACCAAAGCCTAAACGCAAATGTCTTTATAAGTCAAATTTGTAATTTGTTTTCCTTGTTTTAACTTTTTTCTCTGTATTTTCAGATTCATAATGGTGAACCCAACGATTGTTTGACTGAACATCACCTCATGAAGACAAAAATGAACGAAGGTCAAAGTTAAAAGTTCTTCATTTCTTCATCTTGGAGAGAGAAACCTGGTGATAGACTCGAATCTGAAACTACATAGGAAGTTTTTGGGCAACTATATCCTAAGGACAATTCTCAAGTTATTACCCATTCATGCCTGAAGCAGCCAAAGAAGGTCCACATGAAGTTGGTGTCTTCATTCTGAATGCAACTCTTGAATATATATTTGCAGGGAAAGTCCTGAGAAAAATTACTCAAGAGCAAACTGACAATTAAAATTTTACATTGTATTTGTTATGTTTATTTCATTTATTTATTTCATTTCATGGTCAAGTAGTTACCATGTGTTCAGATAAGATAGATCATGCGGATTGGCATGAAAAGGAAAGGCCTTATCACTGTGATGAATGTAACAAGAGCTTTACAAGTTCTTCCAATCTGATACAACATCAGAGGATACATAGTGGCGAAAGACATTTTAAGTGCAATGAATGTGACAAGGTGTTTACTCGTTCTTATAATCTGGAAAATCATAAGAGGACCCACAGTGGGGAAAGACCCTTCCAATGCAATGAATGTGACAAGGCATTCACTCAATCTGCAGCTCTGACACAGCATAAGAGGATACACAGTGGGGAAAGACCCTTCCAGTGCAATAAATGTGGCAAGGCATTCACTCAATCTTCAGCTCTGGCACAGCATAAGAGGATACACAGTGGGGAAAAAGCCTTCAATTGCAGTGAATGTGACAAGGCATTCTCGCGGTCATCTGATCTGATCGAGCATAAGAGGATACACAGTGGGGAAAGACCTTTCAGGTGCAATGAATGTGACAAGACATTTACTCAATCTTCAGCTCTGGCACAGCATAAGAGGATACACAGTGGGGAAAGATCTTTCAGGTGCAATGAATGTGACAAGACATTTACTCAATCTTCAGCTCTGGCACACCATAAGAGGACACATAGAGGGGAAAGACCCTTCAAGTGCCATGTATGTGACAAGGCATTCACACACTCTTCTGATCTTGTTAAGCATAAGAGGATACACAGTGGGGAAAGACCCTTCCAATGCAATGAATGTGACAAGGCATTCTCACGCTCTTCTTATTTGGTGCAGCATAAGAGGTTACATAGTGGGGAAAGACCCTTCCAGTGCAATGAATGTGACAAGGCATTCTTTCAATTTTCTCATCTTGAATGTCATAAGAAGATACACAGTGGAGAAAGACCCTTTCAATGCAATGACTGTGACAAGACATTCATTCAATCTGCAGTGCTGGCACGCCATAAGCGGACACACAGTGGGGAAAGACCCTTCCAGTGCAATGAATGTGACAAGACATTTGCTCGATCCTCAGTTCTGGCACAGCATAAGAGGATACACAGTGGGGAAAGACCCTTTCAATGCAATGAATGTGACAAGGCATACACTCATCCTTCAGCTCTGGCATACCATAAAACGTTACATAGTGGGGAAAGACCCAGACCCTTCAAGTGCAATGAATGTGACAAGGCGTTCACTCATTCTTATATTCTGAAAAAGCATAAGAGGACACACATTGAGGAAAGACCCAAGGCAATTATACAATCTGGTCTGGTATCAATTATTCAGACTCACAAAGGTCAAAGACCTTTTCAGTTTGATAAGTGTAATACCACTGGTAGGGCACCATCTCATCTAAAGCAACACCAGTTGACATATCAAGAGGCATCAACTCACAATATAGAACCAGAGTTATCAGAACCAAGGCAGTGGGTTGTCATAAATGGACAGTGTCTCCCACTAAAACAAGAATTGGAGGAAAATGCTAACAAAGTGATAGTCAAGCAGGAAACGGGAGAGTGTCTCCAAATAAAGCAAGAGGTTGAGGAAAATGCTAGTAGTGTGATAGTCAAACATGAAAACCTTAATGTGTAACAATTACATATTTCTCACATGAAGTGAGTTTATAAGTAGTACTTACTCTGCAAACAACATTGTGTAACCTACAAAATTCATGTGGAAGTACAAAAGCTTTTGGCAAGGCTACGTAGGCTGGAAGCAAGTCATGGTCAGGTGGGCTCTTGATCTGCTCCTTGGTCTGACTGCGAATCAAAGGCAACGTAAGCTGGTCGTGGTCAGGTGGGCTCTTGAGTTGTCTGTGGTCTGACTGCGAATCAAAGGCAACGTAAGCTGGTCATGGTCAGGCAGACTCTTGAGCTGTCTGTGATCTGACTATGATTCAATGGCTTTGTGCTAGTGATGGGAATCCTTGAATTTTTCTAACTTGAGAGTATGCAAATTAAAGTTTCGAAAACTACATCAGACTTAATCTTCTGTGTATGTTGTGCATGTGCGTGCATATTCGTGTTAATAAGCACAGGCAAGATGGTGTTGACATTGTCTGTTGCTTGAGTTGACCACCTTTTCCTGCCTAATCATCAATATGAGAAACAGGAACGAAGAAGCAGAGGAAATAATAATTGACAAGGTAATACATCTATTACATCTCACAGGCAAATGGTTATGTCATTGTGTCTGTTGCTTGAGTTGACCACCTTTTCCTGCCTTTTTGTCAATATAAGAATCAGGAAGCGAAGAGACAGAGGAAATAATAATTGACAAGGCAGTACTTCTATTATCGTGAAGGGAGTTTGCCTCAGTTGGCAAAACCCTAAGGACAATACTTTGTTTCAATGTTGCTTGTTAACAAGTGACTAGATTTCTTGCTTGATTAATCAGACCGGCATCTTTCGATTTGCTGCTTTTACTGAACTAACTCTTATTTTTCTAATGGGTAGGAAAATGTAATAACAGAATGTGAAAAGTATCATGAGCAAAAGTGATAAAAGGTTAGGATGAGGTGACTGCCCTTTCTATGATATTTTCTTCCAAGTGATATACCCAAATTTATTTTAAAAACATAAAATGAAAAAAAAATGATAAATTGTGAATATGAATAAAGCTGATAGCTTATTGGTTTGATTCATCACCATATTTTTCATGTGACCTACTGACCTGACACCTGGTGGAGAGTGCCAGAACCTACCAGTACTTCATGCATGACGGTTGTTAGTGCATTAAAAAAAACAGAAATACAAGTCATATTGTTAAGGCAATCCATCTGCTTCATTGAGACTTTTACAAGATAGAGGTCAAATAACATCATGAATCTTCACACCAATGTGTATTCATGTCTTACTGATTGATTTTTATTGCCATTTGGGTGGATGAAGTATATTTTTCTCTCAAACGTGATTTAGGGTAGCAACATCAAAGTTTGATTAAGTCAACTTGCATTTTTTCACATGCCTTTGTTGTCAATTCACTCTATTGCTGAATTCTTTTTTCTTTAAAGAAAAACTTTTGAGAACTATTGGCAAGATGTTAATGAATGTTGAAGAAGATATTCAATCTCTAACTGCAAAATGCATAAAATTCATGAACCTGATCGTTGTTGTGAGTAAAAAGCCAGTCCGCTATCTTTTTTTCACAATTGAACAAAGCGACCGCTGAAATCCTTTCTGAATTTCGCAAGATAGAGGACAAATTACAACATGAAATTTCACATCAATGTTTTTTCAAATCTTATTGATTGATTGGCATTTAAGCTTACAATCTGGGAGCTTATTGAAACAGGCTCAACATGTATGGATTTTTTATATTCTTGAGTGATTGGAAAACTGTAAGCAAACAATTTACTTTAACGTGGAACTCAATCCCAACAATGTCAAACATGATTACCTATTATCAATATTCAACATTTTTTTAAAATTTTAAATCATTTTCATTCAAATCTCAACGGGTCAGACTAGGCCCACATGTTTAATACAAGGACACAATTGCATTAGTAAAATCATAAGAATACCAATTATTGTTGTATAAGGATGTATGATTGTTAGTGTAGGGCCATGATAAAATATATTGTAGGTTGTTTGCCTGTTGTGATTTGTTGCCTAAAATATATGTAATGATTGTAAAAGTATTACTGTAAATAAAGTTTGAAGGTTTGAAAGTTATTGATTTGTATGTTTTGATTTAACCCATTCTTTACTGAGCAGCGACCATTTTTTCTCAAGTTTGCCCCTACTTTTTGCATTATATTTTTCATGGAAGAATATTTGATTAAGGTGGAACCCTAAACGATACCCATGTCATTTTCAAAACTTAAAATATCTGAAAACTGACTTAAATGTAGACAACGGCACTTATGCTATTATATAGCTTACATCTCATAGTTCCTGAATAATGATAAACTTATTAATAATATGCTTTTTTTAGTTGATGACGCACCCTATACGAACATATCTGGCTGTGTTCCATTTTTTGGCAAAATGTCAAGACTCACCCTTTACTTAAAAATCAAACTCTACCATTCCATCATTCATGTCTTTGGCAAGGTGCAAGGTCCTACCTCAAGTGGGAATATACACGATGAGTACTTTAAAAACATTTTTTAATGTTCCCATATGCCTCAAAATTACTAACAGCACGTGGTTTATGCAATAAATGCTGATTTTCAGGTCCAGTCATAATATGAGGTACTTGTGACATGACCTTGCACCTAGATGGGGTTCATATCTGTCACATTCTAAAACAATGGCTTCGAAGACCGTAATGTTATTCACTCTCAGCCAAAAAATGATATGAAAATATTAGCGGAGATGGTCTATCTCGAAGGAATCTGCATGGTAGAAGCAGACAGCCATGTCGTTTGGGACTTATTTAAGACGGAAGGCCCAAAGGGGCCTGCCTTTTGTTCTTGTGGCCGTGCCACAATAGAAAGTTGAATAGCCGAGATTCTTATTGAATGATCACTAGTCATGTGTAATCTTTTTTTATGATATCCATTCTTAGGGGCCAACCTAGGACACCGCCTAGTGGTGATTATTTAGGTGTCCTAAATTATCACTTTAAAACAGCTATTAACTTTATATATTGGAGGCATGTATCCTCCAACTTTACTGCTATGAATAATGTTCAGAATCTGTCACAATTTTCAAGATAGAGTGCATTCCTGCCTTGACACATGGAAGCATCCTAGTGTTGTTTGAGAATATTTTAATATGTTATAAAAGTTATCATAATGTATGTGGGCATTGTATCGGGTATAATGGTTTTGGTGGTTTGGAAAGTTAGTGTGAACAAGAGGCAAAAGTAACTAAAAAGATTGGTGTGGGTATTGCTGCTTATATACTTTGATCTTATGACACTTAGTAGAGAACTAAAAAATGTATACCAAAGCCTAAACGCAAATGTCTTTATAAGTCAAATTTGTAATTTGTTTTCCTTGTTTTAACTTTTTTTTCTCTGTATTTTCAGATTCATAATGGTGAACCCAACAATTGTGTGACTGAACATCGCCTCATGAAGACAAAAATGAACGAAGGTCAAAGTTAAAAGTTCTTCATTTCTTCATCTTGGAGAGAGAAACCTGGTGATAGACTCGAACCTGAAACTACATAGGAAGTTTTGGGGCAACTATATTCTCAGGACAATTCTCAAGTTTTTACCAATTCATACCTGCATCAGCCAAAGAAGGTCCACATGAAGTTGGTGTCTTCATTCTGAATACAACTCTTGCATATATTTGCAGGGAAAGTCCAGAGAAAAATTACTCAAGAGCAAACTGACAACTTAAAATTTTACATTGTATTTGTTACGCTTATTTCATTTATTTATTTCATTTATTTATTTCATTTTCATTTTATTTCATTTCATGGTCAAGTATTTACCATGTGTTCAGATAAGATAGATCATGCGGATTGGCATGAAAAGGAAAGGCCTTATCACTGTGATGAATGTAACAAGAACTTTACAAAGTCTTCCTATCTGATACAACACAAGAGGATACATAGTGGCGAAAGACATTTTAAGTGCAATGAATGTGACAAGGCGTTTACTCGTTCTTATAATCTGAAAATTCATAAGAGGACCCACAGTGGGGAAAAGCTCTTCCAATGCAATGAATGTGACAAGACATTCACTCAATCTGCAGCTCTGACACAGCATAAGAGGATACACAGTGGGGAAAGACCCTTCCAGTGCAATGAATGTGGCAAGGCATATACTCTGTCTTCAGCTCTGGCATACCATAAAAAGGTACATAGTGGGGAAAGACCCTTCAAGTGCAATGAATGTGACAAGGCGTTCACTCATTCTTCAGCTCTGGCACACCATAAGAGGAGACATAGAGGGGAAAGACCCTTCAAGTGCCATGTATGTGACAAGGCATTCACACAGTCTTCTGATCTTGTTAAGCATAAGAGGATGCACAGTGGGGAAAGACCCTTTCAATGCAATGAATGTGACAAGGCATTTTCACGCTCTTCTAATCTGGTGCAGCATAAGAGGTTACATAGTGGGGAAAGACCCTTCCAGTGCAATGAATGTGATAAGGCATTCTTTCAATTTTCTCATCTTGAAAATCATAAGAGGACCCACAGTGGGGAAAGACCCTTCCAATGCAATGAATGTGACAAGGCATTCACTCAATCTGCAGCTCTGACACAGCATAAGAAGATACACAGTGGGGAAAGACCCTTTCAATGCAATGACTGTGACAAGACATTCGTTCAATCTGCTGCACTGGCACGCCATAAGCGGACACACAGTGGGGAAAAACCCTTCCAGTGCAATGAATGTGACAAGACATTTGCTCGATCCTCAGTTCTGGCACAGCATAAGAGGATACACAGTGGGGAAAGACCCTTTCAATGCAATGAATGTGGCAAGGCATACACTCATGCTTCAGCTCTGGCATACCATAAAAAGTTACATAGTTTGGAAAGACCCAGACCCTTCAAGTGCAATGAATGTGACAAGGCATTCACTCATTCTTATATTCTGAAAAAGCATAAGAGGACACACATTGAGGAAAGACCAAAGGCAATTATACAATCTGGTCTGGTATCAATTATTCAGACTCACACAGGTCAAAGACCTTTTCCGTTTGATAAGTGTAATATCACTGGTAGGGCACCATCTCCTCCGAAGCAACACCAGTTGACATATCAAAAGGCATCAACTGACAATACAGAACCACAGTTATCAGAACCAAGGCAGTGGGTCGTCATTAAAGGACAGTGTCTCCCACTAAAACAAGAATTGGAGGAAAATGCTGGCAAAGTGATAGTCAAGCAGGAAATGGGAGAGTGTTTCCAAATAAAGCAAGAGGTTGAGGAAAATGCTAGTAGTGTGATAGTCAAGCAAGAAAACCTTAATGTGTAACAATTACATATTTCACACCTGAAGTATGTTTGTAATTAGTACTTACTCTGCAAACACCATTGTGTAACCTACAGAATTCATGTGGAAGTACAAAAGCTTTTGGCAAGTCTAGGTAGGCTGGAAGCAAGTCATGGTCAGGTGGGCTCTTGATCTGCTCCTTGGTCTGACTGCGAATCAAAGGCAACGTAAGCTGGTCATGGTCAGGTGTGCTCTTGAGCTGACTGTGGTCTGACTGCGAATCAAAGGCAACATAAGCTGATCATGGTCAGGTGGACTCTTCATCTGCTCCTTGGTCTGACTGCGAATCAAAGGCAACATAAGCTGATCATGGTCAGGTGGACTCTTGAGCTGTCTGTGATCTGACTGATTCAAAGGCTTTGTGCTAGTGATGGGAATCCTTGAATTTTTCTAACTTCAGAGTATGCAAATTAAAGTTTCCACAACTACATCAGACGTAATCTTCTGTGCATGTTTTGCATGTGTGTGCATATTCTTGTTTACAAGCACAGGCAAGATGGTGTTGACATTGTGTCTGTTGCCTTGAGTTGACAACCTTTTCCTGCCTTATCGTCAATATAAGAAGCGAAGAAGCAGAGGAAGTAATAATTGACAAGGTAATACATCTATTACATCTCACAGGCAAGATGGCTTTGTCATTTTGTCTGTTGCATGAGTTGACCACCTTTTCCTGCCTTTTTGTCAATATGAGAAACAGGAAGAGAAGAGACACGAAATGATAATTGACAAGGCAATACTTATATCATTGTGCAGGGATTTTGCCTTAGTTGGCAAAACCCTAAGGACATCAATTTGATTCCATGTTGCTTCAACAAGTGACTAGATTTCTTGCTTGATTAATCAGACCGGCAGCTTACAATGTGCTGCTTGTACTGAACTTACTGTTATTATTCTAATGGATAGGAAAATGTGATAACAGAATGTGAAAAGTATCATGAGCAAAAGTGATAACAGGTTAGAATGAGGTTACTGACTTTTCTATGATATTTCCTTGCGAGTGCTATACCCAAATTTATTTTAAAAAACCATTTAATATGACACCTGGTGGAAAGTGCCAAAACCTACCAGTGCTTCATGCATGTCTGTTGTTAGTGCAATTGAAAAACAACAGAAACACAAGTCATATTGTTAAGGCGATCCATCTGCTTTGTTTGAGAATTTTGCAAGATAGAGGACAGGTAACATCACAAATCTTCACACTTATGTGTATGTGATAGATAGACCCCAAGGAAGCTGTGGTGTATGGGATATACCCAAGGTGTTACGAGGCTGAGCCGAGTGACCCCGAGGGTATCCCATACACCACAGCTTCTGAGGAGTCTATGTTGCTTGTACCACAGTTGTCTGCCTTCCACCAATCACAGGCGGAGAAAAGTATACCCTTGGGTAACTCCTTAGGTTTTAGGCAGCTTAGAGAACAAAGGCTTGAAAAGTGTGGGTTATGTCCTATATTTTCGAGGCATCTGATTGGTGGAAGGCAAGCAACTGTGGTACAATCATGTCTTATTGATTGCTTAGCATTTAGCTTATGATCTGGGGGTCTATGGAAACATGCTCAGCATTTTGTATTTTCAAGTGATTGGAACACTGGGGTAGGCAAACAACTTACTTTAACGTGGGACTTAATCCCAACAATGTTAAACATGATTACCTATTATCAATATTCAACATTTTGTTTTACTTTTGAAGCACTTTCATTCAAATCTCCACTGGCCTGACTAGGCCCACATGTTAAGTACAGGGACACAATTGCATTAGTAAAAACCAAAGAATACCAATTATTGTTGTATAAGGATGTAAGATTCTTTATTAGTATAGGGCCATGATAAAATATATTGTAGGTTGTTTGCCTGTTGAGATTTGTTGCCTAAAATGTATGGAATGATTGTAAAGATATTACTGTAAATAAAATTTGAAGGTATGAAAGTTATTGATTTGTATGTTTTGACTTAACCCATTCTATACTGAGCAGTGACCATTTTTTCTCAAATTTGCCAAGTTTGCCCCTACTTTTTGCATTATATTTTTCATGGAAGAATATTTGGTCAAGGTAGAACCCTACACGATACCCACGTCATTTTTAAAACTTAAAATATCTGAAAACTGAGTTAAATGTAGACAACAGCACTTATGCTATTGAATAGCTTACATCTCATAGTTACTGAATAATGATAAACTTATTAATACTTTGCTTTTTTTAGTTGATGCCGCACCCTTTACGAACATATCTGGCTGTGTTTCATTTTTTTGGCAAAATGTCAAGACTCGCCCTTTACTTGAAAATCAAACTACCATTTGATCATTCATTTCTTTGGCAAGATGCAAGGTCCTACCTCAACCGGGAATCTACAAGACAAGTATTCTAAAAACATTTTTCAATGTTCCCATACGCCACAAAATTACTAACAGCACATGGTTTATGTAATAAATGCTGATTTTCAGGTCCTGTCATACTATGAGGTACTTGTGATATGACCTTGCACCTAGATGGGGTTCATATCTGTCACATTCAAAAACAATGGCTTCGAGGACCGTATTGTTATTCACTTTCAGCCAAAAATGGTCTATCTTGAAGGAATCTGCATGGTAGAAGTAGACAGTCATGTCATTTGGGTCTAATTTAAGAAGGAAGACCCAAAGGGGCCTGCCTTTTGTTCTTGTGGCCGTACCACAATAGAAAGTTGAAAGGTTTAGATTTGTGGCGAATGATCACTAGTCATGTGTAATCTTTTATTTGATATCCATTCTTAGGGTCCACCCTAGGACACCACCTAGTGGTGATTATCTATGTGTCCTAAATTATCACTTTAAAACAGCTATTAACTTGATATATTGGAGGCACGCATCCTCCAACTTAACTGCTATAAATAGTGTTCAGAATCTGTCACAATTTTCAAGATATATATTCCTGCCTTGACGCATGAAAGCATCCTAGTGTTGTTTGAGAATATTTTAATATGTTATAAAAAGTTATCATAATGTATGTGGGCATGGTATCGGGTATAATGGTTTTGGAGGTTTGGAAAGTTAGTGTGAACAAGAGGCAAACGGAACTAAACAGATTGGTGTGGGTATTGCTGCTTATAAACTTTGATCTTATGACACTTAGTAGAGAACTAAAAAATGTATACCAAAGCCTAAATGCAAATGTCTTTATAAGTCAAATTTGTAATTTGTTTTCCTTGTTTTAACTTTTTTCTCTGTATTTTCAGATTCATAATGGTGAACCCAACGATTGTTTGACTGAACATCACCTCATGAAGACAAGAATGAACGAAGGTCAAAGTTAAAAGTTCTTCATTTCTTCATCTTGGAGAGAGAAACCTGGTGATGGACTCGAATCTTAAACTACATAGGAAGTTTTTGGGTAACTATATCCTCAGGACAATTCTCAAGTTATTACCTTTTCATACCTGCATCAGCCAAAGAAGGTCCACATGAAGTTGGTGTCTTCATTCTGAATACAACTCTTGGATATATTTGCAGGGAAAGTCCTGAGACAAATTACTCAAGAGCAAACTGATGGTCAAGTATTTACCATGTGTTCAGATAAGATAGATCGTGCGGATTGGCATGAAAAGGAAAGGCCTTATCACTGTGATGAATGTAACAAGAGCTTTACAAATTCTTCCAATCTGATACAACACAAGAGGATACATAGTGGCGAAAGACATTATAAGTGCAATGAATGTGACAAGGCGTTTACTCGTTCTTATAATCTGAAAAATCATAAGAGGACCCACAGTGGGGAAAGACCCTTCCAATGCAATGAATGTGACAAGGCATACACTGATCCTTCAGCTCTGGCACAGCATAAGAGGATACACAGTGGGGAAAGACCCTTCCAGTGCAATGAATGTGGCAAGGCATTCACTCAATCTTCAGCTTTGGCACAGCATAAGAGGATGCACAGTGGGGAAAAAGCCTTCAAGTGCAGTGAATGCGACAAGGCATTCTCGCGGTCTTCTGAACTGATCGTGCATAAGAGGATACACAGTGGGGAAAGACCTTTCAGGTGCAATGAATGTGACAAGACATTTACTCAATCTTCAGCTCTGGCACAGCATAAGAGGATACACAGTGGGGAAAAAGTCTTCAAGTGCAGTGAATGTGACAAGGCATTCTTGAGGTCTTCTGATCTGATCGTTCATCAGAGGATACACAGTGGGGAAAGACCTTTCAGGTGCAATGACTGTGACAAGACATTCATTCAATCTGCAGCACTGGCACGCCATAAGCGGATACACAGTGGGGAAAGAGCCTTCCAGTGCAATGAATGTGACAAGACATTTGCTCGATCCTCAGTTCTGGCACAGCATAAGAGGATACACAGTGGGGAAAGACCCTTTCAATGCAATGAATGTGGCAAGGCATACACTTATCCTTCAGCTCTGGCATACCATAAAAAGTTACATAGTGGGGAAAGACCCAGACCCTTCAAGTGCAATGAATGTGACAAGGCGTTCACTCATTCTTATATTCTGAAAAAGCACAAGAGGACACACATTGAGGAAAGACCCAAGGCAATTATACAATCTGGTCTGGTATCAATTATTCAGACTCACACAGGTCAAAGACCTTTTCAGTTTGATAAGTGTAATATCACTGGTAGGGCACCATCTCATCCGAAGCAACACCAGTTGACATATCAAAAGGCATCAACTGACAATACAGAACCACAGTTATCAGAACCAAGGCAGTGGGTCGTCATTAAAGGACAGTGTCTCCCACTAAAACAAGAATTGGAGGAAAATGCTAGCAAAGTTATAGTCAAGCAGGAAACGGGAGAGTGTCTCCAAATAAAGCAAGAGGTTGAGGAAAATGCTAGTAGTGTGATAGTCAAGCATGAAAACCTTAATGTGTAACAAATACATATTTCTCACATGAAGTGAGTTTATAAGTAGTACTTACTCTGCAAACAACATTGTGTAACCTACAAAATTCATGTGGAAGTACAAAAGCTTTTGGCAAGGCTACGTAGGCTGGAAGCTGGTCATGGTCAGGTGGGCTCTTGATCTGCTCCTTGGTCTGACTGCGAATCAAAGGCAACATAAGCTGGTCATGGTCAGGTGGACTCTTGAGCTGTCTGTGGTCTGACTATGATTCAACGGCTTTGTGCTAGTGATGGGAATCCTTGAACAGTTCTATCTTGAGAGTATGCAAATTAAAGTTTTCAAAACTACATCAGACTTAATCTGTGTATGTTGTGCATGTGCGTGCATATTCTTATTTATAAGCACAGGCAAGATGGTGTTGACATTGTGTTTGTTGCCTTGAGTTGACCACCTTTTCCTGCCTAATCGTCAATATGAGAAACAGGAAGCGAAGAGGCAGAGGAAATAATAATTGACAAGGTAATACATCTATTACATCTCACAGGCAAATGGCTTTGTCATTGTGTCTGTTGCTTGAGTTGATCACCTTTTCCTGCCTTTTTGTCAATATAAGAAACAAGAAGTGAAGAGACAGAGGAAATAATAATTGACAAGGCAATACTTCTATTATCGTGAAGGGATTTTGTCTTAGTTGGCAAAACCCTAAGGACAGTACTTTGTTTCAATGTTGCTTGTTGTTAACAAGTGACTAGATTTCTTGCTCGATTAATCAGACCGGCATCTTTCGATTTGCTGCTTGTACTGAACTAATTGTTATTTTTATAATGGATAGGAAAATGTGATAACAGAATGTGAAAAGTATCACGAGCAAAAGTGATAAAAGGTAAGAATGAGGTGACTGCCTTTTCTATGATATTTTTTTGCAAGTGATATATACCCAAATTTTATTTTAAAAACCTATTATAAATTGAAAAAAAAAATGATAAATTGTGAATATGAATATAGCTTATTGGTTTGATTCGTCACCATATTTTCATGTGACCTACTGACCTGACACCTGGTGGAGAGTGCCAGAACCTACCAGTACTTCATACATGTCTGTTGTTAGTGCAATTAAAAAAACAGAAACATAAGTCATATTGTTAAGGCGATCCATCTGCTTCATTTAGAATTTTACAAGATAGAGGTCAAATAACATCAATGTGTATTCATGTCTTATTGATTAATTTTTATTGCCATTTGGGTGGATGAAGTTTATTTTTCTCTCAAACCTGATTTAGGGCAGCAACATCAAAACTTGATTAACAAGTCAACTTGCATTTTTTCATATGCCTTTGTTGTCAATCCACTCTATTGCTGGATTATTTTTTCTTTAAAGAAAAACTTTTGAGAACTATTGGCAAGATGTTAATGAATGTTGAAGAAGATATTCAATCTCTAACTGCAAAATGCATAAAATGCATGAACCTGATCGTTGTTGAAAGTAAAAAGCCGGTCCGCTATCTTTTTTTTCACAATTGAACAAAGAGCAACCATTGAAATTCTTTCTGAATTTCGCAAGATAGAGGACAAATTACAACATGAAATTTCACATCAATGTGTTTTCAAGTCTTATTGATTGATTGGCATTAAAGCTTACAATCTGGGAGTTTATTGAAACATGCTCAACATGTATGGATTTTTTTCTATTTTTAAGTGATTGGAAAACTGTTGTAAGCAAACAACTTCAATGTGGAACTCAATTCCAACAATGTTAAACATGATTACCTATTATCAATATTCAACATTTTTTAAAATTTTAAATCATTTTCATTCAAATCTCAACAGGCCGGACTAGGTCCACATGTTAAGTACAAGGACACAATTGCATTAGTAAAAACATAAGAATACCAATTATTGTTGTATAAGGATGTAAGATTGTTTATTAGTATAGGGCCATGATAAAATATATTGTAGGTTGTTTGCCTGTTGTGATTTATTGCCTAAGATGTATGGTATGATTGTAAAAGTATTACTGTAAATAAAATTTGAAGGTTTGAAAGTTATTGATGTGTATGTTTTGACTTAACCCATTCTATACTGAGCAGTGACCATTTTTTCTCAAATTTGCCAAGTTTGCCCCTACTTTTTGCATTATATTTTTCATGGAAGAATATTTGATCAAGGTAGAACCCTACACGATACCCACGTCATTTTTAAAACTTAAAATATCTGAAAACTGAGTTAAATGTAGACAACAGCACTTATGCCATGTATAGCTTACATCTCATAGTTACTGAATAATGATAAACTTATTAATACTTTGCTTTTTTTTAGTTGATGCCGCACCCTTTACGAACATATCTGGCTGTGTTTCATTTTTTGGCAAAATGTCAAGACTCGCCCTTTACTTGAAAATCAAACTACCATTTGATCATTCATTTCTTTGGCAAGGTGCAAGGTCCTACCTCAACCGGGAATCTACAAGACAAGTATTCTAAAAACATTTTTTAATGTTCCCATACGCCTCAAAATTACTAACAGCACATGGTTTATGTAATAAATGCTGATTTTCAGGTCCTGTCATACTATGAGGTACTTGTGATATGACCTTGCACCTAGATGGGGTTCATATCTGTCACATTCAAAAACAATGGCTTCGAGGACCGTATTGTTATTCACTTTCAGCCAAAAATGGTCTATCTTGAAGGAATCTGCATGGTAGAAGTAGACAGTCATGTCATTTGGGTCTAATTTAAGAAGGAAGGCCCTAAGGGGCCTGCCTTTTGTTCTTGTGGCCGTACCACAATAGAAAGTTGAAAGGTATAGATTTGTGGCGAATGATCACTAGTCATGTGTAATCTTTTATTTGATATCCATTCTTAGGGTCCACACTAGGACACCACCTAGTGGTGATTATCTACGTGTCCTAAATTATCACTTTAAAACAGCTATTAACTGTTTTTTTGAGAATATTTTAATATGTTATAAAAAGTTATCATAATGTATGTGGGCATGGTATTGGGTATAATGGTTTTGGAGGTTTGGAAAGTTAGTGTGAACAAGAGGCAAAATGAACTAAACAGATTTGTGTGGGTATTGCTGCTTATATACTTTGATCTTATGACACTTAATAGAGAACTAAAAAATGTATACCAAAGCCTAAACGCAAATGTCTTTATAAGTCAAATTTGTAATTTGTTTTCCTTGTTTTAACTTTTTTTCTCTGTATTTTCAGATTCATAATGGTGAACCCAACAATTGTGTGACTGAACATCGCCTCATGAAGACAAAAATGAACGAAGGTCAAAGTTAAAAGTTCTTCATTTCTTCATCTTGGAGAGAGAAACCTGGTGATAGACTCGAATCTGAAACTACATAGGAAGTTTTGGGGCAACTATATTCTCAGGACAATTCTCAAGTTATTACCCATTCATACCTGCATCAGCCAAAGAAGGTCCACATGAAGTTGGTGTCTTCATTCTGAATACAACTCTTGCATATATTTGCAGGGAAAGTCCTGAGAAAAATTACTCAAGAACAAACTGACAACTTAAAATTTTACATTGTATTTGTTACGCTTATTTCATTTATTTATTTCATTTTCATTTTATTTCATTTCATGGTCAAGTATTTACCATGTGTTCAGATAGGATAGATCATGCGGATTGGCATGAAAAGGAAAGGCCTTATCACTGTGATGAATGTAACAAGAACTTTACAAAGTCTTCCTATCTGATACAACACAAGAGGATACATAGTTGTGAAAGACATTTTAAGTGCAATGAATGTGACAAGGCGTTTACTCATTCTTATAATCTGAAAACTCATAAGAGAACTCACAGTGGGGAAAGACCCTTCCAATGCAATGAATGTGACAAGGCATTCACTCAATCTGCAGCTCTGGCACAGCATAAGAGGATACACAGTGGGGAAAGACCCTTCCAGTGCAATGAATGTGGCAAGGCATTCACTCAATCTTCAGCTCTGGCACAGCATAAGAGGATGCACAGTGGGGAAAAAGCCTTCAAGTGCAGTGAATGTGACAAGGCATTCTCGCGGTCTTCTGAATTGATCGAGCATAAGAGGATACACAGTGGGGAAAGACCTTTCAGTTGCAATGAATGTGACAAGACATTTACTCAATCTTCAGCTCTGGCACAGCATAAGAGGATACACAGTGGGGAAAAAGCCTTCGAGTGCAGTGAATGTGACAAGGCATTCTCGCGGTCTTCTGAATTGATCAGGCATAAGAGGATACACAGTGGGGAAAAACCTTTCAGGTGCAATGAATGTGACAAGACATTTACTCAATCTTCAGCTCTGGCACAGCATAAGAGGATGCACAGTGGGGAAAAAGCCTTCAAGTGCAGTGAATGTGACAAGGCATTCTTGCGGTCTTCTGAATTGATCAGGCATAAGAGGATACACAGTGGGGAAAGACCTTTCAGTTGCAATGAATGTGACAAGACATTTACTCAATCTTCAGCTCTGGCACAGCATAAGAGGATACACAGTGGGGAAAAAGCCTTCAAGTGCAGTGAATGTGACAAGGCATTCTTGCGGTCTTCTCATCTGATCGTGCATCAGAGGATACACAGTGGGGAAAGACCTTTCAGGTGCAATGAATGTGACAAGACATTCAATCAATCTTCAGCTCTGGCACAGCATAAGAGGATGCATAGTGGGGAAAGACCCTTTCAATGCAATGAATGTGGCAAGGCATACACTCAGCCTTCAGCTCTGGCACAGCATAAGAGGTTACATAGCGGGGAAAGACCCTTCAAGTGCCATGTATGTGACAAGGCATTCACACACTCTTCTCATCTTGTAAAGCATAAGAGAATACACAGTGGGGAAAGACCCTTCCAATGCAATGAATGTGACAAGGCATTCTCACGCTCTTCTACTCTAGTGCAGCATAAGAGGTTACATAGTGGGGAAAGAACCTTCCAGTGCAATGAATGTGACAAGGCATTCATTCAATCTTCAGCACTGGCATACCATAAAAAGTTACATAGTGGGGAAATACCCAGACCCTTCAAGTGCAATGAATGTGACAAGGCGTTCACTCATTCTCATATTCTGAAAAAGCACAAGAGCACACACATTGATGAAAGACCCAAGGCACAGTTTGATAAGTGTAATAAGACTGGTAGGGCACCATCTCATCCGGAGCAGCACCAGTTAACATATCAAAAGTCATCAACTGACAATACAGAACCACAGTTCTCAGAACCAAGGCAATGGGTTGTCATTAATGGACAGTGTCTCCCAATAAAACAAGAGTTGGAGGAAAATGCTAGCAAAGTGATAGAAAAGGGGGAGTGTTTCCCAATAAAACAAGAGTTGGAGGAAAATGCTAGCAAAGTGATAGTCAAGCAGGAAACGGGAGAGTGCTTCCAAATAAAGCAAGAGGTTGAGGAAAATGCTAGTAGTGTGATAGTCAAGCAGGAAACCCATAATGTCAAACAATTATATATTTCACACATGAAGTGAGTTCGTAAGTAGTACCTACTCCGCAAACAACATTGTGAAACCTACAAAATTCATGTCGAAGTACAAAAGCTTTTGGCAAGGCGACGTGGACTGGAAGCTGGTCATGGTCAGGTGGACTCTTGAGATGTGCTATCTGCTCTGTGGTCTGACTGCGAATCAAAGGCAACGTAAGCTGGCCATGGTCAGATAGACTCTTGAGCTGTGCTATCTGCTCCGTGGTCTGACTGAGAATCAAAGGCACAGTAAGCTGGTCATGGTCAGGTGGACTCTTGAGCTGTCTGTGATCTGACTATGATTCAACGGCTTTGTGCTAGTGATGGGAATCCTTGAATTTTTCTAACTTGAGAGTATGCAAATTAAAGTTTCAAAAACTACATCAGACGTAATTTTCTGTGCATGTTATGCATGTGCAGGCATATTCTTGTTTACATGTACAGGCAAGATGGTGTTGAAATTGTGTCTTTTGCTTGAGTTGACCACCTTTTCCTGCCTAATTGTCAATATAAGAAACAAGAAGAGAAGAGACAGAGGAAATGATAATTGACAAGGCAATACTTATATTATTGTGCAGGGATTTTGCCTTAGTTGGCAAAACCCTAAGGACATTATTTTGTTTCGATGTTGCTTGTTTTCAACAAGTGACTAGATTACTTGCTTGATTAATCAGACCCGCAGCTTACAATGTGCTGCTTGTACTGAACTTACTGTTATTATTCTAATGGATAGGAAAATGTGATAACAAAATGTAAAAAGTATCATGAGCAAAAGTGAATTAGAATGAGGGGACTGCCTTTTCTATGATACTTTCCTCTTTATTTTTTTTTTTTTCTTTATTATTTTAAGTGATATACCCAAATTTATTTTTAAAACCTATTATAATATGAAAAAAATGATAAATTGTGAATATGAATACAGCTGATAGCTCATTGTTTTGATTCATCAGCATATTTTCATGTGCCCTTCTGACCTGACACCTGGTGGAGAGTACCAGAACCTGCCAGTACTTCATGCATGCCTGTTGTTAGTGCAATTAAAAAAACAGAAACATAAGTCATACTGTTATAGCTAATTCAAGCTAACAATGAGCAAAGCGAATGGGTTTGTAAGTTTCAACTGTGTGCCTGTAAGAACAGGTCTGGTCTCAATTGGTGTTCAATTCAAGCAAACATGTCCAATTATAAAAATCTGGGTCAGTTTGTGGTTAGCAGTCGCTGAGTGTGGAGAACTAGAACATTAGGGGAACTAAAGGGGTAATTGGTACATGGGACACTAGTAGTCTGAAATAAGATGTAGAGATTGTGATACTTGAGATATGAAACCCCTGGGGAGCCTCCCTACTCTGTGACCCAGAAAACTTACTGGGCTACTAGCAGAACCCATCAGTGTACTTTACAAGTGGACGTGTAGAGGTCACACATCCACCTGTAGGGTCTATCAATCTTTTGTGCAGAGTGAATGGACTCTACTCCTGAACTTGCACTTTCGCTCATTGTTAGCTTGAATTAGCTGTAAGGCGATCCATCTGCTTCATTTAGAATTTTACAAGATAGAGGTCAAATAACATCATGAATCCTCACACCAATGTGTATTCATGTCTTATTGATTAATTTTTATTGCAATTTGGGTGGATGAAGTATATTTTCTCTCAAACCTGATTAAGGGCAGAAACATCAAAACTTGATTAACAAGTCAACTTGCATTTTTTCATATGCCTTTGTTGTCAATCCACTCTATTGCTGGATTATTTTTTCTTTAAAGAAAAACTTTTGAGAACTATTGGCAAGATGTTAATGAATGTTGAAGAAGATATTCAATCTCTAACTGCAAAATGCATAAAATGCATGAACCTGATCGTTGTTGAAAGTAAAAAGCCGGTCCGCTATCTTTTTTTCACAATTGAACAAAGAGCGACCGCTGAAATCCTTTCTGAATTTCGCAAGATAGAGGACAAATTACAACATGAAATTTCACATCAATGTGTTTTCATGACTTATTGATTGATTGGCATTTAAGCTTACAATGTGGGGGTTTATTGAAACATGCTCAAAATGTACAGATTTTTTGAATTTTTAAGTGATTGGATCACTGTGGATAGCAAACAACTTACTTAAATGTGGAACTCAATTCCAACAATTTTAAACATGATTATCTATTGACAATATTCAACATTTTTTTTTTTTATCTATAAATCATTTTTAGTCAAATCTCCACTGGCCTGACTAGGCCTGCATGTAAAGTACAAGGATATAATTGCAGTTGTAAAAACATAAGAATACCAATAATTGTCATATAAGGATGTAAGATTGTATATCAGTATAGGTCTGTGGTGAAATATATTGTAGGCTGTTTCTCTGTAGTGACTTGTTACCTAAAATGTATGGAATGATTGTAAAAATGGTTGCTGTAAATAAAATTAGAGGGTTTTAACGTTATTGATTTGTATGTTTGGACTTAACCCACTTTTTTTGAAATTTGCAAATTTTGCCCTTAATTCTCACCATATATTTTTCATGGAAGAATATTTGTCTAACACAGCTGTTAACTTGATAAATTGGAGGCAGATATCCTCCAACTTTACTGTTATGAATAGTGTTGGAATCTGTCACAATTTTCAAGACCTAATATGTTCCTGCCTTGACACATGGAAGTATCCTAGTGAAATCGATCATCGGTCCATCTGAACGACCGATGATTGATTAATAATCAAAATTGTGGATATGCTGATTCCATGGTGCCATTACTATTTTTCTTGAGTCATGAGGCACCGCTTCAAAACACTTCTTTGTGTCATCTAGTCAAGTTACGGTACCCTATGGCGCAAGGTAAATAGTAATGGCGGCTTAGATATATCGATCACTCAGAGAGGTGAATCCGGCTTTATCCATCTCTCTGGAGCGGTCCCACAGAGTTTCCTGTTAGGTGGCGCCGTAAACAGGTGAATACACTTTCTGGCCGGCTTGACTACTGAAAGTCCAATAAGAAACATTTATTTATGAAAGATGTGTAATACCATTTAGTAATATCCCTGTATTAACATTGAAGTGAGTGAGAATGTCAATGGTGTGGGTGTCTAAATGATGCAATGATGCCCTGCTGGCAAAGACCCAGTCTATACCAATGTTCAATCTTGTTTATGCCACTTATGTGGCACAAAACATTTTGTTTCACTACATCAGTCTGGCTTAATCCACACAGCATCCCATATAATTGATAGAACAGGGTTATATCGCTGTATGTGGCACAGAAATTTACTTTGGTGCTTAAATTGACTATTTGAAATGCTTTTGCTCAAAATGCTCTAGTATCATCTATAAAATAAGGTGCATTGAGAATAGCATGGGCAATATACCAAAATGTCTGTGTAAGTCAAATTTGTCATTTGTTCTCCTTGTTAAAACTTTTTTATCTGTATTCTCAGATTCATAATGGTGAGCCAAATAAATGTGTGACCGAACATCACAGCATGAAGAGGAAAATAAATGGAAGTTAAAAGTTCTTCATTTCTTTATCTTGGAGAGGGAAATCAAGTGATAGACTCAAATATGAAACTGCATAGGGAGTTTTGGGGCGACTATTTTCAAGTATGACAAGGAAAATTCATTTACCCATTCATACCTGCATCAGCCAAAAATGGTCCACATGAATTTGATGTCTTCATTCTGAATACAACTTACAATTTGTATTTATTTCAATTATTTCATTTCATGGTCAATTATTTACCATGCCTTCAAATAAAATAGATTGTGGGGATTGGCATGAAAAGGAAACCCCTTATCACTGTGATGAATATAACAAGAGTCTTACAAAGTCTTCCAATCTGATACAGCATAAGCGGATACACAGTGGGGAAAGACCCTTCCAGTGCAATGAATGTGACAAGGCATTCTCACACTCTTCTGGTCTGGTGGTGCATAAGAGGATACACAGTGGGGAAAGACCCTTCCAGTGCAATGAATGTGACAAGGCATACACTGATCCTTCAGCTCTGACACGGCATAAGAGGTTACATAGTGGGGAAAGACCATTTAAGTGCAATGAATGTGATAAGGCATTCACACAGTCTTGTGATCTGGAAAGGCATAAGAGGATACACAGTGGGTAAAGACCCTTCCAATGCAATGAATGTGACAAGGCATTAACACAGTCTTCAAGTCTGGTAAGGCATAAGAGACTACACGGTGGAGCAAGACCCTTCCATTGCAATGGATGTGACCAGGAATTCAAAAATCCTTCAGCTCTACCACAGCATAAAAGGTTACATAATGGGGCAAGACCCTTTCAGTGTAATGAGTGTGACAAGGCATTTACACAATCTTTTGGTCTGGTAACACACATGCAGACTCACACAGGAGAAGGACCTATCCAGTTTGATAAGAGTAATAAGACTGGTAGGGCACCATCTCATCCGAAGCAGCACCAGTCAACATACCAAATGTCGTCAACTGACAAAACAGAACCACAGTTATCAGAACCAAGGCAATGGGTTGTCATTAATGGACAGTGTCTTCCAATAAAACAAGAGTTGGAGAGAAATGCTAGTAGAGTGATAATCAAGCAGGAAAAGGGACAGTGTCTCCCTATAAAACAAGAGTTGAAGGAAAATGCTAGTAAAGTGATAGTCAAGCAGGGAAAGGGACAGTGTCTTCAAATAAAACAAGAGTAGGAGGAAACTGCTAGTGGAGTGATAGTCATGAAATTCATGGTGATGTACAAGAGTTTTTGTCTAGGTTTTGTAGGTTAAACAGGGTGCAACATAGGTTGCAAAACATTACTTGCGCGGAGGGCAAGATGCTCCTAGAGTTTACTTGCCCAGCTGACACTTCCATTTGCCCAGCAACTCTGTTAAACAAAGTTGAGTTGCATTGCGAGGACTCTCCCCAAAACTACTTGGCCGCACGGGGCAAGTTAAGGTCTTGTTTTGCTTGTCAGATTGTTGTTTTTTGCCAAATTCTCCTGCAACGGGGCAAGCGGTTATGTTGCATGCCGCTAAATGCTGGTCATGGTCAGTTGGACTTGAACCGACGCTACCTGCTCTGTGGTCTGATTGCAAATGAATGGTTATGTACTTGCTTGTCTTACTTTATATACCGGTCCAGGGAGTTCCTCTCCTCTCGAGCCGAACCTGCCTGCTCTGTGGTGTGACTGCAAATGAAGCGTTATGTACTGTTTGTCTTGCTTTATATACTGGTCCAGGGAGTTCCTCTCCTCTTGAGCCGATGCTGCCTGCTCTGTGGTGTGACTGCAAATGAAGCGTTATGTACTGTTTGTCTTGCTTTATATACTGGTCCAAGGAGTTCCTCTCCTCTCGAGCCGATGCTGCCTGCTCTGTGGTGTGACTGCAAGTGAAGCGTTATGTACTGTTTGTCTTGCTTTATATACTGGTCCAGGGAGTTCCTCTCCTGCATATTACTTGTAACGAAACTGACTTTCAGGAATGAGGATGAGTTAAGCAAAGTAATTATTTGGAAATAGGGGCCAACCTCGATCACAATAACAATCACAATTGTTTTCTGACAATCAAAATCACAGTAAAATTGCAACATCTCACCTGCCAGATCCCAACCCATAAGAATCATAATTCATAAAAAAAAGTGTCCCAAATTACCGAAAATTTACGTTGAGGGAGGGATAACCTTTTTAATCATAACCAGTGATATTAATACAATTTCAACAAATTATTATTGAAATGAAGGCATATCACATTCCTTATGAAAATCTCCTTATAATTGTTCAGAAGTGAAATTATCTATATTACTATAGACACTGGCATGTATTTAGAACTCTTCTATGGTTTGATTATATAAGCCTAGCAATTGCTCTGGATTATAGCATACATCCCTATACCTAGCATCTATTCTGCATGGATATTTATATAGGATAACATTCTTCAATCGAAATGTGAAATAAATTACAAACAACCTGTGACCGTGAAAACCAAACCAGGAAATGTAAAGCACTATGTTGCCAATACTCTCTAATTGTCTTACTATAACTCAATTGTATTGTTGGTAATACTCCATCTTTATTTATCGTATTTGGAATTGGAAAGCTCATGATTGCATTTATTTGAAGAGAAAGATATAAGCTAATTAAAAAAATCCACAAATCTAATATGATCTCAATTGTTCTTCATTTCATTTCATCTCGCACTTTTAAAGAGTTACGCCTTGTGTGATAAGAAAAATAAAAAATATCTGACATCTCCACCTAAAGGCTTATTCATTAATGTCTATCAATTAATTCCATTACTTCGTATGCCCAGGTGTTCAACATATCTAGTCCTGTATTGACTGGGACTCACTTTGCTAACCACAAAATAGACAATACTAGAGTTGCTGTACTATGTCTATCCCCTTACGGACCCCATCTAGTCCTGTATAGACTGGGACTCACTTTGCTAACCACAAAATAGACAATGCTAGAGTTGCTGTACTATGTCTAACCCCTTCCGGACCCCATCTAGTCCTGTATTGACTGGGACTGACTTCGCTACCACAAAATAGACAATACTATAGTTGCTGTACTTTGCTGGTACAGCTGTATCCGGAAAACTACTAGTAGGCCTTATCCTCGACGCTACCCACCCAGATGTAGAAACATACATACAACTTGAAGAAGACAGAATCTCCGCACTGGAAGATGTGTCAAGAGACTATATATATGCAATGCACCTGAAGAGAACTGCTATCCTCAAATCTAAAAACCAACTATAATGAGCCAATAACTGTATATTTTATTGCATGTTGTCTAATGTAACTTTAGTTTTTAGCACCATTCTATAGCTGCACTATTCTACAGCTCCTAGATAGGAGGAAATATCAACAAAGAAGAAGAAGTACTATGTCTATCCCCTTACGGACCCCATCTAGTCCTGTAGTGACTGGGACTCACTTTGCTAACCACAAAATAGACAATGCTAGAGTTGCTGTACTATGTCTTACCCCTTACGGACCCCATCTAGTCCTTTAGTGACTGGGACTCACTTTGCTAACCACAAAATAGACAATGCTAGAGTTGCTGTACTATGTCTAACCCCTTACGGACCCAATCTAGTCCTGTCGGTATTGACTGGATTTCAATTTGCTAACCACAAAATAGACAATGCTATAGTTGCTGTACCATGTCTATCGCCTTACGGACCCCAGCTAGTCCTGTAGTGACTGGGACTCACTTATCTAACCACAAAATAAACAATGCTAGAGTTGAAGTCATCCGCCAAGCATAGAACTTGAAAAATTGCTGCAGGGACTGGTCTTTCAATGTGTTGGTGAAATGAATGAACTGACTAGCAGAACAATAGCGAAAAATGTTGGTGCAATCAGCTGTAATTACTTAAGTTTGATATTCATTTTCACAACTAATTTTTCATTGTTAATTTATTTGCTGAGGGGTGCAAGAGTTCATGGTTAGCTGATTTTGTTCTTGACCATGCTGAATAGAGATCTCAGAAATCGATCACCCTCATGGTATTTCAGAAAAAAAACTAACTTTTTTTCTTGGATATATAAAGGTAAACACCATATGTTTTCATAATTAAGCGGAAAAACACTCCTACGGATAACCAAAACACTTGGCCTTCAACAAGTGATCAGAGAAAAAGAACACTGATTGACCACATTTACACAAACATTCAGGACAGAGTAAAAGCAGGGACAAACAACAAGTGAAGGGGGGCAGAAAAGTGATAAAAGCAGACTGCCCAGGACATGTTTTCATTCTAAAAGGAACAAAAGAACTTGACAACAACAGGAAAACTAAAAAAACGAATTTGTTTCCTATTTGAATAGATTGATATCCAATATTTTTAAAAATCAATAAACCAAAAATAGCAAAATAACAAAGATTAAAAGGTTAAAAGCAGACTGCCCAGGACATGTTTTCATTCTAAAAGGAACAAAAGAACTTGACAACAACAGGAAAACTAAAAAAACGAATTTGTTTCCTATTTGAATAGATTGATATCCAATATTTTTAAAAATCAATAAACCAAAAATAGCAAAATAACAAAGATTAAAAGGTTAAAGAACAACCAAGGCCACTCAAGCAACTACACACTTGGAAGTGTCCTTGACGCCATTACGTAACGTTGATCAGAACACAACAAAGGAATATCCTTCAATATTTTCTAAAATAATGCTTAATTGCTTTGTCATTTTCAAAAAGAACAGTTCATAGAGACTGCATTACAAGTTTCAGAAATATCCCAGTATGAATGGGTTTACCCTTATGCTGCTGGTGCCCAATTTGGCCAATACAAACTGCTGCAAAAAAACTGAAAATGACTGAAACCCTGGCACGTGGGTACTCATATGAGAGTGCTTAGGGAGAGCTATCCAATGAATACCAACATTACAGGGTTAAGATTGTTTTCAAAAATCTTTGCTTTGGATGAAAGTAGCCTCATCATTGGAAGGCCTTAGGGTCAATGTAAACCCCTGCTAAAATCTAATTTGTTTCATATTTGAATAGAGCGATATCCATATTTTACATTCATCTCTTAGAAGTTAGATCCAGACCTATGTTGGCCTAGGTTAGATAGTCGATTACCAAGAATTTGAAAATCTGACAAACAAACATTTTTTTTCAAATACAAACATAGAAGTCGAGAAGAAATTATAATGGTAGTTTACTTGAATTATAAATTACAACTATTATAAATTAACAGTAAAGAATTGGTTGAATCAAGTATATCAAAACCTTTAAAAAAATACTTAGTTTTTTTAGAAACTGACATAAACATGATGTACATATAACTATTCTTTTTCACCGCAGTACTACATTGGAATTGTCTTATAGCTGTAAACTGGCATTAAATGAACAAGGTCTACAATCACTTCACGCAATAGCTCAAAGGACTGGCACCAGTCTATCTGCATCTTCGACCTCGACCTTGAACTTCAGTGCTGCTTCCGCATGCGTACGGGAGGAGAGCCACGGAAGTGTCGCTACATTTACAGTGATTTTGATTTTCCCTTTGTTTGCCAGTTTGGTTGCGTATGGTGAGTCAATCATACTGAGGATTTCGCACATCATTCAATGTGGAGTGGCAGTTGGGCAAATGAATCAGGTAGGTAGGAATTCACGTCCTCGCACCCGAGCAGATTCGTCAGTAAGTACACGCATAGCCATAGTGACAGTCCCTTGCACAGACTGCTGCCACAGTCACAGACTGTGACAGAGGGCTGCCACAGTCACAGACTGTGACAGAGGGACCAAATATGAAAACAATAAAAACGAAGATTTATTATACATTTTCCTCAAGTGTTGTTATCTGTAGAATCGTATGGACCTCATAAACAACATAATATGGTTAGGGTATCGTTTTTACCCCCCCCCCCCCCCCCCCCCCCATCCTATATGTTTACAGTTTCCTGCCTTTCAAACCCAGCCAGGCTGGAGGTGCTTCCTGGTCCGAAATCCAGTTAAATACACCTTTAATCCATTGCCAAAGATACAAACATGCAAGATTTTTATTGTTGGCGATGGGCAAATTTTACGAATACAGGCGAAAATGCCCTATATGCGAAAACGCCCTAGTCGAAAACGCCCTATTTTTCTTACTTTTCACAACAGTGTATTTCTTCTTCTTTTCTTCCTCCTTTCTCTTCTTTTCCTTTCTCGTTCTCTTTTTCTTAGTTATTTACGTTCATAGTCGAGTTAGTAGTAGCGTAGTTAGTGGTGTCCATTTTTTATTTGCAGGTTTATACTCTCAAGAGAACACACCCGAGAGTTGGATCTGGCCGCCGCCGTGGATTCATTTCACTCGTGTGTCGGCACACGCTATGTCACTTTGAAACATTGGAATAAAGTTCGAAAATGAGTCATTTCACCATTATAAATAAATATATGGCTTCACTCCACTCATCAACGACAAGCGGACGAGGAACAGCACATACGTAGATATATTTTAATTGCTGCTGGCACTGAAAGTTGACAGACTGTCAATAACAACAACTGTGACAATATCCATGAATTATATGGAGACAGTAATTATTATGACTGAACTTAAATTGACAACAACTGTCAATGACAATATCCATGAATTATATATCCATGAATTATATATCCATGAAAAAGTAGGGCGTTTTTGACTAGGGCGTTTTCGCATATAGGGCGTTTTCGCCTGACACCAATTTTACAATGGGACTTAATGAGCAGAATCAACATTTTGCGGAGTTGAAACAAAATGTATATTTATACATACAGGGGAACTTGGATATTCATGAAGGACCACTGTACGACGGATTTTTGCATATTACGGACGATATGCTTGGTCCCAGTCCGATGCATATCAAATATTTGTCATATGTATATGACGGATTTTGCATATGACGGACCAATTATCCTGGTCCCATTGAGTCCGTCATAACCAAGTTCACCTGTACACTCGGTAGTGCTCCTGAGATGTTTGCCAAGTTTGGATGGCAAAATCGAACGTTTTGTCACAGAAAAACGGAAAAAGTGGTTTCCAAACTTGAGTCAGACAGAATATATAGTGGAAGTGGCACTCAACAATACAAAATTACAAGCCCCTGCCCTGTGGTTTTTTCCTTTTTTGTTACAAAAAGTTCCTGTTTGACATCCAGACTCGGCCGTCTCATGAGCACTACATGACTGGAAATGGTCACATAGAACTTTTGAAAGTCACTAGATACAACTTTCAACATCAAGAGCTCGCTAAAACTCCTATGTAAAGCTGCAAGCTGGTGTATTATATACTTCCTTACCTAAATATCCCACTTTCATTTCCATGAAAACTGCTTCTATATTCTGTACGAGTGGAAATCTGAGAAACTGTCTCTTTATGTAACACCCCCTCGGATAGCTTACATGACAGGAATTGGTCATATAGAACTTTTTAAAGTCACTACTCACGTCATGGTCTTAGCCAGCAGGGCGTCTGGGTGCCTTTTTGGACACCCAAACCCTTAAAAAGAACCCGTCAGGACACCCAAATGTTTTGGTGTGAAATTTCTAAAAATGTCAATCTTAAGCTTATAAATGAATTTTTTCATCTCCTTATATTTCCCATGACATTGTTTAATGATACCATGCCCTATTTTGATGAATTGATACATGTTTATGGCTGGAATATGAGTAGAATGTGATCCCCCTTAAAACTTTGGACGCCCAAAAATTTTACAACTGCCAATTTTAGGCAACCAGTTTCTAAATCCTGGCTAAGACACTGACTCACGTTGACTTAAATAATGAACGATTTAATAATTTAATCTCGCAACTTATAAAATAAGGTATCGAGTCTGCCGTCAGACGTACAAGGTTTGAAATGAATAATCAAATAACGTTTCAGGCACCAACATAAATTTCAGAACAAACTTACCATGCTGGGCAAGTAGTTTATGATTTTAACTTACCCGACATCATTTTTGGCATGCCCGAAATAAGTTATAACATGTGCCAGAATGTCATGTATTATTTCTCATGGATTTAATGATTGTAAAACCATTTTATTTTGGATTTTGTTGCATTGTTAGCATATTTCTGGTATTTGTGCCATTTTTCTACATAAAAAATGTGTAGTGCTCAGAAGATCAGCTTGCCCATTCGGGCAAGTGAAAACTAAAATGTGAGGAGGGGTCACTTGTGCAGTGGGCGCACCATCCTTTGGCGGAAGGTTGGTAACATATTTAAATTTGTGTATGTACAGTAGAGCTGCACTCATGAACTCGAGAACCTCGAGCACTTGGGCAGACTCACCGTAGTCACCGAGCTCGAGCTGAAGCGGTTAACTCATGAGCTCATCTATGTTGGGAACACAAACGTAACATAGAGCACCTAACACACCTTTGTATAACCGGAGTGACTATTTATCGAACATCGCGGTGAATAGCGTCGAATTTATCACTATTTACCGACCATATCGTTGGCCTCTTCTCTCAAGATCTAGTGCTGTCGGAGGTGTGCGCCGGGTGTGTCATGCTCTATTTACCTAAATTAGTGCATATATATAGCGATTCATGTCAGGTTGTAGGGTTGTGGTTTCCTATATGGTATACATACATTTTTCGTGGGCGGGCAGAGCAAAATAAAGCAGCCTGGACGTATGCTGCTCTTTAAATAGATACATGACAACAGTCTTTAACATGAATCTCACCTATACTATACAAAATATACAAATTTAACTGGCATCTTGAATGGTGTTCATTATATACACACCAGTAGTTTTGTAGGGGATTTTACATTCAGATCTAGTTGAAATTTTAAAATGTGCCAGTTTTACCTCCAGTTCTATGCTATCAAGAGACCCTAAAACCCACTTCAAGAATTGCAAAGAAAAGTAATTGTTAAAAAAACTACAGTATAGTGTAAATTTATAGAAAAAAACTTAAAATATTAAAAATCTTCCATAGGTCATAGTGCTCACTAGGCTGTTCAGTTAATGTCTTACGACACTTTTAGAAATATTTTAAATTTTCCTGAATCTTTGCATGAGGAAATAACATAGCAAAGTGATCTACATTTCGGTAAATAGCTAGTGTTCTTCCGATTGTTCGAACATGCCAAACAGTGTTCGTTTGTGCCTCCGATTATGATCGAACGCAATTTTACATGTTCGAACAAAAAAACGAACATGGACAAAACTATTCAAAGAAATAGCTGGACTTTCAGTAGTCCTGCCGGTCAGAAAATCTGAGAAACAAAGTTTATTTACCTATGTATTGCCCCACCAAAGAGGAAACACTGCAGGACCGCTCTAGATCCACCTCTCTGAGCATGCCGCGGCGATGTTACAATGCCGCCATTGTTGTTTTGTTATCGGCACACCATAGCGCAAATGCGCATGACGCAATTACGCTAGTTTGTCGTAATACAGCTAGGTGTCGCGGTACCTTATGACTTAGGTAAATAGCAATGGCGGCACGGAAAACCATGTACACAACTTCGATTATTAATCGGTCATCGGTTGTTCAAATGGACCGATGATCGACTTGGAAAATCTTTACCGATTCCAAACACTATAAATAGCAAAGATTCACCCTTATTTACCAAGATACCTCTCGGTAAATAAGAAATTATTTAACCTTATTTACCAAAATGTTCGGTAAATTGTGCTGAATTAAACACTATTTACCGAGATGTTCGGTAAATGGGGCTGAAAATCTTCTTATTTACCGAGATGTTCGGTAAATAAGGCTGAAAGTTTTCTTATTTACCGAGATGTTCGATAAATAGCCTGTCATGTCTTGTTTACAATCTCCAATGTATACAAGCTGTGTTGAGTGTTATACTGACCTTTGCACCTCGTCAGCACATTTTAAGATCAAATAAACATGTCAATGTTACTAAATCTTCACCAGTGAGAATTTTTTTTTTCAATAGCTGGGCTGGAAAATAAATATTTATTTTTGAAAATCTGCGCGTCTGCGAGTTCACGAGTCAAAAGGGTGGTGAGGTCATGAGTTGATCTCCCTCCGTGAGTGCAGGTCTAATGTACAGTATAATCATACTTTTCGTCTCAACTCCGCAAATATTGATTTTGCTCATTAGGTCCCATTGTAAAATTTGCCCATTGCCAACAATACAAAACATGCAAGATCGCTCACATTCAGTTATTTTTTCAACATAAAGCAGGAGAAAAGAAAATCCCATAACATTGCGCTCAGAACACCAATGGAGCTCATTTTTGTTTTGTTAAGCAGATAAGATGTTTCTTGTAAATTAGGTACATAATGTGGGGTGCGCTTGTACTCATTAGACCACTTAAAACTTAGCAAAAAAACAGCATTTTTAATGAAGTTTTTAAAAGAAGAATTCTAAGGATATGAATAGGGTGCTTCCAAAAGGTATTTGATAATTCTACCTGTTGATCAGATGACCAGCATAGCAAATTTGGAGTATCAGACCAGAGTATTGCAAGTGTCCATACCATACCACCCCCACATAGAAAAGGTTGCTCCCCAGGGTCTTAGCCAGGATTTAGAGACTGGGTGCCCAAAATTGGCAATTGTAGAATATCTGGGTTTCCAAATTTTCAAGGGGTACCACAATATACTCAGATTTCAACCATAAACATATATTAATTTATCAAAATAAGGAATGATATCTTTATACAATGCCATGGGAATTATATGGAGATGAAAAAATTCAATTATATTCTTGAGATTGACATTTTGAGAAATTCCTCTCAAAAAAAATTGGGTGTCCTGAGGGGTGCTTTTTAAGGGTTTGGGTGCCCAAAAAGACACCCAGACGCCCTGCTGGCTAAGACCATGTTGCTCCCACACCCAGGGTCTTGGCCAGGATTTAAAAAATGCCTGTCCAAATCAGCAGTTCCAAAATTTCTGCCCGTCCAGATTTAGCTACTAATCCACTTCAAATCCCTATACCAGCTGCATCTGATAGCCTAGTGTGTCAAATAGGGTAATTTACACTTCTGCTACATCCTAGAAGATGGTTTGTTAGGAATATACTTGATTACTATCCCTCAAAAGTCAAAATTTAAAAATCTTCACAGACATTTTTACCTGTCCAAACAGTAGGTTTTTAGGAAACTACCTGTCCATAAGACAGACAGGACGGGTCCTGGCTTAGTCCCTGCCCACACTCCTAAAATGTAGGAGGTATCAACGTAACCAACGTTCAATTGGCCCCCAGGGCAAATGCGCCGGTGATATAAGTGCAGACAGGCTGATCTGACCAACTGAGGGTATAAGGTTTTCGGATATATAGGTCTCCGAAATTCCCCAGGGGGATGGGGGGTTTCCCCTTTCAGCTCACAGACTAATAAGCGGCCTTTTACTGGCTGTAGCTAGCTAACTTTTTGTTTGTGAATTTCACATGTGAAACTGAATTCACAGGATAGGAAATATCTAAACTACTAGTAAGCTAGCTAACTGGTTATCAGACTATCATGAAACAGGCCCCAACTTTATTCTCTCACAAAATCAGATGCGAGAGAGATTAAACTTGTGTACAATCTTCAAGTCGACTTGAGGGAGGGAGGGAGAGGGACAACATGTTTATTTTCAAGTTGCAAATTCAACAGAGCTGCTCACAGAGAGAGTGAGAGAGAAATATGAAGTTGCAATTTGATATAAGGGCCAATCAGTATATTTATTCTTTTATTTCCATTAACAGCAGACACTTGTTTAAGTTTCATTCAGTTTTTATACTTTTTAACTCTGCTCCTGCCAGGTCTGGATAAAGTCGGACCGTAAGATCTGGGGCTCAGCTGCCAGGTCTGACTTTATCCCGACCTCCCACAGAAACACTAGAAAAGACTGGCTTACCAGTCTAAATTACCCTCTTTTCCCCCCTCCACAATCTACGTGCCACTAGTCTATTTTGAAAGCCCCCTCTTCTAGCTTTATTTTGATACCAGACATGTGGGGATAGCCCCAAGTTTTGTTAGAGTATGGTGTCATTGAATTATAAGGTACTTAACCACCAGGCATTCTGCTGAATGTGCTGGTTTCAGGGGCATATAGAGCCAGCAAGGGGTCTGGCAGGACTAGAGTTAATAACATTGTACATACTTAATTTTCATGAAATGAAGGTGACTTTTTAAGGGAAATTTTCACAGATGTCATTAGGTGAAAGTTGAGCAATCGAATGCAATTGGAAAAAATGAACAAAGTCGATCAGCTAAGTGCTTTAAAATCAAGTTTTGATCAAGCTACCTACCAAAATATTTCATGCAAATTCACAGCATTATTCAGGATTCAGAGCGGTTTAAATTATCATGTTGATGAAATTGTGACCTAGATCTTTTGGTGAGGAAATTTCCAGGATCCACCCTGTTTATCTATGACTGACAGTGATGCCCCAAACCCTGATATTTATACTGTTTCTCTATTGACTATATGCAGGGTGCGACAATAACCTGAAAATGCTACTAGTCAGGAAGGGCTAGTATCTAGACTCTGAATCTACTAGCTCTACCTCAAGCACTACTTATCGTAACGCAAAGTACAAAATGCCATATTTATCCATAAAAAAAGATATTTTAAATTTTCATGATTCCTGACATTCTATTTGTTTGAATATATAACTATTTCATTTCATTGAGAATATCGGAATTGATGGCTTCATTGGGAGACAATGAACTGGAGCACTGGGAATACACAATTACCAGCATGGTATGAATTGCAGCTATGCATGAAGTAGTGGCTTTGTATTGTTTTCAATTCATGATATTTTAGGTATAATCTTTGGACTATATAAGCAAATTTTAGGTAGCCCAAAACCAAAATATTTACTACCAAAACCAAAATATTCAATTTTTTACATTTTGATGATGGACAGACACTTGAACAAATGTCTTTTAAGAAAAGAAGAGGTTTCTGGTCCCTAGGTTAGAGGTTATTTGTCATTCCTACCTGTACTGATATTTCAAGAGAGACCATAATACCTTTGCATCAATATCATTATAAGAATACATTTACTATTACCTGTATATGATCTGAGTAAAACACACCAAATGACACCTTTCTATATTGACTGAATGTGGTTTAATCTATGTATGTGACAAAAAACATCCAAATTTGTGAGGAAACTGACTACCTGAAATTCTCTTTCTCCTAAGTTATAAGATTGCTAACTCTTGCTCTTCTTAAAGATACTGTCCATTGAAAAAAAACATTGGAGATTTCAAAGTTTCTCTATAAGCCATATTTATATTTTCTTTTCCTTATTCTATTTTTTTACTGCCTTTTTAGATTCAATTTGAGATGGTAAAGCATAAGAGGATACAGAGTGGGGAAAGACCATTCCACTGCAATGAATGTGACAAGACATTTTCTCAATCTTCAGACCTGGCACGGCATGAGAGGATACACAGTGGGGAAAGGCCCTTCCAATGCAGTGAATGTGGCAAGGCATTCACCCGTTCTTATGATCTGAAACTGCATAAGAGGATACACAGTGGGGAAAGACCCTTCCAATGCAATCAATGTGACAAGGCATTCACTTGTTCTTCTCATCTGGAAAATCATAAGAGGACACACAGTGGGGAAAGACCCTTCAACTGCAATGAATGCAACAAGGCATTCACTCGATCTTCAGCTCTGGCAGAGCATAAGAGGATACATAGTGGAGAAAAAGCCTTCAAGTGCAGTGAATGTGACATGACATTCGCTCATTCTTCTATTCTGAAAATTCATAAGAGGATACACAGTGGGGAAAGACCCTTCCAATGCAGTGAATGTGGCAAGGCATTCACCCGTTCTTATGACCTGAAAATGCATAAGAGGATACACAGTGGGGAAAGACCCTTCCAATGCAATCAATGTGACAAGGCATTCACTTGTTCTTCTTATCTGGAAAATCATAAGAGGACACACAGTGGGGAAAGACCCTTCAACTGCAATGAATGCAACAAGGCATTCACTCGATCTTCAGCTCTGGGAGAGCATAAGAGGATACATAGTGGAGAAAAACCCTTCAAGTGCAGTGAATGTGACAAGGCATTCTTGCGGTCTTCTAAACTGATAGAGCATAAGAGGATACACAGTGGGGAAAGACCTTTCAGGTGCAATGAATGTGACAAGACATTCACTCGATCTTCAGCTCTGGCACAGCATATGAGGATACACAGTGGGGAAAGACCCTTCCAGTGCAATGAATGTGACAAGGCATTCACTCATTCTTATATTCTAAAAAAGCATAAGAGGACACACATTGAGGAAAGACCCAAGGCATTTATAAAACCTGATCTGGTAATAATTGTTCAGACTCACACAGGTCAAAGACCTTTTCAGTTTGATAAGTGTAATAAGACTGGTAGGGTACCATCTCATCCGAAGCAACACCAGTTGACATATCAAATGGCGTCAACTGACAATGCAGAACCACAGTTATCAGAACCAAGGGTTGTCATTAATGGACAGTGTCTCCCAATAAAACAGGAATTGGAGGAAAATGCTGGCAAAGTGATAGTCAAGCAGGAAAAGGGAGAGTGTCTCCAAATAAAACAAGAGGTGGAGGAAAATGCTGGCAAAGTGATAGTCAAGCAGGAAACGGGAGAGTGTTTCCAAATAAAGCAAGAGGTTGAGGAAAATGCTAGTAGTGTGATAGTCAAGCAAGAAAACCTTAATGTGTAACAATTACATATTTCACACCTGAAGTATGTTTGTAAGTAGTACTTACTCTGTAAACAACATTGTGTAACCTACAAAATTCATGTGGAAGTACAAAAGCTTTTGGCAAGGCTACGTAGGCTGGAAGCTGGTCATGGTCAGGTGGGCTCTTGATCTGCTCCTTGGTCTGACTGCGAATCAAAGGCAACGTAAGCTGATAATGATCAGTTGGACTCTTGAGCTGTCTGTGGTCTGACTGCGAATCAAAGGCAACGTAAGCTGCTCATGGTCAGGTGGGCTCTTGAGCTGTGCTATCTGCTCTGTGGTCTGACTGCGAATCAAAGGCAACGTAAGCTGGTCATGGTCAGGTGGGCTCTTGAGCTGTGCTATCTGCTCTGTGGTCTGACTGCGAATCAAAGGCAACGTAAGCTGGTCATGGTCAGGTGGGCTCTTGAGCTGTGCTATCTGCTCTGTGGTCTGACTGCGAATCAAAGGCAACGTAAGCTGCTCATGGTCAGGTGGGCTCTTGAGCTGTGCTATCTGCTCTGTGGTCTGACTGCGAATCAAAGGCAACGTAAGCTGGTCATGGTCAGGTGGGCTCTTGAGCTGTGCTATCTGCTCTGTGGTCTGACTGCGAATCAAAGGCAACGTAAGCTGGAAGCTGGTCATGGTCAGGTGGGCTCTTGAGCCATGCTATCTGCTTGTTGTCTGACTGCGAATCAAAGGCAACGTAAGCTGGTCATGGTCAGGTGGACTCTTTGAGCCGTGCTATCTGCTTGTTGTCTGACTGCGAATCAAAGGCAACGTAAGCTGGTCATGGTCAGGTGGACTCTTTGAGCCATGCTATCTGCTCTGTGGTCTGACTGCGAATCACTGGCAACATAGGCTGTTCATGGTCAGGTGGGCTCTTGAGCTATGCTATCTGCTCTGTGGTCTGACTGCGAATCAAAGGCAGCGTAAGCTTGTCATGGTCAGGTGGACTCTTGAGCTGTGCTATCTGCTCTGTGGTCTGACTGGGAATCAAAGGCAACGTAAGCTGGCCATGGTCAGGTGGATTTTTGAGCTGTGCTATCTGCTCCATGGTCTGAATCAAAGGCAAAGTGAGCTGGTCATGGTCAGGTGGACTCTTGAGCTGTGCTGTCTGGTCTGTGGGCTGACTATGATTCAACAGCTTTGTGCTAGTGATGGGAATCCTTGAAATTTTCTAACTTGAGTACATGCAAATTGAAATCACCAAAACTACATCAGACTCAAGCTTCTGTGCTTTTTATATAGCATGTGCGTACATATTCATGTTTACAAGCACAGGCAAGATGGCTTTGACATTGTGTCTGTTGCTTGAGTTGACCACCTTTTCCTGCCTAAGTGTCAATATAAGAAACAGGGAGCAAAGCTTCGAAGAGGTAGAGGAAATAAAAATTGACTAGGCAATACATCTATTATCATAAAAGGATTTTGCCTTAGTTGGCAAAACCCTAAGGACTGTATTTTGTCTTGAAGTTGCTTGTTGTTAACAAGTGACTAGATTCCGATGAATGAACAGTTTGGACACACCACTACTATGTGCTGCTGGTCTTGCTAGATATAGCAGTCTGGGGAGCACTCCTCCCCTACTTCACTTCTAAATAGGGCTGTCATTGGTAAGAAATATTTATGGCTGTCATTGGTAAGAGATTGACTTGATAATTGATAGCATAGTCTAAGCCAGCAGGGCATATGCAAACCCTCAAAAACCATCCTACAGGACGCCCAAATTCTTTTCAGAAGGATTTCTTGAATTGTCAATTTTATGCATACAATTGAATTATTTTCACCTCAATATAATTCCCATGGCATAGTTTACAGATATTATACCTCATTTCAATAACTAAATACATGTTTATGGTTGTAATCTGAGTATATTATGATTTCCCGTGAAAACTTGGACACCCAAAAATTTTACAATTGCCAATTTTGGGCACCCAGTTTCTAAATCCTGGCTAAGACCCTGATCGATAGAATAAATAACGATTCAGTACTTCGATTCACATCAAATTCATTGGACCTATTAATGGGATCTCCCCCAGCTGAGTTCGACTATCAATCTCCTGCAGCATAGAATTTTGGATTTTGTGAATCCTTAGATAACTGGAAAGAAAAAGCAACGGTTGTTGTGGGAAGTTAATGCTGTTCAAGCTGTGTTTTCCTAAAAATATGGACTATTTACCAAATTTGCATATTAATCGATATCTTGGGCCTTCTTTTATATTGATAATTAGTTCTTTTGTCATTTCATCAATTTGGGCAGTATCAATGACTCTCCTACTTAAAAATGACCTGACTGCCAGAAATGAGGGAGCACTCTGTTAATTTTAGTTTGGTAGAAAATCTGTTCACTATAGAATGTGAAATTGACACCATACTTGAATATTTTTTCATACCTGTACTGAACTGTTATTTTTCTAACGGAAAGGAAAAAGTGATAACAGAATGCTGAAAGTATCATGAGCAAAAGTGATCAAAGATTAGAATGAAGTCACTGACTTTTCTATGATATTTCCTTGCAAGTGTTATACCCAAATTTATTGTTATAACTTCTTATAATATGGAAAAAATATAGTTAATTGTGAATATGAATATAGCTGACAGCTTATTGATTTGATTCACCACCATACTTTCATGTGACCTACTGACCTGACACCTGGTGGAGAGTGCCAGAACCTACCAGTACTTCATGCATGTCTGTTGTTAGTGCAATTAAAAAGCCAACAGACACGAGTCATACTGTTACGGAGATCCATCTGCTTCATTTGAGAATTTTACAAGATAGAGGGAAAATTACATCATGAAACTTCACAATAATGTGTATTCATGTCTTATTGATTGCTTAGCATTTAGCTTATGATCTGGGGGTTTATTGAAACATGCTCAGCATTTGTGGAGTTTTTTTTAATTTTCAAGTGAATTGGAACACTGGGGTAGGCAAACAACTTACTTTAACGTGGGATTTAATCCCAACAATGTTAAATATGATTACCTATTATCATTATTCAACTTTTTTTTTTTTTTGAAGCATTTTCTTTCAAATCTCCACTGGCTGCACTAGGCCCACATGTAAAGTACATGGATATTAATGCAGTAGTAAAAAAACATAATAATACCAATTTTTGCTATATAAGGATGTAAGATTGTTTATTAGTATAGGGTCATGATAAAATATATTTTAGGTTGTTTGCCTGTAGTGATTTATCTGTAAATAAAATTGAAAGGTTTGAAAGTTATTGATTTGTATGTTTTGACTGAACCCATTCTTTACTGAGCAGCGACCATTTTTTTTACCAAATTTGCCAATTTTGCTTGAATGCTTTGATCTTATGACACTTAGTAGAGAACAAAAAAAAACTTTCGCCAAAACAAGAGACAAAAGGTACTAAAAATGGAAAAAATAAAACCTTGAAAAAAACTAGTCTGAAACATACTAAAAGTTTAAAAGGAACTAAGGCCAAAGAAACTTAGGTCAAGCCACATGAATCAAAACCTTGAGCCACTGGTGTCCATCTTGTTGACGCAATAGACTATAAAAGGTAGTTGGTAAGAGGAAATTAGGAGCTATTTTCTGGATGGGCAAACATTTTGGAATTGCTGTTTTGGCTGGCATTTTAAAACTCTGGCTAAGACCCTGAAGACCATTATACCTTCACTTTACAGCCATTGAGAAACATTTACTTAAGATGTATAAAACCTTTCAGTAATATCCCTGTATTTACTCTGAAATGAGTAAGAATGTCAAGGGTGTGGGTGTCTAAATGATTCCCTGCTGGCCTAGGCCCAGTCTATACTGTTCAATCTTGTTTAGGCCACTTTAATATGTGGCACAAAACATTTCATTTCCCTTCACGAGTCTGGCTTAATCCATATAACATTCAATATAATTATTAGAACATGATTTAATCCACGTATATGGCACACAAATCTATTTTTGTGATAAAATTGACTATTTGAAATGTTTTTGCTCAAAATGATCTAGGATTGGGAGTTCAGTACCATCTATGAAATGACCTCAAATCCTTTCTGGAAAGATGTTTTGAAGAGCTTGAAAATTTTACGAACAAAAGAGGCTTTTGTTTTTTCTGAAAACATACTGCTCACTCCTTTATGGTACAATCCTCAGTTGAGATTACAGATTAAAAAAAGATGGCTAGATAGGGGTCTCACTTAAAGACAAACGCCAACAAGCGCCACCGCACGCCAACAAACGCCACCGAACTCCACTGCACGCCACTGAACGCCAACAACAGCCACAGAATGCCAACAAACGCCAATAACAAATGTCTCCCGAAAATATTGGTAAACAACAAACGCCACTAAACGCCACTGCACGCCAACAAACCCCGATACCAAATGCCTGCAAAAAATATCGGTCAACAACAAATGCCACTGAATGCCAATGACAAATGCCACCTAGAAATGTTAATAAACAACAAAGGCCAAAAATGCCATCAAACACCAACATTAGAAACCTTTTGTGCATAGCCTAAATAAACCATTACCACCTCCATAAGTTGAATGTGTTTGAATCAAAATACAAAATTCGATTGGCCTTTTATAACAACAAACAATTGTACTGATAAGGCATTCCACAATAAGCCTTCTGTCTATCACGGGACAAATTTGACAACTCAAAGGCAATTTAATCTTTAACCATTTCATTGCTTGATAATTTTGCTATATAAAACAGACTGGCATTAAGGTGTATCATTTGAACTCTTTGTTTGAAAAATTCCTTCATAATTGAAGGAGATAATTAAGCAAATACAGGCGTCTATCACGGGACACAACATGGGGTGGATTTTTCGAAACATTTTTCACTCGGTAAATTCTCCTCAAATACACGCGCTATGACATTAATGCCTATCGTAATCCATTATGAAAATACTGAGCTTCTGCATGTTATACTTTAGATGGTAAAATATTCTGTAGTTATAAAGAAAAATTGAGCTTTTATGAAACAAGATCTGCTTATCGTGGGACAGTCTATCATGAGGCAAAAATTCCACAACAGTTTAAGGGTAACTGATAAGAGTGTCAGCACTCCTAACCTCCTAAAAACTTTTGTACAAGTAGAATATCTGCCTTTCTAAATGAAGATGCATTTACAATTTCATTTTAATTCTAATGAATAGTGTTTGTGAGGCATTTCATAGGCATATAATGAAAAAATTTGAATTTTATAAATTATATATCATTCTAAAATGGCTATCACTACATGCACAATTGATTCCATTGTACTTATAAGCATTTGTGTAATAACTTAAAATAACTTAGAACAACTAAAGACTACTATGTCAGCCGAAATACAGCTTTTTATGAAATTATGTCCCTCTATCACAGGATACAAAATGGAGGTGGATTTTTCAAAACATTTTTCGCTTGAAAAATAGTCCTCAAATACATGCACTATGGCATTCACGCTTAGTGTATAATCCATTACAAAAGTACTTAGCTTCTACTTGATATATTTTAGATGGTGAAATATTCTGTAGTTACATAGAAAATTGAGTGTGATATCCTGTGATAGACATGCAATGTCTATCACGAGACAGATTTTAATTGTCGTCTTTTCTTGATTCAGAGAGATTTTCTATAGGAAAACTGCATCACACTATTCATTTTAACTCATAGGACGAAAATATGTAAAGGCAGCATTCTATGTATGTGCATATAAGAGATAATAAAATAAGAGATAAAAAATGAACAACTAGGGCTCATTCTGTTTGATATTTAAACAACAATTATAGAACCTTAAGAAAATGAACAAAATGTCATGTCCCATGTAGTCTACACAAATTCCACTTTCGAAGTCAATAACTTATATTTGGGCGATCATAGGGAAAAACCAAAACCAGTTCTAAAAACTTTGCAAAGTTTTCTTTCAGATTCATGTTAAATGAACTTTGATTTCAAAGGATGACAAAATGAGTAGTCAGGACGAAATTACTGTGGAATGCCCCTTATACCGTACTGAATGTTTTCGAAAAACGAAACAACCCCACCCCACCTCAAAGTTTTTCTAATGCACTATCCCTCCTGCAATGGTTTTGATTTAGCTTGCAGGGTGCTGCAGACATGCACAAATTCAATTTCTTAATGATTCTGAACAACAATTTACAGACAACATAAAAGAAACAATTGAATTGAACTGGATTCAAACACCTCTTTTTCAAAAATGTCCAATTATGCACGTGTAAAAGAGAGCAGGCTATGCACAAAAGGTTTCCAATGTTGGTGTTTGGTGGCATTTGTTGGCGTTTGTTGTTTATTAACATTTCTAGGTGGCATTTGTCATTGGTATTCAGTGGCGTTTGTTGGCGTTCAGTGGCGTTTGTTGTTTACCGATACTTTTGGGAGACATTTGTTATTGGCGTTGGTTGGCATTCGGTGGCGTTTGTTGGCGTACAGTGGCGTTTGTTGGTGTGCAGTTGCGTTTGTTGGCGTTCAGTGGCGTTCGGTGGCGTGCAGTGGCGTTTGTTGTTTACCAATATTTTTGGGAGACATTTTTTATTGGCGTTTGTTGGCATTCGGTGGCGTTTGTTGGCGTGCAGTGGCGTTTGTTGGCGTTTGTTGGCGTTCGGTGGTGTTTGTTGGTGTTCGGTGGCGTTTGTTGGCGTTTGTCTTTTAGTGAGACTAAAAGACAAACGCCAACAAACGCCACCACACGCCAACAAATGCCACCGAACGCCACTGAACGCCAACAAACGCCGCCGAATGCCGACAAATGCCAATAACAAATGTACAGCCAATTACTGCTCATGATTTTACCATTTACCTGTTTGATACTCATATAGTCCAGTAGCCAGATCAAGAAAAGGGCTCTATTTTAGAAGTTAGGTTAACCCGAGAGCTAGAAAATTTCAGTTGGTATCATGTTTTAGGCCCACACTTCAGACTTCAGAAGTGGTGCACATCTTTTTTATGGGGTCATGTCTTAGACACCCCAATATATGTTAAAAGGCCCCAAAATGGTCAAAATAATAGGTATAGGGGTAGGAAAGGCACTCTAAAACACTCATAACTCAGCTTAAACCAAACATAGGGATGAGTGTTTGGTATCAAAATGTTGGTATGAAAGAGGAGTATCTTTTGAAATAGTAAACACATAACTAACTCAATCCCATGATGTAATAAAGGTCATTCAAGGTCAAAATGGCTGCCAAATCAAGAATTTCGGATTTTCCCATATTCTATAGTTTCCGTTTATAAACTTCTCAGTTTTTTTGAAGGTATGCATTTCTCTTTTGTAGCCACTTTTTCTAAAGGAATGTCTTTTAATGGAATTATGCAACTTTCGAAGAGAGTTGGTGTGTAGAGCACTACAGTCTATGATACACTGCTCAGAGCTAGGGGACATGAAGTGGGCTGCCACCCATTTGAGTCACAGCTGATAGCAGTTGAAAAACATGGCTGCTACCAGGGGCTGGCTGAGGCTGCTGGAAATACACACATTTCTCCCCTCATGGGATCACTAAGAGGAAAAGGAGGACAGCATCCTACTCTTGAAGTGTATTACTTTCATATAAGCTAATATGTATGTGAGCCTTTAGTTCCCTTTTAAAAACATTTTTTTTGGAATATGGCGCCTTTTGCAGAGTAATAAAGGATTATATTAGTCAAAAAGATTTAACCATACAAAATCCAATTGACCCTGTAAATTCATATTTGAATATTGTTTTGTCGTTGGACAAAAAAGGTGTATCAAATATTTATAAAATTATGTTGGGAAACCATAGCAACATTCTGTTGGAGACCTCAGACAAATGGAATGAGAAAATGAATCTGAACTTATCATCTTTTTCTATAGGGAGATCCTTTAGAAATATTACAATCATAGATGATACATACCTTAGATATATCCAATTTAGGACATAACATCGAAGATTTTATACAAATAATATTCTTCACAAAATTGGAATAAAGGATTCAGATATATGTGGTCTTTGCAAAAAAGAAAAAGACTCAAATGAACACATGCTCATTCAGTGTGAGGTCTCCAACACAATTTGGACAAACTTTCAGTCCTAGATTCAGGAAATTGGTATTGAAGATTACATAATCTCAGATGAAAAAAAAATTCTGGGTGATTTTAACTGCTCATATTGGGTAAATGCAATAATACTTAACACAAAAAAGTGTATTGTCATTGCAAAGATTAGAGAAATCAAACCAACTCTATCTTATATAAAATCCAGTGTAAAGAATATGCACAGCTATAAAAAATTCAGCTTCCAATTAAAAGATAAAGAAAAAATATTTATCCAAAGGTGGGGTATATATGCAGAAAACATTGAAAACTGATCTTTTTAAAAGCAACTTTATTGTGTAAAATATACAAATATTTTTGTTACATTGTAACCTGATATCACTTTATGTATACAACCATGTAACACTGTCATTTATGAATGTGAGCCAGTTTTACCTGGCGCCAAGGAAAATAAAAAAAGTTTTAAAAACAAAAATCTATGAAATAAGGTTCATTGAAAATAGCATGGGCAATTTACCCAAATGTTTGTATGAGTCAAATTTGTAATTTGTTGTCCTAATTTTAACTTTTTTCTCTTTATTTTCAGATTCATATTGGTGAACCGAAAAATTGTGCGACTGAACATCACCTCATGAAGACAAAAATAAGTAAAAAGTTCTTCATTTCTTTATCTTGGAGAGAGAAATCAGGTGATTGACTCGACTGAAACTAGTTTTGGGGCAACTGTTTTCAAGTATAACTGGGACAATTCTCAAGTTATTTACCCATTCATACCTGCATCAGCCAAAAAGGTCCACGTAAAGTTGGTGTCTTCATTCTGAATGCAACTTTCGGATATATTTGCAGGGAAAGTCCTGAGAAAAATTACTCAGAAGCAAACTGACGACTGACAATTTCACATTGTATTTCTTTCACATATTTAATAAATAAATAAATTTTATTTCATAATCAATTATTTGCCATGTCTTCAGATAATATAGATCATGTGCATTGGCATGAAACAGAAAACCCTTATCACTGTGATGAATGTAACAAGTGGTTTACAAAGTCTTCCAATCTGATACAGCATAAGAGGATACACCGTGGGGAAAGACCCTTCCAATGCAGTGAATGTGGCAAGGCATTCACCCGTTCTTATGATCTGAAACTGCATAAGAGGATACACAGTGGGGAAAGACCCTTCCAATGCAATGAATGTGACAAGGCATTCTCACAGTCTTCTACTCTGGTGAAGCATAAGAGAATACACAGTGGGGAAAGACCCTTCCAGTGCAATGAGTGTGACAAGACATTCACTTACTCTTCAACTCTGGCACATCATAAGATGTTACATACTGGGGAAAGACCCTTCCAATGCAATGAATGTGACAAGGCATTCACTGTTGCTTCTGCTCTGGCTAAGCATAAGAGGTTACATAGACCCTTCATGTGTAGTGGATGTGACAAGGCATTTATACAATTTTCTGTTCTTGTAACACACATGCGGACTCATACAGATCAAGGACCTTTCCAGTTTGATAAATGTATTAAGACTGGTAGGGCACCATCTCATCCGAAGCAGCAGCAGTTAACATATCAAAAGGCGACAACTGACAATATAGAACCACAGTTATCAGAACCAAGGCAATGGGTTGTTGTTAAGGGACAGTGTCTCCCTATAAAACAAGAGTTGGAGCAAAATGCTAGTAAAGTGATAGTCAAGCGGGAAAAAGGAGAGTTTCTCCCAATAAAACAAGAGGTGAAGGAAAATGCTTGTAAAGTGATAGTCAAGCAGGAAAGGGGAGAGTGTCTCCCAATAAAACGAGAATCGGAGGAAAATGCTAGTAAAGTGATTGTTAAGCAGAAATATGGAGTGTCTCAGTAAAACAAGAGGTGGAGGAAAATGCTAGTAAAGTGATTGTTAAGCAGAAAAACCTTGATGTCTAATAATTTCATGACCTTTGTCTGAAGGAAGTTTGTAAGTTGGAGGAAAATGCCATTACTTTCATTATTAAGCAGAAAAGGGACAGTGTCTCTGAATAAAACGAAAATTGGAGGAAAATGCTTGTGAAGTGATTGTTAAGCAGATGGAGAGTGTCTCAATAAAACCAGAGGTGGTGGAAAATGCTAGTAAAGTGATTGTTAAGCAGAAAACCCTTGATGTCTAATAATTTCATGACCTTTATCTGAAGGAAGTTTGTAAGTAGTACAGCAAACAACATTGTGCAACCTAAAAATGCATATGGAGGCACACAAGTTTTTGGCTAGGCAATGTAGGCTAAATGCTGGCCAAGGTCAGTTGGACTTGAGCCGATGCTTCCTACTCTGTGGTCTGACTGCAAATGGAGGGTGTCTTTAAATTCTCAGTAATTTGGGACACTTTTATAATAACACTTTTTGTGGGTTTAGGGTGGTCCATGTTTTTTGAAAATACCTTTTTGCTATATCAACAAGATTTACAGCTAGGTCCATAGTTTATGAAAAGGCAACTGGCATTAGATTGAGGGTTGTCCAGATTTTCCATTAATCATTTTTCAAAATAATTATGGTGGCCCAAATTGCTAGGGTGGTCTAAATTACTATGAATTTACTGTATGTACTGCTTGTCTTGCTTTATATACTGGTCCAGGGAGGTCTTCTCCTGCATTTTACTTGTAACGGAACTGACTTTCAGGAATGAGGAAGAGTTTTGTAATAAGCATTATTGAATTTATATTGAAAGGTCAACTTCCTTTGAGGTTACCTTTAGATAACCTAAAGGTTTAAAATGAGGGGTACTTTGGCCCTTATTGAAACCTTGAATCACTAAACCTTAAGAAGTGATATGTTACCAGGCCAGTAGCTAAGGAGAGAAGGAAAAATAGGGGTAGGTTAGAGCTGCACTCACTGAGGGAGATAAATTTATGAGCTCACCACCATTTTGACTCGTGAGCAAAGGGACGTGCAGTTTTTTTGATAAACATTTAATATTTAGCTCAGCAGTTGAGAAATAAATACATTGATGGAGATTTATTAATATTTACTTGTTTATTTCATTTTTAAATGTGCTGGCGAGGTACAAAGGTCAGTACAACACTCAACAATGCCTGTATACATTTGAGATTGATAATCAGTGATAAGAAAGTGTTCTGTGCTACGTTAGTGTTCCCTACATAGACAAGGCAATGAGTTGACCACTCTAACTCAAGCTCGACTAGTCTGGCTTCAGTGCTCAAGTTTGTTAGCAGTGAGTGCAGCTCTAGGTAACCTTTTTAATCATAACTTCAGTGATATTTGTACAATTTCCACAAATGAGGTCTCAATTAAGAAATCATTGAAATGAAGGCATATCATATTACTTATGGAAATTCCCTTATTAATGCTCAGAAGTGAAACTATCTCATATATTACTTTAGACACTTGCATGTATTTAGAACTCTTTTTTGATTTGATTACTGTATAACTGGTAATTTTCACAGACTTTTATTTTTTGCGCTCCCCATATAAATAGCTATATAGTATTGAATAAATAGTTGAATGCACAAATATAAATACCATCCAGCAGAGCTGTGAAGCGAAATCTTTAGCACTCCAAAATAAAGCTGTATACAGTTTATCAGCCGAGCAATTACCTCAGCAGATTGGATTTACAACAGTCATGGACTTATTGGATTATACCATACATCGCTCTACTCATTGCATATATTCTTTATGGATATTCATATAGGAGTATATTCTTCAATAGAAATGTTGTGAAAGTTATTACAAACAACCTGTGACCAAAAAAAAAAAAAAAAAGAAATGTAGTAAAACATTATGTTGCAAATGCTCTCTAATTGTCTTATTTTATCTAATTGTACTGTTGGAAATGCTCTATCTTCATTATTCATATTTGGAATTGGAAAGCTCATGATTGTATTTATTTGAAGAGCAACATATTAACTAATAAAAAAATCAACAAATCTAGTATCATTTCAATTGTTCTTCATTTCATTTCATCTATGCACTTTTTAAAAAAAATGCCAACTATCTCACATCTCTACCTTAAGGTTTATTTATTAATGCCTATTAATGAATTCCATTACTTAATATGCCCAGGTGTTCAACATATTTGACCTAAGATCATCTGTCTTTTGTCTTTCATCAGATATGCAATTCTGTATCTGAAATCCAAATCTGTATACTGTATATCATGTTAATATTAGAGCAGTTTGATTAATGCATACTTTGCGCATCCCTGGAGTCCACATTGATTAAAATGCGCACCATTATCTGGACATTCGATCCTTGTTCTTGTATCGTTTAACGTGACATGATAGCTTATCAAGTCCACACAACCTGTACTAAGTTCAATTTCTATGTGAACATTTTGCACACTAGAGTGTGATGAAACATGCCGGTAACCACTAATCACTTAATCAGAACTACTGATTGCAACCAGGTGTTTGAGAATGAGATTGTACTTGCCTGTTTCTTAAGCCGCATCTGGCATCCCTAGGGGGGTGACCCGCTATAATGTAGCAGCACAACCCTTCCCAAGAGCCGGGTATACTGCTTACCTGATGCCCCCTACACACAGCTTGAGCTGTCGGCACATAGTTGTAGTTATCAATGCACAATCATTAAACTGCGCATCAAATGCAGTTGTCTGCCGAGCGCATTATTTTATATGCGCAGTATTAACACGGTATACAGTATTCTTATTACCTCTTTTAGCTGAATTGAGAACTGTCCATGGCCATATCTAGATGTGCTAAGAGCAAGGTAATCTTTACTATGTAGAATCCCTACGGACACCATCTAGTCCTGTATTGACTGGTACTCACTTTGCTAACCACTAAATAAAGTCATTGGTAGTAGAACAATAGCGAAAATTCATGGTTGCAATCAGCTGTAATTACATAAATTTGAAATTTATTTTCGCAACCAATTTTTCATTATTAATTCATTCACTGATGGGTGCAAGAGTGTACGGCTCATGGGCCTGTGAATTGAATTGAATGGACAGTTGCTCTTGACCATGCTGAATGGAGGTCTCAGGAATCAATCTCCCTCATAGTATTCCAGAAAAAACTAACTTTTTTCTTGAAGATATAAAGGCAAATAAACAGCATTTGTTACTTTCATTATCAGGTTGTTTATTTTGCTGGGAATTGGCCCTGGGTAAATAACCTGTTGAAAGTTTTTATCTATTTTCTAAAATGATGGCCTTTTGAAAAAGTTTAAATTGTTGTTTTCATAAGCATAAAAAGCACTGTCCAACGGATAACCAAAACACTTAGCCTACAAGTGATCACAGAAAAAAACATTGATTGACCACATTTACACAAATGTTTAGGACAGAGTAAAAGCAGGGAGAATCGGAAAGTAAAAGATGCAGAAAAAATGGAAAAAAGCAGACCACCCAGGTCATTTTCACATTTTAAAAGCAGCAAAATAACTTGACGACAACAGAAAAACTAAAAAAATATTGAAGCGATTTTTTTAAGAATCAATAAACAAAAAATCAAAAGAACAAAGGAACTTAAAAACAAGAAAAACTTGAGGTGAAAGAAGAACCAAGGCCAAGCAACCTAAAGGGCAAATGCACCATCATGACGATTTAGGTTCAAAATGTGCCTATACGCGTCACCTTTCAATTAAGACCACCCGCAAGTCTGTCCTCCTCAGCACTCCTTAGATATGGCTTATGAAAGTTAGTAAAAAACTGGCCTGAGTCTGGGCATAGAGGCTGACATTACAGGACAGAGCACAAATTTAAGCCCAATTTTGATTGGTCGAGAGATAACAGTGGCAGTCACTTCCAGCCACTGATATCTCTCAACCAATCAGAAGCAGGGCTGGCAGTCACTTCATGCCACTGATATCTCTCGACCAATCAAAATTGGGCTTAAATTTGTGCTCTGTCCTTTAATGTCAGCCTCTATGCCCAGACTCAGGCCAGTTTTTTACTAACTTTCATAAGCCATATCTGGGGATTGCTGAAAAGGACAGACTTGCGGGTGGTCTTATTTGAAAGGTGACACATATAGGCACATTTTGAACCTAAATCATCATGGTGGTGCATTTGCCCTTTAACACTTGGAAGTGTCCTTGATGCCATTGACGTCCCTCTTGTTATTTCTATGTTTGTAAAAGTTGTGTTTTGGCCCAGTGGGGCAATTTTTTAGAGGAACCATAGATCTAATTAGATCGTTTGGACACTGTGGGTCAAGAATCAATAGTTTTCCTTTGTATAACCCCTTGTTTTCTTCCACATAAAGATGGGTCCAGGATCCTTCAGTATGGCCATTAGATTCCTAGTTATGTTACATGGCTATTGTTTACCCTCTAAGATCCTGGGGCATATCCTAAGGGCTTATTGATCACTTAGGTTTGAGCTTGGAAATTGGATTAAGTAACTCCTGACCATTTTGTACCACCCAAAAATCCTGCACTTAGTTTTGGATTACAAAATTTTAGGGATATTATATAAGAAAATAATGTTTATCGGAATGTTTATTTTGCAAATTAATACTAAATTGCTTCGTTATTTAAAAAAAAACAGTTTATAGAGACTACATTGCATGTTACAGGAATGTCCCAGTATGACTAGGTTAATTTAACCCTTATACTGCTGGTGCCTAATTTGGCAATGGATGGTTTAATGCGAATCCCTGCTAAAAACGAATGTTTCATGTTCGCATAGATTGATATCCTTCTTTCATATACTGAAACAGATTTAATGCAAATGCCTGCTAAAAACAAATTGGTGTCTTATTTGAATAGATTAATATCTATTATTTATATTCGGAAACAGATCAAAATGAAATATCCTGATTAGTAGTGCGCAATTAAAAATAAGATCAAGACCTATGTTGGCCTATGGTAGATGGACGTTTACCACAAATTTAAAAATCTGACTTAGTACCCAGGATTGATTTTTTACAAGCAAAAAATGTTGTTGTTTTTTAAAGAACAAACATAGAAGAAATAATTATGGCAGTTTCCTTGAATTACAAGTTACAGCTATCATAAATTAGCAGTAAAGAATTATGTCATAAATCAAGTATATCAAAACCTTAAAGATTAAATACATTTTTTAGAATACTTTTTTGTATTTTTAGAAACTGACATGATGTACATATAACTATTCTTTTTCACCACATTACTACATTGGAATTTTGCTATACTGTAAACTGGCGTAAATGAAGGACTGCTTCTTAGATTAGCGCCAGTCTATAATCACTTCACGCACAAGCTCAGAGGACTGGCATCAGTCTATCTGCATCTTCGACATTAAACCCATTAACCTCGAACTTCGGGGCTATTTGCGCATGCGCATAGGGGATAGCCGCTCAAATGGAAGTGTCGCCACATTCACCTGTCCACAGTGTTAGTGACTTTCCCTTTGTTTGATTCAGTGGCCGATGCTGAGCCAATCTTACTGAGGATTTCGCACATTATTCAATGTTGAGTCAGGTAGGTAGGAATCACGTCCTCGCATATGCACCCCAGCAGGTTCGTTAGTACACGAATAGCCATAGGCCTAGATCAAGCAACTCTATCGGTCCAGGGTCATTACACCCACCTACCCGAACGGCCACCTGCCAGAATGGCCAATTTTCGGGTCATTATGGCCACCTACAGTGAGTCATTATGGCCAACTCCACAAAAAAGGTGATATAAGGCAAGCTAATATTAATAATGATTTAGGAGGAAGAGATAGTCAAACTTACATGAATTAAGTCACTTGATGAGTGCTTTTAGGACTAATAATAGAGGTTTTAGGCACAGGGGCTTGTATCGTTGAGTGCCACTTGCCAGTAGTCACAGCCGTATTAGTAATATAGACTCTATTTCATAGTACCAGCCTCAGACTCACGAGTGACCGCTCAACGATACAAGCCCCTGTGTTTTAGGAAGGAAAATGGGTCACCATTGTTTGGACTACTCACAATTGTCAAGACGTAGTGTAAACTTTGAATTAGAAGTTTAGGGTATAACTAATAATGATTTTATGATATACGAAACTTTTGTGGACTCCTGTGTTCTACACCATTATGGGTGGTCTTGGGATTTCTGAAACAGACAGAAGAAAACTAATCAACTAAAGTTCATCATATTCAAAATGAAATATATATCAGCAAACCAGCATATCAAATTTAATTTATTGTGGGTCTTGATGAGTGAAGTCAACAAGCAGGCACTCGTCTGTATTAGTTACAATTTACCCCGGCAAGTCTCTTCTAGCCCTAATTCAGAATGTAATGTGTCTAGTGTGTGGATTGTGTTCTAGCCCCTAGGTTTGAGAACGGGGCAGATGTTTGGTTTGACGTTTATCAAACCAGGTCTAGTTTGAATATCTTTCGGCAGATGGTGCTTTTCGAGATGTTTCACACGCTAATATTACGATTCGCTAATATGGAAAAATGGATCAATTCGCTAAATTTAAGCACGCCAATATTTCGAACTTTACAGTATTAAATTTAATTCAAATCCTAATTGAAAAGTGATTTTTGGTTAGTTAGTCTCAAAATGATCATAAAGAGAAGTTGCTCTAGAAAGCATGAAAGTTCTCAAGAAAAAATAAATCAGCATCCCTAAGTTTACCAGAGTATCACATTTGATTGAAACCTAATGATTGTGCCATTGAAAAGTAGAAAATTGCATCCTCATACTTCATCTATTTCAATTCTGATCAAGCATCAAAATTAATAATAGTGCCAGGAAGAAGGCTATACGATCCAACAAATAGATTTGTAACCATTGAGGGTACCCCCATATCAAATTCAATTGAAATCTGACGATTGTCAACCGAGAAATAAACTGAACAATATCTGTTCATTTGATCACAAGGAAATGTCCTCGCACACTTCGTCTTCGATAAATGGTAAAAAATAATCATGTTGACAAAATAGTTAATAACAACAGGCTAACAAATAGATTAGTTACCTTTGTGGGATCCCCCATACCATATTTTACTGATATTTAGTGCTCATCGGCCGAGAAAAAGGATTGGACAGTTTTTTTTCTTCTGACCACAAGAGGCACAACAAAGGAAATGCACTTGCACACTTCGATAATAAACGATCAAAAATATTCATAATCGCAAACTAACTGAAAAAACCGTCTGAACATACGTGTGCATGAACAACTCCTTTTTTGATAGACACCAGAGAAAACTTGGTAGAATACGTACTTTTTCCAAAAATTCTTAACTGACTGTGTATCTTTTTTATTTTTCATGGCGTCGTGTGTCCTTCAGCTTTGCTTAAACACGACAATAGCCATGCGCACAACACTGCTGCTTAGTTGTTGTTGTAGGCACCGTCTCCAATTTCTGGAGGCTCGACTGACATTTGAGTCAGGACCAGGCAGCACTCTTTGACTGCAAAAAACGTTCTCTTTGTTTGAGTCTCTCTTCAATTATGATCTCTGCTCTAGTGATCCTATTTGTGCCATTGCTGTATAGGTCATCTATTTTTAGCCCTTCTGACTGACTCAGCACTGAGCACTCGGTAAAGTGACTATAGTCCTCCCTAATGCAGCCGCACAGTGGGCATGCCACATCTCCATCACTCCCCCTGTAATATGCATTCAGGCCTATCATTTTGAGTCGATAACTGAGTGCGAGGGAGGCTATCCTGGATGGCATTTCATTTATATAGTCCTTTTTTCCATAATGCTCTAGGTCTCTTATTTTTTCATGAGTTTGTTGTTGTTCTTTTAGCTTTCTCTGTAAGTGTTTTGCAATTTTCTCTTTCACTATCTTCTTCCATTGATGTTTTTTCATTTTTCCGATATCAGTTTCGTCAAGATGTTGGAGGTCATATTTTTCTAGGATTGTCCTCATTTCTGCTTCCCATCCTTTCTAATGACCACCGCTAGTTGGAGAACTCATGTTAACTTGTAAATTTCAATTGGCGCAACCGTGTCGCAAATATTCTGCTGTCGCATTTTTGAAGGCTGCTGTCGCAAAATTCTGCGACAATGCGACAGCTTGGACAGCCTTGGCACATAACTCACTGGACAGTTTCCCTCGAGTACTGGGGAATTCAACTCAAGATTTGTACTGCCGAGTGTTTCGAAGCATTCGCCATTTAATAAGGAAATGAGGTCAAGAGCAGTAAATCATTGGCTCAATAGAGAACTTGTCTCATGATGCGCCCATTTGTAGAACTGGGGTTCTTAATATCCCAGGGGTGGATCCAGGGGGAGTTTGAAGGGTTCGTCCGAACCCCATCCTGGCTGGTGAGTTACTTTTCACCACTACGCCACGGTCGCCACCTGTAGACGAACATCAGAACTATAGATAGTTTTTTTTTAGCTTCGGGCACCAGTTCCAATTGCAATTCTTGCCTATCTTTTGTTTCGTCAGACCTTGGGAAGCAAAGGCAACGAGCTGATTGGTGTCCGACGGGAATGGGCCTGAGTGGATGAACATCCTCTTTGAGGGAATTATCTGCTGTTTATGGACAGATACGCAACTACGGTCTGGGTGTTTGATTTACAGACTAGGAATAGAATAGTGACTAAGTGTCATTTTAGCTAAGAAAACCTTAGGTTTGTTAGGCGAGGGGGGGGGGGGGGGGATTTCGCCAACCTCTCAAACTTCTAGATCATTTGATTCCTTATTCTTTGTCTGGGGTATACCATTAACCTTGATTTGTACAAAAAATGATTAAAAAACAAACTGACCAGGTGGTGAGTGAAATTATCTAAGAATACAAAAACTTTCAACTTAATGAGCTATAGGAAACTTTTATGCTAAATCAATATGTCGGATCCAGGGGAGGGGGGGGGGGCTTCGAGGGGTCTCCCTCCACCCTGTCTGGTGAGCCACTTTGCGCCACCACGTCACTTGTGGACAAGCATCAGAACTAAATCCTTTTTGACTCCCTATAAATATATGGCTTAAATTTGTGCTTTTTTGAGAACTCATGCAAAGAATTCAAAGTTTTAGGTTTTATTCATGAAACTCAGAAACTGAGACCATTTGATGTAAGTGATCTCTTCTTCGTGCTTTGGAAGCAACATGTTTAACTTGAATGAAATATCTTATTAAAGGCGGTTCTTCCCAAAACATCTGAAGATGGAGGACTGCCGGAATTGATAAACTTTTAACCCATGCATGGGTAGGGTGCTTCCATTACAAACAGTGGTGGGGGATTGACAGAAAAAATTGCCCAAGTAGGACCAGAGGTATGCTTACATGAACAATTCAAAAGCTAGGGGTGTATTTTTTATTTATGGTTACTTTTTATGTGCAGAACTAGAAATCAATATTTCTATTGGAAACAGAATGCTTGAGTATTTTAAGTTGCCTCATATTCAACTTGAATGTTGCATTTTATTGACCCATGGTGGTGTTTTCAGAAATGATTTTTTATTGGCGCCACCGGTGTCACTTTTCAGGACTAAATTGAACCCCCCCCCCCCCCTCCCTTCTCAAATCCTGGACGCTTAGTGCCTTAAAATACGGCTGCAAGCCGTTCCCTTATTAGCAAACTCTGAAACTGGCACCCTCAGCTAATGGGTTAGACGGCATCATTTCTAGCCAGATCACGTGGCTAACTATATCTGCCCTGAATGAAAGCGGATACCAGAAAACACACATTTTTAACATGTAGTATTATATTAGCAGGGCTTGCAGTTTTTTTCAATGGAAAGGTTCCCATGTCCGTGTCAGGTGCGCCTGTTCTTCCGTGCACTCTTTCCTTCAAATTCCTACACACCATATGCTGCGAACGGCAGCCAGTCCTCACAGCGTACAAAAGTAGTGCATGCGAGCAAAGGTGGGAGGTCTTTGCAATCTTAAGCTTTTCACACTTGTAATCAAGGAAATCAGTCTGGCTATATTTGCATGTATACCATCATTTTATAGTCCTATGAATATATACACATTCAGTTCTCTTGTACTAAATGTATCATCCTTTTTTGGCGAATTTGACATTCTTTGGTTTCTAAAATGTTTGTATTTTATTGCAGGATATCGGTTCAATGTCACATCTATTGAAACGCAAGCTATCCCATTTGCATTCTACTTTGACATCTGCAACAAGCTAATCCCAAACCAGGTGTAGGTGGTGATCGTCAGCCACCCTGCCGAGAAAATCCTGTCACCTATGGCAGCATCCTACACCTGTGGCTTCTATCAGATACCTGTACTGCCAATCACAGCCAGAGACATCGCCTTCTCTGATAAGGTAGGTTATACCTGTATCAATAGTTAATACCAACATACTCTAGGTGCACATCTGCCTATTGAGGTTGAACCCAGAATTTCGTAGTGCTCATTGGTGCCTGTTCTAGTACCAATATTTTAATAACACCTAATAGAAATAATCAATTAAGAAATCTGAACATTAAATCAAGCTGAAAAATATGTATGATTCCCAACACATGTCATGATATAGCCTAGATTGGCAGAAAGAGAGAGTACTGATGAAACATATTCTTCATTTCTGCTATGTTCAGAGTATCCACCAGTTGTTCATGAGAACAGTGCCCCCCTACTTTGACCAGGCCTTACTGTGGGCCAAGATGGTGGAGTACTTCTAGTGGAGTAAGGTTCTCTTCCTGCACAGTGCAGACCAGGAGGGAAGGTCCATGCTTGTCTATTTTAGTGATCAAGATAGCACATCAGAAACATGCATAAATCTACAAAACAATTAAAGAGTTGATACCGCTGGTGTTACATTCTTTTCTTTTCTCTTTTTTATCTGCATTTCCCCTTTCTAGAGTGGATGATTTTACATTGATACTATGTGTTTAATCGAGGTCTTTTTTCAGTGTGTTCTTCCTCCTTTTTCAGATTGAGAAGTCTGTTCAGTTTGTAACTGGCATGAGTAACTACACAGATGAACTGATGGAGATCACCACGGCTCAGTCCAGAATCCTCCTACTCTATGCCAGGTAAGTCACAATAGCACACTTGTGGATACAGAGGGGGTGTTTAATATGGTTCAATAAACACCCTTTTAAAATTCAAAATGTTGTTTTTCTTCCTATGAATTGTCATTGTGTAGATCTGTATCTGCCCTTGCTCCATTTCTGTGCTTGCACACTTAACTGTATACAATGGCAAGTGAATTAGCTGTCAGACATAAAAATCCACATTCCTAGAAACTAATTGGTTGAATGTATGGAATGCATTAAATTAATAAAATTTATCATTATTTTTTGCCGGGCAAATTGATTTTTGAAAGACATTAAAATTGCTATCAACTAGTCCACATAATAAATTGTAGAATATGTATGAGGTTTCAATTTCTGTGCGGCAAGCTGATCATATGCAAGGCAAGGCAAGTTGATAATTGTTATGAACTTGTCCAACATAGCAGGGCTCGACATTAACGCTTGTCCGATTGCCCGGGGCAAGTGCGAGCGTGAAAAAAACGATTTCGGGCAAGTTAATGGCTGACTTGAAAAGCCCGAACGGTCAAGCTAGTATTCCCACTTACTTGTGCTCGAAATATTGCCAACTTGATCATTGCGCCAAGCTAGTAGCGCAATCGATAACCCGAGGAATTATTGATAAAAGTCAAGATAAATACTAACCACAACGCCACTTCTAATAGATCGTTATACCAGCAATCCCGTCCGGTAAATAGAGCGCCATTTTGAAATTGACCGAAATCACGTTCATGGCGAGATCATCAACGTGATTTCGGTCAATTTCAAAATGGCGCTTTGTTTACCGGACGGGATTGCTGGTATAACGATCTTTTAGGAGGGGAATAGAGGTAAGTTCGTTGCCGCTTCCATATTACATGTAGCAGCATACCCACACACAACCTGAAAAGTTTCGTATTTGGTACATTTTTCATGACATTTTTCCTTTGTTATTTGCCGATGTTAAGTTACGTAATTATTGATTCTTATTGAGTAAAACTAAGATCTCTGCCGTCATTTTGGAATAAAAAACCCTTCACAGTGATATTGTCATTCCAAACTAGGATGTCACTGTGTAAATTATAAACAAAGTGCAAATTAACATTTTTCTTTTGGGCAAGTTGATTTTTATTCGGGCAAGCAAAACTTGGGGTCGCTCTGCCCGAATGGGCAAGTGCCTTCAAAAGTTAGTGTCGGTCCCTGCATAGGGAGTCAATCTAAATAAGAAACGGCACCCCTTTGGATATTGTTTACTTAGCAGTACACTATTACCATTACTGATAAGCAGGGTTCAATTAGAAAAAAAATCCACCTTTGCCAGTCTAGTAAATTAGTGAATAGTAACACTTACATTGATATCAATTGATATTCTGTTTCCCAAGCTGATGGCCAGGAATTCTAACAAACAAAATCAGTGCAAAACATTTTGCAATGAAAGTCCAAGTGGAGAGCCTTGCATGCAAGTAATGTATCCGAGTACGTACCCTCTGTGCAGGAATTTGAATATATCTGCAATTTTGCTATGTTTAATAGGTATTCTTGAAGGTGCTAACCTGACGTCATCACACTGGGAATGCTCGATTCGCATAGCCCGGCCTAGCCAACGGACGCGGGTTTCGTAGCAACAAACGACTAGGACACAAGAGATCCATTACCCGGATAAGCACCCGGGTGAGAGTCGCATACACAGGCGGCCATTTCAGGGAAGGCTTCCACGTCGAGCTGTCACTGTGTCACCTTACATTTCAGGAACTTGCAAGTGAGTAAGTTGCTTATAAAATGCTTCTCAACGCATGCAATGAATGATACCACCACCTATTTCAGCGATTGTCTCAATAAATACACTATATTTATTTATAAGCAGCGTCTCAATAAATACACTATATTTATTTATAAGCAGCCGCATATAATCAATTGTAATCAAGCAATCGGTAGCTCACTAGCAGTTTTCTTTTGGTGAAATGAATTTCCTCCAGCGCTGTGGTTTGACACTTTCAACACTAGCGCTAAAAATGAATTGTTGCAATTCTTGCATTTGTCCCATTTACCGCGTATAGGACATAGTTTTTAATCGATAAAATGATAAAGCAAATGAAATTTATTTGTGAGAAAAAATACATATTTATAATCTATGGAATAAATAGAGCAAACAACATGTCAACAGTTGTTTTGTGTTTCATTTTTATTTCTTTGCAACACACCACCACAAAACATCACTGAAACTAAAAAAATATACTGGCGGAAATGCATGAAATGGTGAAAACAAGCATTCAGATTTTTTCTCGCAGCACTGTCTTCAGTGCCAGCAAACAAATATTTACAAATCAATGAATAAAAATAAAAGTTATACAAGCAGGTTCCTATCATTCTAAGGAATGACATACTATTTTTTGTTCTATAATTATTTTTTTTTAAGTTGATTTCTCGAGTTAAAGACAAAGTTGGTTATTGATCTTCTACATTTTTCTTGCTGCAATCACGGTTCAGAAAACATTTCGAATTATTTCCTTTTAAATTCATTGATAGTTTTATAATACAAGTAAAAAGGATTGTCACATATATTGCTCAGGTCCTCATCTACAGGACTTAATATTTTTTGGGGTTTTAATTGGGCAAAATTGGTGATTCCAGGGTGTAATCTTCAAGGACTATTTTCCAGACAGGACCACAATGCACTGCTGTCCAACCCTACAGCAATGTTTTAAAACAACTCAGTTGGGCAACAATGTTACTGTCAGGCACTGTAGCAGAACAAGGGTTAAGGACACATCTAGTTGGATTAATCATACTGCAAAGTTTAGATAAAAGTGGAATATGTTGGAAACTGATTTATTGGGGAATGGGTGTTGTTCATCCGTGTCTGACATAGTAGTAACAAGGATTCTATCAAGTATATTTGTGTAAAATTTGGTGCCTCTACTCTAAAACATAAAGATTTTATGAAGAAATTCCCAAAATCGCACGTTTTTAGTCATTTTTGAGTAAATATGCCCCAAAACAGGGTGTTCATCCCAAATGATTCAATGTTAACATGTTTAATCTTAAAGAGCACCCCAAAATATGTAAGATAGCACTGGTCTGGTAGAATCCTGGGGGGGGGGGGGGGGGGGGGGGGGTGCACTGGAACCCCTCCTAGCCAACGGACTACTTATGACATGTCAAATGAAAGAGGACAAATAGGGCCAGATGAAGTTTTCTCAAAAATCAAAAACTTTCGTTTGTTATGACATGGCAGCCATCTTGATTTTGTCGACATCTTGCACATTACTACAAATTACATGACCAATGGTCTCAACACGTAAGGAGTGAACATATGTCACGTCCACGTGACGCTCTCGTTACTAAACTCATCCTCCACATACGTCTTCCTCACTCTGATTTCCCACAATTTCCTTCCCTGAAACATTCCAGGTGGACCACAGACACACAGTCTCCTCACCTCTTGCCATGCCTCAACGAAAGGTCCGCAGTGCCTGCTCCATCTGCGGAAACAAACACCACAACCGCCGAACGTGCCCACTACTGCGAAACCCAGCCAGTGCCACAGTCAATAACAGCCAGAACAGCCTTACACCATCCTCTTCACAGGTTAGTCCATGACAACTACCGTAATTTCGCGTGTATAAGACGCACTTTCTTACACAAGTTTTTGCACTCAAGTAGGGGTTGCATCTTATACACGAAGCTAGGGATCTAGGGTGTTTTACATAGAGTCCCAAGGCCACTCGGAGACTGCCTAATTACCTAATTATAATCATAATGTAGCCACGATGACGTCCATCAATGTTTGCCGCGGCATTTACAAATTGTAATTACCCTATCATTCCCAGCTAGAAATTATTGATTACAATCAATATCTTGCCCATGGGTAATCGACCCAGAGTGATAGGTATTCACAATGTCACTATTATGTCGTATTGATGTCACATTTCACTCATTTCGAGATGAGTTTGACTGGTTTTCTAGGATAATTCACAAGTAGTTCTCCACAATATTTCCGAAAAGGGGGTGCGCACTATACACAAAGCTTAGGTCTATACATCAATTTAAAGGCCTGAACGATGGGTGCGTCTTATATACGGGTGCGTCTTATACACGCAAAATTACGGTATTTACTCCCATGCCATTCCCTACCTATACTTATTGGACCTGCACAGCCAGCAGGCACAGCACACTGGTCAATGTCTGCCAATACTGCAAACCCATACTTACTACCTGGGCTCATTTATAACAAGCAAATAACTTGTGTGTCGCTACTCCTACTGTACTTGCTATCCTGAAGTACTTGGGAGCTGCCACTTCCCTATGTCTCACCAGCCTGAAGGCCAGAAAAAATGCTCACAACCTTTTAACCTACAGTTATTTCCCTTCCCTTATATCTTTATCTATTGTTGTTTATTGTTCTCTCCTTCATACTTTTTGTCTTCTGTTTGCTTTGCGGAGTGATTGCCTCAACTACCCTTAGGCCTATCTTGTAATAACCCCATGGAAGAAATAAAGATTACTGGTATATTACATTACACTTTCCCTGTCTCCTTTTCTAGGCACAGCTTCCTGTAAACACCAGTGCAACTTTATCGCCTGACCAGGAACACCTGCAAAATGCCCATCAACCGCTGCTGCCGCCACCCGTGGACATCAACCCCCCGCAGGTCAGTACAGCCAAATTGGCCCATGCCTATGGTCCTTTGTTATTGCTTCAATCAACATATCGCAGCCCACTCAACTAATGTACTTGCGAATAGTGGTGGGAACGATTGCTCGTGTGCTCGCTCGTAATCAACAAATTATGAGTGCTCCAGCCAACTTGTCAGCTATCGCGTCCTGGCAAGCTCAACCTCTAGCACACCACAGTGATAACTACCACACAATCATTACACAATAACAGACAACAGGTAACCAGCAGCCTTTATTGCAATTACACCCATTTGCAGAGAGGGACTACACTCCCACTTCTGTGATGAATTGTAACAGGTACTATACACCTTTCATTACACAAACACATACCGTATTACCCCGCATACAACACGCACCCCATAGATAATACGCACCCCCTCCCCAAGTCCCTTTCCCATATGTAAAATACAATGCCCTGTTTATAACACGCAGGCGGAGTTGTGGAGTGGGAATCTTGACCCCAGTACCGTAACCCGCATTGATTCAGAGAATAAGAGGCTTAAATCGTACAGTGTTTATAGTGCTCAGAGTCACTGTGCAAGTGATACCAATTAACAGTACGGGAAAAGTCTATTTTTAAACATGATCTGGGACATCCAGGGTATCAGAATGGCAATCATCATAACTTCGTCATGGTGACAGGCCAATAGACAATAGGAACCCACCAACGTATGTAAAATGTTCTGGTTTATGTACCCGTTGATAACACGCACCCCCTCCTAGACATAGGTGCTGCAGTGTATAAAAGTGCGTGTTGTATGCGGGGTAATACGGTACTTCCGGACAGAGACCACACATCATGGCTTACCATGTGACCAACCGTTTCACAGTGGCCAGGCACCTAATTCTATACTTAGATCTGACATATGCCTGTCACACATTGCCACTGTCACACAACCATCTGACGGACAGCAGGCATCTTTTCCTGTCTCCTTGCAACCAATACCAACACAGCTAAGAACTAAAGACAAGTACCAGTCACATGTGGGTGGTGCCCTTCACCTGTCAGCATTCTCCAACCTGTTAAGCTACTTTGGACAGGCAGGACACTCCCATGCCGATGCTTACACAATCATCTGGACAATTACCTGACATCTATTTCCCTGGTTACTTCGGACAGATATCAGGCTACAGTCACTTAATCTCCCTGACATCTAAAGCCACTGACTTCCTGTGTACTGCCACCATTGATGCAACCCTACCAACTTGCCAGTGGTCGCCTGCCCTGGATGAACAACAGTGTTGTGTTTACTAACATGGCCAGGTAAGAGATCCCCATGCCTATGCTTTACTTCACTGCCTGACAAGTAACTACTACCACCCAGGTCTGCCTATGGTCCATTCAAACACTTGCGAAATACCATCTGACTCGGCTTATTATCCCTGCTTATGAATTCCACACAGCGGTGCCCACTACCCCCCCCCCCCCCCCCCCCCCAAACAAAATCACACTCTCCAACTACACAGGCCACATGTAGGCCCTTCATTACAGATACTCCTGCACTTTTTGGGCCTTGCAGACCGTTTCAAACTTCACACCCTTTCGGTTGGAACAGCAGCCTACTTTTGGCACAACAGCTGTACCGACTACACAACCACACATCCACCAAATTGCACAGCTGCATTTCGCAGTGTCTTCGATGCCCGCCCGACCAATGTACTGCTGAAATGAAATGGCCGATATTCGTATCGCTGAAGTTGCACTACGATAAGCAACTTGCGCAACCTCGCCGGCACGTGGCCAACTGACTACTGAAACCTGGCGTGAATATGGGGAACTACTTCTTCCTTCATTGTGCAAGTAAATGCTGGGTGTCAAAAAGGTAACGCAACGACGTGGACATGAAATTTGACATCTCACTTCTCTCATCTATGCATTTGCTTACCTATTTCGGTGCCCTTCACTGTCAGGATAGCCAAATATAGAACCTGCTGACAGTTCCGACCAACGCAAAAGGCCATCATTTTGAAACTGGAAGCACGACAGCTGCATGCCAAAGATGACATTCGCCAGGTCCAATCCATGGCCAGCCTAACATTACATGACACCAAAAACAGTAACAATATGCACAGACACTAGAATTACGATGGCAATTTCCATGTCCATGCATTTCCATTGACATGAACACAGTACAGGGTACAGATGGCCAATGCATGGCATCACTAGTATCGTATCGCCCGTACCACATTTTCTTCCCTTCCAATAATCGTAACAGCTGTTATTGAGGTACGATGACACTCCTACTTGCATTATTGATCCTGCATATCACCACCTCTGTGATTCCTGCTAACATATGCTATCTGCACATGTCCATACGTACCCTATCCTACTATTCGCACGCATATGGACAGCATTGCATCCAAGCTGAACATGTTCCATGCACAATCACATCCAACTTGTGCTGCTTTTCAGATATGTTCCTTCAGATCACCAATCAAAAGAAATCGCGCCCTACCAATGTTTGAAAGACAACCATGCAACTACAAATCCTCTCCATACCTCCATCTCTCCCACTCGTTCCAGACATTGCCACACTAAAATTTCCTGGGGGAAGATACACACGTTATTGGCCACAGACACTACATGCTGTCCTCTTTCCTTGCAGGAACCACTGCCTGTTGTGCACAATGTTCCAGAACAATTCCTACAGCAGCACTTGCAGCATGGTCAACACTTCCAGCCGCCGGATGAGCATGAAATGCTTAACCTCCCACAGGTCAGTACACCCACATGCCACTGCATTACTTTCCTTTCCAAACATCAGCAACACCGTACCATTTGTGTTACACTACCCTCAAGACATACTGCCCACCACACACAGTACATCCACCGGTGGCACCACAATCTGTACCTATATCCACTTCATGACCTCGCTATGTGACACATGCTTCAAACAGCCTTATGTGCCTTCCGGAACCCCTCCAGCACACAGTTGAGGTACTACAAATATACTCCTCAGTACGCTTCGCATGGCAGCCACTGCCATGCCAGGACAACTGCCAATATAGTCCAAAAGTCCCATTGTTCAACATGTGTTGCAATCTACCATGTTACAGGTACACTCCAGTGTGACCTCATGCTTCTTCTTCAAACATGTGACTCATGAAACCGCAACACTTACCATAATTACTCACCAATAATACAGGGTTCTTCGCAATGTTCCTGGGCAAAGAAGTCAAGGGCCCCTACAATATAGGCAGCCACTGACATTGGTTTCTTCACATCGAACTTCTCATCCTGGTCTGATTCTTGAACTGTACCCAACACTGCTGCCACCTGTGCTCAGTTAATGCATCTAATTATGTACCTTACATTTCAGTAATATCCACCTGTGAGGTGATTCCTTTGTCTAACTGCTACATTACTATCTGGTAATAGACAGTTTATGTAGGCCACAGTTGGATATCCCTGTGGAACAAACCATCAAACGTTTGCTTTCAACGTGCAACTAACCACCAAGTCTTTACTTTGCAATAGAAAGCCTAAAGTGAGTACTTCACAAGAGACAGAGTTACTGTCATGCTTATATATTAACTTATTCTACCTCTTTTTCCTGCTATGTTCCATTTGATTTCTTTACATTCCACAATCAATGGTAATGAGCTTCAACATAAATTGACTAGGTTTGCAATACTAGTACTTCTGTTTGTATTTCCAAAACTGAAATATAGTGAAAAAAAAGCAAGAGTGCATTTTCATCCTCACAAACTCATAGTCATTCAGACACTCACTTCACATCATACCCAAGAGCCATCTTCTGCTGTCACAAATAACCGCTATTCAGGTAAGCACAATGCTGACCACTGTTTCTCTTCATCTGCCTAGACCATGGGAGTACTGCAGAGACACTTCACATCTCACTGACTCTGAATGGTGGATATTACAATTGCCAATGACCGTAAAACACTACATTACTGGTGAGCAATGTCTCTCGCGGCAAGGCCCTCAAGCCATTACTAACCAGTAATGTTGTGTTTTTCGGTCATTAACTATTTTGCCACACTGGTCAATGATACAACGGAAAATAGAATGTCAGATGAGTACCATTTCCACTGTGTCACGTGTCCGATTTTTCCCAATTAATTCCACTTTCGTGCACACATCCTTCTTTTCCATATTCTTCAAGGAATTCCTTATTTCATATTAATATTTTCCCTTTTCCATTTGTTCAATGGACCCTGTATAATCGGAGCTTCCTTTCGTAAGAACACACGCTTCATCCGGTGTTAGGAAAAATGGGGCAGATGTCAAATTCGTAGAAAATTTCAAACAGCATGTTTGACCTGCTTGATCCCGCTGTGGAAAAAAACATAAAAACAAGTCCGCTGGTCAGCAGGTGGTTCTTGAAATGCAATGATGCGCAACAGTTGATTTTGTATGTTCTCGTGAACTTATTCCTCTCTCCTTTCTTCCGTTTGGTGACACTGGTGACACAGGCTGGTGCTTAGAAGTGGTCAAAAACAGAGTGCATCTTGGGATGCATGGAGGCCCTCTATGGCTGCCTCAGGACTGTTACTTGCTGAACTTCTGTAAGCTATAACTAAATAGTGCTGAGGAGGACAGGTTCGGGGGAGGTCTTATTTGAAAGGTGACACATATTAGCTCATTTTGAACCTAAATCACTCTGATGGTGCATTTGCCCTTTAAGTAGACATGCCCATAAAACATTAATTCGGAAAGACCTTTTAGGTTTGTGAAATTGCCCATGGAAAATTTGATATTGGCGTCATCCTCTTGTGAAGTAAGGGCCTGCGCCCAATGGACTAGCGGTAAAGTGTTGGTCACTCGAGCTAGGCATTGTTTCACCTCTGTCCATGCGAACTTCCGCTCGCAAGTCCCGCCTGGGGTATGTGGGAAGGCTGCCAGTGGCCTGGCGTAAGGCGGTGGTTTACTCCGGCCACTCCGGCTTCCTCCACCAGTAACAACTGGCTACTCACGATTAAGCCTACAACGGCAGAAAAAGTGACGATAATCAAAATTCCAAATTCCTGTTACATCTATGTCAAGAACATACGCTTCATTCTCATACCTGACAACACTACTACTACACTTCACTCAAACCTTCATTACTACAGACATGTTGCAACCAATACAGCTCCTCATCAAAATTATCCCAGTTACCACTTGCACCCCAACTTTTCAATACAGGTAACCTTCCACAAGTCAGACTCTTATAAGTCAGATATTCACCTAAGTCAGACAGATTTTGTGGTTCCTTCTCTATCAAATCAGTGTTAAACTGCTCATGTTAGTGGCATTTCGCCTAAGTCAGATGGAAAGTCCTGAGCCAACTTGTCCCACTTCTGCAAGCTTACCTGTATACCACCGTCACTGCCCAAATGCACCTCCAGTAACACACTTCCCATTTGTCCTCAGGAGTCTGCTACTGAGGCAAGACAGCATACTTGGACAGCTATTGCCATATATTTAATGCACAGGAGCAGTAAGAATAACCCATTACCTTCACAAGCAAGACATGTCGTTGCCTCAAATTAAGGAGTTGCTCATACACTGCCATCTGCACATAAAGTCAACTACATACCAATGACAACCTACACCTCTTTAAGCAATTATTACTACGCAACCTAGCCGTTCAGTTCAATGTGGATGTCTCCTAAGACACGGACCATTAGATATTCCTGGCCGACCATGTATATTTTTGAACAAAAAATCTGGCCCTGAAATTCTTGGAAATAAATTTCCTGCCCCTTGACAGCCTGCAGAACAGTTGAAAATGCTACTTTGTAAATACATTTCATGGCTCCGAAATGGCGCGCAAAAAAACTTCCGGCCCCTTAATAGCGCAAACAAAAAACTTACTGCCTCTCACAACATTTTCATGGACCCCCCCCCCCTGGATATTTTATGGTCCGTGCCTGAATACATTCCTTGCACAATGTCCTCAAATGGTGGCCCAGTAACATGTTGGTCTAAATGCCACCTCCATGTTTGCAGTTTTCGGGCCAATATACTGCAACTTTGGCAAGTCCCCCATTGCAGAAACTGCCAAGTGCATTGTCATTAGCTGCACATCCTGAAGATAACGCTCATGCATCATCCCACAGTTAATACTCACCGACACAACACCAGGCGGTCATAAGGCTGCTCCAACTTAAGCATCTTCCCTTGCCCTCCCTCGCGCATCACCATTTTCCGCTTGCCTGTTGCTGCTTTCTTGATACATAGTATCTGGCCCATCACCCTGACATTCTCACCTATAAAATCGCTGTCCACAGCCGAAACTGGCACAGTCCTCACTCCTTCTGCATTCACTATTTCCATCGCTTCTTGCACGTGACCCTTGACAATCAGTCTTGCCAACATCTTATACAGGTGGAGCTTTGTTGCTAGCCTAACTGTGGAAGTCACTTCACGTGTTCTTGCTTGTTACCACATACACGTCCAATAACCGGCAAAAAAACAGAGATGTATTTGCAACACAAAACAAAAAATCATACAAGTGCATGCCTCTGACCATAACATTACATTTCCAATGTACACAGGCAGTGTGCAAAAAATCGTCTCACTCATGCACAGTGTACCTAGGGAATCATACCATCATAGACACATGACACTCATCCTCCCATTCAGCATCCCCCACAGCCATCTATCTGCCATACTCAACTTGAACTCATACTGCACCGCTACATCCTCATTCACCCAACATTGCCAACTTAAAATGTCCTGCCCCATGGAGTTACCACATTACCTCGATGCTTTCCATTTCCTCCTACAGCGGCCCTGCTCATGTGTCCTTAAAGGCCCCTACTTCATTGCAACCAGTGATGCCCTGTATTTGGGCCTTGGATCCGTGCGCCGGCCATCAGTTTCGGCGCACGGATCCCCACAACCACACTACAACAAGCCCTATTTTTGCAACCGCGGGCGCCCCATGCAAAACAGCGCAATTTCCCTCCTGAACAGTTAATATAAGCACCTATCTCACAACCTCTTGCATTGGGTTATTTCACTGGGTCCGCCCCTGAATCTAATGTGTTGGGAATCATGCACCTTGTTCATTTTTAGTTTTAAAAAAACTGTTTAAGGTATTACATTTAAAATTTATTGATTGAATAGGAATCTTAGCTTTCCACAATATGAAAATCTTAACATCTGGCCACGGCCAGTACCTTTTGTCAATAGCATAGAGTTGATGGGAGAAGTCACAGAATGGAAGAAGTGTGGCCATTGAGCTACTTCAAACAGACAAGATTCTAGAAGTAAGCAGAGAAGATTACTTCAGGAATTTGCATATAAATTATATTATTGGTCTTTTTTCTAAAAATGATTAAATATTTTCATGAATCCTGACATTTGATTTGTTTGAATATTACTATTTCATTCCATTAAGAATATCAGGAATTGGTGGCTTCATTGGTAAACAATGAACTGGAGCACTGGAAATACACAGTTACCAGCATGGTATGAGTTGCAGCTATGCAAGAAGTAGTTGTTTTGTGTTATTTTTCAGTTTATGTTTTTGCATTAGGCGATGGACAGGCACTTAAAACCTCTTCTTTTAAGAAGAAAATGGTGGCCAATTCATTGTTTTTGAAAGGATCAGGATTTTGAATGTGGATGCTGAAAATTTTTAAATGGGTAATCATAAACAAATTTGATGGGCAAATTTCAAGGAGTATCAATATACCTTCTCATTTATTAAAGTGTATAATACCTTTTGCGAATGGTCCCTGTCAGTCTTAGCCAGCAGGGTGTCATATTTCACTCTCCATGCAGATACGCTACGTACTTCCGGTTGCGCATTGATCATGTTTTGGCGGATATGGATACGATCGTTCATAATCTAAAACCAATCGCAAACTTTGGAAATCTAAACATTCTCATTGTTAACTTGTTCATTCTTGCTGCCGCACGCCACTTATGCATTGAGTTATACTTGGTGGCCGATATTTGGTGAAATGTGTCCTTGGATGGATCGGTGGTGGGCAAGATTCCCCAGTAATTATTTTGTAAATCAATTATAGTGGCCGAGATTCCTAGGGCAGTCGAGATTTCCGAGAAGTTATGGTAAATCCTGCTCTCATGTAAAATGTATACCCATGCTGCCCCTAAATGATCTGTTGTGGGTCTTTTCAGCTAGTACACCATTTCTTTTCCACAGTCTTAACCCTTATGCTGCTGGTGGTTAATTTGGCCAATACAAAATGATGCAAAAAAAAACTGAGACTGAGACCATGGCACATGGGTACTCAAGGAGAGCAACTGTATAACGGGTAATGTTAACGTGTTCTTGATATTCCAGAATTTACCTAATGGGTTTGAGATTATAAAAATAGAAACGTTAATTGAGCTGGCATATGACCAGCGTTTTTGTTCTGCACATACGCATTCAGCACATAAACGGTAGTCTGCAATAAATGTTCAGGAGCCAAAACGCTTGATAGCATTAACGCTTAATTTAGTATCAGTGCAGCTGGGTGCGGGCTGGGAAAATTTAAAAAAAACGGGAAAAAGTTGAAATCATCATTTTTCGGGAAATAAATGTCCCGGGAAATATACCCATTATACAGTATCTAATGAATACCAACACAACAGGGTTTTTAAATCTTTGCTTCCTTGTCCTATATTAGAAGAAAGAAGCCTCAGCATTTGAAAGGTTAGCGTGAAACACAGCTGCATGGTGGTCCCTAGCTTAGAGGTTATTTGTCAATTACACCTGTACTAATATTTCATGAAAGACCTTAAAACCTTCACATTGCAATCATTATAAGGATGCATTTACTTATAGCTGTATATAATCTGAGTAAAACATATCATTCCATATTCACTGAATCTGGTTTAATCCATCTATGTGACAAAGAACATCAAAAAGAAATTCTCTTTCTCCAACGTTATAGGATTGTTAACTCTTGCTCATCTTTAAGACACTGTCCATTGGAGGTTTACAAGTCTCTCTATAAGCCATATTTATATTTTCCTTTCCTCATTCCAATTTTTTACTGCCTTTGTAGATTCAATATAAGATAGTAAAGCAGAAGAGGATACAGAGTGGGGAGCAGTCCTTCCAGTGTGATGATTGTGACAAGGCATTCACAGATCCTTCAGCTCTGGCACAGCATAAGAGGTTACATAGTACGGAAAGACCCTTCCAGTGCAATGAATGTGACAAGGCATTCGCTCATTCTTCTAATCTGAAAAGTCATAAGAGGATACACAGTGGGGAAAGACCCTTCCAGTGCAATGACTGTGGCAAGGCATTCTCTCGTTCTTATACTCTGGAAAGTCATAAGAGGATACACAGTGGGGAAAGACCCTTCCAGTGCAATGAATGCGGCAAGGCATTCACTCAATCATCAGTTTTGGCACAGCATAAGAGGTCACACAGTGGGGAAAGACCCTTCCAGTGCAATGAATGTGACAAGGCATTCATTCGATCTTCAGCTCTGGCACAGCATAAGAGGTTACATAGTGGGGAAAGACCCTTCCACTGCAATCAATGTGACAAGGCATTCACATATCCTTTAGCTCTGGCACGCCATAAAAGGTTGCATAGTGGGGAAAGACCCTTCCAGTGCAATGAATGTGACAAGGCATTCACTCAATCTCCAGCTCTGGCACAGCATATGAGGTTACATAGGGGAAAAAGACCCTTCCAGTGCAATCAATGTGACAAGGCATTCATTCAATCTTCAGGTCTGGTACAGCATATGAGGATACATAGTGGGGAAAGACCCTTCCAGTGCAATCAATGTGACAAGGCATTCATTCAATCATCAGCTCTGGCACAGCATAAGAGATTACATAGTGGGGAAAGACCCTTCCAGTGCAATCAATGTGACAAGGCATTCACTCAATCTTCAGCTCTACAACGGCATAAGAGGTTACACAGTGGGGAAAGACCCTTCCAGTGCAATCAATGTGACAAGGCATTCATTCAATCTTCAGCTCTGGCACAGCATAAGAGGTTACATAGTGGGGAAAGACCCTTCCACTGCAATGAATGTGACAAGGCATTCACTCGTTCTTTTAGTCTGGAAAATCATAAGAGGACACACATTGGGGAAAGACCCAAAGCATTTATACAATCTTCTGAACTGGCATCAATTATTCGGACTCACACAGCTCAAAGACCTTTCCAGTTTGATAAGTGTAATAAGACACCATCTCATCCGAAGCAGCACCAGTTAACATATCAAAATGCATCAACTGACAATACAGAACCACAGTTATCAGAACCAAGGCAATGGGTTGTTGTCAAGGGACAGTGTCTCCCAATAAAACAAGAGATGGAGGAAAATACTAGCAAAGTGACAGTCAAGCAGGAAAAGGGACAGGGTTTCCCTATAAAACTAGAATTGGAGGAAAATGCTAGTAGAGAGGTAGTCAAGCAGGAAGAGGGACAGTGTCCCACAATAAAACAAGAATTAGAGGAAAATGCTGGTATAGTGATAGTCAATCAGGAAAAGGGACAGTCTCCCAATAAAACAAGAATTGAAGGAAAATGCTAGTAGAGTGGTAGTCAAGCAGGAAAACCTTAATAAAAATTTATCGATTCGATAATCAATAGAATAATTAACGATTCGATCCTTCGATTCTTATCAAATTCATCGGAGTGCAGATACCTGCTGCTCCTATTAATGGGATCTCCCCCAGCTGAGTTTGACTATCACTTACTTGCAGAGTTGCAGTATGGAATTATGAATTGACCTTGTGACCCCCCACACATATTACGTCTGTGTGAATTCCAGGATAAATGGAATAGAAGCGCACAGTTTCAAGCTGTATTCTCCTAAAAAGGAAGTTTATTTACCTAATTTGCATATGGATTGATATCTTGGGCTCTCTTTGATATCGATAATCAATAAGGTTTGTCGATTCATCGATATGGGCGGTATCAATGACAGCCCTACTTCAAATGACCTGACTGCCAGGAATGAAGGGGCATGTAATCGTTAGATTGGCAGAAGAGCTGTTCACTATGAAATGTGAAATTGATATATTCCCTGAATATGTTCTAATAACTGTACTGAACGAACTGTTATTTTTCTAACAGAAAGAAAAAAGTGATAACAGAATGCGAAAAGTAAGTGATAAAAGATTAGAATTAAGTCACAGACTTTTCTATGATATTTTCTTGCAAGTGATATACCCAAATTCATTTCTAAAACGTATTATTATATGGAAAACAATTCAATCAATTGTGAATATGAATACAGCTGACAGCTTATTGATTTGCTTCATCTCTATATTTTCATGTGACCTACTGACCTGACACCTGGTGGAGAGTGCCAGAACCTACCAGTACTTCATGCATGTCTGTTGTTAACTACTAGTGCAATTTAAGAAGAAGTTATTTTGTTAAGGCGATCCATCTGCTTCATTTGAGAGTTTTACAAGATAGAGGACAAATGACGTCCTGAATCTTCACATCAATGTGTATCCATGTCCTATTGATTGGTTGACATTTAAGCTTGCAATGTGGGGATTTATTGAAACATGCTCAACATGTGTTGAATTTTTTTCATTTTTAAGTTATGGAACACTGTGGTAAGAAAACAGCTTACTTTAACATGGAACTCAATTCCAACAATATTGAACATGATCACCTATTGTCAATATTCAACATCTTTTTAAATTTATAAATCATTTTTAACTCCACTGGCCGGACTAAGTCCACATGTAGAGTACAAGGACACAATTGTAATAGTAAAACATACTTATACCAGTTATTGTTATATAAGGATGTAAGATTGTTTATTAGTACAGGCTGTGATAAAATAGATTGTAGGCTGTTTGCCCGAAGAGTTTGGTTACCTAAAAGGTATGAAAGGATTGTAAAAATATTACTGTAAATAAAATTTGAAGGTTTGAAAGTTATTGATTTGTATGTTTTGATTCCACTCATTCTTTACTGACCATTTACGGGACCATTTTTTCTCAAATTTGCCAATTTTACCCCTACGTTTTGCCATATATTTCTCATGGAAGAATATTTGATTAAAACAGCCATTAACTTGATATATTGGAGGCAGATACCCAACAACTTTACTGTTATAAATAGTGTTGGCAATCGGTCACAATTTTCAAGATAGAATAAGGGATATTTATGGAAACCTTGAACCACTAAACCTTAAGAAGTGTTATGTAACCAGGCAAGTAGCTAAAGAGAGAAGTAAAATACTGTAAATTCTCATAAATTTAGACCACCTTAGGAATTTTGGCCACTACAATTATTTTGCAAAATATTAATTTGGAAACAACCTCAATCACAATAACAATCACACTTGTTCTGGGACAATTACAATCACATTGCAACATCTCACCTGCCTGATCTCAACCCATAAAAATCATAATTAATAAAAAAAAATGTGTCCCAAATTACCAAGAATTTACGTTGAGGGTAGGAATAACAAATCGAGGTGTCGATTAAGAAATCATTATTGAAATGAAGGCATATCATATTACTTATGAAAATTCTTATATTAATGCTCAGAAGTGAAATTACCTTGTATATTACTTAACCCATTAACACTCAGAGCAGCCAAAAGAGGCCTGACGATTTTGGAAATATTTAAATTACAAACACATTATCTTGAAAACATTTCAATGAGAAATGTTGATCACAAGTCAAACAAGAACTCTCCTTCAAATCAAATGTTTTGTGAATTTTTGCTTTATTCAAAAGATATTTTCAAAAGTATAAGAAAAGCAAACGACTCTTTCTAGAGAAACTCTAAGTGCAAATGGGTTAAGACACTGGCATGTATTGATAGCTAATTCAAGCTAACAATGAGCGATAGTACAAGTTCAGGAGTATAGTCCATTCACTCTGCACAAAAGATAGATGAACCCTACAGGTGGACGTGTGACCTCTACATGTCCACTTGTAAGGTATACAGATGGGTTCTGCCAGTCGCCCAGTAAGTTTTCTGGGTCACAGAGTAGGGAGGCTCCCCAGGGGGTATTATATCTCAAGTACCACAATCTCTCAGATTGTCTTAAGACTACTAGTGTCCTATGTACCAATTTCCCCTTTAGTTCTCCCTATGTTCTAGTTCTGCACACTCAGTGACTGCTAACCACAAACTGACCCAGATTTCTATAAGTAGACAGGTGTGTTTGGCCTGACCACCAATAGCCATCGAGCCTGTTCTTACAGGCACACAGTTGAAACTTACAAACCCATTCGCTTTGCTCATTGTTAGCTTGAATTAGCAATAGAACTCTTCTTTGGTTTGATTATATAAGCCGAGCAATTACCTCAGCAGCTTGGATTTACGACAGCCATGGACTTATTGCTCTGGATTACTCTATACGGCTTTAATTTGGAGTGCTAAAAATTTCGCTTTAAAGACCTGCTGGAGGGTATTTGTGCTACTTTGAATTCGCGCAGTCAAACCCTCATCAAACTAAACCACACAAAGCAGGATATTTATTTGAAAGATGTTATTTTTTTGAAGAGCAACAAATTAACTAAATAAAAAATCAACCAATCTAGCTTTATCTCAATTGTTCCTCATTTCATTTCATCTCCCCACTTTGAAACAGTTACATAGTGTGTGAAAAAATGCAAAATATCTGACATCTCCACCTAAATGTTTATTCATTAATGACTATTGATTAATTTCTTACTTAGTATGCCCAGATGTTCAACATGTTTAACCTAAGATATTATGAATGTATGTGATTGTATGATTTTGGAAAAGGTAGATCTGGGTATTTTTCGAAAGATTGCTTTAATCTTATGTGTTACTTTTAGTTATTTTTGGTGGTAGTGTTTTAAATTTGTTTTGTTTTCTATTTCGACTTGTACTCAGCCTTTAATAATTTTGTTATTTGAAAGTGAATTTAACCTGTTTAATGTTCTTATTTATTTTTTTAAACAATGGCCTTTTTTTTTTACAAAAGTTTAGATTGTTGTTTTATGATTAAGCAGAAAAAGCACTGTCCAACGGACAACCAAAACACTTGGCCTACAGAAATTGATCATAGGAAAAAACATTGATTGACCACATTTACAAAAACATTCAGGACAGAGTTAAAGCAGGGACAATCAAAAAGTGAAGGAGGCAAAAAAATGGAAGAAAGCAGACCCCCCCCCCCCCCCTCCCTCCACCTGACATTTTCACATTTTAAAAGCAACAAAAGAACTTTACAACTGGAAAACTAAAAAAAATCGAAGACATTGAAAAGACCAATAAACAAAAAAGTGAAAGAACAAAGAAACTAAAATCAAGAAAAACTTAAGCCTAAAGATGAACCAAGGCTAAGCAACCAAACATTAGGAAGTGTCCTTGGCGCCATTGGCCTCCCTCTTGTTATTTGTATGTTTGTAAAAGTTGTGTTTTGGCCCGTCGGGGCAAATTTCTAGAAACAACAATATATCTAGTTAGATCGTTTGGACGCTGTAGGACAAGAATAAATAGTTTTCCTTTGTATATTCCCTTGTTTTCTTCCCAATAGAGGTGGGTCCGGGATACCTCAGTTAGGACATTAAATTCCTAGTTATGTTACATACATATCCTGGGGCTTATCCTAAGGGTTTAGTTATCACTTAGATCTGAGTTTGGAAATTGGGATAAATAACTCCTGGCCATTTTGTAGCACCCAAAATATCCTGGACTTACCCGTAGTTTTGAAATAATGCTTAATTGCTTTGTCATTTTCAAAAGGAACAGTTTATAGAGACTGCATTACAAGTTTCAGAAATGTCCCAGTATGAATGGTTTTACCCTTATGCTGCTGTTGCCTAATTTGGCCAATACAAACTGACACAAAAACCTGAAAAATGAGTGAAACCCTGGCACATGGGTAGTTATGTGAGAGTGCTTAGTGAGAGCTATCCAATGAATACGAACATGACAGTGTTTAGATGTTTTTCAAAAATCTTCAAGTTAGCGACCCTGTGCTTTGGATGAAAGTAGCCTCATCATTGGAAGATCTCAGGGTTAATGCAAATCCCTGCTAAAATCTAAATTGTTTCATATTTGAGTAAATTGATATCATCTCTTATATTCTGAAACAATTAATTCAAATGCCTGCTAAAAACGAATTGGTTTATCATTTGAATAGATTGATAAGAAGTGTGCAATTCAAAATATGATCCAGACCTATGGTGGTGCCCTTGGGTAGATAGACGATTACCAAGAATTTGAAAATCTGCCTTAGTACCCAGGACTATCAAAATATATCATAAATACAACTATCATAAATTAACAGTAAAGAATTGTTTCATAAATGTAGTATATCAAAAGCTTAAAAATAAAATACTTCGTGTTTTCAGAAAATGACACAAACATGATGTACATATAACTATTCTTTTTCATCACGTTACTACAGTGGAATTGTGTTATAGCTGTAAACTGACATTAAAGGAACAAGCGCTCTGAATCTTAGATGATCGCCTGCTATAATCACTTCACGCAATAGCGCAAATGACTGCCACCAGTCTATCTGCGTCTTCGACCTTGACCTTGAACTTCGGGGCTGCTTGCGCATGCGGAACGAGATATCAGCACGCCATGGAAGTGTCGCCACATTTACAGTGACTTTCCCTTTGTTTGATTGTGGATGGTGAGCCAATCTTACTGAGGAGTTCGCACATCATTTAACTGTGGAGTGGCAGTTGGGCAAATGAATCAGGTAGGTAGGAAATCACTCGCACCCGAGCACGTAGCCTTGTGAGTGCGAAGACGTCTTATGCTGGGCCTCGTTCAGCACCATAAACGTTGATCAACGTTGATAAACGTTTCCCGTTCAGATCGGCATAAAATCAAAACGTTGATGAAGGAGAGACCCGGATGTTGAAACGGAAAGAGGACACCTCGAAGGTGTCGTTGTACCGTTTGCATCCGGGTCTCTATGCGAACAAAACATGGCGTCTATGTATCGAGAATCTATAAACTCAAAGGTCCAAATAGGCAAAAAGGGTCCTTGTTATTCTGGTTGATAGGGATAAATAAGTTAAACTTGACACAAATAAGTTATCGATAATGCTATCTTTTCAATTGTATCTGACATATTTGTATTGGGTTTAAGTGATTTTAAAATGTAAAAAATGCAATTTCTTCAATCATCGCTCAATAAGAGTTACATACTGGCCATGGTTTAGGTGTGTTAGAGGGATTATGAATTTTTTTCGTATGCAAAAAAATGTAGGACCAGTTTTTTACTGGTCCTAAGTTATAGTAATAAATGTAACTAAGGCATGTATCTATTAGAGATATATGTTTATCAAATAGATAAACAAAAACAGACAAAACGTTATCAGACGAATTTGAAAACCCGCCAGATTTCGTTTTGTGACGTCCATGATGAATGAGGGATTCTGGGTAGGGTTCACAGTTTACTACAACGGTGCGTTCAGATCCCGTTTTCCTACCACGTTGATCAACGTTTATGGTGCTGAACGAGGCCCTGTTGTTACATTGACTTGACCCACAGCTGAGAGTAGAAGACAGGGAGTGGGCACTGAGAATGCATCATCAAATTTCGCTGCCTCCCACTATGACTCATAGATAACCTGTGTACCCTGCCTACTGATAGGATGACATCTCAGTGAGTGGCCTCAACCTCAACTTCAACCTGCTGTAATTCGGGAACCGCTCGGGTTACAGCAACAAAATTTAGATATTCTGAAAGCTGAGATTCTAAGGATTACAAACATACCATTATTTTTAATTGTATGATAAGAAGTGCGCGGCGATCGTAAACGCGCCGACGAAACAATGAGGCCAGAGAAATACATACTCGTTCAAGTACAGGAAGCCAGCCAGCCGCTTTCTGAAAAAGATCACGTGACCAATACTTCCCCAGGCTACAGCGCGTAACCCGAGGCGCACATACCCTAGGTACTAGCATGCTGTGCCTATGGCGTTGCGGATCAAGGGGATGTATTTCTCTGCCCACAGGCATCTGTAAGTGCAACCGAAAATATAGACCTATAAGAGCAATAAAACGGTGATAAAAGGAGTTTCAAGTGGTCCGTCAAGTTTATTTGCTACATAAAGAAGACCAGGTAAATAAACATGACAGACCGCTTGAAACTCCTTTTATCACCGTTTTATTGTTCTTATAGGTCTATATTTTCGGTTACAGATGTCTTCTTTATATAGTAAATAAACATGACAAATAGGGCTGCATATCGTTTAAAATGAACCAATCATGATAACGATAGGACAAAACGATACAATAATTAACGATAATGATAACGATAATGCGACTCAAGTTTCTGACTGTTATAGCCAAATCTTAGTTTTACACAGCTCAAATATCATATAATTCATTTCATATAGCTACCCAAAATATATAATCAAAAAGATGAAGAACAGGAAGTGATTGCGTTGTCGCTCCTTCGCAACAATGTATCATCTGTGTGGAAACCTGACCTTTGACCTAATTAGTCACTTGCTGGACACCTGTGAGCGGTGTGCAGTAGGACTGTGACTGGCTGGCCATAAAGGGCCGTAAAGCGATTCAGATACTTAAACCAGCAAGTTCAAGGGCCATTTGAGATTGGCTGAAGTGCATCCCTACTACTTATATTACCGTTAACGAAACCGTGTGAAAATCAAAACGGTTTTTCACCGGTTATCGATGATGGCTTCACCGGTGATAAAGATTACCGAATACCGGTATGCAGCCTTAATGACAGACCACTTGAAACTCCTTTTATCACCGTTTTATTGCTCTTATAGGTCTGTATTTTCGGTTACAGATGCCTGTGCTTGACCACAGGAATTTGTATCTGTAAAGGTGTCTTGTGGTATAATTTTACTTGAAAATTCGTCCTGTACAGTTATGCCTGAGACGAAGGTTTAGCGTCCTACGATCACTACAAGCCAAGAAAACACCACATGAACAGCTATCTCCTCTATATATAATACACTATATATAATGTACTTCGATTTTCCGTTTTTTCCACAATGTCTGAGCTTTGATCGCTATTTTCGGAAAATTTTGGCCACCATCAGCCAAAGAAAATCGTAATTAATAAAAAGTATCCGATATTTGCGAGACTTTGGTAGATGGTTTTATTATGCAATGGTAACGAAATCTCTTGGTTGAGAAGCTACTTGAGTAAGCATCAGATTGGCTATGAACCAGTTTGGGTACGAAGTACGCCCTGAATTCCCCTTAATGGGGTTTTGGTTGTGTTAATGACAAACCAATAGGTGCACAGATGCGCTGCCCAAAACTTACATTCAATGATATCTTGCCTTCTCAGACATATATCACTACAGGCTGATGTCAATCTTTTTTAAATCAGTGGAAAGTAAGTCTTCTTTTTGTTAATTTAAAGTCTGAGGCGATAGGGATCGTTCTGAAAATGGTGAACATTGTAATGATGTCATTGATCACATGATCGGAGCTAGCCAATAAGAAAAAGTCATGAACAAAATAAAGCAATGTCCGTCAAAATTGCAGAGCTAGCCGACACTCCGCTTCAAATTTTTAACTAGGCACAATAAAGTGGCAAGCCAGCAACTGAAATTAACTTTATCCGTAAGGGAGCCAAGATGCAAGTAATATTGCAGCGCTCTGACTAGATTTGAGTGCATCAACATTTCTATTTTGTTCTACTCATGTTTGTTAAGGTTAAGTTGTGAGCGTTGTTTGGGCGGCTATGAGCATCTGACTATAGATGGCGCCCATAAATGCTCACATGAGCTACCGAGCACGAAGCAGGTTGGTTAATTTGATGTTGGCATTTTTTTATTAGTTCTGACCAAAAGATAGCATATATTGACCGAAATGCAATGGCATAAAAATTTCAACGATTTTAACCTGTCGCAAAATCTTCATTTTGAAAGAGAATTAATAGGCTAGTAGAGTGAATTGTGGCGGTTCTAACAATCCAAACCGCATTAAAATTGACCCACAGATAGCCCAGTAATTTAGTATTATTGTGGAACATAAAGTCCACCACCCTGGCAGGTTTCCCCACAACTAAAATTATGGCGTTGTGTTAGCATCTGTTAGTTTGTTGCACAGTTGCTCGTGATGCGGGATCATCAACAGTCAAAACACTATGATGTCGTCGTGGTAATTCTCCAGATTACATGTAGATGGCGCTGCTATTTCCCAGAGTTCCCTGAAACTCACGCATGTGTCACCGGATGTAGCAAAACACAACAACTTTCTGGGTCCCTGTGTTGATTTCTAGGTGACGTCATACACTCACTCTATTACATGACTGCGAGCATTGCTAAAGGCCGCTTCGCTTGCTAATATCCTTAATTTACAACCGTAAGGATTCATTTTCCAATTAGGAGCTGAATAATATCTTTAAGTAATGTCCTAGCATCCACATTGTACTGACAGTTTTAAAATCATTTGCTTGAGTTTGGCATTTCTAGAAATTCATCGCAAATGTGGGATTTTTGAGGGTTCGGGTATCCAAATGACACCCTGCTGGCTTAAGACACTGACTCGCACGAGCATAGTGGAAGGACTTTATACCATATGAACCAACCTTTGGTAAAATCAGAGCATTAACACTGTGTCTGGTGTTATAGTGGTGGGATTCATTTACTCTTTCAAAAACTTGAAAGTACTCTGGAGCCTGTTCTTCAATGCAGTTAAATACATGGCTTGCAGCCAGATATTTTATTCTGTTTTCAATGCTCATCCACTTAACCTCATTAAAGTCATTGGCTACCAAGTGTGTTCTGTTTGAGTAGTTTAAAACATATCTAATCTTTTTTCTTTGTACGACCTGAAGGCGACTCTGTACAAATTTTGTTAGACCATGGTAATAGAAATTGCTGGCGTAGTCTATTCTCGACTGAATCATTGCCATGCAGACAGTTTTCCTGCAGTACTGATTTAGGAACATTTTCTTTCTGTAAAGGAATTTGAGACTGGCATTGGCTTTATGGATGATTTTCTGAGCCATAGATTTTCCTGACAGGTCTTGGTCTAGTTGACCGCCCAGGTATGTTCCAACCTCTTTCCCTCCCACTTTGATACCATTACATGAGATTCTTATAAATTTCTGTTGTTTTAACTTCCTATTTGAGGCAAATAGGAGAGAAACTGTCTTTCCCAGGTGTCCAGAGTGAAAGTTTGTTGTCTATATCAACCACACATTTAATTTGGCAAGTTCCTCGCTGAGCTTTTGTTCAATATCAATGATGTTTTTCCCTCTGATCAAAAGAGCCGAATCGTCAGCATACAACAAAAGATCACAGTCAACAGCTGATTCCATATCGTTCACATAGATTAAAAACAATAAAGGTCCCAATATAGAGCCCTGGGGTATGCCACAAGTAACTTCCCCTCGGTCTGATAAAGTGCCCTTTATGTCTATAAATTGAGATCTGTTGGATAGGTAGGAGTTGAACCAGTTCACTGACCCATCATCACAATCAATAGCACCAAGTTAATCAGACATTATGGCATGGTTGACTCTATCAAAAGCTTTTTGCAGGTCAATCATAACCATTCCTGTATATAGTCCCTTGTCCATGCTAAACTTGATTCTGTCAGAGAGATCGATGAGAGCAGTCTCTGTGGAGTATGATCTTCTGAAATCTGACTGATATTTATAGAGAATATTATGTTTGTCTAAATGCTTACTTAGCTGATCATACACAATCCTTTCAAATATCTTTGACACTACAGGGAGGATTGAAACTGGGCGGTAATTCCCAACTTCACCCCTGCCCCCCTTTTTATAGAGGGGAACAACCCTTGCTTCTTTAAAAGCTTTAGGTACGGTCGACTGAGATAATGAGAGATTGAGTATGTGGGTGATGGGAGAAGCGATGACAGAGCACCCATCCCTAATAAACTTGGCAGAAATACCATCCATACCTGTAGCTTTCTTAGTGTTAACAGTACGTATTAATTTTTATACCATACTTTCTGTGACAGTGGAAAAACCAAAAGAATTTTCAAGGACCCCTTTTTTGGAATAAAAATATTTTACCTGTATTTTATTAAAAAGTCCACTTGGAGGTTTTAATTTCTTTACCAGGTCATCTGCAACATTACAGAAAAAGTCGCAGAACTTGTTTGCTACAGATTTTTTGTCAAAACAAGTTTCACCATTTCCCAGATCAAACCTATATTTGCCTGCTCTGACCTGGTAGAGAAAGACACTCCCATGTCTTTCAGACATCTCCACAGCTTACGACCATCTCCCATATTTTCTTCAATCACATTTTGGAGATATTCTTTCTTTGCTGCCTTTATCTCTGTTTGGACTTTATTTCTGAGCTCCCTTCTCTTGTTTTCTAAGTCAGGTGTACTGGATTTCATGCACAATTTATTTATTTCATCACACTCTTTTATGAGTTCAAGAATTTCACTTGAGAACCAGGGTTCAGAGCGTTGTTTAAGACGGACCTTTTTTAGAGGAGCAAGCTTATCTACTATAGGCATAAACAAATCAGTAAAATGTGTCCATGCTTCATTGACATCTAGGCAATTTAAGACTGGAGACCATACAACTGTTTGAAGTTATTCAGTTAGCATTTCCTTGCTGTAGTGTTTCATAGATCTGATGATGGTGGTATGATGTTTGTTCAAAAGAGATTTTACTAGTTTCCATGTACAATAGATAATAAAATGGTCACTCAGACCTGATGGGAGAACTCCTTGTTGGCTAATTTTGTCAGCATCAGACACCATTATCAGGTCTATGATACTCTTAGTAGTATCCGTTACTCTGGTAGAGTCCTTAATGACCTGTGTCATATTGAAAGTGTTCATAAAAGACGTTAATTTACGTTTCAGACCACATTCAGGGCCCTTACTAACATTTGTATTAAAATCCCCTAATGTCAACAGTTCATTCTGAAAAGATACTTTTGGAGCTAAAATATTTTCTAGATTTATATAAAAATTATTGTCTTTGGGAGGTCTGTAACATATACCGGTCAAAATAGGCTTTGTTTTTGGAAGTAAAATGTCTACCCACACTGCTTCGACTGTGAATAGGGTGCTTCTAAAAGGTATTTCATAATTTTACCTGTTGATCAGTTGACCAGCATAGCAAATTTGGAGTATCCCTGAGTATTGCAAGTGTCCATGCCACCCCCACATAGAAAATGTCGCCCGCCTCTAAAATGTGGGAGGTACCAACCTCTATTGAATTCAGGGGGTGAAAATCACCCAGGTCAGGCTTTCAGACCATTATACCTTCACTTTACAGCTATCAGAAACGATTATATATATATATATATATATATATATATATATATATATATATATATATATATATATATATATATATATATATATATATATATATATATATATATATATATAAATGCATGTGGCACAGAAATCTATTTTTGATTAAATTGACCATTTGCAATGTTTTTGTTCAAAATGCTCTGGGATTTGGAGTTCAGTATCATCTATAAAATAAGATCCATTGAAAATAGCATGGGCGATATACCAAAATGTCTGTATAAGTCAAATTTGTTTTCTTGTTTTAACTTTTTTTTATCTGTATTTTCAGATTCATAATGGTGAACCGAACAAGTGTGTGACCGAACATCACCGTATGAAGACAAATATAAATCAAGGTCAAAGTTAAGAGTTCTTCAACTCTCTGCATGAGAGAGAAATCAAGTTATAGACTCAAATATGAAACTGCATAGGAAATTCTGAGGCAACTATTGTCAAGTATGACAAAGACAATTCTCAAGTCATTTACCCATTCATACCTGCATCAGCCAAAAAAGGTCCACATGAAGTTGGTGTCTTCATTCTGAATGCAACTCTCGGATATATTTGCAGGGAAAGTCCTGCCAAAAATTACTCAGAAGCAAACTGACGACTCCCAATTTCACATTTGTATTTATTTCAATTATTTTGTATATTTATTTCATTTCATGGTCAATTATATACCATGTCTTCAGATAAGATAGATCATGTGGATTGGCTTGAAAAGGAAAGCCCTTATCACTGTGATGAATGTAACAAGCGATTCACTAAGTCTTCCCATCTGGTACAGCATAAGAGGATACACAGTGGGGAAAGACCCTTCAAGTGCAATGAATGTGACAAGGCGTTCACTCAATCTTCAAATCTAGCACGGCATAAGAGATTACATAGTGGGGAAAGACCCTTCAAGTGCAATCAATGTGACAAGGCATTCATTCAATCTTCAGCTCTGGCACTGCATAAGAGGTTACATAGTGGGGAAAGACCCTTCCAGTGCAATGAATGTGACAAGGCATTCATTCAACCTTCAGCTCTGGCACAGCATAAGAGGAGACACAGTGGGGAAAGGCCCTTCCAGTGCAATGAATGTGACAAGGCATTTGCTCGATCTTCAGTTCTGGCACGGCATAAGAGGATACACAGTGGGGAAAGGCCCTTCCAGTGCAATGAATGTGACAAGGCATTCTCACAGTCTTCTACTCTGGTGCAGCATAAGAGAATACACAATGGGGAAAGACCCTTCCAGTGCAATGAGTGTAACAAGACATTCACTCACTCTTCAACTCTGGCACAGCATAAGAGATTACATAGTGGGGAAAGACCCTTCCACTGCTATCTATGTAAGAAGGCATTCACTGATCCTTCAGCTCTGGCACAGCATGAGAGGAAACATAGACCCTTCATGTGTAGTAAATGTGACAGGGAATTTGTTCAATTTTCTAGTCTGGCAACACACATGCGGACTCACACAGGTCAAATATCTTTACAGTCCAATAAGTGTAATAAGACTGGTAGGCCACCATCTCATTTGAAGCAGCACCAGTTAACATATCAAAAGTCATCAACTGACAATACAGAACCACAGTCATCAGAACCAAGGCAATGGGTTGTCATAAGTGGACAGTGTCTCCCAATAAAACAAGAGATGGAGGAAAATACTAGCAAAGTGATAGTCAAGCAGGAAAAGGGAGAGTGTGTCCCAATGACACAAGAGTTGGAGGGAAAAGCTAGCAGCGTGATAGTCGAACAGGAAGTTGGACCCTGTCTTCCAATAAAACATGAGTTTGAGGAAAATGCTAATAAAGTGATTGTTAAGCAGGAAAATGGACAGTTTCTCCCAATAAAAAAGTGTTGGAGGAAAATGTTAGTAAAGTGATTGTCAAGCAGGAAAGGGGAGATTGTCCCACAATGAAACAAGAGGTGGAGGAAAATGCTAGTAGAGTGATAGTAGAAAGCATGAAAACCTTGATCTCTAGTAATTACATAACCTATGTCTGAAGCGAGTTCATAAGTAGAACAGCAAACAACATTGTGCAACCTTAAAAATTCATGTGGAGATACAAATGATTTTGGCTAGGCAATGTAGGCTAAATGCTGGCCATGGTCAGTTGGACTTGAACCTATGAGTGAAACCCTGGCACATGGGTAGTTATATGAGAGTGCTTAGTGAGAGCTATCCAATGAATACGAACATGACAGTGTTTAGATGTTTTTCAAAAATCTTCAAGTTTGCGACCCTGTGCTTTGGATGAAAGTAGCCTCATCATTGGAAGATCTCAGGGTTAATGCAAATCCCTGCTAAAATCTAAATTGTTTCATATTTGAGTAAATTGATATCATCTCTTATATTCTGAAACAATTAATTCAAATGCCTGCTAAAAACGAATTGGTTTATCATTTGAATAGATTGATAAGAAGTGTGCAATTCAAAATATGGTCCAGACCTATGGTGGTGCCCTTGGGTAGATAGACGATTACCAAGAATTTGAAAATCTGCCTTAGTACCCAGGACTATCAATATATATCATAAATACAACTATCATAAATTAACAGTAAAGAATTGTTTCATAAATGTAGTATATCAAAAGCTTAAAAATAAAATACTTCGTGTTTTCAGAAAATGACACAAACATGATGTACATATAACTATTCTTTTTTATCACGTTACTACAGTGGAATTGTGTTATAGCTGTAAACTGGCATCAGTGTCTTAGCCAGGATTTAGAAACTGGGTGCCTAAAATTGGCAGTTGTAAAATTTTGGGGCGTCCAATTTTTTAAGGGGGATCACAATATACTCATATTTCAACCATAAACATGTATGAATTCATCAAAATAAGGCATGATATCATTAAGCAATGTCATGGGAATTGAAAGGAGATGAAAAAAATTCAATTACAAGCTTGAGATTGAGATTTTTAGAAATTCCACACAAAAAAAAATTGGGTGTCCTGAGGGATTCTTTTTAAGGGTTTGGGCGTCCAAAAAGGCACCCAGGCGCCCTGCTGGCTAAGACCATGCCTGCTATGTGGTCTGACTGTAAATGAAGGGTTACTGTAAATTCTCAGTAATTTGGGACACTTATGATATAATTTTTATGGGTTGAGGGTGGCACATGTTTTCTGAAAATACCTTGCTGCTGTATCAGCAAGATTTGCAGCTAAGTCCATATTTTGTAAAAGGGCAACTTGGAGTAGATCGAGGGTTGCCCAGATTTTCCATTAATCATTTTGCAAAATAATTATGGTGGACCAAATGCTAGGATGGTCTAAATTACCGGGAATTTACGATATGTACTGCTTGTCTTGCTTTATATACTGGTCCAGGGAGTTCTTCTTTTGCAAATTTTTAGAATAATATTCATTATTCAGCCCAGCAGTTGAGAAATAAATACATTGATGGAGATTTATTGACATTTACTTGTTTATTTCATTTTAAGATGTGCTAGCGAGGTTAAAAGGTCAGTAACCTTTTCAATCATCTTCAGTGATATTTATACAATTTCCACCAATGAGGTCTCAATTAATAAATCATTATTGAAATGAAGGCATATCATATTACTTATAAAAATGTCCATATTGATGCTCAGAAGTTAAATTATCTCATATATTACTTTAGACATTGGCATGTATTTAAAAATCTTCTTTGGTTCCATTATATAAACTGAGCAATTTCCTCAGCAGCTTGAATTCACTACAGCTATGGATGTATTGCTCTGGTTATACCTATACTTCGCATCTATTCTGCATGGATATTCATATAGAATTATACTCTTCAATAGAAATGTGAAATTAATTACAAACAACCTGTGACAGAGAAAACCAAACAAGGAAATGTAATGCATTATGTTGGCAATGCTCTCTTATTGTGTTACTATTGTTTAATTGTACTGTTGGCAATGCTCCATCTTTATTTTTCATATTTGGAATTGGAAAGCTCATGATTGCATTTATTTGAAGAACAAGATGAAATAATTAAAGAAATCAACAAATCTAGTATCATCTCAATTGTTCTTCATTTGATTACATCCCCACACCTTGTGTGGAAAGAAAAATGGAAAAAATCTGACATCTCCACCTAAAGATTTATTTTTTAATGACTATGAATTAATTCCATTACTTTGTATGCCCAAGTGTTTAACTTAACAGATTTGACCTAAGATAAGCTGGAAAGTCATCTGATTTATTTCTTTCATCAGATATGCCATTCTGTACCAGAAATCCAAATCTGCATATTCTTATACCTCTTATCTAAATTTAAAACTGTTCATGGCCATAACTACATGTGCTAAGAGCTTGGTAATCTGTACTTCGTCTAACCCCTTATGGACCCTGTCTAGTCCTGTATTGACTGGAACTTCGCTAGCCACAAAATAGACAATGCTATAGCTGCTGTACTATGTCTAACCCCTTACGAACCCCATTTAGTCCTGTATTGACTGGAACTTACTTCGCTAACCACAAATATACAATGCTATAGTTGCTGTACTATGTCTAACCCCTTACGGACCCCATCTAGTCCTGTATTGACTGGAACTCACTTAGCTTACCACAAAATAGACAATACTATAGTTGAAGTCATCGACCAAGCATAGAACTTGAAGCATTGTGGTCTGGGACTGGTGGGTGAAATGATTGAACTGACTAGCAGAAAAAAGCAAACATTCTTGGTTGCAATCAGCTCTAATTACATAAGTTTGATATTTATTTTCGCAACCAATATTTCATTGTTAATTTATTTACTGAGGGGTGCAAAAAGTTGACGGCTCATAGGCCAATGAATTGAATGAGCGTAAACTTAGCTGAATTTGCTCTTGACCATGCTGAATGGAGGTCTCAGAAATCGACCTCCTCCATGGTATTCCAGACAAAACTATTTTTTTTCTTGAAGATATAAAGGTAAATAAACACCATATGTTATTTTCATTTACCAGGTTGTTTATTTCGATGGGAAATGGCCCTGTGTAAATAACTGTTGAAAGTTTTTATTTATTTTCAAAAATGATGGCCTTTAAAAAAGTTTAAATTGTTGTTTTTATAATTAAGCGAAAAAAGCACTGACCAACAGGTAACCAAAACACTTGACCTTCAACAAGTGATCAGAGGTAAAACAACAAAAACAAAACACTGATTGACCACATTTACACAAACATTCAGAACAGAGTAAAAGCAGGGACAAACAGAAAGTGAAGAAGGCAAAAAATTGAAAAAAGCAGACCACCCTGGACATTTTCACATTTTAAAAGGAATCAAAGAACTTGACAACAACAGGAAAACTAAAAAAATCGAAGAGATTTTTAAAAATCAATAAACTTAAAATAGCAAAAGAACAAAGAAAAATTTAAAGGCCAAGCAACTACACACTTGGAAGTGTGGCTGACGTCATGTGCGTCCCTCTTGCTATTTCTATGTTCGTAAAAGTTGTGTTTTGGCCCGTCGGGGCAAAATTCTAGAGGGAACAATATATCTAGTAAGATCCTTTGGACACTGCACATTACAAATCACTAGTTTTCCTTTGTATTTTCTCTTATTTTCTTCCTAATAAGGATGGGTCCGGGATCCTTCAGTAAGGCCATTGAATTCCTAGTTATATAACATGGCTATTGTTTACCCATTATGATCCTGAGGCATATTCCAAGGGCCTATTGATCACTTAGATTTGAGCTTGGAAATTGGATTAAGTAACTCCTGACCATTTTGTAGCACCGAAAATATCCTGGACTTAGTTTTGGATTACAACATTTTAGGAATATTGTATAAGGAAGTAATGTTGATCAGAACACAACGAAGGAATATCCTTCAATATTTTCTAAAATAATGATAAATTGCTTTGTCATTTTCAAAAAGAATTAGTACTTAGAGATTGCATTTCAAGTTTCAGAAATGTCTGAGTATGAATGGGTTTACCCTTATGCTGCTGGTGCCTAATTTGGCCAATACAAACTGATGCAAAAAAACTGAAAAATGACAAACCCTGGCACGTGGGTACTCATGTGAGAATGCTTAGGGAGAGCTATCTAATGAATACCAACATTACAGGGTTTATATTGTTTTCAAAAATCTTTGCTTTGGATGAAAGTAGCCTCAGCATTGGAAGGCCTTAGGGTTAATGTAAACCCCTGCTAAAATCTAATTTGTTTTATATTCGAATAGAGCGATATCCATATTTTACATTCATCTCTTAGAAGTTAGATCCAGACCTATGTTGGCCTAGGTTAGATAGATGATTACCAAGAATTTGAAAATCTGACTTAGTACCCAGGATTGATTTTTTACAAACAAACATTTTTTTTTCAAAAACAAACATAGAAGAAATTATCATGGTAGTTTAGTTGAATTATAAATTACAACTATCATAAATTAACAGTAAAGAAGTGGTTCATGAATCAGGTATATCAAAACCTAAAAAATACTTCGGTTTTTTTTAGAAACTGACACAAACATGATGTAAATATAACTATTCTTTTCCATCACATTACTACATTGGAATTGTGTTAAAGCAGTGACTTACAGTGACTGGCATCCCCAGCCAACAGTCCATTCACTCCCACTGTGAAGCCAAATCTCGTCCAGGAGCCTCTGATAGCCCGAGATTTGGTGAGATTTGGTGAGATTTGAGGATGGCCATCTTGTCTCTTGTTTTTGGTCTGCAGTTTAAATGGACCTCTTGCACTTTTAAACATGTGAAAAATGATTTTACCTTTCGGAGAGGATCTACAACATGGACATCCTGGGCATGAAGGTATGAACGTTTGTTTACTCTGCTTTAATTGATATTAGCGTAATTGCAATACATGTAAATGGGAGGTTTAATTGGGGACTCTATTTCACTTGTGATATGACTAAACCTCAGTCATGAGGGTCATTTCAGTAAATTTCCCCCTTTCTACTGGTCTCATTCTGGGAAACCAACAATTTCCAGTTGGTTTATAAGGAGTGAAATAGGTAAATTAAGAAGTTAATCTTGCAAGCGGGTCTATTTTCAAAGAAAAAATGTACACCTGAAAATGTAATTTTGTCACATTTTCCAGAGGCTTTTCTAAGGTAACTAGAATTACATGTCCTCCCATTTTGTATATTGAATGGTGGAAAAACTTTGTTTATATAAATTAATTTTTCTCCCCTATAAAGTTTGAAAATAATAATGTATCAGTATTTCCTTGTATCATTGTTATGAGCTATGCTGTGCTAGTTTCCAAGATAATAAAGTCTCCCGCAAATTTGAGGTAAACTTCAGATCCATGGTATGAACAGATAAATCAACAAGAAATAGACAGTCACATAAGGGATATTTTCTGAAATGGCGCTTATGATACATATCTATGTTAGCATTCTGAAGACAAATCAAAAGTCTTGAACTGAACCTAAATTACTGTATGCTTATTGCAATTAGGCTAACATCAGTTTAACAGAGTCAACAAACAGTACTCACCTGCATTCCTAGCATGCCCAGGTCGATAATCCTCCAGTAATATAAAGTAAAAGCATTTAGTAATGTTTGTACGTTTGTATTAACAAACATTCCATCAAGACAAGAGGTACAGTGTAGATCCGTAAAATACATTAAACCAATCTTCCAGTAATTAATTACTTTCTGGTGGGGCCACTCTAGTGTGCAGTCATCAGTGGTTAGGTATTCTTAAAACTTTTAAAGGATTTTGAGGAACCAGACTATCTAGAATTGTGAGGGGTCAAAGAACACTCTCACCTAACAAGCTAAACTGATACTTTTCTGTGCTTAGTCTGAAAATCAAATGCCAAGAAATTCTGTATCTGTCTCTGTATTGTCTGTTAGCAGCAGATAATTCCCTCAAACAGGATGTCAATTAGAGCAATACCTGCCTGACACCAATCAGCTGATTTCCTTCCTGAGCCAGGTTGACCCCTGGGAATGAGTGGGGTACAGATAAGAGCTCATTTGCATAACAATAGTGTCTGACTGGTGTAGGAGCTATTGGCTATTGTATCTAATCTCTGTGATCAATGTCTCTGGTTAAAGCTGTAAACTGGCTTTAAATGAACAAAGTCTACAATCACTTCACGCAATAGCTCAGACCGGAGGACTGGCACCAGTCTATCTGCATCTTCGAGGCTGCTTGCGCATGCGTAGTATCGGGGATATCCGCATGAGGCGCATGAGGCCCGCATGAGGAGCATGAGGTAGACCACATTCACAGTGACTTTCCCTTAGTTTGCGGATGGTTAGCCAAACCTACTGAGGATTTCGCTCATCATTCAATGTGGAGTGACAGTTTGGCAAATGAATCAGGTAGGTAAGAAATCACGCCCTCGCACATGCACCCAGAGAGGTCTCTGATGCACCCGAGCAGGTTTACGTTAGTAGACGCATAGCCAGTTCAGACATAAACCTAGCCGGGGCCGACTCTAATACTTATTTTATATATTGACGTTATTGGTATTAGAGTCGGGGATAACCCGTATACCCTACAATGTTATTTTTCAATCTTCCCAAATTTCTCCGTCGGTGTCAAAGTTACCTCATACCTGACTGCACTAGGATGACTAATATGAGCTAGCAATGCGTGCCGCTAACTTCGTGTGTCGGTAAAATCACTTCTAACGGAATGGTAGTCCAAAGATTCTTGAGAAGATTTGTTTATCAAATGGTCACCACCATCTTGCCGAGTTTGCCCAAGATCATTTTCATAAACAATAGGCGGCATGTGCCGAATTACAAATAGAAGTCGCTCTTTGATTAAATCTCGCTCTGACCTCTCGCAAACTCGGCAAGATGGTGGTGACCATTTGATAAACAAATCTTCTCAAGAAATCTTTGGACTACCATTCACTTAAAAGTGATTTTACCGACACACGAAGTTAGCGGCACGCATTGCTAGATCATATTAGTCATCCTAGTGCAGTCAGGTATGAGGTAACTTTGACACCGACGGAGAAATTTGGGAAGATTGAAAAATAACATTGTAGGGTATACGGGTTATCCCCGACTCTAATACCAATAACGTCAATATATAAAATGAGTATTAGAGTCGGCCCCGGCTAACATAAACCCTACCTATTTTCACGTTTCTGTTTTCATCCTACTGACGGTAGGGTTTAGTGATAAGTCTTAAAAATCATGTTAGCACACTTCTGCCGAAATTTTGAGCGGAAGCATTTTTCTATAGTCTGGGCACATACAAACAGCTGGGAAATGTATTTTTCCTCTTTTCAATCACCGACGGCTAGCTCTATCATCTATGTATTGCCGTCATAATTTAAAGTCAGCGCAGTGTAAATAGGACTATATCAGACTCTTCTCATCTCCAGCCGGCGATGGACTTGGAAAAGTTGTATATGTCCGCCATATTGGTTTTTTAAAAGTCACAATTATTTCGGAGTGCCTATTTACCGAACATCGCGGTAAATAGCGTCAAATTTATCACTATTTACCGAACATATCGTTGGTCTCTTCTCACAAGATTTCGCGAGATCTAGTGCTGTCAGAGGTGTGCGCCGGGGCCTTGTTCAGCACCATAAACGTTGATCAATGTTTCCCGTTCGGATCGTCATAAAATCAAAACGTAGATACACTGATGACCCGGATGTTAAACGATGCAATGACAGCTCAGAGGTGTCATCGAACCGTTTAACATCCGGGTCTATGTGAAAAAACATGGCTGCTACGTCTCAATCAAATATGAACTCAAAAGGTCCAAAAAGGATCCTTGTTATTCTGGTTGATACGGATATAGCAGTTAGACTTGACACAAATAAGTTATCTTTAATTCTATCTTTGCAATTGTATATGACATATTTGTATTGGGTATAAGCGATTTTAAAATGTAAAAAGAGCAATTTCCCTATCATCGCTCAATAAGAAGCTGTGTTCTATATGCGAAGAAATACATACTGGCCATGGTTTAGGTGTGTTATAGGGATTATGTATTTCTTTCTCATGACAAAAATGTAGGACCAGCTGTCCTAAGATATATCAATAAATGGAACTAAGGCATGTATCTATCAGAAATGTATGTTTATTGAATAGGTAAACAAAAACAGACAAAACGGTATTAGACGAATTGGAAAACCCGCCAGATTTCGTTTTGTGACGTCCATATTGAATGAGGGCGTCTGGGAAGGAACGGAAGCCGTTCAGATACCGTTTTCCCACCACGTTGATCAATGTTTATGGTCCTGAACAAGGCCCGGGTGTGTATCAGGGGCTTAGCCGCAATGCGTCCGGCGTGTCATTTGGACACGCAGAACACTGTTTTTTGACAGTTTGGACACCCAAAAGTTTATGTCAGAATTTGCTGAAGATGGCTTTTCTTAGAAGATAGAAGATGTAGAAGCTGTAGTGTCACTTTCATAAGACACACAAAGCAGTATCTGGCCTAAAAAAGCAAAATCTGTAAAGGTATAGGGTCTATCTTATTAGCAGTATGTATTTTGTACCACACTTTGGATACACAAAAGTCTATGAAACCTCTATTTGGACACCCTGTTTCTAAATATCGACTAAGACCATGTCTAGAGCATACACATATTCTTACACACACTGTGTATTGCTCTATTTACCTGCCTATTGCATCACTCAGATTATTGAGTATACATATATATATGTTTGTGTGTGTATGACTGTATGTTCTTTTGTTTGATTTTACCTTTTAAAGTTAGTTAGAGACCTGGGGAAGGGGACCACTCGGTAGCTCCCCTGTAGTGGGGTGAGCCCGCGAGCCAAAGCGGTTGCCAATCCTTACCTACCTACCTGTACATAGCGAGTTACGGGGCTGCATACCGCTAAGGGTGAAGCGGTACGGTACCATAACTGGTACCAGGGTCATATCACAGTATCCGTTTTGGGTCTGGACAGGACATTTTGAAGAGAAAAACTTATTTTATCCAAAATAGTGTAGAATTTCAACAATGGTTTTGAACCTGTGTGAATCTTTAGTCACAAATACATCTTTCACAAAAAAGTTTGTTTGAAAATATTTTAGTTTGACTGAAATAATAGCCAATTTAAAAAGGGTCTGGACAGGACATCATTCAGACATGGTTTTCTGGTACCAACGCATAAGTAAAAAATCCTTCTAATCAGAAACTTTCTTCTTAAAACACATAATGCAGTTATTTAGACAAGGTTCTTAAGTCAACTTCAATACGTTGAAAAAATAAAATTCCTAAGCGCTCATAGAATTTTGCCACATTTTGTAACTCTCTTTAGGGGTCTGGACAGGACATGAGGTCTGGATCTGGACAGGACATATTTGTCTGGAGAAGATAGTTATCTAATAACAGATGAAGAGAAGCTTTTTCCCTAATAAGATTACTCTATTCAACATTCAACTTAGGTTAGTAGTACATATAAAGATAAAAATCTGCTATTACTGGAATAATCAAGTACCAAGAATATGTTTCATTAGGCGATCATTTAAGTTAAGAAATATGCTTAGTCAGTACCTTTATCTAACATTTTTACACCTTTGCCTTCAAAATAATGCCTTCTAATTAACATATTTGAGATAGATAATTTCAATGGAATACACATAGAAATCTATATATCATTGCCATTGGTAATGGACTTCAGAAAGACTCTCAACATCTGAATCAAAATTAAACATAGTAGCTGGTTATGAGAGCTGAATATAATCATACGGTAGTTTAAAGTGTAATGTACTAACTCACTACCATATCATTCAGCCCTCATGATCTGCTTTATGAGCGGTTCACATCAATTCACAGTACAATATATTTAATGATTTGTAAGTTATACTCTGGTTAATCCTGCTGGTAGGAAATAATGATTTAAAACTCCCTTATGGGAATTGAGTCAAGATAGGATACTGAAATACACACAACTTCCTAAGAGGAAGTCAGTCAGGACAGGAAATACATTTCAGTCTAGACACTAGTAGACAGGATTATAACTGCTGTCACAGGGAAATTTGTGACTTATCAAGGGGTCTTTAGCACTCACCTATACAGGTGTTATGGTGGGGATAGGTCAGAGAGTACACAACTAATTATATGTAGTTTTACATGTTGATTCAAGTCGATAGCCTAAACCATCACCATGTAACTCCAGCTCTGTCTATTCACTGTCTTCCTGTCTGCTTGCTCATTCCATGTTCAGGTATTTATGTACAACATAATTGGATTGGTCAATTGTAATTAACAAGTATCCACAAAGGGTGGCACCCCTTCAATTAGGATGGTCAATACATGTTACTCACATGGGAATGGTAGATTGCAATAACAGGCAGGGCTCGACATTAGTCGACAAATAGCATAGTCCCATCTCCCGGGAGATCTGAATTCCCAAAACAGCCCTGTCGGGCTACCTAAGGATGGATTCAGGTAGTCCCTGATTTTGGGTTCAGGTAGCCCCGCCAGCCTACTTGGTCCTTCTGGGTACCGTCGAGCCCTGACAGGTAATTGACAGATAATCATTTAGGGTAGTGAGCTGTCACTCTAACAGCTAAAACCTTAATAACAAAATAAACAAACATTTAAAGAACTATTTATCTGATGCAAGGGGTAAAAGTACTAGTTACTTTTCCTACTCTTCTCTATATTAGTCGCCTTGATGATGGTAAAATAAATGGCTTCTTGCAGATGTTACCAGCCTATTAATAAATTGAGTCAATGAATTTTAATAAGCACCTATTCCAATTTGAAATAACAATATGAATCCGCATATTGAGACTGGATGTAACTGAATAACCTATCCCACCTGGCACTTACTAGGGATTGGGTGTACGGAAAATCCAATTTCCTAAATTTCATTTAGCAACTTTTTTGGTATTGTTTGTATCAGGTTATCTGCAAAAATTGTCAATTTTTTGTCATAATTCAAAGAATAAGATCACCGTAATAGTACAACATATATGTTAATTCCATTCAGTAGTATGTTCCTGAGTCAATTATGGAAAAGGAATTTCTACATTTGCTATTTATTTCCAAACATATATGCATATCGTTGTCCTGTCCAGACCCCATTTTTCCTGTCCGCACCCCAGCAGGGTCTGGACAGGACAAATGTCTAGGGGGGCGGTAGCACCCCCCATCATGGCCTTGGTCAAAATAATTCATGCAACAAGGAAGATACTGGTATAGAGAGGGTAGGTTGTGAAAATTATGATTTTATCATTTGAAATGAGAAAATTAATGAAAAAATAGCATCTCAAATGTAGGAGACTGGATTTTTCCAATCAAAAATGAACCATAAATCAATTTTTTATGATTATAGGACACACTCTAATAGATCAAATCTTACTACTGGTATACATATTGCTAATTTGTAGAAAAAAAGTTTTATTTCAATTACTAGATAAAAAATAAAGGGATTTTTCTTATTGTCCTGTCCAGACCCCAGGTGATCATAAAGTACAGGTAATTGGCTATTCCCCGGGGGGTTGGCATGACAAAATGGAAAAAAATCAAACTTTTTCGCACATTTTGAAAGGTCTATTTTCAGAATATATAAAGTTATCTAGTCAAGTACAATATTTTTTTTCGAACCTCCATGTCCTGTAATATCCTGATATGACCCACCAACGAAACGATACGGTATTTTAATGGTACTGCTATTGGTATCTAGAAGTCTTGAACTATGCTAAGTACCCACTTAGCCTAGTTCTTTACATACATAGATAACATATGAATCTCTGTTAAGTAGAGCTGCACTCACGGAGGGAGATCAACTCATGAGCTCACCACCCATTTGACTCGTGAGCTCATGAGCTCACGGATGTTCCAATTTTCCAAAGAAATACTTATTTTCCAGCCCAGCTATTAAGAAATAAATATTTCATTGGCGGAGATTTATTAACATTGCCATGTTTATCTAATTTTAAAACGTGCTGACGAGGTACCAAGGTCAGTATAATAGTCAAAACCGCTTGAATGTATACATTGGAGATTGTAAAGAAGACATGACAGCGATAAGCAGTTATGTATGTTAATAATGTGTGTTAGGTGCTCTGTGTTACGTGTGACTTCCCAACATAGACGAGCTCACGATTTGAACATTTCAGCTCGGCGAGTTTGGCCTAGGGCTCGAGCCACTCGAGTTCGTGAGTGGTGAGTGCAGCTCTACTGTTAAGTATGTTGATAACATCATATGAAAAGTTGTACTTACAGGTACCAAACTTGTTTACTTCGAAGGTACGCTATATATAGCGAAGCGAGTACCATAACGCTGCTGCCATATGCATAGTGTTCATTGTGATTGTTATCTGGCGCTGTAGTAAAAGCATACTATTCAGACCACAACCAAATTTTCATCCAATTCTGAAAAAAATCCATGAAGCAAACAACAAAACTTAATTCCATATAAAAACGAAACACCAACAGGCAATAACAAAATTTACTGTGCAGTTAAAAATTTGCAAAAAACTAAGGTTTAAAAAACCTAAAATTAAAAAATACATAATAACAAAACCACAAAAAATTACAAGGTCAATCAACAGAAAGACATCTGACATAGAACAAACTCTTGACGCCACTGGCGTCTCTCTTGTTGCATTATATTTTTCAGGGAAGAATATTTGATTAAGGTAGAACCCTACATGATACCCACGTCATTTTTAAGACTTAAAATATCTGAAAACTGCGTTAAATGTAGACAAAAGCTTTTATGCTATTTATAGCTTACATCTCATAGTTACTGAATAATGATAAACTTATCAATAATTTGCTATTTTTTAGTTTATGCCGCACCCTTTACGAACATATCTGGCTGTGTTCCATTTTTTGGCAAAATGTCAAGACTCACCCTTTACTTGAAAATTTAACTCTACCATTTGATCATTCATTTCTTTGGCAAGGTGCAAGGTCCTACCTCAACCAGGAATCTACAAGACGAGTATTTTAAAAACATTTTTTAATGTTCCCATACACCTCAAAATTACTAACAGCACATCGTTTGTGTTATAAATGCTGATTTTCAGGTCATGTCATAATATGAGGTACTTGTGACATGACCTTGCACCTAGATGGGGTTCATATCTGTCACTGCTAAAACAATGGCTTCGAGGACTGTATTGTTATTCACTTTCAGCCAAAAATGGTCTATCTCGAAGGAATCTGCATGGTAGAAGTAGACAGCCATGTCGTTTGGGACTGATTTAAGACGGAAGGCCCAAAGGGGCCTGCCTTTGGTTCTTGTGACCGTACCACAATAGAAAGTTGAATGGCCGAGATTCGTGGCAAATGATCACTAGTCATGTGTAATCTTTTGTTTTGATATCCATTCTTAGGGGCCACCCTAGGACACCACCTAGTGGTGATTATCTACATGTCCTAAACTATCACTTTAAAACAGCTATTAACTTGATATATTGGAGGCACATATCCTCCAACCTTACTGCTATGAATAGTGTTCAGAATCTGTCACAATTTTCAAGATAGAGTATATTCCTGCCTTGACACATGGAAGCATCCTAGTGTTGTTTGAGAATATTTCAATATGTTATAAGAAGTTATCATAATGTATGTGGGCATGGTATCGGGTATAATGGTTTTGGAGGTTTGGAAAGCTAGTGTGAACAAGAGGCAAAAGGAACTAAACAGATTAGTGTGGGTATTGCTGCTTATGTACTTTGATCTTATGACACTTAGTAGAGAACTAAAAAATTTATACCAAAGCCTAAACGCAAATGTCTTTATAAGTCAAATTTGTAATTTGTTTTCCTTGTTTTAACTTTTTTCTCTGTATTTTCAGATTCATAATGGTTAACCCAAAAATTGTGTGACTGAACATCACCTCATGAAGACAAGAATGAACGAAGGTCAAATTTAAAAGTTCTTCATTTCTTCATCTTGGAGAGAGAAACCTGGTGATAGACTCGAATCTGAAAGTACATAGGAAGTTTTTGGGCAACTATATCCTAAGGACAATTCTCAAGTTATTACCCATTCATACCTGCATCAGCCAAAGAAGGTCCACATGAAGTTGGTGTCTTCATTCTGAATGCAACTGTTGCATATATTTGCAGGGAAAGTCCTGAGAAAAATTACTCAAGAGCAAACTGACAACTTAAAATTTTACATTGTATTTGTTACGCTTATTTCATTTATTTATTTTATTTCATGGTCAATTATATACCATGTCTTCAAATAAGATAGATCATGTGGATTGGCTTGAAAAGAAAAGCCCTTATCACTGTGATGAATGTAACAAGAGCTTTACAAATTCTTCCAATCTGATACAACATCAGAGGATACATAGTGGCGAAAGACATTATAAGTGCAATGAATGTGACAAGGCGTTTACTCGTTCTTATATTCTGAAAAATCATAAGAGGACCCACAGTGGGGAAAGACCCTTCCAATGTAATGAATGTGACAAGGCATTCACTCAATCTGCAGGTCTGGCACAGCATAAGAGGATACACAGTGGGGAAAGACCCTTCCAGTGCAATGAATGTGGCAAGGCATTCACTCAATCTTCAGCTCTGGCACAGCATAAGAGGATACACAGTGGGGAAAAAGCCTTCAAGTGCAGTGAATGTGACAAGGCATTCTCGCGGTCTTCTGATCTGATCGAGCATAAGAGGATACACAGTGGGGAAAGACCTTTCAGGTGCAATGAATGTGACAAGACATTTACTCAATCTTCAGCTCTGGCACAGCATAAGAGGATACACAGTGGGGAAAGATCATTCAGCTGCAATGAATGTGACAAGACATTCACTCAATCTTCAGCTCTGGCACACCATAAGAGGAGACATAGAGGGGAAAGACCCTTCAAGTGCCATGTATGTGACAAGGCATTCACACACTCTTCTGATCTTGTTAAGCATAAGAGGATACACAGTGGGGAAAGACCCTTCCAATGCAATGAATGTGACAAGGCATTCTCACGCTCTTCTTATCTGGTGCAGCATAAGAGGATACACAGTGGGGAAAGACCCTTCCAGTGCAATGAATGTGACTTGGCATTCTTTCAATTTTCTCATCTTGAAAGTCATAAGAAGATACACAGTGGGGAAAGACCCTTTCAATGCAATGACTGTGACAAGACATTCATTCAATCTGCTGTACTGGCACGCCATAAGCGGACACACAGTGGGGAAAGACCCTTCCAGTGCAATGAATGTGACAAGACATTTGCTCGATCCTCAGTTCTGGCACAGCATAAGAGGATACACAGTGGGGAAAGACCCTTTCAATGCAATGAATGTGGCAAGGCATACACTCATCCTTCAGCTCTGGCATACCATAAAAAGTTACATAGTGGGGAAAGACCCAGACCCTTCAAGTGCAATGAATGTGACAAGGCATTCACTCATTCTTATATTCTGAAAAAGCATAAGAGGACACACATTGAGGAAAGACCCAAGGCAATTATACAATCTGGTCTGGTATCAATTATTCAGACTCACACAGGTCAAAGACCTTTTCCGTTTGATAAGTGTAATATCACTGGTAGGGCACCATCTCATCCGAAGCAACACCAGTTGACATATCAAAAGGCATCAACTGACAATACAGAACCACAGTTATCAGAACCAAGGCAGTGGGTCGTCATTAATGGACAGTGTCTCCCACTAAAACAAGAATTGGAGGAAAATGCTGGCAAAGTGATAGTCAAGCAGGAAACGGGAGAGTGTCTCAAAATAAAGCAAGAGGTCGAGGAAAATGCTAGTAGTGTGATAGTCAAGCAAGAAAACCTTAATGTGTAACAATTACATATTTCACACATGAAGTGAGTTCATAAGTAGTACTTACTCTGCAAACAACATTGTGTAACCTACAAAATTCATGTGGAAGTACAAAAGCTTTTGGCAAGTCTAGGTAGGCTGGAAGCAAGTCATGGTCAGGTGGGCTCTTGATCTGCTCCTTGGTCTGACTGCGAATCAAAGGCAACGTAAGCTGGTCATGGTCAGGTGGACTCTTGAGCTGTCTGTGGTCTGACTGCGAATCAAAGGCAACGTAAGCTGGTCTTGGTCAGGTGGACTCTTGAGCTGTCTGTGGTCTGACTATGATTCAACGGCTTTGTGCTAGTGATGGGAATCCTTGAATAGTTCTAACTTGAGAGTATGCAAATTAAAGTTTTCAAAACTACATCAGACTTAATCTCCTGTGTGTGTTGTGCATGTGCGTGCATATTCTTATTTATAAGCACAGGCAAGATGGTGTTGACATTGTGTTTGTTGCCTTGAGTTGACCACCTTTTCCTGCCTAATCGTCAATATGAGGAAGCGAAGAGGCAGAGGAAATAATATTTTACAAGGCAATACTTCTATTATCGTGAAGGGATTTTGCCTCAGTTGGCAAAACCCTAAGGACAGTACTTTGTTTCAATGTTGCTTGTTGTTAACAAGTGACTAGATTTCTAGCTTGATTAATCAGACCGGCATCTTTCGATTTGCTGCTTGTACTGAACTAACTGTTATTTTCATAATGGATAGGAAAATGTGATAACAGAATGTGAAAAGTATCACGAGCAAAGTGATAAAAGGTTAGAATGAGTTGACTGCCTTTTCTATGATATTTTCTTGCAAGTGATATACCCAAATTTATTTTAAAAACATATTATAAAATGATATTTTTTTTTTGATAAATTGGGAATATGAATATAGCTGATAGCTTATTGGTTTGATTCGTCACCATATTTTCATGTGACCTACTGACCTGACACCTGGTGGAGAGTGCCAGAACCTACCAGTACCTCATGCATATATGTTGTTAGTGCAATTAAAAAAACAGAAACATAAGTCAATTGTTAAGGGTATCCATCTGCTTCATTTATAATTTTACAAGATAGAGGTCAGTTAACATCATGAATCCTCACACCAATATGTATTCATGTCTTCCTGATTCATTTTTATTGCCATTTGGGTGGTTGAAGTATATTTTTCTCTCAAACCTGATTTAGGGTAGCAACATCAAAGTTTGATTAAGTCAACTTGCATTTTTTCACATGTCTTTGTTGTCAATCCACTCTATTGCTGAATTCTTTTTTCTTTAAAGAAAAACTTTTGAGAACTATTGGCAAGATGTTAATGAATGTTGAAGAAGATATTCAATCTCTAACTGCAAAATGCATAAAATTCATGAACCTGATCGTTGTTGTGAGTAAAAAGCCAGTCCGCTATCTTTTTTTCACAATTGAACAAAGAGCAACCATTGAAATTCTTTCTGAATTTCGCAAGATAGAGGACAAATTACAACATGAAATTTCACATCAATGTGTTTTCATGTCTTATTGATTGATGGGCATTTAAGCTTACAATGTGGGGTTTTATTGAAACATTCTCAACATGTATGGATTTTTTCTATTTTAAAGTGATTGAAAAACTGTTGTAAGCAAACAACTTACTTTAACATGGAACTCAATCCCAACAATGTCAAACATGATTACCTATTATTAATATTCAACATTTTTTTAAATTTTAAATCATTTTCATTCAAATCTCAACAGGCCGGACTAGGCCCACATGTTAAGTACAAGGACACAATTGCATTAGTAAAATCATAAGAATACCAATTATTGTCATATAAGGATGTAAGATTGTATATCAGTGTAGGGCTGTGGTGAAATATATTGTAGGCTGTTTCTCTGTAGTGACTTGTTACCTAAAATGTATGGAATGATTGTAAAAGTATTATTGTAAATAAAATTTGAAAGTTTGAAAGTTATTGATTTGTATGTTTTGACTTAACCCATTCTTTACTGAGCAGCAACTGAAATTTGCCAATTTTGCCCTTAATTCTCAGTATATATTTTTCATGGAAGAATATTTGTCTAACACAGCTATTAACTTGATATATTGGAGGCAGATATCCTCCAACTTTACTGTTATGAATAGTGTTCGGAATCTGTCACAATTTTCAAGATCGAATATGTTCCTGCCTTGACACATGAGCGGTCCCACAGAGTGTCCTGTTAGGTGGCCCCGTAAACAGGTGAATACACTTTCTGGCCGGCTTGACTACTGAAAGTCCAATAAGAAACATTTATTTATGAAAGATGTGTAATACCTTTTAGTAATATCCCTGTATTATCATTGAAGTGAGTGAGAATGTCAATGGTGTGGGTGTCTAAATGATGCCCTGCTGGCAAAGACCCAGTCTATACCAATGTTCAATCTTGTTTAGGCCACTTATGTGGCACAAAACATTTTGTTTCACTACATCAGTCTGGCTTAATCCACACAGCATCCCATATAATTGATAGAACAGGGTTATATCGCTGTATGTGGCACAAAAATTTACTTTGGTGCTTAAATTGACTATTTGAAATGCTTTTACTCAAAATGCTCTAGTATCATCTATAAAATAAGGTGCATTGAGAATAGCATGGGCAATATACCAAAATGTCTGTGTAAGTCAAATTTGTCATTTGTTTTCCTTGTTAAAATTTATTTATCTGTATTTTCGGATTCATAATGGTGAGCCAAATAAATGTGTGACCGAACATCACAGCATGAAGAGGAAAATAAATGGAAGTTAAAAGTTCTTCATTTCTTTATCTTGGGGAGGGAAATCAATTGATAGACTCAAATATGAAACTGCATAGGAAGTTTTGGGGCGACTATTTTCAAGTATGACAAGGAAAATTCATTTACCCATTCATACCTGCATCAGTCAAAAAAGGTCCACATGAATTTGATGTCTTCATTCTGAATACAACTTACAATTTGTATTTATTTCAATTATTTCATTTCATGGTCAATTATTTACCATGCCTTCAAATAAAATAGATCGTGGGGATTGGCATGAAAAGGAAACCCCTTATCACTGTGATGAATATAACAAGAGCCTTACAAAGTCTTCCAATCTGATACAGCATAAGAGGATACACAGTGGGGAAAGACCCTTCCAGTGCAATGAATGTGACAAGGCATTCTCACACTCTTCTGGTCTGGTGGTGCATAAGAGGATACACAGTGGGGAAAGACCCTTCCAGTGCAATGAATGTGACAAGGCATACACTGATCCTTCAGCTCTGACACGGCATTAGAGGTTACATAGTGGGGAAAGACCATTTAAGTGCAATGAATGTGATAAGGCATTCACACAGTCTTGTGATCTGGAAAGGCATAAGAGGATACACAGTGGGTAAAGACCCTTCCAATGCAAATAATGTGACAAGGCATTCACACAGTCTTCAAGTCTGGTAAGGCATAAGAGACTACACAGTGGAGCAAGACCCTTCCATTGCAATGGATGTGACCAGGAATTCAAAAATCCTTCAGCTCTAGCACAGCATAAAAGGTTACATAATGGGGCAAGACCCTTTCGGTGTAATGAATGTGACAAGGCATTTACACAATCTTTTGGTCTGGTAACACACATGCAGACTCACACAGGAGAAGGACCTATCCAGTTTGATAAGAGTTTTAAGACTGGTAGGGCACCATCTCATACAAAGCAGCACCAGTCAACATACAAAATGTCGTCAACTGACAAAACAGAACCACAGTTATCAGAACCAAGGCAATGGGTTGTCATTAATGGACAGTGTCTTCCAATAAAACAAGAGTTGGAGAGAAATGCTAGTAGAGTGATAATCAAGCAGGAAAAGGGACAGTGTCTCCCTATAAAACAAGAGTTGGAGGAAAATGCTAGTAAAGTGATAGTCAAGCAGGTAAAGGGACAGTGTCTTCAAATAAAACAAGAGTAGGAGGAAACTGCTAGTGGAGTGATAGTCATGAAATTCATGGTGATGTACATGTGAGTTTTTGTCTAGGTTTTGTAGGTTAAACAGGGTGCAACATTGGTTGCAAAACATTACTTGCGGCGGAGGGCAAGATGCTCCTAGAGTTTACTTGCCCAGCTGACACTTCCATTTGCCCAGCAACTCTGTTAAACAAAGTTGAGTTGCATTGCGAGGACTCTCCCCAAAACTACTTGGCCGCACGGGGCAAGTTAAGGTCTTGTTATGCTTGTCAGATTGTTGTTTTTTGCCAAATTCTCCTGCAACGGGGCAAGCGGTTATGTTGCATGCCGCTAAATGCTGGTCATGGTCAGTTGGACTTGAACCGACGCTACCTGCTCTGTGGTCTGATTGCAAATGAATGGTTATGTACTTCCTTGTCTTACTTTATAAACTGGTCCAGGGAGTTCCTCTCCTCTCGAGCCGAAGCTGCCTGCTCTGTGGTGTGACTGCAAATGAAGCGTTATGTACTGTTTGTCTTGCTTTATATACTGGTCCAGGGAGTTCCTCTCCTCTTGAGCCGATGCTGCCTGCTCTGTGGTGTGACTGCAAATGAAGCGTTATGTACTGTTTGTCTTGCTTTATATACTGGTCCAGGGAGTTCCTCTCCTCTTGAGCCGATGCTGCCTGCTCTGTGGTGTGACTGCAAATGAAGCGTTATGTACTGTTTGTCTTGCTTTATATACTGGTCCAGGGAGTTCCTCTCCTTTCGAGCCGATGCTGCCTGCTCTGTGGTGTGACTGCAAGTGAAGCGTTATGTACTGTTTGTCTTGCTTTATATACTGGTCCAGGGAGTTCTTCTCCTGCATATTACTTGTAACGAAACTGACTTTCAGGAATGAGGATGAGTTCTGTAATCTGTATTCCTGAATTTACATTTTAAGGTCAGCTGTCTTTGAGGTTACCTTAAGATAACCTAAAGGTGAAAATAAGGGATACTTATGGAAACCTTGAAGTTTTATGTAACTAGGCCAATAGCTAAAGAGAGAAGAAAAAATACTATAAAATTCTCAGAAATTCAGACCACCCTAGGAATTTGGGCCACTACAATTATTTTGCAAAATAATTATTTGGAAATAGGGGCCAACCTCGATCACAATAACAATCACAATTGTTTTCTGACAATTAAAATCACAGTATAATTGCATCATCTCACCTGCCAGATCTCAACCCATAAGAATCATAATAAATTTTAAAAAAAGTGTCCCAAATTACCGAAAATTTACGTTGAGGGTAGGGATAACCTTTTTAATCATAACCAGTGATATTAATACAATTACAACAAATTATTATTGAAATGAAGGCATATCACATTAATGCTCAGAAGTGAAATTATCTATATTACTATAGACACTGGCATGTATTTAGAACTCTGTATGGTTTGATTATATAAGTCTAGCAATTGCTCTGGATTATAGCATACATCCCCATACCTAGCATCTATTCTGCATGGATATGTATATAGGATTACATTCTTCAATCGAAATGTGAAATAAATTACAAACAACCTGTGACCGTGAAAACCAAACCAGGAAATGTAAAGCACTATGTTGCCAATACTCTCTAATTGTCTTACTATAACTCAATTGTATTGTTGGCAATACTCCATCTTTATATATCATATTTGGAATTGGAAAGCTCATGATTGCATTTATTTGAAGAGAAAGATATAAGCTAATTAAAAGAATCAACAAATCTAATATGATCTCAATTGTTCTTCATTTCATTTCATCTCGCACTTTTAAAGAGTTACGCGTTGTGTGATAAGAAAAATAAAAAATATCTGACATCTCCACCTAAAGGCTTATTCATTAATGTCTATCAATTAATTCCATTACTTCGTATGCCCAGGTGTTCAACATATTTGGCCATAACTGCATGTGCCAAGACCATGGTACTATGTCTAACCCCTTACGGACCCCATCTAGTCCTGTATTGACTGGGACTCACTTTTCTAACCACAAAATAGACAATACTAGAGTTGCTGTACTATGTCTAACCCCTTACGGACCCCATCTAGTCCTGTATTGACTGGGACTCACTTTGTTAACCACAAAATAGACAATACTATAGTTGCTGTACTATGTCTAACCCCTTACGGACCCCATCTAGTCCTGTATTGACTGGGACTCACTTTGTCAAAGCTCTACCTCAACTACTGACTCTACCCCTGAAATCTTACCCGTTCCAATGACGTTAGTCATGGCATCCACTGGGAATGGTAACTCAAATACCAACTTATTCACTTGGGTAACCGTACAAACAATCATGTGCCTGAGTCTACTGTAGAAGACCGCCTGGCTACTGGCAGGAGAACTCTTTACGGACTGATGGGCACCGGTTTTCAAGGCTGTGTAGGACTAAATGTGGAAACTTCTCTTCAGCTTCTGGACACCTTTGTCATTCCAAGAGTGCTTTACTGTCTGGAAATAAGTGTCCTCAGCAAAAAAGCACTGTGTGATTTGGAACTTTTTCACAGAAAGGCTCTCCGCTCACTTCTGGGATTACCAGAAAGAACTCCAAATTCGGCACTATACATTCTTTCTGGCACAATACCTTTGACCTATCGGATTCATATTAAGACATTGAAATTTTTACTGTCACTTCTCTCTGTGGATCATACCAGGGACATCATTATGAGACAGTATGTGATCAAAAAGGATTCATCAAAATCCTGGGTAGTCTATGTCCAAAAACTTCTCCAGAAGTACCATCTTCCCTCACTGTCCCATGTATTTGAAAACTGTCCAACAAAGGCAGAATGGAAAATAAACGTGCACAAGGCTGTGTTGGCACAGGCAGAAAGAGATATTCAAGAGGAAGCCAGTACAAAAAGTACATTGAACTCACTTAACACTGCCTTCTCATACCGAAATGTACATGAGTGCCTCGCTATGGTGGAAAACCCAAATCAGGTCACGCGTAGCAATATCAAATGTCGGCTTCTAGTGGATGTATACCCTATACAGACAGTCATGCTCAGAACGAGGCAAACAAAGTCGGATATATGCACTCTCTGTAATATGAAACAAGCTGAGGACAGGGTTCATTTTATCCTTGTATGTCCTGCTCTACAAACTGTGCGCGACAAATACTTGTGCCGATTGCAAGAGGTTGTACCTGAACTGAAATATCTATGTGTGACAAAACATGAAATAGCTGTTCAGACTCTGCTAGACTCCTCACATCCTGCGGTTGCGGACTATATTGTGTTTGAACCACATGCCAACAGGAAAGTACAGAGTATATCAAGAGACTTTCTCTATGCGCTACATCATGAACGGTCAAGAAAGATAAACTCTGCTCGATCATAAACACACACACAAAAGTATATGCATGTATATTTGTATTGGTGGTATCCCATTGTTATATATTGACTCTATCCTGTATTAATACAGCTCCTATGAAGGAGGAACATATCACTATCAAGTATCAAGTATCAATAGACAATGCTATAGTTGCTGTACTATGTCTAACCCCTTACGGACCCCATCTAGTCCTGTAGTGACTGGGACTCACTTTGCTAACCACAAAATAGACAATACTATAGTTGCTGTACTATGTCTAACCCCTTACGGACCCCATCTAGTCCTGTATTGACTGGGACTCACTTTGCTAACCACAAAATTGACAATGCTAGAGTTGCTGTACTATGTCTAACCCCTTACGGACCCCATCTAGTCCTGTATTGACTGGGACTCACTTTGCTAACCACAAAATAGACGATGCTAGAGTTGCTGTACTATGTCTATCCCCTTACGGACTACATCTAGTCCTGTATTGACTGGGACTCACTTTGCTAACCACAAAATAGACAATGCTAGAGTTGCTGTACTATGTCTAACCCCTTACGGACCCCATCTAGTCCTGTAGTAAGTGGGACTCACTTTGCTAACCACAAAAAAGACAATACTAGAGTTGCTGTACTATGTCTAACCCCTAAGGACCCCATATAGTCCTGTATTGACTGGGACTCACTTTCCTAACCACAAAATAGACAATGCTATAGTTGCTGTACTATGTCTATCCCCTTACGGACCCCATCTAGTCCTGTAGTGACTGGGACTCACTTTGCTAACCACAAAATAGACAATGCTGGAGTTGCTGTACTATGTCTAACCCCTTACGGACCACATCTAGTCATGTATTGACGGGGACTCACTTTGCTAACCACAAAATAGACAATGCTAGAGTTGCTGTACTATGTCTAACCCCTTACGGACCCATCTAGTCCTGTAGTGACTGGGACTCACTTTGCTAACCACAAAATAGACAATGCTAGAGTTGCTGTATTATGTCTAACCCCTTACGGACCCCATCTAGTCCTGTAGTGACTGGGACTCACTTTGCTAACCACAAAATTGACAATGCTAGAGTTGCTGTACTATGTCTAACCCCTTACGGACCACATCTAGTCCTGTATTGACGGGGACTCACTTTGCTAACCACAAAATAGACAATGCTGGAGTTGCTGTACTATGTCTAACCCCTTACGGACCCAATCTAGTCCTGTAGTGACGGGGACTCACTTTGCTAACCACAAAATCGACAATGCTAGAGTTGCTGTACTATGTCTAACCCCTTACAGACCCCATCTAGTCCTGTATTGACTGGGACTCACTTCGCTTACCACAAAATAGACAATACTAGAGTTGCTGTACTATGTCTAACGTCTTACGGACCCCATCTAGTCCTGTAGTGACTGGGACTCACTTTGCTAACCACAAAATAGACAATGCTAGAGTTGCTGTACTATGTCCAACCAGAGAAGTTCATCTAATGAACATTCCTGGTCCAACCCCTTACGGACCCCATCTAGTCCTGTAGTGACTGGGACTCACTTCTCTAACCACAAAATAGACAATACTAGAGTTGCTGTACTATGTCCAACCAGAGAAGTTCATCTAATGAACATTCCTGGTCCAACCCCTTATGGACCCCATCTAGTCCTGTAGTGACTGGGACTCACTTCTCTAACCACAAAATAGACAATGCTAGAGTTGCTGTACTATGTCCAACCAGAGAAGTTCATCTAATGAACATTCCTGGTCCAACCCCTTACGGACCCCATTTAGTCCTGTAGTGACTGGGACTCACTTCTCTAACCACAAAATAGACAATACTATAGTTGCTGTACTATGTTTAACCCCTCACGGACCCCATCTAGTCCTGTAGTGACTGGGACTCACTTCGCTAACCACAAAATAAACAATGCTAGAGTTGAAGTCATCTGACAAGCATAGAACTTGAAACATTGTGGTCAGGGACTGGTCTTTCAATGTGTTGGTGAAATGAATGAACTGACTAGCAGAACAATAGCGAAAAATGTTGGTGCAATCAGCTGTAATTACATAAGTTGGATATTTATTTTCGCAACCAATTTTTCATTGTTAATTTATTTACTGAAGAGTGCAAGAGTTGACGGCTCATGGGCCTATGAATTGAATGAGCGTAAACTTAGCTGATTTTCGCACTTGACCATGCTGAATACAGTGAATAGAGATCTCAGAAATCGATCACCCTCATGGTATTCCAGAAAAAAACTAACTTTTTTTCTGGAATATATAAAGGTAAATAAACACCATATGTTTTCTTAATAAAGTGGAAAAACACTCCTACGGATAACCAAAACACTTGGCCTTCAACAAGTGATCAGAGAAAAAACAACAAAAACAAAACACTGATTGACCATATTTACACAAACATTCAGGACAGAGTAAAAGCAGGGACAAACAAAAAGTGAAGGGGGCAAAACATTGAAAAAAGCAGACCGCCCAGGACAAATTTAGATTTTAAAAGGAACAGAAGAATTTGACAACAGGAAAACTAAAAAATCAAAGAGATTTTTTAAAAATCACTAAACCAAAAATAGCAAAATAACAAAGATTAAAAGGTTAAAGAAGAACCAAGGTCAAGCAACTACACACTTAGAAGTGTCCTTGACGCCATTACGTCCCTTTTTTTGTAAAAGATATGTTTTGGTCCTTCGGGGCAAAATTCTAGAGGGAACAATATATCTAGTAAGATCCTTTGGACACTGCACATTACAAATCACTAGTTTTCCTTTGTCTTTTCTCTTTTTTTCTTCCTAATAAGGATGGGTCCGGGATCCTTCAGTAACGCCATTGAATTCCTAGTTACGTTACATGGCTATTGTTTACCCTCTAAGATCCTGGGGCATATCCTAAGGGCCTATTGATCACTTAGGTTTGAGCTTGGTAATTGGATTAAGTAACTCCTGACCATTTTGTAGCACCGAAAATATCCTGGACTCAGTTTTGCATTACAACATTTTAGGAATATCGTATAAGGGAGTAATGTTGATCAGAACACAACAAAGGAATATCCTTCAATATTTTCTAAAATAATGCTTAATGGCTTTGTCATTTTTAAAAAGAACAGTACATAGAGACTGCATTACAAGTTTCAGAAATGTCCCAGTATGAATGGGTTTACCCTTATGCTGCTGGTGCCTAATTTGGCCAATACAAACTGATGCAAAAAACCTGAAAAATGACAAACCCTGACACGTGGGTACTCATGTGAGAATGCTTAGGGAGAGCTATCTAATGAATACCAACATTACAGGGTTTAGATTGTTTTCAAAAATCTTTGCTTTGGATGAAAGTAGCCTCAGCATTGGAAGGCCTTAGGGTTAATGTAAACCCCTGCTAAAATCTAATTTGTTTCATATTTGAATAGAGCGATATCCATATTTTACATTCATCTCTTAGAAGTTAGATCCAGACCTATGTTCAAGTTGGCCTAGGTTAGATAGATGATTACCAAGAATTTGAAAATCTGACTTAGTACCCAGGATTGATTTTTTACAAACAAACATTTTTTTTTCAAAAACAAACATAGAAGAAATTATCATGGTAGTTTACTTGAATTATAAATTACAACTATCATAAATTAACAGTAAAAAAGTGGTTCATGAATCAAGTATATCAAAACCTTAAAAAAAAATACTTCGTTTTTTTAGAAACTGACACAAACATGATGTAAATATAACTATTCTTTTCCATCACATTACTACATTGGAATTGTGTTAAAGCTGTAAACTGGCTTTAAATGAACAAAGTCTACTTTACGCAATAGCTCTGACCGGAGGATCGGCACCAGTCTATCTGCATCTTCGAGGCTGCTTGCGCATGCGTAGTATCGGGGATATCCGCATTGGGTGTTGTACGAGACTATGTTGTTGCTAGTCACGTGGCGCCGGTGGCGCCACCTATTTCGTCTTGTTTAGCGCGATTCTCGCTAGCAATGGCAACAACACCCAAGCGTGATGGAAATCTGTCCTTTGAAAGCCCAAATGTGGAAATTATGAACATTCTTCAAAACATATGTGGAGAAATACAGTCTCTGACCACAGCGACCCAGTCTTTTTCATCCAAACTCAGGTTAGTGGAGAATAGACTGGAGGTTTTAGAAAATGCAACTCCACCACGTGGGAGCCATTTTGAAAGTGGACTGTCTGGATCTTCCAGACACAGGACTGAGAATAATGGGCAAAGTAGCCTAGGAGCTAGGGACAGTGCAAATCAAATAAACAGTAGTCACAGTGACAGAGTAAGAGAGAGGTTTGGAAGATTTGTGTCTCCCACCCAAGCTGGTGTGAATGAAACTAACCCCAGTCCCAGGTCTGGAGAGGTGGCTTCTGGGGATCTTCAGGGAGAATTTGCAGTGATCAAAGACTCCGTCCAAAGAGTACGTCTCCCTGCTGAACTGAAGTTAAATGATTCCAAGTCGGGAATCAAACGTCAAGACCAAGCGACATACAACATCGTCGCCAAATCATGTCGGTTCATAGAAACAAGCATCAAGCTTCTGAGCCTTGTTGATGTGCAGGAAGATCAACAACAGAGGATCGACGAACTATATACTGTAGCTGTTGCACATTTAAAGTATATGCAAGAAGAGTATGCTTCCCTGATTGTACAGGGGAAGTTTGGTACAGATTGTGCTGGAGTATACCGTGCTCTTCAGAGGAATTCGTCTGCGTTTCCACAAGAACACTTGGAGACGCTGCGTGCCGCCGTTACCTTGAGTGGTTTTTCGGAACCACAACGCCAGGACCGTAACAGTAACCGGGGATGGTCACGTGGGAATTTTCGTGGCGGTTTCCGTGGAGGTTTTCGAGGCAGTAATCGCGGTGGCTTTAGGAATTTCGGAGGAAACCAATCATTCCCACAAGCGAGGAATGAGGCATCTACTAGTGATTCACTCAGTTAGTTTTGGTGATTGATAAATGGCCTAATGCCAGAGATTAATGTGATACGTGCGTGGGAACGGATCGGTGCACCCGAGCACGTTTTGGATTGGATCAAGGACGGCGTTAGATTACCCGTTGAGAGCGATCCTGGTAATTTTCAGTGTGACAATCGAATCAAAAATGTGCGAGAATTTGAGTTTGTTGATAAGGAGGTTTCATCATTGCTTGAGAGTGGTGCTATAATCAAATCACAGACTAAACCACAATGTGTTAGTGGGTTAAAATGTGTGCCTAAGAAAGGCAACAATAAATACAGACTTATAATTGATTTGCGCATATTGAATGAATGTGTGTTACCACAAAAGTTTCAGTATGAAGGTATCAAGACTGTCAAAGGTTTAATCAGGTCAAATGATCGTTTAGTTACTACGGACCTTAAAAACGGTTTTCACCACGTGCCAATTCATGTAGACGATTGGAAATATTTGGGTTTTTGTTGGAAACAAGAGTTCTATGTTTGGTGTGTGCTACCTTTTGGACTGAAGTGCAGTCCCTATTTCTTTCATAAGTTTTTACGACCTGTGGTATGTTTCTTGCGTGAGCAGGGTATAAGGGTTGTAATATATGTAGATGATTGTTTGTTATTATCAGAACCATCAAGTATTACCGATCATAGAGATTTTTTGTTACAGGTCTTTGAGGAACTCGGGTTACATATTAATTTTGAGAAATCGAGTTTAGAGCCATCTTGTGAAAAGAAGTTTATTGGTTTTTTGGTGAACTCACAAGGACCTGATGGTTACCCATGGATTACGGTACCCAAAGATAAAGTAAGAAAACTTCAAAGAGATATCGATAGACTATTGAGGCAAAACCCGGTTAAAGTCAGGTTCTTGGCCCGTATTGCTGGGTTGTGTATTTCTATGACTGAGGCTGTTCTCCCTGCAAAATTACTGCTACGTAACGTGTACAGAGTAATTGCCTCACGTGCATCGTGGGAGGACACGGTTGTGTTGGATATTCATGCTATCAGTGACTTAAGGTGGTGGCGCACTGCCTTGCATAACTGGAACGGTACCCCTATAGTTGTGCGTCCGATCGAGGCGCAAGTAGTGACAGACGCGTCAGGTGTTGGTTGGGGTGCGTTCTACGAGGACAGAGAAGCGTCAGGACTATGGGATTGTTACGTTGCCCAAAAGCCATCAAATTACAGAGAACTTATGGCCATATACCTGGCCATCATGTCGTTTGCACCCTACCTAAAGGGCAAGTGTGTCCAAATCTTGTCAGACAATGTGACTTCGGTAGCGTATCTAAATCAGCTGGGGGGTCCAAGTCGGGAGCTGTCGGACTTGACGCGGAGCATATGGCTCTATGCCCATCGACATGGCATAGTGGTGACGGCAAAACATTTGGCGGGAAAATTGAACACACGTGCCGACAGATTGAGTCGGCCCTCCGTGCATTACGAGTGGAAATTGCACCCGAGACTATTTCGGTACCTGGACCGCTTGTGGGGACCGCATCATGTGGATCGCTTTGCGTCGTGTCTGACAGCTCAGCTACCGACCTACAACAGTCGGTATTACGACCCTCAGTCTTCGGGCACGGATGCCCTAGCGCAACAGAATTGGGGACAGTTCAACAATTTTGTCAATCCCCCGTTCAGGATGATCCCGCAGATTTTGGGGGTGTTGAGAGTTCAGCGGGCGACGGCAACTGTGATAGCTCCGTATTGGCCGGGCCAGATTTGGTGCCAACAGCTCCGGCTCATGTGTATTGCTCCACCCCTAAGACTACCAAACTCGAGACAGACTATGTTGAAAATGGGGCCGGTGGCCGAACCTTTGAGAAACCCGAGGTGGAAGATATTTGCCTGGAGAGTGTCTGGGGCGATCGCTTAGATTCTATGGGATGGTCGGAAAGGGCCAAAAAACAGTATATGCTCAAATGGAGTCCCTCCACACTGGCTTCTTATAACAAGGTTGTCAAAAAGTTGCAGGTATTTTGTGACGGGCAGTGTAGTTTTCCACCAAGGGAGTCTTCTCAGGTTGCGGATTTTTTGTGTGGATTGGCAGATACGTCCGGCCGTCCGAGGGGTATTTTGTCTACGGCGACAGCAGCATTGTCATGTTTGTATGAAGGCCTTGGGAGAGATAATGTAACAAATGAACCAGTGGTGCGAAATTTGGTCATGGCATTGATTAAATCAGGTACTAAGGCTCCTAGGAAAGTAACCCCGGTTATGCCCATAAAACCATTTCATGACTTGTTCTTGCGGTGGCCTGATAATGACTTACTTACTATTAGGGACTTGAGATTGAAAACGCTGGTGCTAATGGCTCTAGCCTTTATGCTAAGGCCCTCAGATGTTGCTCCAAGGGGGATGTTGTTTGACCCTACAGTACAGGACCAGAGGCGTATGGTGTTTTCAACCAGGCAAATTGAGTTTGGTGAGGACGGAGGTGTTACTATATCATTTCATGGTATCAAAAATGACTATTTAAGGGAAGGTTTTACGGTGTCAATTCCACCGGCATCGGTGCCAAAGATAGACCCGGTGGAAGCCCTGCGGACATATTTGATGAGGACTGAGAGTGTGCGTCCTGGGCCAGACTTGCCCGTGTTTCTTACCCTGCAGCGGCCTTTTCGTGCGCTAAGTAGTGACTCAGTGGCCCGGGTTTTGGATGATGGTATTAAGGCAGCTGGTCTAGTCGGCTACACCGCAAAGTCGTTTCGTCCCACTGGAGCCACGGTAGCGGTTAACTCTGGTATGGACCGGGATAGTGCACGGAATATTGGTAGGTGGCGCTGCAGAGAGGTATTTGAGGAACATTATGTGCATTCTAAGGTGTCTGGGTCCTACACAGATAAACTTTTGGGCTGTGAAAGTGTGGATAAACCCTAAGTGTGGTTGAGGTTACTGTGTGTCTTGTTTGGGGGTGTATTCTCTCTATGTAGGCATTTTATTTTGCATAAAAATATTGTCGAGTTATAACAGACATTTGAAAAATGGGTGTTGTACGAGACTATGTTGTTGCTAGTCACGTGGCGCCGGTGGCGCCACCTATTTCGTCTTGTTTAGCGCGATTTTTTTGTGATAATTGTGTACTGATTCGGTGGACATCATTAATTGGGCTGTAAGCAGTATTATTTAGGTTGATATTATATGTTTCTGTTGAAGATGATGAGTTAATTGTATGTTGGCGAGAATCGTGTTGGATGAGAATAAAGGCATTTTATTTTGCATAAAAATATTGTCGAGTTATAACAGACATTTGAAAAAGCAGCATGAGGCCCGGATGAGGAGCATGAGGTAGACCACATTCACAGTGACTTTCCCTTAGTTTGCGGATGGTTAGCCAAACCTACTGAGGATTTCGCTCATCATTCAATGTGGAGTGACAGTTTGGCAAATGAATCAGGTAGGTAAGAAATCACGTCCTCGCACATGCACCCAGTGAGGTCCTACAAGGTCTAGTAGCCGTTGGACGTCACATGTGACGTCCAACTGGACAGTAAAGGACTACACTGTGACACTTATCTTGGTGTCACTGTGACATCACAATTCTATGCCAGTATACCTTAAATGTCCAACTGGTGTGGCGTCCAAGTGGACAGGTTAGCACTTCACTGTGACTGTGACACTGCGCTAAATGTCACTGTGACATCGCCTTTCTGCGTCGGTGATGGACAGTGAGGGGGCTAGTAGTCAGGTGTCCAACAAGTGCAGTTCGACTGATGTCCGCCAGGTGCTCAAAAATCTCCTTAACCATACACAATCGGCGTGTATCGATTAGATCACAACAAGAAATCACTCAATTTGAATACTTACTTCATAAATCTTGCACTTTAGACGTTGAAGAGCACTTACAGTGCCGTTTATACACTCCTGGTGTGTGACTCCTACGTCGGCCTCGCCAGCCGTGGACAGTCAGGGGGCTTGTAGTCAAATGTCCAACAAGTGCAGTTCGACTGATGTCCGCCAGGTGCTCAAAAATCTCCTTAATCATACACAATCGGCGTGTATCGATTAAATCACAACAAGAAATCACTCAATTCATGACAGGATATGGTCACACAGAACTTTTTAAAGTCACTTGTTACAACTTTCAACCCTCAAGAGCATGCTAAAACTCCTATATTAAGCTGCACGCCAGAGTATCGTATACTTCCTAAACTAAATATACCACTTTCTTGTAGTCATTTCCATGAAAGCAGCTTTTATACTCAATTTTCTGCTGCAAGTGGAAATCTGTATGGCTGTCACACCTAGCGTCAACGCTCCATCGTATACTGCTACTAGCTGGCTGCATTTGACCCATATAGACAAGGACCTGCACGCCAGTGCCGGCCAGGTGGGTAGCGTTCTCTAGGGAGTGCGTATGACAGGAAGCATTGCTCCCAACCGTCCGGGCCACCACGGTACCGTGGTGGCCAGGACGGTTGGTACTGTGGCCATATCCTGTAATGTTGAATACTTACTTCTTAAATCTTGCACTTTAGACGTTGAAGAGCACTTACAGTGCCGTTTATACACTCCTGCGCCATAGAGATAGTGTCCCAACTGGCGCTGGTGTGTGACTCCTACGTCAGCCTCGCCAGCCGTGGACAGTCAGGGGGCTTGTAGTCAAATGTCCAACAAGTGCAGTTCGACTGATGTCCGCCAGGTGCTCAAAAATCTCCTTAATCATACACAATCGGCGTGTATCGATTAGATCACAACAAGGAATCACTCAATTTGAATACTTACTTCATAAATCTTGCACTTTAGACGTTGAAGAGCACTCACAGTGCCGTCTATACACTCCTGCGCCATAGAGATAGTGTCCCAACTGGCGCTGGTGTGTGACTCCTACGTCGGCCTTGCCAGCCGTGGACAGTCAGGGGGCTTGTAGTCAAATGTCCAACAAGTGCAGTTCGACTGATGTCCGCCAGGTGCTCAAAAATCTCCTTAATCATACACAATCGGCGTGTATCGATTAGATCACAACAAGAAATCACTCAATTTGAATACTTACTTCATAAATCTTGCACTTTAGACGTTGAAGAGCACTTACAGTGCCGTTTATACACTCCTGCGCCATAGAGATAGTGTCCCAACTGGCGCTGGTGTGTGACTCCTACGTCGGCCTCGCCAGCCGTGGACAGTCAGGGGGCTTGTAGTCAAATGTCCAACAAGTGCAGTTCGACTGATGTCCGCCAGGTGCTCAAAAATCTCCTTAATCATACACAATCGGCGTGTAATGATTAGATCACAACAAGAAATCACTCAATTTGAATACTTACTTCATAAATCTTGCACTTTAGATGTTGAAGAGCACTTACAGTGCCGTTTATACACTCCTGCGCCATAGAGATAGTGTCCCAACTGGCGCTGGTGTGTGACTCCTACGTCGGCCTCGCCAGCCGTGGACAGTCAGGGGACTTGTAGTCAAATGTCCAACAAGTGCAGTTCGACTGATGTCCGCCAGGTGCTCAAAAATCTCCTTAATCATACACAATCGGCGTGTATCGATTAAATCACAACAAGAAATCACTCAATTTGAATACTTACTTCATAAATCTTGCACTTTAGACGTTGAAGAGCACTTACAGTGCCGTTTATACACTCCTGGTGTGTGACTCCTACGTCGGCCTCGCCAGCCGTGGACAGTCAGGGGGCTTGTAGTCAAATGTCCAACAAGTGCAGTTCGACTGATGTCCGCCAGGTGCTCAAAAATCTCCTTAATCATACACAATCGGCATGTATCGATTAGATCACAACAAGAAATCACTCAATTTGAATACTTACTTCATAAATCTTGCACTTTAGACGTTGAAGAGCACTTACAGTGCCGTTTATACACTCCTGCGCCATAGAGATAGTGTCCCAACTGGCGCTGGTGTGTGACTCCTACGTCGGCCTCGCCAGCCGTGGACAGTCAGGGGGCTTGTAGTCAAATGTCCAACAAGTGCAGTTCGACTGATGTCCGCCAGGTGCTCAAAAATCTCCTTAATCATACACAATCGGCGTGTATCGATTAAATCACAACAAGAAATCACTCAATTTGAATACTTACTTCATAAATCTTGCACTTTAGACGTTGAAGAGCACTTACAGTGCCGTTTATACACTCCTGGTGTGTGACTCCTACGTCGGCCTCGCCAGCCATGGACAGTCAGGGGGCTTGTAGTCAAATGTCCAACAAGTGCAGTTCGACTGATGTCCGCCAGGTGCTCAAAAATCTCCTTAATCATACACAATCGGCGTGTATCGATTAGATCACAACAAGAAATCACTCAATTTGAATACTTACTTCATAAATCTTGCACTTTAGACGTTGAAGAGCACTTACAGTGCCGTTTATACACTCCTGGTGTGTGACTCCTACGTCGGCCTCGCCAGCCGTGGACAGTCAGGGGGCTTGTAGTCAAATGTCCAACAAGTGAAGTTCGACTGACGTCCGCCAGGTGCTTGTAAAGTTGTTAAATCAGGGCCATTCATGTATATACCTATCAAATTTGATTACGTACCTGTGACATGTCATTGACTAACAAATAAATATACAATTTCATATTATCTAAAGTTTCTTCTGAATGTGGCCCCCATATGTAAGCTAAAAATATGTAAACAATCGCAGTCGTTTCAAACCTAGCTATTATCAACAATTGGTCTGAGGAGCATAACATTTTAATTCTGCCGAGGAAAGATCAATTATATGGGAAAAGGAATCTCACTTCTATTCCAATTTTTTTTCCGTTAAATTTCTGCGATTATTTCCTTTGGAACATATTGGATAAGTTGTTCTGTCTGTCTTGCTTATGTTTCACTGTTTCGCCTTAACCAAGTTGTACCGCCTGAAAGGTCTTCTAACATGAGATATGCATAAGCGCCATACAAGTCCCCTCCATGTCTAAAATTAAATATATTAGGTAAAAAGTAGATGATGAAGGAATTCAGGCTTTGTGGTTATCAAATGTTTACCTATCCCTATCTTATGGAATGAAGACCATTAAAAATTTGAAAGATTGAATAAAGACTAATATGGAGCAAAGAGGAACTCTTTTGTTAATAATATTTTTTTATATTTGATATCTATAGCGCTCTTTCCACCTATGATATTCAAAAGCGCTTTTAAGTGGACATTGGACAGCTGTCAAGGTCCATGTAGTCAAATAAACTCCTTTCGTAATAGTAAGGTTTTCAGCTGTTTCTTGAAGTTTTGCACACTAGTCCGGCAAAGAAAGCTGGATTTTGGGCTGAACATTCTTCTTCATTTTTTTTCAATTGATTATGGCTGGCAAGGGTACCCACTTTTAGAATATGCCAGATGACGGGTTGGCACCCTTGGGCAATTTGAGATCTTGACTCATCTTTGCCACCACCCATGGTACAAGAATTGGACAAATTGGCCTTTCTCCGGTTTTTGCTGATCCAGATATTAAAATATAAGAGACCTACAGACCCATCCATTTACATAGGCTCGATTTATATAGGAAATAGGTAGTTAGGTTATCTGGGTCCCTGCTAAGTGTATTTCCTTTGTCTGAGGTCATCAACATGAGGTCTTTGGATGTTGTGGGCGACAGGAAGTCTCAAATATCGAATCCTCCAGTAAACGTTTACCCAAGAAAGTAAACGTATAACTATAACATTCACTGGAATGGTTAAACCTTAACCTAAAAAGTTGAGGTTTACTGAAAAATATTGAAGGTTCTCTGATTGAGGTGAACCTTAACATTTCAGGCGGGTAATCATTTATCAATGAAAAAATATTTCCAAGGATAGATGTTCACCTAGTAATAACTAGTTAATGCAATGTTCACCCAAATTATACAAAGGTTAATCCTTTTCAGATCAATGAAACTCCAAACTATTTGAATCCTTACCGATCCTTCTTACAGTGTACAGTGCCGACATTTAATTCCTGCACTGAATGTGTAGGGGCCATGGCATAGTACAAAACTGCACGTCTGATTGACACCCAGTTTCCTGGGCACGGATGCATGGATAACCTCACATGCAACTGAACATAGCTTTGATTCGCAAGGTACATCGGTCAGTAATGTGATTGGCTTATTTTTTATGACATCTTAAGATACCTTCGTCTTATCCACCTTTTATGTTATCCATCGGTTGTGTACAACCGGACACTAGGAGACGTCCGATCGACTGGTGCAGGAATTAGATGTCTATAACGTACTAGTAGTTGTCCCTGTCGGCCAATTTCAATAACATGTAGCTGCATATCTTTCCCTATAACGCAATATCAATCACACACAAGTATATGCGTAGCATTGGGCAACTTTTCACTTTTGCAAGTTAATTGATCAAATAAAAGTGTTCAACCAAAACTGTACGAAAATCTTAAACAATTTAGAATATTTATATTGAAAGAAAGATTCTTAAAATATGAATGTATGTAACACCCTAGGTTAATTCATCTAACCCTTTACCCATTCAGAACTGGAACTTAATCCATTCATGGCAAGAGCACGTTAATGTTATTCATCTATTTTGCAAAATGAAACATAAATATACATATCAATGATGAACTTGTGCAAACAAACGTATGTGTATATGTGTGTTAAATACAATATCAAACCCATGATAAACGGCACAGATTCAGTATCTTCAAGTGAGGTATAATAAAATGATTTAAAAGTACATGGTAATATATTGGACACATATAAAGGTAATTAAATGGATGGATCATATACAATCAATGCAAGGGAGTGGAATATTGTTAATATTAAAGATGATTTAAAACATCAGGGTTATGATTATTCCATTGTGTGATATACCCTGCTGGCTTAATCAAGCATCTGCAAAGATTGTGCACTTTTGCAAAAATTGTGCACTTTTGCAAAAATTGTGGAACTTGGCACAAAGACAATTTCAGTAATCTTGATCAATATCGACGATGGACGTAGGGCATGATTTACCATTATTATTGCTTGCTTTGGATTTTCCAATCAGCAATCAGGATTTGTACCATGTGACTGGTCATTAAATCCCCTGTTACGCAGGGCATTAAATGTCACCTCATAAAGCCCTCTAGAGCTTATTGTTGGTCCGCACACTATATATCACAAGATACTATCAATAAGAGCACAAGAAACGTCGTATGCAGGGAAGCAATAATAAAAAGTTAATAACTGTTCACCAGGGCACTATGTGTATTAAATGTGCGCCTTCAGGCATCCTGACCAGACCTCGGGACTTCGGCCCTTGGTCTGACCAGCATGCCTTCAGGCGCACATTAAATACCCATACCGCCCTGGTGAACAGTCATTAAGGCTTTATTATTAACTACTTTTTGGGATAATTTAGGCCAATAATGTCATGAAACGTCATTTATTGTGAATATGACAATAAGATATCAAGGACACCCACTTCCAAAATCCCACTTTCCTTAAGCACCTGAAATGTTCTGTGCCTTCCTTGGACAAAAGCTTAGACATTGGCTACCTGTAACTTGTATTTCAGTTGACATTTACAATTGTCCCTATTTGTCCAAGTTTATTGAGGTTCTCAATACTTTCAATGCTACAAAAAGTCGAACTTGTAAGTCGACGAACATGTAGCTAAGTTGCAAAACTGCCATACCAACATCGATACATGGATGTCTCAAAATAAACTGAAATGTAATGCAGGCAAGACAGAGGTGCTGGTCATAGGTACCCCACGGATGCTCGGGAAAATCTCCATTCCTAGTATTACCGTAAATGGTGTAATAGTACCAGTTCCTAAAGAACCGGTCGGTAATATGGGTGCTGTTTTTCATCCGAAAATGAATATGTCTGCAGATGTATCACAAGTTATCAGATTTTTGAGCACCTGGCGGACATCAGTCGAACTGCACTTGTTGGACATTTGACTACAAGCCCCCTGACTGTCCACGGCTGGCGAGGCCGACGTAGGAGTCACACACCAGGAGTGTATAAACGGCACTGTAAGTGCTCTTTAACGTCTAAAGTGCAAGATTTATGAAGTAAGTATTCAAATTGAGTGATTTCTTGTTGTGATTTAATCGATACACGCCGATTGTGTATGATTAAGGAGATTTTTGAGCACCTGGCGGACATCAGTCGAACTGCACTTGTTGGACATTTGACTACAAGCCCCCTGACTGTCCACGGCTGGCGAGGCCGACGTAGGAGTCACACACCAGCGCCAGTTGGGACACTATCTCTATGGCGCAGGAGTGTATAAACGGCACTGTAAGTGCTCTTCAACGTCTAAAGTGCAAGATTTATGAAGTAAGTATTCAAATTGAGTTATTTCTTGTTGTGATCTAATCGATACACGCCGATTGTGTATGATTAAGGAGATTTTTGAACACCTGGCGGACATCAGTCGAACTGCACTTGTTGGACATTTGACTACAAGCCCCCTGACTGTCCACGGCTGGCGAGGCCGACGTAGGAGTCACACACCAGGAGTGTATAAACGGCACTGTAAGTGCTCTTCAACGTCTAAAGTGCAAGATTTATAAAGTTTATGTTTAAATTGAGTGATTTCCTGCTGTGATTTAATGTACACACGGCGAGAGAGCATTCATACATAATTGTACACCTGCGGATATACTGTATAACGGGTATATTTCCCGGGACTTTTATTTCCCGAAAATTGATGATTTTGACTTTTTCCCGTTTTTAAATTTCCCGTCCTGCACATGGCTGCACTGATATTAAATTTCCCGAATATGCTACCGAGTGTTTTCGCATTTGAATCTGTCAGTGCAGACGAATGTTTTGTGCACTGAATGTGCCGTTGTGTACGTGCAGAAAAACAAAGCCATACCAGCTCAATTGAGCTGACATGGCTGACTCTATTGTTCTGCGCATTAATAGCACTTAGAGCAGCATTACACCAAGTCGGACCGGTTCGTGGGCAGGTTGAGAAACTTTGTGAGTACTGCAAACAGTACTGAGTACTGGACAGCATTACATGTCTATTTGATACTATTGTGAGTTACTTCTCACTGACTGTCATAACTGTTTTAGCCAAGTAAATATGTTTTAATATCTATCGTTGTTTGTTGACTTTTGAGCATTAATAACACCACTCTTCAGATTACATAGGGCGACATCTGCTGGGAAAGGGAATAACTTAAATATACGGCTTTGCTACTCAATCTGAATACGTGCATCGTCTGCCCCACCATACCAACAAACATGATTAAAGATAACGTTTTTATTGTTCCCGTCTCAAACCCATTCGGTAAATTCGGGAAGATTAAGCACACGTTAACATTACCCTTTATACAGTAATTGGAACTGCTTCAGTTGGACATTTTGCGATGTCACAGTGACACCCAGGGCAGTGTCCACATATTGGAGCTTAGTGTCCACTTGGACGTCACATGTGACGTCCAACGACTACAAGATACTTCTCGTGAGGTCTCTGACGCACCCGAGCAGGTTTACGTTAGTAGACGCATAGCCAGTTCAGACATAAACCCTACCTATTTTCACGTTTCTGTTTTCATCCTACTGACCAGGTCCGGTTAGATCACCCGATCGGGTGATCTAACCCGTTCGGGATACATTCTTAGTTTTGTAGACGTGGCTACGATATAGCAACAAAACACAGAAAAACATACAATCGAGGCACAACCAGTGACAGCAGCAGCCTCGTAGCTCCTGAGTTGGTCCTACTAGTCTGTCCGACTTTGACCTTTGGCGAGCGTGAACTCAGGTGTGTTTAAAATTTTCTGTCAGACTCCAAAAAAAAAAAGAAAAAAAGTGCAAGTTTTAAGAATATTCTTTGTAAGGGTGATTCAATCAACTACAGGAAGCTGTCATTGCTGTAGTAGAGCCTCAGACTTAAGGAGGTATACCTCCCACCCTTCAGGTTACAGGGATTAATTGATTGATTGATTTTATTTAGTTGAGAACTTGAGAATAGGCTGGTAGAAACATATTGATACCAGTCCTAGTCGGCAGACTCTAAAATAAAAATGATAATAAAAAAAGTCACATTTTTCAACTTTTTTTTTTATTCCAAAATGACTCATTTCCTACCTCCTGAGCACGTAAGACAAGTAAATAAATTGGAGTGGCCTTACTTGAAAATCAAACTCTACCATTTGATCATTCATATCTTGTGCAAGGTCCTACCTCAACCGGGAATCTACACAAGTATTTTAAAAACATTTTTTATGTTCCCATACGCCTCGAGATTACTAACAGCACGTGGTTTATGCAATAAATGCTGATTTTCAGGTCCTGTCATAATATGAGGTACTTGTGACATGACCATGCACCTTGATGGGGTTCATATCTGTCACATTCTAAAACAATGGCTTCGAAGACTGTATCGTTATTCACTTTCAGCCAAAAAATGAGATGAAAATATTAGTCGAAATGGTCTATCTTGAAGGAATCTGCATGGTAGAAGCAGACAGCCATGTCGTTTGGGACTAATTTAAGACGGAAGGCCCAAAGGGGCCTGCCTTTTGTTCTTGTGGCCGTACCATAATAGAAAGTTGAATGGCCGAGCTTCGTGGCGAATGATCACTAGTCATGTGTAATCTTTTGTTTTGATATCCATTCTTAGGGGCCACCCTAGGACACCACCTAGTGGTGATCATCTACATGTCCTAAATTATCACTTTAAAACAGCTATTAACTTGATATATTGGGGGCACGCTTCCTCCAACTTTACTGCTATGAGTAGTGTTCAGAATCTGTCACAATTTTCAAGATAGAGTATATTCCTGCCTTGACACATGGAAGCATCCTAGTGTTGTTTGAGAATATTTTAATATGTTATAAGAAGTTATCATAATGTATGTGGGCATGGTATCAGGTATAATGGTTTTGGAGGTTTGGAAAGTTAGTGTGAACAAGAGGCAAAAGGAACTAAAAATATTAGTGTGGGTATTGCTGCTTATGTACTTTGATCTTATGACACTTAGTAGAGAACTGAAAAATGTATACCAAAGCATAAACGCAAATGTCTTTATAAGTCAAATTTGTAATTTGTTTTCCTTGTTTTAACTTTTTTCTCTGTATTTTCAGATTCATAATGGTGAACCCAAAAATTGTGTGACTGAACATCACCTCATGAAGACAAGAATGAACGAAGGTCAAAGTTAAAAGTTCTTCATTTCTTCATCTTGGAGAGAGAAACCTGGTGATAGACTCGAATCTGAAACTACATAGGAAGTTCTGGGGCAACTATATCCTTAGGACAATTCTCAAGTTATTACCTATTCATACCTGCATCAGCCAAAGAAGGTCCACATGAAGTTGGTGTCTTCATTCTGAATACAACTCTTGGATATATTTGCAGGGAAAGTCCTGAGAAAAATTACTCAAGAGCAAACTGATGGTCAAGTATTTACCATGTGTTCAGATAAGATAGATCATGCGGATTGGCATGAAAAGGAAAGGCCTTATCACTGTGATGAATGTAACAAGAGCTTTACAAATTCTTCCAATCTGATACAACACAAGAGGATACATAGTGGCGAAAGACATTATAAGTGCAATGAATGTGACAAGGCGTTTACTCGTTCTTATAATCTGAAAAATCATAAGAGGACCCACAGTGGGGAAAAAGCCTTCCAATGCAATGAATGTGACAAGGCATACACTCAGCCTTCAGCTCTGGCACACCATAAGAAGTTACATAGCAGGGAAAGACCCTTCAACTGCTATGTATGTGACAAGACATTCACACACTCTTCTCATCTTGTAAAGCATAAAAGGATACACAGTGGGGGAAGACCCTTCCAATGCAATGAATGTGAAAAGGCATTCTCAAGCTCTTCTAATCTAGTGCATCATAAGAGGTTACATAGTGGGGAAAGACCCTTCCAGTGCAATGAATGTGACAAGGCATTCATTCAATCTTCAGCACTGGAACGGCATAAGCGGCTACACAGTGGGGAAAGACCCTTCAAGTGCAGTGAATGCAACAAGGCATTCACTCAGTCTTCTGAACTGATCGTGCATAAGAGGATACACAGTGGGGAAAGACCTTTCAGCTGCAATGAATGTGACAAGACATTTACTCAATCTTCAGCTCTGGCACAGCATAAGAGGATACACAGTGGGGAAAAAGCCTTCAAGTGCAGTGAATGTGACAAGGCATTCTTGAGGTCATCTGATCTGATCGTTCATCAGAGGATACACAGTGGGGAAAGACCTTTCAGGTGCAATGAATGTGACAAGACATTCACTCAATCTACAACTCTGGCACAGCATAAGAGGATGCATAGTGGGGAAAGACCCTTTCAATGCAATGAATGTGGCAAGGCATACACTCAGCCTTCAGCTCTGGCACACCATAAGAAGTTACATAGCAGGGAAAGACCCTTCAACTGCTATGTATGTGACAAGGCATTCACACACTCTTCTCATCTTGTAAAGCATAAAAGGATACACAGTGGGGGAAGACCCTTCCAATGCAATGAATGTGACAAGGCATTCTCAAGCTCTTCTAATCTAGTGCAGCATAAGAGGTTACATAGTGGGGAAAGACCCTTCCAGTGCAATGAATGTGACAAGGCATTCATTCAATCTTCAGCACTGGAACGGCATAAGCGGCTACACAGTGGGGAAAGACCCTTCCAGTGCAATGAATGTGACAACACATTCACTCAATCTTCAGCTCTGGCACAGCATAAGAGGATGCATAGTGGGGAAAGACCCTTTCAATGCAATGAATGTGGCAAGGCATATACTCAATCTTCAGCTCTGGCATACCATAAAAAGTTACATAGCGGGGAAAGACCCTTCAAGTGCAATGGATGTGACAAGGCGTTCACTCATTCTTATATTCTGAAAAAGCATAAGAGGACACATATTGAGGAAAGACCCAAGGCACAGTTTGATAAGTGTAATAAGACTGGTAGGGCACCATCTCATCTGAAGCAGCACCAGTTAACACATCAAAAGGCGTCAACTGACAATACAGAACCACAATTATCAGAACCAAGGCAATGGGTTGTTGTTAAGGGAGAGTGTCTTCCAATAAAACAAGAGTTGGAGAGAAATGCTAGTAGAGTGATAATCAAGCAGGAAAAGGGACAGTGTCTCCCTATAAAACAAGAGTTGGAGGAAAATGCTAGTAAAGTGACAGTCAAGCAGGAAAAGGGACAGTGTCTTTCAATAAAACAAGAGTTGGAGGAAAATGCTAGTAGAGTGATAATCAAGCAGGAAAAGGGACAGTGTCTCCCTATAAAACAAGAGTTGGAGGAAAATGCTAGTAAAGTGACAGTCAAGCAGGAAAAGGGACAGTGCCTTTCAATAAAACAAGAGTTGGAGGAAAATGCTAGTAAAGTGACAGTCAAGCAGGAAAAGGGACAGTATCTTTCAATAAATCAAGAGTTGGAAGAAAATGCTAGTAAAATGACAGTCAAGCAGGAAAAGGGACAGTATCTTTCAATAAAACAAGAGTTGGAGGAAAATGCTAGTAAAGTGACAGTCAAGCAGGAAAAGGGACAGTGTCTCCCTATAAAACAAGAGTTGGAGGAAAATGCTAGTAAAGTGACAGTCAAGCAGGAAAAGGGACAGTGTCTTTCAATAAAACAAGAGTTGGAGGAAAATGCTAGTAAAGTGACAGTCAAGCAGGAAAAGGGACAGTATCTTTCAATAAATCAAGAGTTGGAAGAAAATGCTAGTAAAATGACAGTCAAGCAGGAAAAGGGACAGTATCTTTCAATAAAACAAGAGTTGGAGGAAAATGCTAGTAAAGTGACAGTCAAGCAGGAAAAGGGACAGTGTCTCCCTATAAAACAAGAGTTGGAGGAAAATGCTAGTAAAGTGACAGTCAAGCAGGAAAAGGGACAGTGTCTCCCTATAATACAAGAGTTGGAGGAAAATGCTAGTAAAGTGACAGTCAAGCAGGAAAAGGGACAGTGTCTTTCAATAAAATAAGAGTTGGAGGAAAATGCTAGTAAAGTGACAGTCAAGCAGGAAAAGGGACAGTATCTTTCAATAAATCAAGAGTTGGAAGAAAATGCTAGTAAAATGACAGTCAAGCAGGAAAAGGGACAGTATCTTTCAATAAATCAAGAGTTGGAAGAAAATGCTAGTAAAATGACAGTCAAGCAGGAAAAGGGACAGTATCTTTCAATAAATCAAGAGTTGGAAGAAAATGCTAGTAAAATGACAGTCAAGCAGGAAAAGGGACAGTATCTTTCAATAAAACAAGAGTTGGAGGAAAATGCTGGTAAAGTGACAGTCAAGCAGGAAAAGGGACAGTGTCTCCCTATAAAACAAGAGTTGGAGGAAAATGCTAGTAAAGTGACAGTCAAGCAGGAAAAGGGACAGTGTCTCCCTATAAAACAAGAGTTGGAGGAAAATGCTAGTAAAGTGACAGTCAAGCAGGAAAAGGGACAGTATCTTTCAATAAATCAAGAGTTGGAGGAAAATGCTAGTAAAGTGACAGTCAAGCAGGAAAAGGGACAGTATCTTTCAATAAATCAAGAGTTGGAGGAAAATGCTAGTAAAGTGACAGTCAAGCAGGAAAAGGGACAGTGTCTTCAAATAAAACAAGAGTAGGAGGAAACTGCTAGTGGGGTAATAGTCATGAAATTCATGGTGATGTACAAGAGTTTTTGTCTAGGTTTTGTAGGTTAAACAGGGTGCAACATAGGTTGCAAAGCATTACTTGCAGCGGAGGGCAATATGCTCCTAGAGTTTACTTGCCCAGCTGACACTTCCATTTGCCCAGCAACTCTGTTAAACAAAGTTGAGTTGCATTGCGAGGACTCTCCCCAAAACTACTTGGCCGCACGGGGCAAGTTAAGGTCTTGTTTTGCTTGTCAGATTGTTGTTTTTTGCCAAATTCACCTGCAACGGGGCAAGCGGTTATTTTGCATGCCGCTAAATGCTGGTCATGGTCAGTTGGACTTGAACCGACGCTACCTGCTGTACTTGCTTGTCTTACTTTATATACCGGTCCAGGGAGTTCCTCTCCTCTCGAGCCGAAGCTGCCTGCTCTGTGCTCTGACTGCAAATGAAGGGTTATGTACTTGCTTGTCTTACTTTATATACTGGTCCAGGGAGTTCCTCTCCTCTCGAGCCGAAGCTGCCTGCTCTGTGCTCTGACTGCAAATGAAGGGTTATGTACTTGCTTGTCTTACTTTATATACTGGTCCAGGGAGTTCCTCTCCTCTCGAGCCGAAGCTGCCTGCTCTGTGGTCTGACTGCAAATGAAGGGTTATGTACTTGCTTGTCTTACTTTATATACTGGTCCAGGGAGTTCTTCTCCTCTCGAATCGATGCTACCTGCTCTGTGGTCTGACTGCAAATGAAGGATTATATACTGCTTGTCTTGCTTTATACACTGGCCCAGTGAGTTCCTGGTGAGATAAATGTAAACTAAATTGACCACTGTGGCTACCTACACTATTTGGTGCTTGGTAACAGAAAAAAACATAACAGAAAAATACATATGACAGCCTAGAAATCTAGGCTAGAGCCGAAGCTGCCTGCTCTGTGGTCTGACTGCAATTGAAAGGTTATATTCTTCTCGTCTTGCTTTATTTCCCGATCCAGGGAGTTCTCCTCCTCTTGAGCCAATGCTAACTGCTCTGTGCTCTGACTGCAAATGAAGGGTTATATACTGCTTGTCTTGCTTTATACACTGGCCCAGTGAGTTCCTCTCCTGCATTTTACTTGTAATGAAACTGACTTTCAGGAATGAGGATGAGTTCTGTAATCAGTATTCCTGAAGTTACATTTAAAGGTCAGCTGTCTTTGAGGTTACCTTAAGATAACCTAAAGGTGAAAATAAGGGATACTTATGGAAACCTTGAAGTTTTATTTAACTAGGCCAATAGCTAAAGAGAGAAGAAAAAATACTATAAAATTCTCAGAAACTCAGACCACCCTAGGAATTTGGGCGACTACAATTATTTTGCATAATAATTATTTGCAAATAGGGGCCAACCTCGATCACAATAACAATCACAATTGTTTTCTGACAATTAAAATCACATTATAATTGCAACATCTCACCTGCCAGATCTCAACCCATAAGAATCATAATAAATTTTAAAAAAAGTGTCCCAAATTACCGAAAATTTACGTTGAGGGTAGGGATAACCTTTTTAATCATAACCAGTGATATTAATACAATTTCAACAAATTATTATTGAAATGAAGGCATATCACATTCCTTATGAAAATTTCCTTATTAATGCTCAGAAGTGAAATTATCTATAGTACTATAGACACTGGCATGTATTTAGAACTCTTCTATGGTTTGATTATATAAGCCTAGCAATTGCTCTGGATTATAGCATACATCCCTATACCTAGCATCTATTCTGCATGGATATTTATATAGGATTACATTCTTCAATCCAAATGTATAATAAATTACAAACAACCTGTGACCGTGAAAACCAAACCAGGAAATGTGAAGCACTATGTTGCCAATACTCTCTAATTGTCTTACTATAACTCAATTGTATTGTTGGCAATACTCCATCTTTATTTATCATATTTGGAATTGGAAAGCTCATGATTGCATTTATTTGAAGAGAAAGATATAAGCTAATTAAAAAAATCAACAAATCTAATATGATCTCAATTGTTCTTCATTTCATTTCATCTCGCCCTTTTAAAGAGTTGCGCGTTGTGTGATAAGAAAAATAAGAAATATCTGACATCTCCACCTAAAGGCTTATTCATTAATGTCTATCAATTAATTCCATTACTTCGTATGCCCAGGTGTTCAACATATTTGGCCATAACTGCATGTTCCAAGACCATGGTACTATGTCTAACCCCTCACGGACCCCATCTAGTCCTGTATTGACTGGGACTGACTTCGCTACCACAAAATAGACAATACTTGAGTTGCTGTACTATGTCTATCCCCTTACGGACCCCATCTAGTCCTGTATTGACTGGGACTCACTTTGCTAACCACAAAATAGACAATACTATAGTTGCTGTACTATGTCTAACCCCTTACGGACCCCATCTAGTCCTGTATTGACTGGGACTCACTTTGCTAACCACAAAATAGACAATGCTAGAGTTGCTGTACTATGTCTAACCCCTTACGGACCCCATCTAGTCCTGTAGTGACTGGGACTCACTTTGCTAACCACAAAATAGACAATTCTAGAGTTGCTGTACTATGTCTAACCCCTTACGGACCCCATCTAGTCCTGTATTGACTGGGACTCACTTCACTTAAGAGATGCAAACAAGCGGGGTGATATGTGGCTATTTTTTAAGGACATGAAGGCAGACATAGTATGCCTTCAAGAAACGCATTTAATGGAAAGTGATATTAATAACCTGAAATTAGAATGGAACATAGAGTATATTATAGGGGGGAGGTCTTCCAATTCTAAAGGAGTCGCTATTCTTATTAACAACACTTTTGAGTATGCTATAACTAATACTATAATAGATCAGGGTGGCAGATACATAATTATAAATCTCTTAATAAATAATCTCATACCGCTACAAATAATAAATATATATGGCTGCAACAATGATAATCCAGAATGGTTCACCTCTCTCTTTAACTTAATAGATAAACAAAGTTCAGACTACACTATAATGACAGGTGACTGGAATACATCTTTAAGCGAAAAAGACACTTATAAATATCAAGTCCAAAGAAATATAAAATCAAGAGGGATAATAAATTCATACATTAATAAGAATAACTATATTGACATCTGGAGAGATCAAAATAAAGAGCAAAAAAGATTTACTTGGGGTACGAAAAAACCCTTTAAAAGATCTTGTCTTGACTACTTCATAATATCAGAATCCATTCTCTCCTTTAATCCGAAACCAGAAATTAACACTGCATATCGTAGTGATCACAACATTATTTCGCTTAAATTAAACATAAATTCAAACCCTAGAGGAAAGGGCTCATGGAAACTAAATAACAAACTATTAACCAATAAAGACTATATTAAGCTAGTTAAGGACATAATAAATTTAGCAAAACACACCTACGCTTTACCAGTCTATTCCGAAGAGTTCATAGATCAGGATCAAGGTGAATTATTAGAAATATCAATAGATAACGACCTATTTCTAAACACTTTATTATGCCAAATTAGGGGAGAGACTATAAAATTTTCAAAAAATCTGAGCAGAAATAGGAATAAACAGGAAAATGATTTAATAATCAAAATTTCTAACATAGAAAAAGAATTGGATGAAATACCAGAAATAAATAAAACAAAAGTGAAAGAACTAGAAGAAAATAAATAAAGATTAGAACAGCTTAGAGAAGATAAATTAAAAGGGCATCAAATTAGATGTAGATACCAACACACGAAGGATTGGGAAAAGCCCTCTAAATATTTTCTAAATCTTGAAAAAAAAAACTTCCTAAATAAAAATATAAACGAATTAAAAGACGCAAACAATAAGATAATAAATAATCCAAAAAAAATCCTTAAAATGGAAGCCGACTTCTATTCAGATTTATTCTCCACTAAAAATATAAACTTGGAACATCATACTAGATATAATCATTTTTTAGACAACATCCCTAAAATAAATAATAATACTAAAAATAACTTAAATAAACCAATAACTTTACAAGAACTTGAGCTAGCCATTAAAACTAGTAAAAATAACAAAGCCCCGGGTCCTGACGGATTTTCTAATGAATTTTTTAAAATGTTTAACGTAGAATTAAAATATTGGTTATTTAGAGTCTATCAGGAAGCTTTAGATAGAAATTATTTGAATAAATTAATCTTAGAGGGTACTATAACATGTATTCCCAAAGCAGGTAAAAGCAGAGACTCCTTAAAGAATTGGCGACCCCTAACCCTTCTTAATTCAATCTACAAATTCTTCTCTACTATAATCTCAAACAGAATTAAAAACACCTTAGATTCCTTAATAAACCCAGACCAAACAGGCTTTATCTCTAATCGATTCCTTGGGGAAAACACTAGACTTTTATTAGATACTATGACTTATTGCGAACAGAACGCCATAGGAGGCCTTCTAGTAGTGGTCGACTATGCTAAAGCTTTCGATACTATCGAATGGCCTTTTGTGGAGTTCTGTTTACAACTTTTTAACTATGGAGATTTTATTATGAAAGCAGTTAAAATGCTACAAAAATATTCATTCTCTAAAATTGAGCAAAATGGCCATTTTTCAGAAAATATATCACTTTCCAGAGGTTGCCGTCAAGGTGACCCCATATCGCCCTACTTGTTTGTTATCTGCGCGGAGGTACTTTCCCATGTTATTAGAGAAAATAAAGACATAAAAGGCATTGTGATTGGAGATGTTGAGTCTAAGCTATCTCAGTACGCCGACGACACCACTCTTTTTTTGAGAGAGGATAAAGAATCCTTGCGATGTGTATTAGACGTACTGAGATGGTTTGATAAAATATCTGGGTTATCAATAAATAAGGAAAAAACTAAAGTCATCAAAATTGGGGCGTCAAGGGGCAGAAGGATACCTTGGGAAGGTCAATTTGGTTTGACCTGGACTAATACCTTTGAGGTGCTAGGTATTGAATATGATGTATTCAGATTGGACGAAATAACAGAAATAAACCTAAACTCGAAAATTACCAAAATGAAAAATCTCATAAGAACATGGAGCACTCGTAAACTAACCCCTTATGGTAAAGTTACCATAGTTAAATCTCTTCTTCTATCAAAAATAACTCATATCCTTCTGTCCCTTCCAAGTCCCAAGTTACACACAATAAAGCTTATTGAACAAATGTTCTTATCTTTTATCTGGAGCGGCAAGCCAGCCAAATTTAGTAAAGCAATTCTAGAAGCAGAAGTAACCGATGGTGGTTTAAAACTACATGATTTATCTACATTTGACAAAGCATTAAAATTAGGATGGTTAAAGAGGTATTTAAAATCAAAGGGTAAATGGAAAGTCTTTCTAGACATGGAAGATTTCCATGAAATTTTTAATTTCGGTAATGACTTTGTTGAAAGAATGTATGAGATCATACAAATTCCCTTTTGGAAAGATGTCCTAGAAAGCTTAAAATTATTATTTAAAAGTGAAATTTGTACCAATGTTAATTATGTGTGTACTACTCCTTTATGGTACAATAGCCGATTAAGAATACCCCTTAAGCACAAATGGTATAAAAAAGTTGTCAGTATAGTGGGCGATATCCTAACCGAAGACTGCAAAATTATGAATTTTGAACAATTTCAAACAAAATTTAAAATTAAAACAAATTTTTTGGAATATGGTGGTTTTGCCTTATCCATCAAATTATTTCTAGATAACTCCGAACTACCAAATTCAAATCAAACACGACCAACAAACTGTTTATTAAACAATATATTATGCAGAGATTACACAGGAGTCTCAAATCTGTATAAAGAGCTCTATAATAAAAATTCAAATATTACTCAAAAAATTTGTAATAAATGGTACGAAAAGGCTGAAATAGTAATGCTCCCTCATGACATTAAGAGATCTTTCACCATTACTAACAAACAAGTGGAAGATACATATCTGAGATATACACACTTTAGAACGCTCCACTTTAGATACTATACCAATGATGTGCTTACCAAATGTAAAATATTGACTGATAATACTTGTTCACAATGTGAAAATCATGTTGATAGTAATTATCATATGTTATTAGATTGCATTTATACTCGCCAATTATGGACAGATGTAGAACAATGGATAAAAACTATCGGTAATAATGACTACATTCTAACTGACCGTAGGAAAATATTAGGCGATCTAGAAAACAGTGATACCATTAACATAATTATTTTATGTACAAAAAAGGTATTGTATCTATGTAAACTGGAAAACAGAAAGCCTTATTTACTGCGTGTACAACTTAATGTCAAAAAGGTATACAATCACGAATTGTATAAATTGTCCATAAATAACAAACGAATCCTTTTCGAAAGAAAATGGTCTTTATTGCTCAATTTCTTTCAGTACAATCATCAATAACATCCGCCAATATCCTTTACAAAAAGACTTATTCCATATACTCCAAGATATACTTTTAACAAATTGTTTAACTTCCAAATATGCTTGAGACAAATCATGCCAACTTATTTTCAAAATTATTTCTAGACAAATATTTTTGTGACAAATTACATGTCAACTCTTGACACTTCAATCATCACTTAATTGCTATGCAAAATAGTGTACTTATTTACAAATTATTTCCATACCAATACTCTTACGACAAACTACATGTCAGCTATGTACACTTCAAACGTAACTAAATTGCTATGCAAAATAGTGTACAAGAAAACCTATGTCTACATGACTAATCACATGTAAATAACAATACAAGCCATTGTTAAACAAAAGTCTATTTCTAACAATTCTGGAATCTTTATTTTGCCTATGTAAAACTATAATTGATAATATAAATATTATTGTGTTATGTCTTGATTTTCCATGCCTAATCACATGTCAATTACATTGCCAGCCATTGCTTCAAGCAAAGGTCTATATTCAATAATTCTTATGTCTTTATGTTTGCCTATGCACAACTACAAATGATTCTATAAATATTATTGTGTTATGTCTTGATATTCCATGCCAGAACTGAATAAAAATGTTTTGAAAAATAAAAAAATGTCTAACCCCTTACGGACCCCATCTAGTCCTGTATTGACTGGGACTGACTTCGCTAACCACAAAATAGACAATACTTGAGTTGCTGTACTATGTCTATCCCCTTACGGACCCCATCTAGTCCTGTATTGACTGGGACTCACTTTGCTAACCACAAAATAGACAATACTAGAGTTGCTGTACTATGTCTAACCCATTACAGACCCCATCTAGTCCTGTATTGACTGGGACTCACTTCTCTAACCACAAAATAGACAATACTAGAGTTGCTGTACTATGTCTAACCCCTTACGGACCCCATCTAGTCCTGTATTGACTGGGACTGACTATACCACAAAATAGTCAATTCTAGAGTTGCTGTACTATGTCTATCCCCTTACGGACCACATCTAGTACTGTATTGACTGGTACTCACTTCGCTAACCACAAAATAGACAATACTATAGTTGCTGTACTATGTCTATCCCCTCACGGACCCCATCTAGTCCTGTATTGACTGGGACTCACTTTGCTAACCACAAAATAGACAATGCTAGAGTTGCTGTACTATGTCTAACCCCTTACGGACCCCATCTAGTCCTGTATTGACTGGGACTGACTTCGCTACCACAAAATAGACAATACTATAGTTGCTGTACTATGTCTATCCCCTTACGGACCCCATCTAGTCCTGTATTGACTGGGACTCACTTTGCTAACCACAAAATAGACAATGCTAGAGTTGCTGTACTATGTCTAACCCCCTTACGGACCCAATCTAGTCCTGTATTGACTGGGACTCACTTATCTAACCACAAAATAAACAATGCTAGAGTTGAAGTCATCCGCCAAGCATAGAACTTGAAAAATTGCTGCAGGGACTGGTCTTTCAATGTGTTGGTGAAATGAATGAACTGACTAGCAGAACAATAGCGAAAAATGTTGGTGCAATCAGCTGTAATTACTTAAGTTTGATATTTATTTTCGCAACTAATTTTTCATTGTTAATTTATTTGCTGAGGGGTGCAAGCGTTCATGGTTAGCTGATTTTGCTCTTGACCATGCTGAATAGAGATCTCAGAAATCGATCACCCTCATGGTATTCCAGAAAAAAACTAACTTTTTTTCTTGGATATATAAAGGTAAACACCATATGTTTTCATAATTAACCCTTCCAATGCTGAGGCTACTTTTGTCCAAAGCACAAACACACAAAGATATTTGAAAACCATCTAAACCTTGCCATGTTGGTATTCATTGCTCATAGTGAGTACTCTTAGATGAATACCCATGTGCAAGGATTTCAGTCATTTTTCAGGTATTTTGCATCATTTTGTATATCGGCCAAATTAGCCACCAGCAGCATACGGATTAAGCGGAAAAACACTCCTACGGATAACCAATACACTTGGCCTTCAACAAGTGATCAGAGAAAAAAAAACACTGATTGACCACATTTACACAAACATTCAGGACAGAGTAAAAGCAGGGACAAACAAAAAGTGAAGGGGGCAGAAAAGTGAAAAAAGCAGACTGCCCAGGAACAAAAGAACTTGACAACAACAGGAAAACTAAAAAAACGAATTTGTTTCATATTTGAATAGATTGATATCCAATATTTTTTAAAATCAATAAACCAAAAATAGCAAAATAACAAAGATTAAAAGGTTAAAGAACAACCAAGGCCAAGCAACTACACACTTGGAAGTGTCCTTGACGCCATTACGTAACGTTGATCAGAACACAACAAAGGAATATCCTTCAATATTTTCTAAAATAGTGCTTTGTCATGTTCAAAAAGAACAGTTCATAGAGACTGCATTACAAGTTTCAGAAATATCCCAGTATGAATGGGTTTACCCTTATGCTGCTGGTGCCTATTTTGGCCAATACAAACTGCTGCAAAGAAACTGAAAATGACTGAAACCCTGGCACGTGGGTACTCATATGAGAGTGCTTAGGGAGAGCTATCCAATGAATACCAACATTACAGGGTTAAGATTGTTTTCAAAAATCTTTGCTTTGGATGAAAGTAGCCTCATCATTGGAAGGCCTTAGGGTCAATGTAAACCCCTGCTAAAATCTAATTTGTTTCATATTTGAATAGAGCGATATCCATATTTTACATTCATCTCTTAGAAGTTAGATCCAGACCTATGTTGGCCTATGTTAGATAGACGATTACCAAGAATTTGAAAATCTGACAAACAAACATTTTTTTTCAAATACAAACATAGAAGTCGAGAAGAAACTATAATGGTAGTTTACTTGAATTATAAATTACAACTATTATAAATTAACAGTAAAGAATTGGTTCATGAATCAAGTATATCAAAACCTTTAAAAAAATACTTAGTTTTTTTAGAAACTGACATAAACATGATGTACATATAACTATTCTTTTTCACCGCAGTACTACATTGGAATTGTCTTAGCTGTAAACTGGCATTAAATGAACAAGGTCTACAATCACTTCACGCAATAGCTCAAAGGACTGGCACCAGTCTATCTACATCTTCGACCTTGACCTTGAACTTCAGCGCTGCTTCCGCATGCGTACGGGAGGAGAGCCACGGAAGTGTCGCTACATTTACAGTGACTTTCCCTTTGTTTGGTTGCGGATGGCGAGCCAATCTTACTGAGGATTTCGCACATTATTCAATGTGGAGTGGCAGTTGGGCAAATGAATCAGGTAGGTAGGAATTCACGTCCTCGCACCCGAGCAGATTCGTCAGTAAGTTCACGCATAGCCATAGTGACAGTCCCTTGCACAGACTGCTGCCACAGTCACAGACTGTGACAGAGGGACCAAATATGAAAACAATAAAAACGAAGATTTATTATACATTTTCCTCAAGTGTTGTTATCTGTAGAATCGTATGGACCTCATAAACAACATAATATGGTTAGGGTATCGTTTTTACCCCCCCCCCCCCCCCATCCTATATGTTTACAGTTTCCTGCCTTTCAAACCCAGCCAGGCTAGAGGTGCTTCCTGGTCCAAAAACCAGTTATATGCACCTTTAATCCGTTGCACACGATACAAACACGCAAGATTTTTATAGTTGGCGATGGGCAAATTTTACAATGGGACTTAATGAGCAGAATCAACATTTTGCGGAATTGAAACAAAATGTATATTTATACATACAGGGGAACTTGGATATTCATGACGGACCACTGTACGACGGATTTTTGCATATTACGGATGATATGCTTGGTCCCAGTCCGATGCATATCAAATATTTGTCATATGTATATGACGGATTTTGCATATGACGGACCAATTATCCTGGTCCCATTGAGTCCGTCATAACCAAGTTCACCTGTACACTCGGTAGTGCTCCTGTGATGTGCCAAGTTTGGATGGCAAAATCGAACGTTTTGCCACAGAAAAACGGAAAAAGTGGTTGCCAAACTTGAGTCAGACAGAATATATAGTGGAAGTGGCACTCAACAATACAAAATTACAAGCCCCTGCCCTGTGGTTTTTTCCTTTTTTGTTACAAAAAGTTCCTGTTTGACATCCAGACTCGGCCATCTCATGAGCACTACATGACTGGAAATGGTCACATAGAACTTTTGAAAGTCACTAGATACAACTTTCAACATCAAGAGCTCGCTAAAACTCCTATGTAAAGCTGCAAGCTGGTGTATTATATACTTCCTTACCTAAATATCCCACTTTTATGTAGTCATTTCCATGAAAACTGCTTCTATATTCTGTACGAGTGGAAATCTGAGAAACTTTCTCTTTATGTAACACCCCCTCGGATAGCTTACATGACAGGAATTGGTCATATAGAACTTTTTAAAGTCACTACTCACGTCATGGTCTTAGCCAGCAGGGCGTCTGGGTGCCTTTTTGGACACCCAAACCCTTAAAAAGAACCCGTCAGGACACCCAAATGTTTTGGTGTGAAATTTCTAAAAATGTCAATCTTAAGCTTATAAATGAATTTTTTCATCTCCTTATAATTCCCATGACATTGTTTAATGATACCATGCCCTATTTTGATGAATTGATACATGTTTATGGCTGGAATATGAGTAGAATGTGATCCCCCTTAAAATTTTGGACGCCCAAAAATTTTACAACTGCCAATTTTAGGCAACCAGTTTCTAAATCCTGGCTAAGACACTGACTCACGTTGACTTAAATAATGAACGATTTAATAATTTTATCTCGCAACTTATAAAATAAGGTATCGAGTCTGCCGTCAGACGTACAGGGTTTGAAATGAATAATCAAATAACGTTTCAGGCACCAACATAAATTTCAGAACAAACTTACCATGCTGGGCAAGTAGTTTATGATTTTAACTTACCCGACATCATTTTTGGCATGCCCGAAATAAGTTATAACATGTGCCAGAATATCATGTATTATTTCTCATGGATTTAATGATTGTAAAACCATTTTATTTTGGATTTTGTTGCATTGTTAGCATATTTCTGGTATTTGTGCCATTTTTCTACATAAAAAATGTGTAGTGCTCAGAAGATCAGCTTGCCCATTCGGGCAAGTGAAAACTAAAATGTACTTGCCTGAAAGCCCTTTTTTCAAAATTTCACTTGCCAGGGCAAGCGGGATAGTACTTTTGTCGAACCCTGTGTTTAGTTTTAAGATATATACTGATATATTTGAAAAAAAGGGTGTAGTTTATTGTTACTTACATATGAAATACGAGCCTGTGCCGAGAAAAAAAATAAACTATAAATGTTTGAGTGACTAAAATCAAAAAAAAATGCTGGGCGGATCGTCAAGGGGCCACTCGAGGAGGGGTCACTTGTGCAGTGGGCGCACCATCCTTTGGCGGAAGGTTGGTAACATATTTAAATTTGTGTATGTACAGTAGAGCTGCACTCATGAACTCGAGAACCTCGAGCACTTGGGCAGACTCACCGTAGTCACCGAGCTCGAGCTGAAGCGGTTAACTCATGAGCTCATCTATGTTGGGAACACAAACCTAACACAGAGCACTTACACACCTTTGTATAACCGGAGTGACTATTTACCGAACATCGCGGTGAATAGCGTCAAATTTATCACTATTTACCAAACATATCGTTGGCCTCTTCTCTCAAGATCTAGTGCTGTCGGAGGTGTGCGCTGGGTGTGTCATGCTCTATTTACCTAAATTAGTGCATATATATAGCGAGTCATGTCAGTTTGTAGGGTTGTGGTTTCCTATATGGTATACATACATTTTTCGTGGGCGGGCAGAACAAAATAAAGCAGCCTGGACGTATGCTGCTCTTTAAATAGATACATGACAACAGTTTTTAACATGAATCTCACCTATACTAAAGGTGTGGTGCAAATTAATTTTTTGAAGTGAATTGTGATTATTCAAGTGTGGCTTTAATCAATTGTTTGAAAATATACAAATTGAACTGGCATCTTGAATGGTGTTCATTATATACACACCAGTAGTTTTGTAGGGGATTTTACATTCAGATCTAGTTGAAATTTTAAAATGTGCCAGTTTTTACCTCCAGTTCTATGCTATCAAGAGACCCTAAAACCCACTTCAAGAATTGCAAAGAAAAGTAATTGTTAAAAAAACTACAGTATAGTGTAAATTTATAGAAAAAAAATTAAAATATAAAAAATCTTCCATAGGCCATAGTGCTCACTCGGCTGTTCAGTTAATGTCTTACAACACTTTTAGAAATATTTTTAATTTTCCTGAATCTTTGCATGAGGAAATAACATAGCAAAGTGATCTACATTTCGGTAAAAAGCTAGTGTTCTTCCGATTGTTTGAACATGCCGAACAGCGTTCGTTTGTGCCTCCGATTATGATGATCGAACGCAATTTTACATGTTCGAACAAAAAAACGAACATGGACAAAACTATTCAAAGAAATAGCTGGACTTTCATTAGTCCTGCCGGTCAGAAAATCTGAGAAACAAAGTTTATTTACCTATGTATTCCCCCACCAAAGAGGAAACACTGCAGGACCACTCTAGATCCACCTCTCTGAGCATGCCGCGGCGATGTTACAATGCCGCCATTGTTGTTTTGTTATCGGCACACCATAGTGCAAATGCGCATGATGCAATTATGCTAGTTTGTCGTGATACAGCTAGGTGTCGCGGTACCTTATGACTTAGGTAAATAGCAATGGCGGCACGGAAAACCATGTACACAACTTCGATTATTAATCGGTCATCGGTCGTTCAAATGGACCGATGATCGACTTGGAAAATCTTGACCGATTCCAAACACTATAAATAGCAAAGATTCACCCTTATTTACCAAGATACCTCTCGGTAAATAAGAAATTATTTAACCTTATTTACCAAAATGTTCGGTAAATTGTGCTGAATTAAACACTATTTACCGAGATGTTCGGTAAATGGGGCTGAAAATCTTCTTATTTACCGAGATGTTCGGTAAATAGCCTGTCATGTCTTGTTTACAATCTCCAATGTATACAAGCTGTGTTGAGTGTTATTCTGACCTTTGTACCTCGTCAGCACATTTTAAGATCAAATAAACATGTCAATGTTACTAAATTTTCACCAGTGAGAATTTTTTTTTTCAATAGCTGGGCTGGAAAATAAATATTTATTTTTGAAATCTGCGAGTTCACAAGTCAAAAGGGTGGTGAGGTCATGAGTTGATCTCCCTCCGTGAGTGCAGGTCTAATGTACAGTATAAACATACTTTTCGTCTCAACTCTGCAAATATTGATTTTGCTCATTAGGTCCCATTGTAAAATTTGCCCATTGCCAACAATACAAAACATGCAAGATCGCTCACATTCAGTTATTTTTTCAACATAAAGCAGGAGAAAAGAAAATCCCATAACATCGCGCTCAGAACACCAATGGAGCTCATTTTTGTTTCGTTAAGCAGATAAGATGTTTTTTGTAAATTAGGTACATAATGTGGGGTGCGCTTGTACTCATTAGACCACTTAAAGCAAAAAAACAGCATTTTTAATGAAGTTTTTTAAAGAAGAATTCTAAGGATATGAATAGGGTGCTTCCAAAAGGTATTTGATAATTCTACCTGTTGATCAGATGACCAGCATAGCAAATATGGAGTATCAGACCAGAGTATTGCAAGTGTCCATACCATACCACCCCCACATAGAAAAGGTTGCTCCCCAGGGTCTTAGCCAGGATTTAGAAACTGGGTGCCCAAAATTGGCAATTGTAGAATATCTGGGTGTCCAAATTTTCAAGGGGTACCACAATATACTCAGATTTCAACCATAAACATATATTAATTTATCAAAATAAGGAATGATATCTTTATACAATGCCATGGGAATTATATGGAGATGAAAAAATTCAATTATATTCTTGAGATTGACATTTTGAGAAATTCCTCTCAAAAAAAATTGGGTGTCCTGAGGGGTGCTTTTTAAGGGTTTGGGTGCCCAAAAAGACCCCCAGACGCCCTGCTGGCTAAGACCATGTTGCTCCCACACCCAGCGTCTTGGCCAGGATTTCAAAAATGCCTGTCCAAATCAGCAGTTCCAAAATTTCTGCCCGTCCAGATTTAGCTACTAATCCACTTCAAATCCCTATACCAGCTGCATCTGATAGCCTAGTGTGTCAAATAGGGTAATTTACACTTCTGCTACATCCTAGAAGATGGCTTGTTAGGAATATTCTTGATTACTATCCCTCAAAAGTCAAAATTTAAAAATCTTCACAGACATTTTTACCTGTCCAAACAGTAGGTTTTTAGGAAACTACCTGTCCATAAGACAGACAGGACGGGTCCTGGCTTAGTTCCTGCCCACACCCCTAAAATGTAGGAGGTATCAACGTAACCAACTTTCAATTGGCCCCCCAGGGCAAATGCGCCGGTGATATAAGTGCAGACAGGCTGATCTGACCAACTGAGGGTATAAGGTTTTCGGATATATAGGTCTCCGAAATTCCCCAGGGGGATGGGGGGTTTCCCCTTTCAGCTCACAGACTAATAAGCAGCCTTTTACTGGCTGTAGCTAGCTAACTTTTTGTTTGTGAATTTCACATGTGAAACTGAATTCACAGGATAGGAAATATCTAAACTACTAGTAAGCTAGCTAACTGGTTATCAGACTATCATGAAACAGGCCCCAACTTTATTCTCTCACAAAATCAGATGCGAGAGAGATTAAACTTGTATACAATCATCAAGTCGACTTGAGGGAGAGGGACATGTTTATTTTCAAGATGCAAATTCAACAGAGCTGCTCACAGAGAGAGTGAGAGAGAAATATGTAGTTACAATTGGATATAAGGGCCAATCAGTATATTTATTCTTTTATTTCCATTAACAGCAGACACTTGTTTAAGTTTCATTCAGTTTTTATACTTTTTAACTCTGCTCCTGCCAGGTCTGGATAAAGTCGGACCGTAAGATCTGGGGCTCAGCTGCCAGGTCTGACTTTATACCGACCTCCCACAGAAACACTAGAAAAGACTGGCTTACCAGTCTAAATTACCCTCTTTTCCCCCCTCCACAATCTACGTGCCACTAGTCTATTTTGAAAGCCCCCTCTTTTAGATTTATTTTGATACCAGACATGTGGGGATAGCCCCAAGTTTTGTTAGAGTATGGTGTCATTGAATTATAAGGTACTTAACCACCAGGCATTCTGCTGAATGTGCTGGTTTCAGGGGCATATAGAGCCAGCAAGGGGTCTGGCAGGACTAGAGTTAATAACATTGTACATACTTAATTTTCATGAAATGAAGGTGACTTTTTAAGGGAAATTTTCACAGATGTCATTAGGTGAAAGTTGAGCAATCGAATGCAATTGGAAAAAATGAACAAAGTCGCTCAGCTAAGTGCTTTAAAATCAAGTTTTGATCAAGCTACCTACCAAAATATTTCATGGAAATTCACAGCATTATTCAGGATTCAGAGCGGTTTAAATTATCATGTTGATGAAATTGTGACCTAGGTCTTTTGGTGAGGAAATTTCCAGGATCCACCCTGTTTATCTATGACTGACAGTGATGCCCCAAACCCTGATATTTATACTGTTTCTCTATTGACTATATGCAGGGTGCGACAATAACCTGAAAATGCTACTAGTCAGGAAGGGCTAGTATCTAGACTCTGAATCTACTAGCTCTACCTCAAGCACTACTTATCGTAACGCAAAGTACAAAATGCCATATTTATCCATAAAAAAAGATATTTTAAATTTACATGATTCCTGACATTCTATTTGTTTGAATATATAACTATTTCATTTCATTAAGAATATCAGAATTGATGGCTTCATTGGGAGACAATGAACTGTAGCACTGGGAATACACAATTACCAGCATGGTATGAATTGCAGCTATGCATGAAGTAGTGGCTTTGTATTGTTTTCAATTCATGATATTTTAGGTATAATCTTTTGACTTTATAAGCAAATTTTAGGTAGCCCAAAACCAATATATTCACTACCAAAACCAAAATATTCAATTTTTTACATTTTGATGATGGACAGACACTTGAACAAATGTCTTTTAAGAAAAGAAGAGGTTTCTGGTCCCTAGGTTAGAGGTTATTTGTCATTCCTACCTGTACTGATATTTCAAGAGAGACCATAATACCTTTGCATCAATATAATTATAAGAATACATTTACTATTACCTGTATATGATCTGAGTAAAACACACCAAATGACACCATTCTATATTGACTGAATGTGGTTTAATCTATGTATGTGACAAAAAACATCCAAATTTGTGAGGAAACTGACTACCTGAAATTCTCTTTCTCCTAAGTTATAAGATTGCTAACTCTTGCTCTTCTTAAAGATACTGTCCATTGAAAAAAAACATTTGAGATTTCAAAGTTTCTCTATAAGCCATATTTATATTTTCTTTTCCTTATTCTATTTTTTTACTGCCTTTTTAGATTCAATTTGAGATGGTAAAGCATAAGAGGATACAGAGTGGGGAAAGACCATTCCAGTGCAATGAATGTGACAAGACATTTTCTCAATCTTCAGACCTGGCACGGCATAAGAGGATACACAGTGGGGAAAGGCCCTTCCAATGCAGTGAATGTGGCAAGGCATTCTCCCGTTCTTATGATCTGAAACTGCATAAGAGGATACACAGTGGGGAAAGACCCTTCCAATGCAATCAATGTGACAAGGCATTCACTTGTTCTTCTCATCTGGAAAATCATAAGAGGACACACAGTGGGGAAAGACCCTTCAACTGCAATGAATGCAACAAGGCATTCACTCGATCTTCAGCTCTGGCAGAGCATAAGAGGATACATAGTGGAGAAAAAGCCTTCAAGTGCAGTAAATGTGACATGACATTCGCTCATTCTTCTATTCTGAAAATTCATAAGAGGATACACAGTGGGGAAAGACCCTTCCAATGCAGTGAATGTGGCAAGGCATTCACCCGTTCTTATGATCTGAAAATGCATAAGAGGATACACAGTGGGGAAAGACCCTTCCAATGCAATCAATGTGACAAGGCATTCACTTGTTCTTCTTATCTGGAAAATCATAAGAGGACACACAGTGGGGAAAGACCCTTCAACTGCAATGAATGCAACAAGGCATTCACTCGATCTTCAGCTCTGGGAGAGCATAAGAGGATACATAGTGGAGAAAAACCCTTCAAGTGCAGTGAATGTGACAAGGCATTCTTGCGGTCTTCTAAACTGATAGAGCATAAGAGGATACACAGTGGGGAAAGACCTTTCAGGTGCAATGAATGTGACAAGACATTCACTCGATCTTCAGCTCTGGCACAGCATATGAGGATACACAGTGGGGAAAGACCCTTCCAGTGCAATGAATGTGACAAGGCATTCACTCATTCTTATATTCTAAAAAAGCATAAGAGGACACATATTGAGGAAAGACCCAAGCCATTTATAAAACCTGATCTGGTAATAATTGTTCAGACTCACACAGGTCAAAGACCTTTTCAGTTTGATAAGTGTAATAAGACTGGTAGGGTACCATCTCATCCGAAGCAACACCAGTTGACATATCAAATGGCGTCAACTGACAATGCAGAACCACAGTTATCAGAACCAAGACAATGGGTTGTCATTAATGGACAGTGTCTCCCAATAAAACAGGAATTGGAGGAAAATGCTGGCAAAGTGATAGTCAAGCAGGAAAAGGGAGAGTGTCTCCAAATAAAACAAGAGGTGGAGGAAAATGCTGGCAAAGTGATAGTCAAGCAGGAAACGGGAGAGTGTTTCCAAATAAAACAAGAGGTTGAGGAAAATGCTAGTAGTGTGATAGTCAAGCATGAAAACCTTGATGTGTAACAATTACATATTTCACACCTGAAGTATGTTTGTAAGTAGTACTTACTCTGTAAACAACATTGTGCAACCTACAGAATTCATGTGAAAGTACAAAAGCTTTTGGTAAGGCTACGTAGGCTGGAAGCTGGTCATGGTCAGGTCGACTCTTGAGCTGTGCTATCTGCTCCGTGGTCTGACTGGAATCAAAGGCAACGTAGGCTGGAAACTGGTCATGGTCAGGTGGACTCTTGAGCTGTGCTATCTGCTCCTTGGTCTGACTGAGAATCAAAGGCAACGTAAGCTTGTCATGGTCAGGTGGACTTTTGAGCTGTGCTATCTGCTCTGTGGTCTGACAGAATCAAAGGCAACGTAAGCTGGTCATGGTCAGGTGGACTTTTGAGCTGTGCTATCTGCTCCATAGTCTGACTGAGAATCAAAGGCAAAGTAAGCTGGTCATGGTCAGGTGGACTCTTGAGCTGTGCTGTCTGGTCTGTGGGCTGACTATGATTCAACGGCTTTGTGCTAGTGATGGGAATCCTTGAAATTTTCTAACTTGAGTACATGCAAATTGAAATGACCAAAACTACATCAGACTCAAGCGTCTGTGTTTATATATATATATATATATATATATATATATATATATATATATAGCATGTGAGTACATATTCATGTTTACAAGCACAGGCAAGATGGCTTTGACATTGTGTCTGTTGCTTGAGTTGACCACCTTTTCCTGCCAATATAAGAAACAGGAAGCAAAGCTTCGAAGAGGTAGAGGAAATAAAAATTGTCAAGGCAATACATCTATTATCATAAAAGGATTTTGCCTTAGTTGGCAAAACCCTAAGGACTGTATTTTGTCTTGAAGTTGCTTGTTGTTAACAAGTGACTAGATTTCGATGAATGAACAGTTTGGACACACCACTACTATGTGCTGCTGGTCTTGCTAGATATAGCAGTCTGGGGAGCACTCCTCCCCTACTTCACTTCTAAATAGGGCTGTCATTGGTAAGAAGTATTTATGGCTGTCATTGGTAAAAGATTGATTTGATAATTGATAGCATAGTCTAAGCCAGCAAGGCATATGCAAACCCTCAAAAACCACCCTACAGGACGCCCAAATTCTTTTCAGAAGGATTTCTTGAATTGTCAATTTTATGCATACAATTGAATTATTTTCACCTCAATATAATTCCCATGGCATAGTATACAGATATTATACCCCATTTCAATAACTAAATACATGTTTATGGTTGTAATCTGAGTATATTATGATTTCCCGTGAAAACTTGGACACCCAAAAATTTTACAATTGCCAATTTTGGGCACCCAGTTTCTAAATCCTGGCTAAGACCCTGATCGATAGAATAAATAACGATTCAGCACTTCGATTCACATCAAATTCATTGGACCTATTAATGGGATCTCCCCCAGCTGAGTTCGACCATCAATCTCCTGCAGCATAGAATTTTGGATTTTGTGAATCCTTAGATAACTGGAAAGGAAGAGCAATGATTGTTGTGGGAAGTTAATGCTGTTCAAGCTGTGTTTTCCTAAAAATATGGACTATTTACCAAATTTGCATATGAATCGATATATTGGGCCCTCTTTTATATTGATTATTGTTTTTTTGTCATTTCATCAATTTGGGCAGTATCAATGACTCTCCTACTTAAAAATGACCTGACTGCCAGAAATGAGTGAGCACTCTGTAACTTTTAGGTTGGTAGAAAATCTGTTCACTATAGAATGTGAAATTGACACCATACTTGAATATTTTTTCATACCTGTACTGAACTGTTATTTTTCTAACGGAAAGGAAAAAGTGATAACAGAATGCTGAAAGTATCATGAGCAAAAGTGATCAAAGATTAGAATGAAGTCACTGACTTTTCTATGATATTTCCTTGCAAGTGTTATACCCAAATTTATTGTTATAACTTATTATAATATGGAAACAATATAGTTAATTGTGAATATGAATATAGCTGACAGCTTATTGATTTGATTCACCACCATACTTTCATGTGACCTACTGACCTGACACCTGGTGGAGAGTGCCAGAACCTACCAGTACTTCATGCATGTCTGTTGTTAGTGCAATTAAAAAGCCAACAGACACGAGTCATACTGTTACGGAGATCCATCTGCTTCATTTGAGAATTTTACAAGATAGAGGGCAAATTACATCATGAAACTTCACAATAATGTGTATTCATGTCTTATTGATTGCTTAGCATTTAGCTTATGATCTGGGGGTTTATTGAAACATGCTCAGCATTTGTGGAGTTTTTTTTTTAATTTTCAAGTGAATTGGAATACTGGGGTAGGCAAACAACTTACTTTAACGTGGGACTTAATCCCAACAATGTTAAACATGATTACCTATTATCAATATTCAACTTCTTTTTTTTTTTTGAAGCATTTTCTTTCAAATCTCCATTGGCTGCACTAGGCCCACATGTAAAGTACATGGATATGAATGCAGTAGTAAAAAAACATAATAATACCAATTTTTGCTATATAAGGATGTAAGATTGTTAGGGCTGTCATTGATAAGAAATATTTATCGATTCGATAATCGACAAAATTATTACCGATACGCTACTTCGATTCGATTCAGCGAATCGAATTCAAACCAAATGAAAACCAGCAATGTGCTCATGAGGAATGGTTGTGGTTTGCATGTGGGGGCGATTTTTTGACCTCTTGATCACAGCCCTAACACATTACACATTCTTCTGTGTGAATTTTGGGATAAATGGAATGGAAGCACACATTTGTCTTGGGGAGTTAATGCTGTTCAAGCTGTATTTTCCTAAAAAAATATTTATTTACCTAATTTGCATATGAATCGATATCTTGTACCTTCTTCGATATCGATAATCGATAAGGTTTTTTTATTGATTCATCGATACGGGCGGTATCAATGACAGCCCTAAAGATTGTTTATTAGTATAGGGTCATGATAAAATATATTTTAGGTTGTTTGCCTGTAGTGATTTATCTGTAAATAAAATTGAAAGGTTTGAAAGTTATTGATTTGTATGTTTTGACTGAACCCATTCTTTACTGACCAGCGACCATTTTTTCTCAAATTTGCCAATTTTGCTTGAATGCTTTGATCTTATGACACTTAGTAGAGAACTAAAAAAAAATTACGCCAAAACAAGAGACAAACGGTACTAAAAAAGCAAAAAACAAAACCTTGAAAAAAACTAGTCTGAAACATACTAAAAGTTTAAAAGGAACTAAGGCCAAAGAAACTTAGGTCAAGCCACATGAATCAACACCTTGAGCCACTGGCGTCCATCTTGTTGACGCAATAGACTATAAAAGGTAGTTGGTAAGAGGAAATTAGGAGCTATTTTCTTGATGGGCAAACATTTTGGAATCGCTGTTTTGGCTGGCATTTAAAACTCTGGCTAAGACCCTGAAGACCATTATACCTTCACTTTACAGCCATTGAGAAACATTTACTTAAGATGTATAAAACCTTTCAGTAATATCCCTGTATTTACTTTGAAATGAGTAAGAATGTCAAGGGTGTGGGTGTCTAAATGATTCCCTGCTGGCCTAGGCCCAGTCTATACTGTTCAATCTTGTTTAGGCCACTTATGTGGCACAAAACATTTCATTTCCCTTCATGAGTCTGGCTTAATCCACATAACATTCAATATAATTATTAGAACATGATTTAATCCACGTATATGGCACAGAAATCTATTTTTGTGATAAAATTGACTATTTGAAATGTTTTTGCTCAAAATGATCTAGGATTGGGAGTTCAGTACCATCTATGAAATGACCTCAAATCCTTTCTGGAAAGATGTTTTGAAGAGCTTGAAAATTTTAGGAACAAAAGAGGGTTTTGTTTTTTCTGAAAACATACTGCTCACTCCTTTATGGTACAATCCTCAGTTGAGATTACAGATTAAAAAAAGATGGCTAGATAGGGGTCTCACTAAAAGACAAACGCCAACAAACGCCACCGAACGCCACTGAACGCCAACAAACGCCACAGAATGCCGACAAACGCCAATAACAAATGTACAGCCAATTGCTGCTCATGATTTTACCATTTACCTGTTTGATACTCATACAAGTTGTTATGCAACTTTCGAAGAGAGTTGGTGTGTAGAGCACTACAGTCTATGATACACTGCTCAGAGCTAGGGGACATGAAGTGGGCTGCCACCCATTTGAGTCACAGCTGATAGCAGTTGAAAAACATGGCTGCTACCAGGGGCTGGCTGAGGCTGCTGGCAATACACACATTTCTCCCCTCATGGGATCACTAAGAGAAAAAGGAGGACAGCATCCTATTCTTGAAGTGTATTACTTTCATATAAGCTAATATGAATGTGAGCCTTTAGTTCCCTTTTAAAAACAATTTTTTTGGAATATGGCGCCTTTTGCAGAGTAATAAAGGATTATATTAGTCAAAAAGATTTACCCATACAAAATCCAATTGACCCTGTAAATTCATATTTAAATATTGTTTTGTCGTTGGAGAAAAAAGGTGTATCAAATATTTATAAAATTATGTTGGGAAACCATAGCAACATTCTGTTGGAGACCTCAGACAAATGGAATGAGAAAATGAATCTGAACTTATCATCTTTTTCTATAGGGAGATCCTTTAGAAATATTACAATCATAGATGATACATACCTTAGATATATCCAATTTAGGACATAACATCGAAGATTTTATACAAATAATATTCTTCACAATATTGGAATAAAGGATTCAGATATATGTGGTCTTTGCAAAAAAGAAAAAGACTCAAATGAACACATGCTCATTCAGTGTGAGGTCTCCAACACAATTTGGACAAACGTTCAGTCCTAGATTCAGGAAATTGGCATTGAAGATTACATAATCTCAGATGAAAAAAAAATTCTGGGTGATTTTAACTGCTCATATTGGGTAAATGCAATAATACTTAACACAAAAAAGTGTATTTTCATTGCAAAGATTAGAGAAATCAAACCAACTCTATCTTATATAAAATCCAGTGTAAAGAATATGCACAGCTATGAAAAATTCAGCTTCCAATTAAAAGATAAAGAAAAAATATTTATCCAAAGCTGGGGTATATATGCAGAAAACATTGAAAACTGATCTTTTTAAAAGCAACTTTATTGTGTAAAATATACAAATATTTTTGTAACATTGTAACCTGATATCACTTTATTTATACAACCATGTAACACTGTCATTTATGAATGTGAGCCAGTTTTACCTGGCGCCAAGGAAAATAAAAAAAGTTTTAAAAACAAAAATCTATGAAATAAGGTTCATTGAAAATAGCATGGGCAATTTACCCAAATGTTTGTATGAGTCAAATTTGTAATTTGTTGTCCTAATTTTAACTTTTTTCTCTTTATTTTCAGATTCATATTGGTTAACCGAAAAATTGTGCGACTGAACATCACCTCATGAAGACAAAAATAAGTAAAAAGTTCTTCATTTCTTTATCTTGGAGAGAGAAGTCAGGTGATTGACTCGACTGAAACTAGTTTTGGGGCAACTGTTTTCAAGTATAACTGGGACAATTCTCAAGTTATTTACCCATTCATACCTGCATCAGCCAAAAAGGTCCACGTAAAGTTGGTGTCTTCATTCTGTATGCAACTTACGGATATATTTGCAGGGAAAGTCCTGAGAAAAATTACTCAGAAGCAAACTGACGACTGACAATTTCACATTGTATTTCTTTCACATATTTATTAAATAAATAAATTTTATTTCATAATCAATTATTTGCCATGTCTTCAGATAATATAGATCATGTGCATTGGCATGAAACAGAAAACCCTTATTACTGTGACGAATGTAACAAGTGGTTTACAAAGTCTTCCAATCTGATACAGCATAAGAGGATACACAGTGGGGAAAGACCCTTCCAATGCAGTGAATGTTGCAAGGCATTCACCCGTTCTTATGATCTGAAACTGCATAAGAGGATACACAGTGGGGAAAGACCCTTCCAGTGCAATGAATGTGACAAGGCATTCTCACAGTCTTCTTCTCTGGTGAAGCATAAGAGAATACACAGTGGGGAAAGACCCTTCCAGTGCAATGAGTGTGACAAGACATTCACTTACTCTTCAACTCTGGCACATCATAAGATGTTACATACTGGGGAAAGACCCTTCCAATGCAATGAATGTGACAAGGCATTCACTGTTGCTTCTGCTCTGGCTAAGCATAAGAGGTTACATAGACCCTTCATGTGTAGTGGATGTGACAAGGCATTTATACAATTTTCTGTTCTTGTAACACACATGCGGACTCATACAGATCAAGGACCTTTCCAGTTTGATAAATGTATTAAGACTGGTAGGGCACCATCTCATCCGAAGCAGCAGCAGTTAACATATCAAAAGGCGACAACTGACAATATAGAACCACAGTTATCAGAACCAAGGCAATGGGTTGTTGTTAAGGGACAGTGTCTCCCTATAAAACAAGAGTTGGAGCAAAAGGCTAGTAAAGTGATAGTCAAGCGGGAAAAAGGAGAGTTTCTCCCAATAAAACAAGAGGTGAAGGAAAATGCTTGTAAAGTGATAGTCAAGCAGGAAAGGGGAGAGTGTCTCCCAATAAAACGAGAATCGGAGGAAAATGCTAGTAAAGTGATTGTTAAGCAGAAATATGGAGTGTCTCAGTAAAACAAGAGGTGGAGGAAATTGCTAGTAAAGTGATTGTTAAGCAGAAAAACCTTGATGTCTAATAATTTCATGACCTTTGTCTGAAGGAAGTTTGTAAGTTGGAGGAAAATGCCATTACTTTCATTATTAAGCAGAAAAGGGACAGTGTCTCTGAATAAAACGAAAATTGGAGGAAAATGCTTGTGAAGTGATTGTTAAGCAGAACTATGGAGAGTGTCTCAATAAAACCAGAGGTGGTGGAAAATGCTAGTAAAGTGATTGTTAAGCAGAAAACCCTTGATGTCTAATAATTTCATGACCTTTATCTGAAGGAAGTTTGTAAGTAGTACAGCAAACAACATTGTGCAACCTAAAAATGCATATGGAGGCACACAAGTTTTTGGCTAGGCAATGTAGGCTAAATGCTGGCCAAGGTCAGTTGGACTTGAGCCGATGCTTCCTACTCTGTGGTCTGACTGCAAATGGAGGGTGTCTTTAAATTCTCAGTAATTTGGGACACTTTTATAATAACACTTTTTGTGGGTTTAGGGTGGTCCATGTTTTTTGAAAATACCTTTTTGCTATATCAACAAGATTTACAGCTAGGTCCATAGTTTATGAAAAGGCAACTGGCATTAGATTGAGGGTTGCCTAGATTTTCCATTAATCATTTTTCAAAATAATTATGGTGGCCCAAATTGCTAGGGTGGTCTAAATTACTATGAATTTACTGTATGTACTGCTTGTCTTGCTTTATATACTGGTCCAGGGAGGTCTTCTCCTGCATTTTACTTGTAACGGAACTGACTTTCAGGAATGAGGAAGAGTTTTGTAATAAGCATTATTGAATTTATATTGAAAGGTCAACTTCCTTTGAGGTTACCTTTAGATAACCTAAAGGTTTAAAATGAGGGGTACTTTGGCCCTTATTGAAACCTTGAATCACTAAACCTTAAGAAGTGATATGTTACCAGGCCAGTAGCTAAGGAGAGAAGGAAAAATAGGGGTAGGTTAGAGCTGCACTCACTGAGGGAGATAAATTTATGAGCTCACCACCATTTTGACTCGTGAGCAAAGGGACGTGCAGTTTTTTTGATAAACATATAATATTTAGCTCAGCAGTTGAGAAATAAATACATTGATGGAGTTTTATTAATATTTACTTGTTTATTTCATTTTTAAATGTGCTGGCGAGGTCCAAAGTTCAGTACAACACTCAACAATGCCTGTATACATTTGAGTTTGATAATCAGTGATAAGAAAGTGTTCTGTGCTACGTTAGTGTTCCCTACATAGACAAGGCAATGAGTTGACCACTCTAACTCAAGCTCGACTTGTCTGGCTTCAGTGCTCAAGTTTGTGAGCAGTGAGTGCAGCTCTAGGTAACCTTTTTAATCATAACTTCTGTGATATTTGTACAATTTCCACAAATGAGGTCTCAATTAAGAAATCATTGAAATGAAGGCATATCATATTACTTATGGAAATTCCCTTATTAATGCTCAGAAGTGAAACTATCTCATATATTACTTTAGACACTTGCATGTATTTAGAACTCTTTTTTGATTTGATTACTGTATAACTGGTAATTTTCACAGATTTTTAATTTTTGCGCTCCCCATATAAATATCTATATAGTATTGAATAAATAGTTGAATGCATGAATATAAATACCATCCAGCAGAGCTGTGAAGCGAAATCTTTAGCACTCAAAAAAAAAGCTGTATACAGTTTATCAGCCGAACAATTACCTCAGCAGATTGGATTTACAACAGTCATGGACTTATTGAATTATACCATACATCGCTCTACTGTCTCTACATATTGCATATATTCTGCATGGATATTCATATAGGAGTATATTCTTCAATAGAAATGTTGTGAAAGTTATTACAAACAACCTGTGACCAAAAAATAAACCAAACAAAGAAATGTAGTAAAGCATTATGTTGCAAATGCTCTCTAATTGTCTTATTTTATCTAATTGTACTGTTGGAAATGCTCTATCTTCATTATTCATATTTGGAATTGGAAAGCTCATGATTGTATTTATTTGAAGAGCAACGTATTAACTAATAAAAAAAATCAACAAATCTAGTATAATCTCAATTGTTCTTCATTTCATTTCATCTCCGCACTTTTAAAAAGTTACACCTTATGTAAAAAAAATGCCAACTATCTGACATCTCTAAAGGTTTATTTATTAATGCCTATTAATGAATTCCATTACTTTATATGCCCAGGTGTTCAACATATTTGACCTAAGATCATCTGTATTTTGTCTTTCATCAGATATGCAATTCTGTATCTGAAATCCAAATCTGTATACTGTATATCATGTTAATATTGCTGCAGTTTAATTAATGCATACTTTGCGCACCCCTGGAGTCTGCATTAATTAAGATGCGCACCATTATCTGGACATTCGATCCCTGTACTTCGATCGTTCAACATGCTGATGTGATAGCATATCAGTCAACCCAGAGAGCTTTAGCGTCCCCTACCGGTACTAAGTTCAATTACTATGTGAACATTTTGCACACTAGAGTGTGATGAAACATGCCGGTAACCACTAATCACTTAATCAGAGCTACCGATTGCAACCAGGATATCGCAGTTTGTGACTGGTGTTTGAGAATGAAATGAGAATAAGATTGCACTTGCCTGTTTCTTAAGCCGCATCTGGCATTCCTAGGGGGTGACCTGCTATAATGTAGCAGCACAACCCTTCCCAAGAGCCGGGTATACTGCTTACACATTGCCCCCTACACACAGCTTGAGCTGTCGGCACAGAGCCGTAGTTATCAATGCACAATTATTAAACTGCGCATCAAAGGCAGTTGTCTGCCGAGCGCATTATTTTATATGCGCAGTATTAAAACGGTATACAGTATTCTTATTACCTCTTTTATCTGAATTGAGAACTGTCCATGGCCATATCTAGATGTGCTAAGAGCAAAGTAATCTGTGAGTTCCTCTCCTCTTGAGCCGATGCTGCCTGCTCTGTGGTCTGACTGCAAATGAAGGGTTATATACTGCTTGTCTTGCTTTATATACGGATCCAGGGAGTTCCTCTCCTCTTGAGCCAATGCTGCCTTCTCTGTGGTCTGACTGGGAATGAAGGGTTATATACTGCGTGTCTTGCTTTATGTACTGGTCCAGGGCGTTCCGCTCCTGCATTTTACTTCTAACGCAACTGACTTTCAGGAATGAGTAAGAGTTCTGTAATCAGTATTCCTGAATTTACATGGAAAGGTCATCTTTCTTTGAGGTTAACCTAAAGGTTAGAAATAAGGGGTTCTTTGGCCCTTATGGAAGCCTTGAATCACTATGCCTTCAGAAGTGTAATGTAACCAGGCCAATAGCTATTTAAGAGAGAATGAAAATACCGTAAATTCTCGGAAATTTAGATCCCCCTAGGAATTTGGGCCACTACAATTATTTTGCATTATAATTATTTGAAAATAGGGGCCAACCTCAATCACAATAACAATTGTTCTGCGACAATGACAATCACAATATGATTGCAGCATCTCACCTGCCTGATCTCAACCCATGAAAATCATAATTAATCAAAAGTGTACCAAATTACAGAGAATTTACGGTAAGGGTAGGGGTAACTTCTCAATCATAACTTCAGTGATATCAATACAATTTTAGAAATCATTATTGAAATGAAGGCATATCAAATTACTTATGAAAATACAGTATTAATGCTCAGAGGTGAAATTACCTTGTATATTACTTAAGACACTCTCATGTATTTAGAACTCTTCTTTGGTTTGATTATATAAACTGAGCAATTACCTCAGCAGGTTGGATTTACGACAGCCATGGACCTACTGTATACATGCTTTAATTTGGAATGCTAAAAATTTAGCTTTACAGCCCTGCTGGAGGGTATTTGTGCTACTCTAAATTCACGCAGTCAAGCACTCATCAAACTAAAGCACACAAAGCAGGATATTTATTTGAAGGATGTTATTTTGGGGCTATCATGGACAGAGCAAAAAATTAAATGCCTGTACAAAATACCAGTTATCCAGTATACCATACATCCCCATACATCGCATCTACTGTGCACAGATATTCATATTAAAGCCTTAATGACTGTTCACACGGGCAGTATGTGTATTTAATGTGCGCCTGTAGGCATCCTGGCCAGACCGAGGGCCGAAGGCCCGAGGTCTGGTCAGGATGCCTGAAGGCGCACATTTAATACACATACTGCCCTTGTGAACAGTTATTAAGGTTTTTATTATTGCTTCCCTGAAAGAGACATTTCTTGTGATCTGATTCATAGTATATTGTGATATATGGCATGAACACCCACAATAAGAACTAAAAAGGGCAATGTTTTCTTCTACTTTCTTTCTTTTAATTTCTGCTATTTATTTTTTATGAGAACTTGTGTAGATAATGCTAAATGGCATTACCTCATTTGACAATTTTGAATCTGAAATATCCATGAATCCTATAAAGCTTTTTGCTTCTCCCGTGATAGACTGGTCCTTTGCTCTATGAGTAATATTGGTACTCTGTCTCACACTTACCACACTGCAACATATACAGTAGGATGTGGAGTGAGAGAAAGGGAACCAGCTGAAAAAGAGCCATCTTGTGGGCACACCAAGAACTATATATTGTAGGTTTCACCACAAAAGTTCGCATATTTTTTATTTCAAAACTTTTTCTTCTTAAATAAGCCTTTGAAAATGTTTCAAAATATGTGTTACATATTTTAGATTCCACTGTTGTGATCATTTGAGTTTAATGTGCTTATTGTAAGCATTTTTGTTTCACAATTTTACTGACAAAGCATGAGAGTGAGATGCAAGAAAAAGGTACCTATATAAGTTGTCCGCTTTCTTCAAACAATAAATGCGCAATGGTCGAATTGTGTCAGTGACTGACCTAGATTGCCTTGGAGGGCATTATGGAGTGAGATTTAATGCCCTGCGGTGGAGGGCATTATGGGGATTTAATGACCGGTCACATGGTACAAATCCTGTGTGCTGATTGGTTGATGCAGAAGAAGAAATAATAAAGGATTTTATTCTTCAATGGAAATGTTGTGAAATAAATTACAAACCTGTGACCAAGAAAACCAAACTAGGAAATGTAAAGCATTTATAAAGTCAACAAATCTAGTTATCTAGTAATTGGTCTTCATTTCATTTCATGTCCCCACGTATAATGAGTCGCACCTTGTTTGAAAAAAAATGAGATATATATGACATTTCCACTTAAAGATTTATTCTCTAATGACTATTAATAAATTCCATTACTTTATATGCCTAGGTGTTTAACATATTTGACCTAAGTTTAAATGGAAAGTTGTTTGTCTTTTTTCTTTCATCAGATATCCAATTCTGTATCAGAAATCCAAATCTGTCTCAGCCTTTGATATGTTTGTTATATGAAAGTGTAAATAACCTGTTGAAAGTTTTCATTTATTTTTTTAATGATGGTCTTTAAAAAGTTTAAATTGTTGCTTCATAATTTAGTGGAAAAAGCACTGTCCGACAGATAACCAAAACACTTGGCCTACAACAAGTAATCAGAATAAAAATCTCAAAAACAAAACATTGACCACATTCACACAAACATTTAGGACAGAGTAAAAGCAGGGACAATCAAAAAGTGAAGGAGGAAAAAAAGCTTTTGTTTAAGAAAAGCAGACCACCAAGGACATTTTCTATTTAAACATATTTGAAAGAACTTGACAACAACAGAAAGACAAAATAAAAAGTCGAAGAGATTTAAAAAGTCAATAAACAAAACAAAGAAAGTAAAAACCGCTATTTTCAAGGGCTGACGTGAGTGGCGGCTTGCTGTGAAGTGCTCTCTCCGTGTGCCCGGGGAGGGGGGGGGGGGGGAGGGCACTTGGGTATTTAGGGGGGCGCATATGCTCATTATCAAAATTAAAAAATACCCCTAAAGCACTGATTTCTGGCCAAAAAAGCACCCTTATTTTAATAAAAACGCTGACTTTTTCCTCTAAATAAACACCCCTTCTTTTATCAAAACACTGACATTGGATGAACGGGAACACGTATTTTAACTTTAGATGTTATAATCCTCTGCGTGTTTAGCGGCAGCAAGTGGCGGCGGCAGACTTGAAAGCCTAGTCACTACGGGAGTATCTCGGCGTCAGAGCCGGGTATATTTCGTGGATTGTAAGGGGATTTTGACCCCCAGACTTCGTACCTTGGCACAAAAAAGGACCCTTCTTTTACAAAATCGCGGACATGCGGAGGTCTTAATAAAAGACCCTATCTTCCGCGAAATACGTAACGCGGGTGCGGCCCCCCTCTGTAGCTGAGTGCCCCCCCCCCCCCCCCCCCGGGTCAGTGTGTAATATATACGTGTGTAATGTTCCTCGTGTGTCCGCTTGTCGTTGATGGGTGAAGCCACATACTTATTTATAATGGTGAAATAACTCATTTTCCAACTTTATTTCAATGTTTAAAAGTGACATAGCGTGTGCCGACACACGAGTGAAATGAATCCACGGCGGCCAGATCCAACTCTCGGGTGTCACAGCGGTGTTTTCGTAAGAGTAAAACCCTGCAAGGAAAAAATGGACACCACTTACTACACTACGACTAACTCGACTATGAACGTAAAGAACTAAGAGAAAGAGAACGAGAAAGGAAAAGAAGAGAAAGGAAGAAGAAGAAGAAATACAGTGTTGTGAAAAGTAAAAAAATAGCGGGCGTATTCGATGCGGGCGTTTTCGCATATCGTGCGTTTTCGCCTGTATCCTTTCAAAAAGAACAGTACATAGAGACTACATTACAAGTTTCAGAGATGTCCCAGTTTGGATGGGTTACTGTAACCCTTATGCTGCTGGTGCCGAACTTGACCAATACAAAAGATGCTATCCAACAAATACCAACATGACAGGGTTTAGATGGTTTTCAAAAATCTTTGCGATCTTGTGTTTTGAATGAAAGTAGCCTCAGCATTGGAAGGGTTTGCTAATCTCTGCTAAAAACGACTTGTTTCATATTTGAATAGATTGATATCCATTTTTAATGCAAATGCCTGCTAAAAACTATTTGGTTTCTTATTTGAATAGATTGATATATATCCTGTTTATATTCGGAAACGGTTCAAAACGAAAGAAACTGACTGATAATCAGTATGCAATTCAAATAAGAATCAGTCCTTTGGTGGCCAAATTCTTGAACTAGGATTGATATTTTACAAACAAATAAATGTTTTTTTCAAGAAGAACAAACATAGAGGAAATTGATATGGTACTTTACTTGAATTACAAATTAATTTTATTAAAACTCATAAATTAATAGTCAATATTTGTTTCATAAATCAAGTATATCAAAACCTTAAAAATAAAATACAAACTGACACAAACATGATGTACATATCACTATACCTTTTCCCCACATTACTACCCACTGTGGAATAGTGTTATAGCTGAAAACTGGCATTACATGTAAAGAAACAAGGACTCTGCATCGGGCTTAGATTGGCGCCAGTCTCTAATCACGTCATGCAGTAGCTCAGAGGACTGGCACCAGTCTATCTGCATCTTCGACCTTGAACTTCGGGGAGGTCTGCGCATGCGCTTTGGGGATATCTGCACACGCACACGCACGCACAAGAGGAAAACCCCTCCACAACTCGCAGATTCAGGCAAGTTTCGCCACATTTACCAGTTTACAGTGACTTCTATGTTTGGTTGCTGATGGTGAGTGGCTCTCAGTGAGGATTTCGCACAGCGTTCTGGGTCATTATGGACTACTACCCGTACGGCCCACTCATTACAGGATGTGGCCACAGTGCCAGTCGTCCTGGACACTCCGCTAGACTAGTGGAGTCTTCAGGACGATCGCACACTGGATACTGCCGTGCTTCCTGTCATTCGCACTCCCTAGAGAACGCTACCCACCTGGCCGGCACTGGCGTGCAGGTCCTTATCTATATGGGTCAAATGCAGCCAGCTAGTAGCAGTGTACAGGTCCGGTTAAATCACCCGATCGGGAGAATTCTCCCGATCGGGATATTTCTCCCGTTCGGGATACATTCTTAGTTTTGTAGACGTGGCTACGATTAGCAACAAAACACAGAAAAAAATACATTCGAGGCACAACCAGTGACAACAGCAGCCTCGTAGCTCCTGAGTTGGTCCTTCTAGTCTGTCCAACTTTGACCTTTGCCGAGCGTGAAGGTTTGTTTATAAAAGCTGTTAAGTCACGCTGCTGGACTGCACTGGTGGGAGAGCCTCATACTTAAGGTACTCCAAAATCAGATTCTGCCATTAGAATCTGCAAATTTTTCGTTAATCTGAAAGTTAATGTTGTTAACTCAAGATTGCATGTCCGCTTTTTGTACTGGTTGAGTATTTTATAAATGGTCAACGGTTAAAGTGTACCTTCCTGATAATACCTCATGTATATCCCGAACGGGATATAAATCAGAAACCACGTGGTCCTAACTGTCCTATATTTATATCCCGATCGGGATACTATTTCTTACTCTACTAATTATGAAGGGTTTATGGTTGTATTTGAGTGTGAATGGTATTTGTGCAGGCTTGTATGGGAAAATATTATGAGAATACATTATGTATAATTTCTGTGAAGTTGTTAATTATATATACCTTTCATAATTTATAGAAAAAGTAATAGTATCCCGATCGGGATATAAATAGGACCACGTGGTTTCTGATTTATATCCCGTTCGGGATATACATGAGGTATTATCAGGAAGGTACACTTTAACCGTTGACCATTTATAAAATACTCAACCAGTACAAAAAGCGGACATGCAATCTTGAGTTAACAACATTAACTTTCAGATTAACGAAAAATTTGCAGATTCTAATGACAGAATCTGATTTTGGAGTACCTAAAGTATGAGGCTCTCCCACCAGTGCAGTCCAGCAGCGTGACTTAACAGCTTTTATAAACAAACCTGAGTTCACGCTCGCCAAAGGTCAAAGTCGGACAGACTAGAAGGACCAACTCAGGAGCTACGAGGCTGCTGTTGTCACTGGTTGTGCCTCGAATGTATGTTTTTCTGTGTTTTGTTGCTAATCGTAGCCACGTCTACAAAACTAAGAATGTATCCCGAACGAGAGAAATATCCCGATCGGGAGAATTCTCCCGATCGGGTGATCTAACCGGACCTGGTGTAGCATGGAGTGTTGACGCTAGATGTGACAGCCATACAGATTTCCACTTGCAGCAGAAAATTAATAGAAATGACTACAAGAAAGTGGTATATTTAGTTTAGGAAGTATACGATACTCTGACGTGTAGCTTAATATAGGAGTTTTAGCATGCTCTTGAGGGTTGTAAGTTGTAACAAGTGATTTAAAAAATTCTGTGTGACCATATCCTGTCATGCTACAAGAATGGCCAATTTTCTAGTCATTATGGCCCCCTAAAGTTGGTCATTATGGCCCACTCCAGTGAGTCAATATGGCCACCTCCATAAAAAAGATGATATAAGGCAAGTTATTATTAATAAAGATTTAGGAGAAAGAGATGGTCAAACATACATGAATTCAGTCACTTAAAGAGTGCTTTTAGGACTAATGAAAGAGCGTTTAGGAAGGAAAATGCCAGCCGGCCACTATTGTTTGCACCACTCACAATTGTCAAGAACCTCCATTATAGACCCGGTTTGTGTCTCTATCAGGCCATCCTTTTTGTTTATTGATGTTTCTGTTATTGGCCTTTCAGCAACACGGTACTACACAATAGTAAAACTGCTGTCAGTCGGGTGAATTCACCGGAGTGGATTTCTCGCGTGTATAAGGCGAGTGTCACCGCCAGACTTATATACTTATGAATTATGTACATGTTTGACTAGTTTATTTGCCCTAAGTCGGCAGGTGACAGTGGTTGAAGTGTTTTGTAATCTTAGAAAGAAGTTCTGAAGCGGCAATTTCCGCCATTTTAAATTTCCGAAGTTTGCAGAAGGCCTGACTAATGGAGCACCTTCCAAGGCATTAGGAGCGTCTGTTATATGCAAATAAAAATAGCAATAACATTGTTGTCAATACAGAACCACTACTCTGAAAGTAACTGGTAAGATAACATGTAAGTTTACCTGTTACGATCGACCACAATGCAGGGCTGTCCAAGCCCAAACTGCCTGTAGCCAAATATCCACTCCTTTTAGCATTTTAGTTTGCCAAGACAAACAAATGGGGGTGATTTTAGTTTTTATAATTGACACCAGGGGGCACTCTTTATTTTGAATACAAGAGGACTTCATTCTTAATTATCACATGGGGCTATCGGTAGTAAAATATAAGCAACATGAAAACATAACACATTCAGTTCATATTTTATTGATCACAGTCTTCATCATTTCTACACAGGACTGTCCCGCAGTAAAATTTAATCCCTTTCGTATATGAGGAAAGAGAATTGATTTATAAATGAATTACTGGCAGTTTATTGAGTATGTGAGACCTTAAGAACTATTGATATTTGAGCTTACTGCTCCACTGCAATACTCTGTTTATAAATATCAATACTTGAGCTTATTGCTTGGCCACAATGAAATGTATATCTTTAGAATATTAGAACTCATCAAATATTGCACGTGTGAAGGCATATAGCAGCACCAAACAAATGAGACTGTATGAAGTACAGATAAAGCCAATAAAGTTCATACATCTATTTTATTAAACATTATCCAATAAATGTTTGCCTATAATTGAAATTTAATACATGATTTTCAACACATCCATATTTTAACATCAAATCCAGTGAAAGTTAATTTGTGATTTCCAACTTCATTTCTTTTGTGGACTCCTGTGTTCTACACCATTATGGGTGCTCTTGGGATTTCTGAAACAGACGGACAAAAAAACTAATCAACTAAAGTTCATCATATTCAAAATGAAATATATATCAGCAAACCAGCATATCAAATTTAATTCAAATCCGGGGACTGCTTGCAGAGAAATGAGTCGAACACTATTTTTTTTGGTAAGTGGGCATTATTATGCATAGAGGTTGCTCAAGCCTGAAACTTCCCAAAAACCTATCATCAGTATCACTAAGTGTACCAGCATACCAAATTTAAATGAAATCTGTGGACCGGTTGCAAAGAAATGAGAACATTTTTTATTTTGGTAAGTGGGCATCATTATGAATTTAAGAGTTGCTCAAGCATGAAAATTCTAAAAATCTAACACCAGCCTCCATAATTGTACCAGCATATCAAATTTAATTCAAATCCTAATTGAAAAGTGATTTTTGGTTAGTTAGTCTCAAAATGATCATGAAGAGAAGTTGCTCTAGAAAGCATGAAAGTTCTCAAGAAAAAATAAATCAGCATCCCTAAGTTTACCAGAGTATCACATTTGATTGAAACCTAATGATTGTGCCATTGAAAAGTAGAAAAATGGATCCTCATACTTCATCTATTTTAATTCTGATCAAGGATCAAAATCAATAATAGTGCCAGGAAGAAGGCTATACGATCCAACAAATAGATTTGTAACCATTGAGGGTACCCCCATATCAAATTCTATTGAAATCTGATGATTGTCGACCGAGAAATAAACTGAACAATATCTGTTCATTTGATCACAAGGAAATTATAGAAAAATGTCCTCGCACACTTTGTCTTCGATAAATGGTAAAAAATAATCATATTGACAAAATAGTTGATAAGAACAGGCTAACAAATAGATTAGTTACCTTTGTGGGATCCCCCATACCATATTTTACTGATATTTAGTGCTCATCGGCTGAGAAAAAGGATTGGACAGTTTTTTCTTCTGACCACAAGAGGCACAACAAAGGAAATGCACTTGCACACTTCGATAAGGCCACTCCAATTTAATTACTTGTCTTACAAGCTCAGGAGGCAGGAAATGAGCTATTTTGGAATAAAAAAAAAAAGTTGAAAAATGTGGGTTTTTTAATTTTTAAAATTTTTTTTAGAGTCTGCCGACTAGGACTGGTAGCAAGATGTTTCTAACAGCCTATTCTTAACTAAATAAAATCAATCTAAGTCAATTAATCCCTGTAACCTTAAGGGTGGGAGATATACATCCTCAAATATGAGGCTCTACTACAGCATTTATAAGTTCCTGAAGTTGATTGAATCACCCTAACAATGAATATACTTAAAGCTAGCACTTTTTTTTTTTTGGATTCTGACAGAAAATTTCCAAACCACTTACATCCGTAAGACACCAAAGTCGACTTTTTTTTTCTTTTTTTTGGGGGGGGGGGGGGAGTCTGACAGGATTTTTTTCCAAAAAAAGCCTGTAAAACAAGCAATTAAATTGGAGTGGCCTGATAAACGATCAAAAATATTCATAATCGCAAACTAACTGAAAAAACTGTCTGAACATACGTGTGCATTAACAACTCCTTTTTTGATAGACACTAGGGAAAACTTGGTAGAATACATACTTTTTCCGAAAATCCTTAACTGATGGTGTATCTTTTTTATTTTTTCATGGCGTCGTGTGTCCTTCAGCTTTGTTATAGGGATTAAGATCGAGCCAGGCAGCTGTGTTGGAAAACACAAGGCCGAGGGGGTCTGATGCATCTCACAGCCGAGGGCCGGCAGGCCAGAGGCTGTGAGATGCATCAGACCTCCCGAGGCCTTGGGTTTTCCAACACAGCTGCCTGGCGAGGTCTTAATGGCTATTATATCATGAAAAAAATATATTTTGCTGTTTAATTTTTGGGAAAAGTGCCTTTAACTTGTGGAAACCAGAGCTGTTTACATATGGTTGCCATGATACCGGGCGAGGGCAACGAACGAGGGTAGAAAACCGAGTACACTTTGGTATGCACTGTGTTGGAAAACAATGCTGGGGTATTGCTATGGCAACATGATATAATTACACGACAATAGCCATGCGCACGACACCGCTGCTTAGTTCTAATGACCACCGCTAGTTGGAGAACTCATGTTTCAATTGGCGCAACCGTGTCGCAAATATTCTGCTGTCGCATTTTTGAAGGGTGCTATCGCAAAATTCTGCGACAATGCAACAGCTTGGACAGCCCTGGCAGCCTGGCGCATGACTCACTGGACAGTTTCCCTCGAGTACTGGGGAATTAAACTCAAGATTTGTACTGCCGAGTGTTTCGAAGCATTCGCCATTTAATAAGAAAATGAGGTCAAGAGCAGTAAATAGAATCAGAGCCTCTCATTGGCTCAATAGAAAACTTGTCTCATGATGCGCCCATGTTTAGAACTGGGGATCTTAGTATCCCAGGGGTGGATCCAGGGGGAGTTTGAAGGGTTCGTCCGAACCCCATCCTGGCTGGTGAGTTACTTTTCACCACTACGCCATGGTCGCCACCTGTAGACGAACATCAGAACTAGTTATTTTTTAGCTTCGGGCACCAGTTCCAATTGCAATTCTTGCCTATCTTTTGTTTCGTCAGACCTTGGGAAGCAAAGGCAACGAGCTGATTGTTGTCAGACGGAATGGGCCTGAGTGGATGAACATCCTGTTTGAGGGGATTATCTGCTGTTTATGGACAGATACACAACTACGGTCTGGGTGTTTGATTTGCAGACTAGGAATAGAATAGTGACTTAGTGTCATTTTAGCTAAGAAAACCTTAGGTTTGTTAGGCGAGGGGGGGGGGGGGGAATTTTGTCAACCTCTCAAACTTCTAGATCATTTGATTCCTCATCCTTTGTCTGGGGTATACCATTAACCTTGATTTGTACAAAAAGTGATTAAAAAACTGACCAGGTGGTGAGTGAAATTATCTAAGAATACAACAACTTTCAACTTAATGAGCTATAGGAAACTTTTATGCTAAATCAATATGTCGGATCTTGGGGAGGGGGGGGGGGGCTTCGAGGGGTCTCCCTCCACCCTGTCTGGTGAGCCACTTTGCGCCACCACGTCACTTGTGGACAAGCATCAGAACTAAATCCTTTTTGACTCCCTATAAATATATGGCTTAAATTTGTTCTTTTTTGAGAACTCATGCAAAGAATTCAAAGTTTTAGGTTTTATTCATGAAACTCAGAAACTGAGACCATTTGATGTAAGTGATCGCTTCTTCGTGCTTTGGAAGCAACATGTTTAACTTGAATGAAATATCTTATTAAAGGCGTTTCTTCCCAAAACATCTGAAGATGGAGGACTGCCGGAATTGATAAACTTTTAACCCATGCATGGGTAGGGCGCTTCCATTACAAACAGTGGTGGGGGATTGACAGAAAAAATTGCCCAAGTAGGACCAGAGGTATGCTTACATGAACAATTTAAAAGCTAGGGGTGTATTTTTTATTTATGGTTACTTTTTATGTGCAGAACTAGAAATCAATATTTCTATTGAAAACAGAATGCTTGAGTATTTTAAGTTGCCTCATATTCAACTTGAATGTTGCATTTTATTGACCCATGGTGGTGTTTTCAGAAACGATTTTTTATTGGCGCCACCGGTGTCACTTTTCAGGACTAAATTGAACCCCCCCCTTCTCAAATCCTGGACGCTTAGTGCCTTTAAATACGGCTGCAAGCCGTTCCCTTATTAGCAAACTCTGAAACTGGCACCCTCAGCTAATGGGTTAGACTAGTTGGAAAAACGGCATCATTTCTAGCCAGGTCACGTGGCTAACTATATCTGCCCTGAAAGAAAGCGGATACCAGAAAACACACATTTTTAACGTAGTATTAGATTAGCAGGGCTTGCAGTTTTTTTCAATGGAAAGGTTCCCATGTCCGTGTCAGGCGCGCCTGTTCTTCTGTGCACTCTTTCCTTCAACTTCCTACACACCATATGCTGCGAACGGCAGCCAGTCCTCACAACGTACAAAAGTAGTGCATGCGAGCAAAGGTGGGAGGTTTTTGCAATCTTAAGCTTTTCACATTTGTAATCAAGGAAATCAGTCTGGCTATATTTGCATGTATACCATCATTTTATAGTCCTATGAATATATACACATTCAGTTCTATTAAATGTATCATCCTTTTTTGGCAAATTTGACATTCTTTGGTTTCTAAAATGTTTGTATTTTATTGCAGGATATCGGTTCAATGTCACATCTATTGAAACGCAAGCCATCCCATTTGCAGTCTACTTTGACATCTGCAACAAGCTAATCCCAAACCAGGTGTAGGTGGTGATCGTCAGCCACCCTGCCGAGAAAATCCTGTCACCTATGGCAGCATCCTACACCTGTGGCTTCTATCAGATACCTGTACTGCCAATCACAGCCAGAGACATCGCCTTCTCTGATAAGGTAGGTTATACCTGTATCAATAGTTAATACCAACATACTCTAGGTGCACATCTGCCTATTGAGGTTGAACCCAGAATTTCATAGTGCTCATTGGTGCTGTTCTAGTACCAATATTTTAATAACACCTAATAGAAATAATTAATTAAGAAATCTGAACATTTAATCAAGCTGAAAAATATGTATGATTCCCAACACGTGTCATGATATAGCCTAAATTGGCAGAAAGAGAGAGTACTGATGAAACATATTCTTCATTTCTGCTATGTTCAGAGTATCCACCAGTTGTTCATGAGAACAGTGCCCCCCTGCTCTGACCAGGCCTTACTGTGGGCCAAGATGGTGGAGTACTTCAAGTGGAGTAAGGTTCTCTTCCTGCACAGTGCAGACGAGGAGGGAAGGTCCATGCTTGTCTATTTTAGTGATCAAGATAGCACATCAGAAACATGCATAAATCTACAAAACAATTAAAGAGTTGATACCGCTAGTGTTACATTCTTTTCTTTTCTCTTTTTTATCAGCATTTCCCCTTTCTAGAGTGGATGAATTTACATTGATACTATGTGTTTAATTGAGATCTTTTTTCAGTGTGTTCTTCCTCCTTTTTCGGATTTAGAAGTTCGTTCAGTTTGTAACTGGCATGAGTAACTACACAGATGAACTGATGGAGATGACCACGGCTCAGTCCAGAATCATCCTACTCTATGCCAGGTAAGTCACTATAGCACACTTGTGGATACAGAGGGGGTGTTTAATATGGTTCAATAAACACCCTTTTAAAATTCAAAATGTTGTTTTTCTTCCCATGAATTGTCATTGTGTAGATCTGTATCTGCCCTTGCTCCATTTCTGTGCTTGCACACTTAACTGTTTGCCATGGCAAGCAGGGTCTTAGCCGATATTTAGAAACAGGGTGTCCAAATAGAGGTTTCATAGACTTTTGCGTGTCCAAAGTGTGGTACAAAATACATACTACTAATAAGATAGACCCTATACCTTTACAGATTTTGCTTTTTTAGGCCAGATACTGCTTTGTGTGTCTTATAAAAGTGACACTACAGCTTCTACATCTTCTATCTTCTAAGAAAAGCCATCTTGAGCAAATTCTGATATAAACTTTTGGGTGTCCAAACTGTCAAAAAACAGTGTTCTGCGTGTCCAAATGACACGCTGGACGCATTGCGGCTAAGCCCCTGATGGCAAGTGAATTAGCTGTCAGACATAAAAATCAACATTCCTAGAAACTAATTGGTTGAATGTATGGAATGCATTAAATTAATAAAATTTATCATTATTTTTTGCTGGGCAAATTGATTTTTGAAAGACATTAAAATTGCTATCAACTAGTCCACATAATAAAGTGTAGAATATGTATGAGGTTTCAATTTCTGTGCGGCAAGCTGATCATATGTAAGGCAAGGCAAGTTGATAATTGTTATGAACTTGTCCAACATAGGGAGTCAATCTAAATAAGAGACGGCACCCCTTTGGATATTGTTTACTTAGCAGTACACTATTACCATTACTGATAAGCAGGGGTCAATTAGAAAAAAAATCCACCTTTGCCAGTCTAGTAAATTGAAGTGAAGAGTAACAATACATTGATATCAATTAATATTCTGTTTCCCAAGCTGATGGCCAGGAATTCTAACAAACAAAATCAGTGCAAAACATTTTACAATGAAAGTCCAAGTGAAGAGCCTTGCATGCACGTAATGTATCCGAGTACGTACCCTCTGTGCAGGAATTTGAATATATCTGCAATTTTGCTATGTTTGATAGGTATTCTTGAAGGTGCTAACCTGACGTCATCACACTGGGAATGCTCGATTCGCATAGCCCGGCCTAGCCAACGGACGCAGGTTTCGTAGCAACACACGACTAGGACACAAGAGATCCATTACCCGGATAAGCACCCGGGTGAGAGTCGCGTACACAGGCGGCCATTTCAGGGAAGGCTTCCACGTCGAGCTGTCACTGTGTCACCTTACATTTTAGGAACTTGCAAGTGAGTAAGTTGCTTATAAAATGCTTCTCAACGCATGCAATGAATGATACCACCGCCTATTTCAGCGATTGTCTCAATAAATACACAATATTTATTTATAAGCAGCGTCTCAATAAATACACTTTATTTATATATAAGCAGCTGCATATAATCGATTGTAATCAAGCAATCGGTAGCTCACTAGCAGTTTTTTTTTGTGAAATGAATTTCCTCCAGCGCTGTGGTTTGACACTTTCAACACTAGCGCTAAAAAGAAATTCTTGCAATTCTTGCATTTCTCCCATTCGCCGCGTATAGGACATAGTTTTTAATCAATAAAATAATAAAGCAAATGAAATTTATTTGTGAGAAAGAATACATATTTATAATCTATGGAATAAATAGAACAAACAACATGTCAACAGTTGTTTTTTGTTTCATTTTTATTTCTTTGCAACACACCACCACAAAACATCACTGAAACTAAAAAAATATACTGGTGGAAATGCATGAAATGGTGAAAACAAGCGTTCAGATTTTTTCACGTAGCACTGTCTTCAGTGCCAGCAAACAAATATTTACAAATCAATGAATAAAAATAAAAGTTATACAAGCAGGTTCCTATCATTCTAAGGAATGACATACTATTTTTTGTTCTATAATTATTATTTTTTTAAGTTGATTTCTCGAGTTAAAGACAAAGTTGGTTATTGATCTTCTACATTTTTCTTGCTGCAATCACGGTTCAGAAAACAAATTTCGAATTATTTCCTTTGAAATTCATTGATAGTTTTATAATACAAGTAAAAAAGATTGTCACATATATTGCTCAGGTCCTCATCTACAGGACTTAATATTTTTTTTGGTTTTAATTGGGCAAAATTGGTGATTCCAGGGTGTAATCTTCAAGGAGTATTTTCCAGACAGGACCACAATGCACTGCTGTCCAACTGTACAGCAATGTTTCAAAACAACTCAGTTGGGCAACAATGTTACTGTCAGGCACTGTAGCAGAACTAGGGTTAAGGACACATCTAGTTGGATTAATCATACTGCAAAGTTTAGATAAAAGTGGAATATGTTGGAAACTGATTTATTGGGGATTGGTGTTGTTCATCCGTTTCTGACATAGTAGTAACAAGGATTCTATCAAGTATATTTGTGTAAAATTTGGTGTCTCTACTCTAAAACATAAAGATTTTATGAAGAAATTCCCAAAATCACACGTTTTTAGTCATTTTTGAGTAAATATGCCCCAAAACAGGGTGTTCATCCCAAATGATTCAATGTTAACATGTTTAGTCTTAGAGAGCACCCCAAAATAGGTAAAATAGCACTGGTCTGGTAGAATCCTGGGGGGGGGGGGGGGGGTGCACTGAAACCCCTCCTAGCCAACGGACTACTTATGACATGTCAAATGAAAGAGGACAAATAGGGCCAGATGAAGTTTTCTCAGAAATCAAAAACTTTCATTTGTTATGACATGGCAGCCATCTTGATTTTGTCCACATCTTGCACATTACCACAAATTACATGACCAATGGTCTCAACACGTAAGGAGTGAACATATGTCACGTCCGTGTGAGGCTCTCGTTACTAAACTCATCCTCCACAGACGTCTTCCTCACTCTGATTTCCCACAATTTCCTTCGCTGAAACATTCCAGGTGGACCACACACACACAGTCTCCTCACCTCTTGCCATGCCTCAACTAAAGGTCCGCAGTGCCTGCTCCATCTGCGGAAACAAACACCACAACCGCCGAACGTGCCCACTACTGCGAAACCCAGCCAGTGCCACAGTCAATAACAGCCAGAACAGCCTTAGACCATCCTCTTCACAGGTTAGTCCGTGACAACTACATGTATTTACTCCCATGCCATTCCCTACCTATACTTATTGGACCTGCACAGCCAGCAGGCACAGCACACTGGTCAATGTCTGCCAATACTGCAAACTTATACTAACTACCTGGGCTCCCTTATAACAAGCAAATAACTTGTGTGTCGCTACTCCTACTGTACTTGCTATCCTGAGGTACTTGGGAGCTGCCACTTCCCTATGTCTCACCAGCCTGAAGGCCAGAAAAAATGCTCACAACCTTTTAACCTACAGTTATTTCCCTTCCCTTATATCTTTATCTTTATTGTTGTTTATTGTTCTCTCCTTCATACTTTTTGTCTTCTGTTTGCTTTGCGGAGTGATTGCCTCAACTACCCTTAGGCCTATCTTGTAATAACCCCATGAAAAAAATAAAGATTATATTACATTACAATTTCCCTGTCTCCTTTTCTAGGCACAGCTTCCTGTAAACACCAGTGCAACTTTATCGCCTGACCAGGAACACCTGCAAAATGCCCATCAACCGCTGCTGCCGCCACCCGTGGACATCAAACCCCCGCAGGTCAGTACAGCCAAATTGGCCCATGCATATGGTCCTTTGTTAATGCTTCAATCAACATATCGCAGCCCACTCAACTAATGTACTTGCGAATAGTGGTGGGACGATTGCTCGTGTGCTCGCTCGTAATCAACAAATTATAAGCGCTCCAGCCAACTTGTCAGCTATCGCGTCCTGGCAAGCTCCACCTCTAGTACACCACAGTGATAACTACCACACAATCATTACACAATAACAGACAACAGGTAACCAGCAGCCTTTATTGCAATTACACCCATTTGCAGAGAGGGACTACACCCCCCACTTCTGTGATGAATTGTAACAGGTACTATACACCTTTCATTACACAAACACATACATACGGACAGAGACCACACAACATGGCTTACCATGTGATCAACCGTTTCACAGTGGCCAGGCACCTAATTCTATACTTAGATCTGACATATGCCTGTCACACATTGCCACTGTCACACAACCATCTGACGGACAGCAGGCATCTTTTCCTGTCTCCTTGCAACCAATACCAACACAGCTAAGAACTAAAGACAAGTACCAGTCACATGTGGGTGGTGCCCTTCACCTGTCAGCATTCTCCCACCTGGGTCATTCCGGCTCAAGTGGCCCAGAGGTCGGCAGGTGACCATCTCAGATTTTGACGAAACTTCCCTCATGTGTGCCTTCATGTTTAAGAAGATTGCACGAAAAATTTCAGTTCAAAATTCCAAACGGTTTTTGAGAAAAGTGAGGTTAAAGGCATGGGGGGTATAGCTCATATTTTCACTCATGAATCTAAATAGTGTGTTGGACCATTTTCAGATGCTCACAGTTTTTGTAAAATTTGAGGTGCAAAGCCTATAATTGCTACTATAACTAATTGATACCTGGAAAATCACATTATGAAATCTTTTTTTTCATATTCCTTACGGGTACTGAGATAAAGAGGTCCAAAATGTGATTTTCGTTCAATTTCGTTATTTTTTTTCAGTTTTCAGGCCATTTTTTCTCCCAAGCCATTCATATTTGATGAAATATTTTACTTGATTTATATTGCCTATTTATAGGGGATTCCAGAAAAGTCAAGATGTTTTTCTAAAAAGCTCCAATTTTGACGCAGTTGGTGGGCAAAAGTTGGCCAGGATCAAATTTGTAGTAATTTGGCCTAATTTAAGAGCCAAGTTTGACCATGTTGTGAATTATCTAATACCTTCAACTTAAGATATGTTAATCAAACCTATAACAGCTACATTTATACCAAATTTTGTTTTGTGGTCTCAATTCCTTCACATGAAAAAATTACTTTTACTAATGGACTATAATCACTGTTTCAGGTCTATCTGTTAACTCTATGGCTTGTGTACAAAGTTAGTAATACTTTTACACTGGTAGGATTTAATTTATTCAGTACACAGACAATTAGCAAATTATATTGTTGATTGATTTTGTCGATATTTTTAGTCTTTTTTGAGATAAAATGGTCTAAAATCAGTTTTTTTGTTCATTTTTGTTAATATTTTTGTATTATTTAGGGCACTTGTACTTCTTAATTCACATTAGGTGATTTGTTTTACTTGATTCATACTGTTTGACTGTAGTTACTTTAAAAGGAAATACAAGTATTTGAAAATCAGTCCAAATTTTGGTACACCTGTTTTCCAAATATATTCCCTAATCAAAATGTGCCTATATTGCCCCTGTTTTCATGATTTGATTTGACCATGAAGTGAAATGCCCACTGCCATCACATTTTGATAAACAAAATGTACTGGTATAGGCTGTTAAAATGTCCGGGTTTCTTTTATGGTTCATGTTCATTCAATCTGAAATTTTTCCCTTGTTTTTTGACAATTGTGGCTCTTTTTGGTTGATTGGTCACTTTGAAATGTTAATTTGTTTAAAAGTATGTAGTTTTAATAGTACAAAGATAATATTCACTATACTGTTAATACATCAACACATAAGGACTCAAGATTTTGGAACATTTTTGTTTTTACTACTAGTTATTCAGACAAAATGAACCAAAATTGGGGTTTTGTTTGAACATTTTTGTTACTTCTATACTATATCAAGGGAAATGCATATTTCATGATGCAAATGTATTATTTTATGTATTTAGTCTGATAATAGTACTCATGTTTTAAATAGACCAATTAACGAATTTTAGCCATAATTGTCATAAAACCAAAACGCAAGTGTAATTTGATGGTGAAGGAATGAAAACCATTGAAGGCAAACTGGGAATATTAACAGCCTATATTAGTACTTTTCATGTATTATGTATCACAAGTTGATGGCAGTAAATTTTTCTCTGCATGGTCAAATAAAACCTTGAAAACAGGCAATATAGGCAAATTTTGATCTGGGCCAATATTTTGTAAAGTGCAAAAATTTGGACACTTAAATTTTCTACCAGTAACTATAAATAGACAGTATAACTCAAGTAGAACAAAGTCACCTTATATAGATGACTTAGTATAAAAAAGTGCCCTGAAAATTACAAAAAATCAATTAATAAATTAGAAAAAAAAAAACAATTATAGTTTAACTCTAAAATGCCTCAATGTATAAACAAAATTAATCAATAATATGATTTTTTGATTGTCTGTGTACTGTATAGACAAATACTACCGGTGTGCCTCTATGACTATGTTTATAAAGAGACCTCAAAGCTTAAGTTGACCAATAAACCTGACACAGTAACTACAGTCTATGAGTAGAAGCTAAAGTAGGTTTTTAAGTGAAAGAATTGAGACTCAAAAACAGTTTATTATGTTTATAAAGCAGCTGTGCCAAATGTTGGACTCATTTTAAAACATCTCAGACAAGAATCTTATCACTAAAAGCTCCTCGCATCAGACATTACAAATACAATAATAAATTTGCATCATGAAATGCATTTCCCTCAACATTGTAGAGAAGTACCAACAAAACCCAATTTTGGATCATTTTGTCTGAATAAGTAGTAACAAATACAAATTTGATTTCAAAATCTGACTCTCTATGGGTTGATGTACTAAAATTATAGTGAATATTATCTTTGTAATATTAGCTTTACATACTTTGCAACGGATGACTTCAAAGTGACCAATCAACCAAAAAGAGCCAAAATTGTCAAAAAACAGAGGATGAATGTAAAGTGAAGGAAGAAGAACCATAAAAGACACCTAAACATATTAACAGCCTATCTTAGTACATTGGACATATCAAAACATGTCACTACATGGTCAAATTGAACCATGAAAACAGGTACGTTTTGATCAGGGCCTATATTTGGAAAGCAGGTGTACCAAATTTGGACTTTTTTCTAAAAACTTGAATTTCTTTAGAAAGCAATCACAAGTAAACAGTATAAATCAATTGGAACTAGTCACCCAATATGTGAATTAGGAGGTGCAACAAGTGCCCTGAATAATACAAAAATATTAACGAAAATGAACAAAAACTGATTTTAGACCATTTTATCTCAAAAAAGACAGAAAATATTGACAAAACCAATGAACAACATATTTTACTAATTGTCTGTGTACTGAATAAGTTGTATACCACCAGTGTCAAATTATTACAGTATTTATACACAGGCCCTAAAGTTGACCGATAGACCTGAAAAAGTCACTATAGTCCATTAGTAGAAGTAGTTTTTTTATGTGAAGGAATTGAGACCACAAAACATAATTTGGTATAAATGTAGCTGATATAGGTTTGATTAACATATCCGAAGTTGAAGGTATTAGATAATTCACAACATGGTCAAACCTGGCTCTTAAGTTAGGCCAAATTACTACAAATTCGATCCTGGCCAACTTTTGCCCACCAACTGCGTCAAAATTTGAGCTTTTTAGAAAAACATCTTGACTTTTCTGGAATCCCCTATAAATAGGCAGTATAAATCAAGTAAAATATTTCATCAAATATGAATGGCTTGGGAGAAAAAATGGCCTGAAAACTGAAAAAAAATAACGAAATTGAACGAAAATCACATTTTGGACCTCTTTATCTCAGTACCCGTAAGGAATATGAAAAATAAAATTTCATAATGTTACTCTCCAGGTATCAATCAGTTATAGTAGCAATTATAGGCTTTGCACCTCAAATTTTACAAAAACTGTGAGCATCTGAAAATGGTCCAACACACTATTTAGATTCATGAGTGAAAATATGAGCTATACCCCCCATGCCTTTAACCTCACTTTTCTCAAAAACCGTTTGGAATTTTGAACTGAAATTTTTCGTGCAATCTTCTTAAACATGAAGGCACACATGAGGGAAGTTTCGTCAAAATCTGAGATGGTCACCTGGCGAGATTTTTGAAAATTGGGTCACTTGAGCCGGAATGACCCACCTGTTAAGCTACTTTGGACAGGCAGGACACTCCCATGCCGATGCTTACACAATCATCTGGACATTTACCCGACATCTATTTCCCTGGTTACTTCGGACAGATATCAGGCTACAATCTCCATGGTCACTTAATCTCCCTGACATCTAAAGCCACTGACTTCCTGTGTACTGCCACCATTGATGCAACCCTACCAACCTGCCAGTGGTCGCCTGCCATGGATGAACAACAGTGTTGTGTTTACTAACATGGCCAGGTAAGAGATCCCCAGGCCTATGCTTTACTTCATTGCCTGACAAGTAACTACTACCACCCAGGTCTGCCTATGGTCCATTCAAACACTTGCGAAATACCATCTGACTCGGCTTATTATCCCTGCTTATGAATTCCACACAGCGGTGCCCACTAACCCCCCCCTCCAAAAACAAAAACAAAATCACACTCTCCAACTACACAGGCCACATGTGGGCCCTTCATTACAGATACTACTGCACTTTTTGGGCCTTGCAGACCGTTTCAAACTTCACACCCTTTCGGTTGGAACAGCAGCCTACTTTTGGCACAACAGCTGTACCGACTACACAACCACACATCCACCAAATTGCACAGCTGCATTTCGCAGTGTCTTCGATGCCCGCCCGACCAATGTACTGCTGAAATGAAATGGCCGATATTCGTATCGCTGAAGTTGCACTACGATATGCAACTTGCGCAAACTCGCCGGCACGTGGCCAACTGACTACTGAAACCTAGCGTGAATGTGGGGAACTACTCCTTCCTTCATTGTGCAAGTAAATGCTGGGTGTCAAAAAGGTAACGCAACGACGTGCACATGAAATTTGACATCTCACTTCTCACATCTATGCATTTGCTTACCTATTTCAATGCCCTTCACTGTCAGGATAGCCAAGTATAGAACCTGCTGACAGTTCCGACCAACACAAAAGGCCATCACTTTGAAACTGGAAGCACGACAGCTGGATGCCAAAGATGACATTCGCCAGGTCCAATCCATGTCCAGCCTAAGATTACATGACACCAAAAACAGTAACAAAATGCACAGACACTAGAATTATGATGGCAATTTCCATGTCCATGCATTTCCATTGACATGAACACAGTATAGGATACAGATGACCAATGCATGGCATCACTAGTATCGTATCGCCCGTACCACATTTTCTTCCCTTCCAATAATCGTAACAGCTGTTATTGAGGTACGATGACACTCCTACCTGCATTATTGATCCTGCATACCACCACCTCTGTGATTCCTGCAAACATATGCCATCTGCACATGTCCATACGTACCCTATCCTACTATTCGCACGCATATGGACAGCATTGCATCCAAGCTGAACATGTTCCATGCACAATCACATCCAACTTGTGCTGCTTTTCAGATATGTTCCTTCAGATCACCAATCAAAAGAAATCGCGCCCTACCAATGTTTGGAAGACAACCATGCAACTACAAATCCTCTCCATACCTCCATCTCTCCCACTCGTTCCAGACATTGCCACACTAAAATTTCCTGGGGGAAGATACACACGTTATTGGCCACAGACACTACATGCTGTCCTCTTTCCCTGCAGGAACCACTGCCTGTTGTGCACAATGTTCCAGAACAATTCCTACAGCAGCACTTGCAGTATGGTCAACACTTCCAGCCGCCGGATGAGCATGAAATGCTTAACCTCCCACAGGTCTGTACAGCCACATGCCACTGCATAACTTTCCTTTCGAAACATCAGCAACACCGTACCATTTGTGTTACACTACCCTCAAGACATACTGCCCACCACACACAGTACATCCACCGGTGGCACCACATTCTGTACCTATATCCACTTCATGTCCTTGCTATGTGACACATGCTTCAAACAGCCTTATGTGCCTTCCGGAACCCCTCCAGCACACAGTTGAGGTACTACAAATATACTCCTCAGTACGCTTCGCATGGCAGCCACTGCCATGCCAGGACAACTGCCAATATAGTCCAAAAGTCCCATTGTTCAACATGTGTTGCAATCTACCATGTTACAGGTACACTCCAGTGTGACCTCATGCTTGTTCTTCAAACATGTGACTCATGAAACCGCAACACTTACCGTAATTACTCACCAATAATACAGGGTTCTTCGCAATGTTCCTGGGCAAAAAAGTCAAGGGCCCCTACAATATAGGCAGCCACTGACATTGGTTCCTTCACATCGAACTTCTCATCCTGGTCTGATTCTTGAACTGTACCCAACACTGCTGCCACCTGTGCTCAGTTAATGCATCTAATTATGTACTTTACATTTCAGTAATATCCACCTGTGAGGTGATTCCTTTGTCTAACTGCTACATTACTATCTGGTAATAGACAAATGGACTAGCGGTAAAGTGTTGGTCACTCGAGCTAGGCATTGTTTCACCTCTGTCCATGCGAACTTCCACTCGCAAGTTCGCGGGTTCGAATCCCGCCTGGGGTATGTGGGAAGGCTACCAGTGGCCTGGCGTAAGGCGGTGGTTTACTCCGGCCACTCCGGCTTCCTCCACCAGTAACTGGCTACTCACGATTTAGCCTACAACGGCAGAAAAAGTGACGATAATAAAAATTCCAAATTCCTGTTACATCTATGTCAAGAACATACGCTTCATTCTCATACCTGACAACACTACTACTACACTTCACTCAAACCTTCATTACTACAGACATGTTGCAACCAATAGAGCTCCTCATCAAAATTATCCCAGTTACCACTTGTACCCCTACTTTTCAATACAGGTAACCTTCCATAATATATAAGTCAGACTCTTATAAGTCAGATATTCACCTAAGTCAGACAGATTTTGTGGTTCCTTCTCTATCAAATCAGTGTTAAACTGCTCATGTTAGTGGCATTTCGCCTAAGTCAGATGGAAAGTCCTGGGCCAACTTGTCCCACTTCTGCAAGCTTACCTGTATACCACCGTCACTGCCCAAATGCACCTCCAGTAACACACTTCCCATTTGTTCTCAGGAGTCTGCTACTGAGGCAAGACAGCATACTTGGACAGCTATTGCCATATATTTAACGCACAGGAGCAGTAAGAATAACCCATTACCTTCACAAGCAAGACATGTCGTTGCCTCAAATTGAGGAGTTGCTCATACACTGCCATCTGCACATAAAGTCAACTACATACCAATGACAACCTACACCTCTTTAAGCAATTATTACTATGCAACCTAGCGGTTCAGTTCAATGGGGATGTCTCCTAAGACACGGACCATTAGATATTCCTGGCCGACCATGTATATTTTTGAACAAAAAATCCGGCCCTGAAATTCTTGGAAATAAATTTCCTGCCTCTTGACAGCCTGCAGAACAGTTGAAAATGCTACTTTGTAAAAACATTTCATGGCTCCGAAATGGCGCGCAAAAAAACTTCCGGCCCCTTAATAGCGCAAACAAAAAACTTACTGGCTCTCACAACATTTTCATGGACCCCCCTGGATATCTTATGGTCCGTGCCTGAATACATTCCTTGCACAATGCCCTCAAATGGTGGCCCAGTAACATGTTGGTCTAAATGCGGCCTCCATGTTTGCAGTTTTCGGGCCAATATACTGCAACTTTGGCAAGTCCCCCATTGCAGAAACTGCCAAGTGCATTGTCATTAGCTGCACATCCTGAAGATAACGCTCATGCATCATCCCACAGTTAATACTCACCGCCAAAACACCAGGCGGTCATAAGGCTGCTCCAACTTAAGCATCTTCCCTTGCCCTCCCTCACGCATCACCATTTTCCGCTTGCCTGTCGCTGCTTTCTTGATACGTAGTATCTGGCCCATCACCCTGACATTCTCACCTATAAAATCGCTGTCCACAGCCGAAACTGGCACAGTCCTCACTCCTTCTGCATTCACTATTTCCATCGCTTCTTGCACGTGACCCTTGACAATCAGTCTTGCCAACATCTTATACAGGTGGAGCTTTGTTGCTAGCCTAACTGTGGAAGTCACTTCACGTGTTCTTGCTTGTTACCACATACACGTCCAATAACCGGCAAAAAAACAGAGATGTATTTGCAACACAAAACAAAAAATCATACAAGTGCATGCCTCTGACCCTAACATTACATTTCCAATGTACACAGGCAGTGTGCGAAAAATCGTCTCACTCATGCACAGTGTACCTAGGGAATCATACCATCATAGACACATGACACTCATCCTCCCATTCAGCATCCCCCACAGCCATCTATCTGCCATACTCAACTTGAACTCATACTGCACCGCTACATCCTCATTCACCCAACATTGCCAACTTAAAATGTTCTGCCCCATGGAGTTACCACATTACCTCGATGCTTTCCATTTCCTCCTACAGCGGCCCTGCTCATGTGTCCTTAAAGGCCCCTACTTCATTGCAACCAGTGATGCCCTGTATTTGGGCCTTGGATCCGTGCGCCGGCCATCAGTTTCGGCGCACGGATCCCCACAACCACACTACAACAAGCCCTATTTTTGCAACCGCGGGCGCCCCATGCAAAACAGCGCGATTTCCCTCCTAAACAGTTAATATAAGCACCTATCTCACAACCTCTTGCATTGGGTTATTTCACTGGATCCGCCCCTGAATCTAATGTGTTGGGAATCATGCACCTTGTTCATTTTTAGTTTTAAAAAAACTGTTTAAGGTATTACATTTAAAATTTATTGATTGAATAGGAATCTTAGCTTTCCACAATATGAAAATCTTAACATCTGGCCATAACCAGTACCTTTTGTCAATAGCATAGAGTTGATGGGAGAAGTCACAGGATGGAAGAAGTGTGGCCATTGAGCTACTTCAAACAGACAAGATTCTAGAAGTAAGCAGAGAAGATTACTTCAGGAATTTGCATATAAACTATATTATTGGTATTTTTTCTAAAAATGATTAAAAATTTTCATGAATCCTGACATTTGATTTGTTTGAATATTACTATTTCATTCCATTAAGAATATCAGGAATTGATGGCTTCATTGGTAAATAATGAACTGGAGCACTGGAAATTTGTTTTTGCATTAGGCAATGTCCATTGCCTAATGCAAAAACATAAACTGAAAAATAACACAAAACAACTACTTCTTGCATAGCTGCAACTCATACCATGCTGGTCCCTGTCAGTCTTAGCCAGCAGGGTGTCATATTTCACTCTCCATGCAGATACGCTACGTACTTCCGGTTGCGCATTGATCATGTTTTGGCGGATATGGATACGATCGTTCATAATCTAAAACCAATCGCAAACTTTGGAAATCTAAACATTGTCATTGTTTACTTGTTTCTTCTTGCTGCCGCACGCCAATTATGTATTGAATTATACTTGGTGGCCGATATTTGGTGAAATGTGTCCTTGGATGGATCGGTGGTGGGCAAGATTCCCCAGTAATTATTTTGTAAATCAATTATAGTGGCCGAGATTCCTAGGGCGGTCGAGATTTCCGAGAATTTATGGTAAATCCTGCTCTCATGTAAAATGTATACCCATGCTGCCCCTAAATGATCTGTTGTGGGTCTTTGCAGCTAGTACACCATTTCTGTTCCACAGTCTTAACCCTTATGCTGCTGGTGGTTAATTTGGCCAATACAAAATGATGCAAAAAAAACCTGAGACTGAGACCCTGGCACATGGGTACTCAGTGAGAGCAACTGTATAACGGGTAATGTAAACGTGTTCTTGATATTCCAGAATTTACCTAATGGGTTTGAGATGATAAAAATAGAAACGTTAATTGAGCTGGCATATGACCGGCGTTTTTGTTCTGCACATACGCATTCAGCACATAAACGGTTGTCTGCAATAAATGTTCAGGAGCCAAAACGCTTGGTAGCATTAACGCTTAATTTAGTATCAGTGCAGCTGGGTGCGGGCCTGGAAAATTAAAAAAAAACGGGAAAAAGTTGAAATCATCATTTTTCGGGAAATAAATGTCCCGGGAAATATACCCGTTATACAGTATCTAATGAATACCAACACAACAGGGTTTTTAAATCTTTGCTTCCTTGTCCTATATTAGAAGAAAGAAGCCTCAGCATTTGAAAGGTTAGCGTGAAACACAGCTGCATGGTGGTCCCTAGCTTAGAGGTTATTTGTCATTCACACCTGTACTAATATTTCATGAAAGACCTTAAAACCTTCACATTGCTATCATTATAAGGATGCATTTACTTATAGCTGTATATAATCTGAGTAAAACATATCATTCCATATTCACTGAATCTGGTTTAATCCATGTATGTGACAAAGAACATCAAAAAGAAATTCTCTTTCTCCAACGTTATAGGATTGTTAACTTTTGCTCATCTTTAAGACACTGTCCATTGGAGGTTTACAAGTCTCTCTATAAGCCATATTTATATTTTCCTTTCCTTATTCCAATTTTTTACTGCCATTGTAGATTCAATATAAGATGGTAAAGCAGAAAAGGATACAGAGTGGGGAGAAGTCCTTCCAGTGTGATGACTGTGACAAGGCATTCACAGTTTCTTCAGCTCTGCAACAGCATAGGAGGATACACACTGGGGAAAGGCCCTTCCAGTGCAATGAATGTGACAAGGCATTCACACGGTCTTCTACTCTGGTGCAGCATAAGAGAATACACAGTGGGGAAAGACCCTTCCAGTGCAATGAATGTGACAAGGCATTCTCACGGTCTGATACTCTGGTGCAGCATAAGAGATTACATAGTGGGAAAAGATCCTTCCACTGCTATCTATGTAACAAGGCATTCACTAATCCTAAAGCTCTGGCACGGCATGAGAGGACACATAGACCCTTCATGTGTAGTAAATGTGACAAGGAATTTGTTCAATTTTCTAGTCTGGTAACACACATGCAGAGTCACACAGGTCAAACACCTGTACAGTTCAATATGTGTAATAAGACTGGTAGGCCACCAGCTCATTTGAAGCAGCACCAGTTAACATATCAAAAGTCATCAACTGACAATACAGAACCACAGTCATCAGAACCAAGGCAATGGGTTGTCATAAGTGGACAGTGTCTCCCAATAAAACAAGAGATGGAGGAAAATACTAGCAAAGTGGTAGTCAAGCAGGAAAAGGGAGAGTGTGTCCCAATGACACAAGAGTTGGAGGGAAAAGCTAGCAGCGTGATAGTCGAACAGGAAGTTGGACCCTGTCTTCCAATAAAACAGGAGTTTGAGGAAAATGCTGATAAAGTGATTGTTAAGCAGGAAAATGGACAGGCATTCTCTCACTCTTCAGGTGTGGTAAGGCATAAGAGGATACATAGTGGGGAAAGACCCTTCAAGTGCAATGAATGTGACAAGGCATTCGTTCATTCTTCTAATCTGAAAAGTCATAAGAGGATACACAGTGGGGAAAGACCCTTCCAGTGCAATGACTGTGGCAAGGCATTCTCTCGTTCTAATAATCTGGAAAGTCATAAGAGGATACACAGTGGGGAAAGACCCTTCCAGTGCAATGAATGTGGCAAGGCATTCACTCACTCATCAGTTCTGGCACAGCATAAGAGGTTACACAGTGGGGAAAGACCCTTCCAGTGCAATGAATGTGACAAGGCATTCTCACGATCTTCAGCTCTGGCACAGCATAAGAGGTTACATAGTGGGGAAAGACCCTTCCAGTGCAATCAATGTGACAAGGCATTCACATATCCTTTAGCTCTGGCACGCCATAAAAGGTTGCATAGTGGGGAAAGACCCTTCCAGTGCAATGAATGTGACAAGGCATTCACTCAATATCCAGCTCTGGCACAGCATATGAGGTTACATAGGGGGGAAAAACCCTTCCAGTGCAATCAATGTGACAAGGCATTCATTCAATCTTCAGGTCTGGCACAGCATATGAGGTTACATAGTGGGGAAAGACCCTTCCAGTGCAATCAATGTGACAAGGCATTCATTCAATCATCAGCTCTGGCACAGCATAAGAGGTTACATAGTGGGGAAAGACCCTTCCAGTGCAATCAATGTGACAAGGCATTCACTCAATCTTCAGCTCTAGCACGGCATAAGAGGTTACACAGTGGGGAAAGACCCTTCCAGTGCAATCAATGTGACAAGGCATTCATTCAATCTTCAGCTCTGGTACAGCATAAGAGGTTACATAGTGGGGAAAGACCCTTCCAGTGCAATCAATGTGACAAGGCATTCACTCGTTCTTATAATCTGGAAATTCATAAGAGCATACACAGTGGGGAGAGACCCTTCCAATGCAATGACTGTGACAAGGTATTCCCTCGTTTATCTGGTCTGAAAAAGCATAAGCGAATACACAATGGGGAAAGACCCTTCCACTGCAATGAATGTGACAAGGCATTCTCTCGTTCTTCTAGTCTGGAAAATCATAAGAGGACACACATTGGGGAAAGACCCAAAGCATTAATACAATCTTCTGGACTGGTATCAATTATTCGCACTCACACAGCTCAAAGACCTTTCCAGTTTGATAAGTGTAATAAGACACCATCTCATCCGAAGCAGCACCAGTTAACATATCAAAATGCATCAACTGACAATACAGAACCACAGTTATCAGAACCAAGGCAATGGGTTGTTGTCAAGGGACAGTGTCTCCCAATAAAACAAGAGTTGGAAGAAAATGCTAGCAAAGTGATAGTCAAGCAGGAAAAGGGACAGGGTTTCCCAATAAAACTAGAATTGGAGGAAAATGCTAGTAGAGAGATAGTCAATCAGGAAGAGGGACAGTGTCCCACAATAAAACAAGAATTGGAGGAAAATGCTGGTATAGTGATAGTCAATCAGGAAAAGGGACAGTCTCCCAATAAAACAAGAATTGGAGGAAAATGCTAGTAGAGTGGTAGTCAAGCAGGAAAACCTTAATAAAAATTTATCGATTCGATAATCAATAGAATAATTAACGATTCGATCCTTCGATTCTTATCAAATTCATCGGAGTTCAGATACCTGCTGCTCCTATTAATGGGATCTCCCCCAGCTGAGTTTGACTATCACTTACTTGCAGAGTTGCAGTATGGAATTATGAATTGACCTTGTGACCCCCCACACATATTACGTCTGTGTGAATTCCAGGATAAATGGAATAGAAGCGCACAGTTTCAAGCTGTGTTCTCCTAAAAATGAAGTTTATTTACCTAATTTGCATATGGATTGATATCTTGGGCTCTCTCTGATATCGATAATCAATAAGGGTTTTTTGTCGATTCATCAATATGGGCGGTATCAATGACAGCCCTACTTCAAATGACCTGACTGCCAGGAATGAAGGAGCATGTAATCGTTAGATTGGCAGAAAAGCTGTTCACTATGAAATGTGAAATTGATATATTCTTTGAATATTTTCTAATAACTGTACTGAACAAACTGTTATTTTTCTAACAGAAAGAAAAAAGTGATAACAGAATGCGAAAAAGTAGGTGATAAAAGATTAGAATTAAGTCACAGACTTTTCTATGATATTTTCTTGCAAGTGATATACCCAAATTCATTTTTAAAACGTATTATAATATGGAAAACAATTCAATAAATTGTGAATATGAATACAGCTGACAGCTTATTGATTTGATTCATCTCTATATTTTCGTGTGACCTACTGACTTTACACCTGGTGGAGAGTGCCAGAACCTACCAATACTTCATGCATGTCTGTTGTTAACTACTAGAGCAATTTAAGAAAAAGTTATTTTGTAAAGGCGATCCATCTGCTTCATTTGAGAGTTTTACAAGATAGAGGACAAATGACACCCTGAATCTTCACATCAATGTGTATCCATGCCCTATTAATTGGTTGGCGTTTAAGCTTGCAATGTGGGGATTTATTGAAACATGCTCAACATGTATTGAATTCTTTTCATTTTTAATTTTTAAGTTATGGAACACTGTGGTAAGCAAACAGCTTACTTTAACATGGAACTCAATTCCAACAATATTGAACATGATTACCTATGGTCAATATTCGACTTTTTTTTATTTATTTATAAATCATTTTTAACTCCACTGGCCTGACTAAGTCCACATGTATAGTACAAGGACACAATTGTAGTAGTAAAAAACATACTAATACCAGTTATTGTTATATAAGGATGTAAGATTGTTTATTAGTACAGGCTGTGATAAGATATATTGTAGGCTGTTTGCCCGAAGAGTTTGGTTACCTAAAAGGTATGAAAGGATTGTAAAGATATTACTGTAAATAAAATTTGAAGGTTTGAAAGTTATTGATTTGTATGTTTTGACTCAACTCATTCTTTACTGAGCAGGGACAATTTTTTCTCAAATTTGCCAATTTTACCCCTACGTTTTGCCATTTATTTCTCATGGAAGAATATTTGATTAAAACAGCCATTAACTTGATATATTGGAGGCAGATACCCAACAACTTTACTGTTATAAATAGTGTTGGCAATCGGTCACAATTTTCAAGATAGAATAAGGGATATTTATGGAAACCTTGAACCACTAAACCTTAAGAAGTGTTATGTAACCAGGCAAGTAGCTAAAGAGAGAACTAAAATACTGTAAATTCTCATAAATTTAGACCACCTTAGGAATTTTGGCCACTACAATTATTTTGCAAAATATTAATTTGGAAACAACCTCAATCACAATAACAGTTACACTTATTCTGGGACAATTACAATCACAATATGATTGCAGCATCTCACCTGCCTGATCTCAACCCATGAAAATCATAATTAATAAAAAAAAATGTGTCCCAAATTACCAAGAATTTACGTTGAGGGTAGGAATAACAAATCGAGGTGTCGATTAAGAAATCATTATTGAAATGAAATCATATCATATTACTTATGAAAATTCTTATATTAATGCTCAGAAGTGAAATTACCTTGTATATTACTTAACCCATTAACACTTAGAGCAGCCAAAAGAGGCCTGACGCTTTTGGAAATATTTAAATTACAAACACATTTTCTTGAAAACATTTCAATGAGAAATGTTGATCACAAGTCAAACAAGGACTCTCCTTCAATCAAATGTTTTGTGAATTTTTGCTTTATTCAAAAGATATTTTCAAAAGTATGAGAGTAGCAAACGACACTTTCTAGAGAAACTCTAAGTGCGAATGGGTTAAGACACTGGCATGTATTTATAGCTAATTCAAGCTAACAATGAGCGATAGTACAAGTTCAGGAGTATAGTCCTTTCACTTTGCACAAAAGATAGATAAACCCTACAGGTGGACGTTTGACCTCTACATGTCCACTTGTAAGGTATACAGATGGGTTCTGCCAGTCGCCCAGTAGGTTTTCTGGGTCACAGAGTAGGGAGGCTCCCCAGGGGTATCATATCTCAAGTACCACAATCTCTCAGATTGTCTGAAGACTACTAGTGTCCTATGTACCAATTTCCCCTTTAGTTCTCCCTATGTTCTAGTTCTCCACACTCAGTGACTGCTAACCACAAACTGACCCAGATTTCTATAAGTAGACAGGTGTGTTTAACCTGACCACCAATAGCCATCGAGCCTGTTCTTACAGGCACACAGTTGAAACTTACAAACCCATTCGCTTTGCTCATTGTTAGCTTGAATTAGCAATAGAACTCTTCTTTGGTTTGATTATATAAGCCGAGCCATTACCTCAGCAGCTTGGATTTACGACAGCCATGGACTTATTGCTCTGGATTACTCTATACGGCTTTAATTCGGAGTGCTAAAAATTTCGCTTTACAGACCTGCTGGAGGGTATTTGTGCTACTTTGAATTCGCGCAGTCAAACCCTCATCAAACTAAACCACACAAAGCAGGATATTTATTTGAAGGATGTTATTTTTTTGAAGAGCAACAAATTAACTAAATAAAAAATCAACCAATCTAGTTTTATCTCAATTGTTCCTCATTTCATTTCATCTCCCCACTTTGAAAGAGTTACATAGTGTGTGAAAAAATGCAAAATATCTGACATCTCCACCTAAATGTTTATTCATTAATGACTATTGATTAATTTCTTACTTAGTATGCCCAGATGTTCAACATGTTTAACCTAAGATATTATGAATGTATGTGATTGTATGATTTTGGAAAAGGTAGATCTGGGTATTTTTCGAAAGATTGCTTTAATCTTATGTGTTACTTTTAGTTATTTTTGGTGGTAGTGTTTTAAATTTGTTTTGTTTTCTATTTCGACTTGTACTCAGCCTTTGATATTTTTGTTATTTGAAAGTGAATTTAACCTGTTTAATGTTCAACGGACAACCAAAACACTTGGCCTACAGAAATTGATCATAGAAAAAAACATTGATTGACCACATTTACAAAAACATTCAGGACAGAGTTAAAGCAGGGACAATCAAAAAGTGAAGGAGGCAAAAAAATGGAAGAAAGCAGACCCCCCCCCCCTCCCTCCACCTGACATTTTCACATTTTAAAAGCAACAAAAGAACTTTACAACTGGAAAACTAAAAAAAATCAAAGACATTGAAACGACCAATAAACAAAAAAGCGAAAGAACAAAGAAACTAAAATCAAGAAAAACTTAAGCCTAAAGATGAACCAAGGCTAAGCAACCAAACATTAGGAAGTGTCCTTGGCGCCATTGGCCTCCCTCTTGTTATTTGTATGTTTTGTAAAAGTTGTGTTTTGGCCCGTCGGGGCAAATTTCTAGAAAGAACTATATATCTAGTTAGATCGTTTGGACGCTGTAGGACAAGAATAAATAGTTTTCCTTTGTATATTCCCTTGTTTTCTTCCCAATAGAGGTGGGTCCGGGATACCTCAGTTAGGACATTAAATTCCTAGTTATGTTACATACATATCCTGGGGCTTATCCTAAGGGTTTAGTTATCACTTAGATCTGAGCTTGGAAATTGGGATAAATAACTCCTGGCCATTTTGTAGCACCCAAAATATCCTGGACTTACCCGTAGTTTTGAAACAATGCTTAATTGCTTTGTCATTTTCAAAAGGAACAGTTTATAGAGACTGCATTACAAGTTTCAGAAATGTCCCAGTATGAATGGTTTTACCCTTATGCTGCTGTTGCCTAATTTGGCCAATACAAACTGACACAAAAAACTGAAAAATGAGTGAAACCCTGGCACATGGGTAGTTATATGAGAGTGCTTAGTGAGAGCTATCCAATGAATACGAACATGACAGTGTTTAGATGTTTTTCAAAAATCTTCAAGTTTGCGACCCTGTGCTTTGGATGAAAGTAGCCTCATCATTGGAAGATCTTAGGGTTAATGCAAATCCCTGCTAAAATCTAAATTGTTTCATATTTGAGTAAATTGATATCATCTCTTATATTCTGAAACAATTAATTCAAATGCCTGCTAAAAACGAATTGGTTTATCATTTGAATAGATTGATAAGAAGTGTGCAATTCAAAATATGGTCCAGACCTATGGTGGTGCCCTTGGGTAGATAGACGATTACCAAGGATTTGAAAATCTGCCTTAGTACCCAGAACTATCAAAATATATCATAAATACAACTATCATAAATTAACAGTAAAGAATTGTTTCATAAATGAAGTATATCAAAAGCTTAAAAATAAAATACTTCGTGTTTTCAGAAATGACACAAACATGATGTACATATAACCAGATAACTATTCTTTTTCATCACGTTACTACAGTGGAATTGTGTTATAGCTGTAAACTGGCATTAAAGGAACAAGCGCTCTGAATCTTAGATGATCGCCTGCTATTATCACTTCACGCAATAGCGCAGATGACTGCCACCAGTCTATCTGCGTCTTCGACCTTGACCTTGAACTGCGGGGCTGCTTGCGCATGCCGAACGAGATATCAGCACACGCCATGGAAGTGTCGCCACACTAACAGTGACTTTCCCTTTGTTTGATTGTGGATGGTGAGCCAATCTTACTGAGGATTTCGCACATCATTTAACTGTGGAGTGGCAGTTGGGCAAATGAATCAGGTAGGTAGGAAATCACTCGCACCCGAGCATGTAGCCTTGTGAGTGCGAAGACGTCTTATGCTGTTGATACATTGACTTGACCCAGAGCTGAGAGTAGTAGACAGGGAGTGGGCACTGAGAATGCATCATCAAATTTTGCTGCCTCCCACTATGACTCATAGATGACCTGTGTACCCTGCCTGCTGATAGGATGACATCTCAGTGAGTGGCCTCAACCTCAACTTCAACCTGCTGTAATTCGGGAACCGCTTGGGTTACAGCAATAAAATTTAGACATTCTGAAAGCTGAGATTCTAAGGATTACAAACATACCATTATTTTTATTGCATGATAAGAAGTGCGCGGCGATCGTAAACGCGCCGACGAAACAATGAGACCAGAGAAATACATACTCGTTCAAGTACAGGAAGCCAGCCAGCCGCTTTCTGAAAAAGATCACGTGACCAATACTTCCCCAGGCTACAGCGCGTAACCCGAGGCGCACATACCCTATAGTCTGTCTGACACAAGTTTGGCAATCACTTTTACCACATTTTTGTGACAAAACGTTCGAGTTTGCCATCCAAGTGAACAGCTATCTCCTCTATATATAATACACTATATATAATGTACTTCGATTTTCCGTTTTTTCCACAATGTCTGAGCTTTGATCGCTATTTTCGGAAAATTTCGGCCACCATCAGCCAAAGAAAATCGTAATTAATAAAAAGTATCCGATATTTGCGAGACTTTGGTATATGGTTTTATTATGCAATGGCAACGAAATCTCTTGGTTGAGAAGCTACTTGAGTAAGCATCAGATTGGCTATGAACCAGTTTGGGTACGAAGTCTGCTGAAATCTTGACATCTACGCCCTGAATTCCCCTTAATGGGGTTTTGGTTGTGTTAATGACAAACCAATAGGTGCACAGATGCGCTGCCCAAAACTTACATTCAATGATATCTTGCCTTCTCAGACATATATCACTACAGACTGATGTCAATCTTTTTTTAAATCAGTGGAAAGTAAGTCTTCATTTCGTTAATTTAAAGTCTGAGGCTATAGCAATCGTTCTGAAAATGGTGGACATTGTAATGATGTCATTGATCACATGTTCGGAGCTTGCCAATAAGAAAAAGTCATGAACAAAATAAAACGATGTCCATCAAAATGGCGGAGCTAGCAGACACCAAGCTTCAAATCTTTAACTTAAAGTGCCAAGCCAGCAATCAAAATTAACTTTATTGCTGATTGGTGCAGTTTGTCCGTAAAGGAGCCTAGATGCAAGTAAAATTGCAGCGCTCTGACTAGATTTGAGTGCATCAACATTTCTATTTTGTTCTACTCATTGTTAAGGTTAAGTTGTTAATATCCTTAATTTACAACCGTAAGGATTCATTTTCTCACTTAGAAACTGAATAATACCTTTAAGTAATGTCCAAGCATCCACATTGTACTGACAGTTTTAAAATCATTTGCTTGAGTTTGGCATTTCTAGAAATTCATCGTGGGATTTTTGAGGGTTTGGGTATCCAAATGACACACTGGCTAAGACACTGACTCACACACGAGCAGGTCCTTTAGTACATGGCCAGTGTTTGTGAGCCAACTATTGAACTAAAGTTAACAAAACAAGGTTCTAAACACTCAAAATATAGCACTTGCTCCAAGAAAACCAGGCGTTCATATGCCCAAATCCAGGGCCCTATTTCATGAAAGTCGGATAATGGGTTAGCATTTTAAAGCTATTTTTTGGTTATTTTTTCAACATAGATTAGGGGAAAAGAAAGTCACATAACATAACACTCAGTCCACCAATGGAGCTCTTTGTTGTTTTGTTAAGCAGATAAGATGTTTCTTGTGATTTAGGTAATGTGGGGTGCTTCTGTGCTCATTTGACCATTAACCCTTTATCACTCAGTGACGCAAAAACGTGCTACATGAGTGCAGCTGCACTTCCTCAGTAACGCGTTATTGCGTCATTTTATTTGTGCACTTATTCCTACGAATCGCATTTTTGTGTACCACAATCTTAGATCGCTGGTGTACAAATAATTGTTAAATAAAGATACAAAATTATTGCCCTTACCTAATCATCGTAATCTTTAGTTATGTCATGCTTATTTTCGAAATTGAAGTCTGTGAATTACGACTGTAAAAATACGGGAAAACCCTATCCAAATATGGAAGTCATGGGGAATTCCCGCCTGTGACGTCGTCGTGTTGTGGCGTCGTTAGCAACACACAAAACCATCGAGATTCTCCCGTGTTTTATCGTTGTTTCTGCCGTCAAATGGCGAATTTAAACCAGGATAATTCAGATGGGAGAGTGGGATAGTGATGACAATCATCCCCTTCAAGATCCATGGGAATCAGACAATGATATCCCGCTCGTTCACTTACGCAACGAAGACAAACTTGCCGAGGTGAATGCAGTATTTTATAGTATGTTTATTGACAGTGTGTCAAGCGCAAAATCAGACAAAAAAATAACTTAAAAGTGGATATTGTAAACACACAAAAAACATATTTAACAAAAAGAATGATAAATAAAAAATGGAAATAAATGTTTAAGGTGATGGGTACCATTGCAAGCCAGTTAAAAGCCCTGTCCCAAAACACACCTCAAAGCAGCATAATCCTATAACAAGGTGTATCTCCAGGTTCCTGAGTGTTATCAGGTAGAGAATATCATCGCCACCTGTCATTATTCAATCCATATTCTGTTTTATTTCAAAATTTACAACTTTTTTTTTTGGAATGACATATTCTCATTAATTACGCAGTTGATGGTTACTGCAGTAAAATTTTCAAATGTTATGGCCCGTAAAAGTCTTCAGCAGTAAAAAATCAAAAAAATACTTTTTATTGGGCATAGTCAATGACATCCCTAAGGTATCTGTGAACCTACAGTAACCATCAACTGCGTAATTAATGAGAATATGTCATTCGAAAAAAAAGTTGTAAATTTTGAAATAAAACAGAATATGGATTGAATAATGACAGGTGGCGATGATATTCTCTACCTGATAACACTCAGGAACCTGGAGATACACCTAGTTATAGGATTATGCTGCTTTGAGGTGTGTTTTGGGACAGGGCTTTTAACTGGCTTGCAATGGTACCCATCACCTTAAAGCACTCCTCCCTATGCACAGCAGTGCACAACGCACTGTGCAACAATGTCTCTGAGGAGTAACCCCTCATGCAGTGCAGGGGACATGGCAACATTGTTGCGTTGAGTGATATAGGGTTAAAATAGTTCAAATTTGTGAAAACGTTCAAAAAAATAACTGAAATTAAATTGCATTTTCTAAGAAGTTTTTCAAAAAAATCGAAGGATATAAATAGGGTGCTTCTAAAAGGTATTTGATAATTTTACCTGTTGATAAGTTGACCAGCATAGCAAATTTGGAGTATCCCTGAGTATTGCAAGTGTCCATACCACCCCCACACAGAAAATGTCGCCCCACCTCTAAAATGTGGGAGGTACCAACCTTTATTTGAATTCAGGGGGTGAAAATCACCCAGGTCAGGCTTTCAGACCATTATACCTTCACTTTACAGCTATCAGAAACGTTTATATTATATATATATATATATATATATATATATATATATATATATATATATATATATATATATAAAATATATATATATATATATATATATATATATATATATATATCAGGGCTCGACATTGGTGCTTGCCCCATTGCCCTGGGCAAGTAGAATTTGTAAAATTGTAGCTGTGGGGCAAGTGAAAACTGCATCTTGCTTGCCCCACTGGGAAAGTTCGTTTTGTATATTTCGGTTTTACTTTTGAGAATGTGTGCAAGTTTCGTGGTCTGCCATCCAAGCTTGTCCTAGAAAGTATGCTTTCACATGCCAGAACCATGTTCTACTTGGTTTTAAATGAAATATTATAAAATTATTATACACAATTTTAAGGGCAAGTGAAAGTTGGAGTAGGGCAAGTGAAAATTGAATCTCACTTGCCCTACGGGGCAAGTCGCTACAAAGGTTAACGTCGTGCCCTGTATATATATATATATGTATATATATGTGTGTGTGTGTATATGTATGTGGCACAGAAATCTATTTTTGATTAAACTGACTATTTGCGATGTTTTTGCTCAAAATGCTCTGGGATTTGGAGTTCAGTATCATCTATAAGATAAGATCCATTGAAAATAGCATGGGCAATATACCAAAATGTCTGTATAAGTCAAATTTGTTTTCTTATTTTAACTTTTTTATCTGTATTTTCAGATTCATAATGGTGAACCGAACAAGTGTGTGACCGAACATCACCGCATGAAGACAAATATAAATCAAGGTCAAAGTTAAGAGTTCTTCATCTCTCTGCATGAGAGAGAAATCAAGTTATAGACTCAAATATGAAACTGCATAGGAAGTTTTGAGGCAACTATTGTCAAGTATGACAAAGACAATTCTCAAGTCATTTATCCTTTCATACCTGCGTCAGCCAAAAAAGGTCCACATGAAGTTGGTGTCTTCATTCTGAATGCAACTCTCGGATATATTTGCAGATAAAGTCCTGAGAAAAATTACTCAGAAGCAGACTGACGACTCACAATTTCACATTTGTATTTATTTCAATTAATTTGTATATTTATTTCATTTCATGGTCAATCATATACCATGTCTTCAGATAAGATAGATCATGTGGATTGGCTTGAAAAGAAAAGCCCTTATCACTGTGATAAATGTAACAAGCGCTTCACTAAGTCTTCCCATCTGGTACAGCATAAGAGGATACACAGTGGGGAAAGACCCTTCAAGTGCAATGAATGTGACAAGGCGTTCACTAAATCTTCAAATCTAGCACGGCATAAGAGATTACATAGTGGGGAAAGACCCTTCAAGTGCAATCAATGTGACAAGGCATTCACTCGTTCTAATATTCTGGAAAATCATGAGAGGATACACAGTGGGGAAATACCCTTCAAGTGCAATGAATGTGACAAGGCGTTCACTCAATCTTCAAATCTAGCACGGCATAAGAGATTACATAGTGGGGAAAGACCCTTCAAGTGCAATCAATGTGACAAGGCATTCACTCGTTCTAATATTCTGGAAAATCATGAGAGGATACACAGAGGGGAAAGACCCTTCCACTGCAAAGAATGTGACAAGACATTCTCTTGTTCTAATAATCTGGAAAGTCATAAAATGATACACAGTAGGGAAAGACCTTTCAAGTGCAATGAATGTGATAAGGCATTCACTCAATCTTCAGCTCTGGCACAGCATAAGAGGATACACAGTGGGGAAAGGCCCTTCCAGTGCAATGAATGTGAGAAGGCATTCTCACGGTCTTCTAGTCTTGTGCAGCATAGGAGAATACACAGTGGGGAAAGACCCTTCCAGTGCAATGAGTGTGACAAGACATTCACTCATTCTTCAAGTCTGGCACAGCATAAGAGATTACATAGTGTGGAAAGACCCTTCAAGTGCAATCAATGTGACAAGGCGTTCACTCGTTCTAATATTCTGGAATATCATAAGAAGATACACAGAGGGGAAAGACCCTTCCAATGCAATAGATGTGACAAGGCGTTTACTCTTTCTTTTCATCTTGAACGTCATGAGAGAATACACAGTGGGGAAAGACTCTTCCACTGCAATGAATGTGACAAGACATTTACAAATTCCTCAGATCTGATAAATCATAGGAGAATACACAGTGGAGAAAGACCCTTCGAGTGCAATGAATGTGATAAGGCATTCACACACTCGTCTGATCTTGTAAAGCATAAGAAGATACACAGTGGAGAAAGACCCTTCAAGTGCAATGAATGTGATAAGGCATTTACTCACTCTTCTGATCTTGTAAAGCATAAGAGGATACACAGTGGGGAAAGACCCTTCAAGTGCACTGAATGTGAGAAGGCATTCGCCTGTTCTTCTAATCTGTTACAGCATAGGAAGATACATAGTGGGAAACGACCCTTCCAGTGTAGTGAATGTGACAAGGCATTTATACAATCTACTGGTCTGGTATCTCATATGCTGACTCACACAGGAGAAGGACCTTTCCAGTTTGATATGTGTAATAGGACTGGTAGGGCACCATCTCATCCGAAGCAGCACCTAGTAACATATCAAAAGGCGTCAACTGACAATACAGAACCACAGTCATCAGAACCAAGGCAGTGGGTTGTTGTTAATGGACGGTGTCACCCAATAAAACAAGCGTTGGAGCAAAATGATAGTAAAGAGAGTGTTAAGCAGGAAGAGGGAGAGTGTCTCCCAATAAAGCAAGAGTTGGAGCAAAATGCTAGTAAAGAGAGTGTTAAGCAGGAAGAGGGAGAGTGTCTCCCAATAAAGCAAGAGTTGGAGCAAAATGCTAGTAAAGAGAGTGTTAAGCAGGAAGAGGGAGAGTGTCTCCCAATAAAGCAAGAGTTGGAGCAAAATGCTAGTAAAGAGAGTGTTAAGCAGGAAGAGGGAGAGTGTCTCCCAATAAAACAAGAGTTGGAGCAAAATGCTAGTAGAGAGAGTGTTAAGCAGGAAGAGGGAGAGTGTCTCCCAATAAAGCAAGAGTTGGAGCAAAATGATAGTAAAGAGAGTGTTAAGCAGGAAGAGGGAGAGTGTCTCCCAATTAAGCAAGAATTTGAGGAAAGTGCTAGTAGAGAGTCAAACAGAAAAATGGACCGTCTCCCAATAAAACAAGAGTTGGAGGAAAATGCTAGTAATGAGATTGTTAAGCAGTAAAAGGGACAGTGTCTCCCAATAAAAAAAGAATTGGAGTTGATCGGCGTGTGTCTGTACTGGCCGCTCTGATAGTGCGGCGCGTCGATCGATTGTAGGTGATCCTGGTGATCCCTAATGGCTGATAGTGCAGTGATAGTGCTGGTTCGCTACCAGCTACCCATTAATTTGAATGAATTAGATATTATTTTGAAAAGCTACTGTTATGATTTAATGATTGTAAGGATCGTTGCCTGAATGTAGATGGTCAAAATCGCCGATTCCAAAATCGCCGTTCACAAAAAGGCCGACGCTTAAATTAGGGTCCTATTTATTGGATTACAGAATACTTAATAAGAATGTTTATGACACTTGATATGTAGAGAATGTAACGTTCAATTACTGAATTAGGGGAATATGAAGGTTTATTTCAGGAGGGCCCAATGAGTCATCGGCCTGCAAGATGGCCGCCGAATGTTTGCATTTTTCTAATCACTGTTTAGTTCAATAGATGGCGCTGTAGAACACGCTCACTCGCGAAATAAAGTACACGCGAAAAATCGGCTTTTCGCGAAATTTTTGTAACGCGATATATACCTATTCTACAGTATTTAATGAGTGAGGCAGGCTGCGCCTAAAGTTTACTTGCCCCGCCGATACTTCCACTTGCCACGCCGATACTTCCACTTGCCCTGCCACTCTGCTGAACAAAGTTGAGTTACATTGCGAGTACTCTGCCAGAAACATTTCTTGCTGAGTGGGGCAAGTTAGGGTTTTGTTAAGCTTGCCTGATTGTTGTTTTTTGCCAAATTGAATTACAACGGGGCAAGCGGGTATGTTGCATGTTGCTAAATGCTGGTCATGGTCAGGTGGACTTGAGCCGATGCTACCTGCTCTGTGGTCTGACTGAAAATGAAAGGTTATGTACTTCTTGTCTTGATTTATATACTTGTCCAGTGAGTTCCTATCCTGCATATTACTTGTAATGGAACTGACTTTCAGGAATGAGGAAGAATTCTGTAATCAGTTTATATTTTCATGATCAGCCTTCTTTGAGGTTGCCTTTAGATAACCTAAAGATTAAAATAAGGGATACTTACGGAAACCTTGAACCACTAAACCTTAAGAAGTGTTATGTAACCAGGCAAGTAGCTAAAGAGAGAAGTAAAATACTGTAAATTCTCATTAATTTAGACCACCTTAGGAATTTGGGCCACTACAATTACTTAGCAAAATAATTATTTGGAAACAAACTCAATCACAATAACAATCACACTTGTTCTGGGACAATTACAATCACATTGCAACATCTCACCTGCCTGATCTCAACCCATGAAAATCATAATTAATAAAAAAAGTGTCCCAAATTACCAAGAATTTACGTTGAGGGTAGGAATAACAAATCGAGGTGTCGATTAAGAAATCATTATTGAAATGAAGGCATATCATATTACTTATGAAAATTCTTATATTAATGCTCAGAAGTGAAATTACCTTGTATATTACTTCACCCATTACCACTTAGAGCAGCCAAAAGAGGCCTGACGATTTTGGAAATATTTAAATTACAAACACATTATCTTGAAAACATTTCAATGAGAAATGTTGATCACAAGTCAAACAAGAACTCTCCTTCAATCAAATGTTTTGTGAATTTTTGCTTTATTCAAAAGATATTTTCAAAAAGTATGAGAGTAGCAAACGACACTTTCTGGAGAAGCTCTTAGTGCGAATGGGTTAAGACACTGGCATGTATTTATAGCTAATTCAAGCTAACAATGAGCGATAGTACAAGTTCAGGAGTATAGTCCATGCACAAAAGATAGATAAACCCTACAGGTGGACGTTTGACCTCTACATGTCCACTTGTAAGGTATACAGATGGGTTCTGCCAGTCGCCCAGTAGGTTTTCTGGGTCACAGAGTAGGGAGGCTCCCCAGGGGTATCATATCTCAAGTACCACAATCTCTCAGATTGTCTGAAGACTACTAGTGTCCTATGTACCAATTTCCCCTTTAGTTCTCCCTGTTCTTGTTCTCCACACTCAGTGACTGCTAACCACAAACTGACCCAGATTTCTATAAGTAGACAGGTGTGTTTGGCCTGACCACCAATAGCCATCGAGCCTGTTCTTACAGGCACACAGTTGAAACTTACAAACCCATTCGCTTTGCTCATTGTTAGCTTGAATTAGCAATAGAACTCTTTTTTGGTTTGATTATATAAGCCGAGCAATTACCTCAGCAGCTTGGATTTACGACAGCCATGGACTTATTGCTCTGGATTACTCTATACGGCTTTAATTCGGAGTGCTAAAAATTTCGCTTTACAGACCTGCTGGAGGGTATTTGTGCTACTTTGAATTCGCGCAGTCAAACCCTCATCAAACTAAACCACACAAAGCAGGATATTTATTTGAAGGATGTTATTTTTTTGAAGAGCAACAAATTAACTAAATAAAAAATCAACCAATCTAGCTTTATCTCAATTGTTCCTCATTTCATTTCATCTCCCCACTTTGAAAGAGTTACATAGTGTGTGAAAAAATGCAAAATATCTGACATCTCCACCTAAATGTTTATTCATTAATGACTATTGATTAATTTCTTACTTAGTATGCCCAGATGTTCAACATGTTTAACCTAAGATATTATGAATGTATGTGATTGAATGATTTTGGAAAAGGTAGATCTGGGTATTTTTCGAAAGATTGCTTTAGTCTTATGTGTTACTTTTAGTTATTTTTGGTGGTAGTGTTTTAAATTTGTTTTGTTTTCTATTTCGACTTGTACTCAGCCTTTGATATTTTTGTTATTTGAAAGTGAATTTAACCTGTTTAATGTTCTTATTTATTTTTTTAAACAATGGCCTTTTTTTACAAAAGTTTAGATTGTTGTTTTATGATTAAGCAGAAAAAGCACTGTGCAACGGACAACCAAAACACTTGGCCTACAGAAATTGATCATAGAAAAAAACATTGATTGACCACATTTACAAAAACATTCAGGACAGAGTTAAAGCAGGGACAATCAAAAAGTGAAGGAGGCAAAAAAATGGAAGAAAGCAGACCCCCCCCCCCTCCCTCCACCTGACATTTTCACATTTTAAAAGCAACAAAAGAACTTTACAACTGGAAAACTAAAAAAAATCAAAGACATTGAAACGACCAATAAACAAAAAAGCGAAAGAACAAAGAAACTAAAATCAAGAAAAACTTAAGCCTAAAGATGAACCAAGGCTAAGCAACCAAACATTAGGAAGTGTCCTTGGCGCCATTGGCCTCCCTCTTGTTATTTGTATGTTTTGTAAAAGTTGTGTTTTGGCCCGTCGGGGCAAATTTCTAGAAAGAACTATATATCTAGTTAGATCGTTTGGACGCTGTAGGACAAGAATAAATAGTTTTCCTTTGTATATTCCCTTGTTTTCTTCCCAATAGAGGTGGGTCCGGGATACCTCAGTTAGGACATTAAATTCCTAGTTATGTTACATACATATCCTGGGGCTTATCCTAAGGGTTTAGTTATCACTTAGATCGGAGTTTGGAAATTGGGATAAATAACCCCTGGCCATTTTGTAGCACCCAAAATATCCTGGACTTAACCGTAGTTTTGAAATAATGCTTAATTGCTTTGTCATTTTCAAAAGGAACAGTTTATAGAGACTGCATTACAAGTTTCAGAAATGTCCCAGTATGAATGGTTTTACCCTTATGCTGCTGTTGCCTAATTTGGCCAATACAAACTGACACAAAAACCTGAAAAATGAGTGAAACCCTGGCACATGGGTAGTTATATGAGAGTGCTTAGTGAGAGCTATCCAATGAATACGAACATGACAGAGTTTAGATGTTTTTCAAAAATCTTCAAGTTTGCGACCCTGTGCTTTGGATGAAAGTAGCCTCATCATTGGAAGATCTCAGGGTTAATGCAAATCCCTGCTAAAATCTAAATTGTTTCATATTTGAGTAAATTGATATCATCTCTCATATTCTGAAAATTAATTCAAATGCCTGCTAAAAACGAATTGGTTTATCATTTGAATAGATTGATAAGAAGTGTGCAATTCAAAATATGGTCCAGACCTATGGTGGTGCCCTTGGGTAGATAGACGATTACCAAGAATTTGAAAATCTGCCTTAGTTCCCAGGACTATCAAAATGTAGCTTAAATACAACTATCATAAATTAACAGTAAATAAATGAAGTATATCAAAAGCTTAAAAAAAATACTTCGTGTTTTCAGAAAATGACACAAACATGATGTACATATAACTATTCTTTTTCATCCCGTTACTACAATGGAATTGTGTTATAGCTGTAAACTGGCATTAAAGAAACAAGCGCTCTGAATCGCCTGCTATAATCACTTCACGCAATAGCGCAGATGACTGCCACCAGTCTATCTGCGTCTTCGACCTTGACCTTGAACTTAGGGGCTGCTTGCGCATGCGGAACGAGATATCAGCACACGCCATGGAAGTGTCGCCACATTTACAGTGACTTTCCCTTTGTTTGATTGTGGATGGTGAGCCAATCTTACTGAGGATTTCGCACATCATTTAACTGTGGAGTGGCAGTTGGGCAAATGAATCAGGTAGGTACGAAATCACTCGCACCCGAGCATGTAGCCTTGTGAGTGCGAAGACGTCTTATGCTGTTGTTACATTGACTTGACCCACAGCTGAGAGTAGTAGACAGGGAGTGGGCACTGAGAATGCATCATCACATTTTGCTGCCTCCCACTATGACTCATAGATAACTTGTGTACCCTGCCTGCTGATAGGATGACATCTCAGTGAGTGGCCTCAACCTCAACTTCAACCTGCTGTAATTCGGGAACCGCTCGGGTTACAGCAATAAAATTTAGCTATTCTGAAAGCTGAGATTCTACGGATTACAAACATACCATTATTTTTATTGTATGATAAGAAGTGCGCGGCGATCGTAAACGCGCCGGCGAAACAATGAGACCAGAGAAATACATACTCGTTCAAGTACAGGAAGCCAGCCAGCCGCTTTCTGAAAAAGATCACGTGACCAATACTTCCCCAGGCTACAGCGCGTAACCCGAGGCGCACATACCCTAGGTACTAGCATGCTGTGCTTATGGCGTTGCGGATCAAGGGTATGTATTTCTCTGCCCCCAGGCATCTGTAAGTGTAACCGAAAATATAGACCTATAAGAGCAATAAAACGGTGATAAAAGGAGTTTCAAGTGGTCTGTCAAGTTTATTTGCTACATAAAGAAGACCAGGTAAATAAACATGACAGACCGCTTGAAACTCCTTTTATCACCGTTTTATTGTTCTTATAGGTCTATATTTTCGGTTACAGATGTCTTCTTTTTAATATAGTAAATAAACATGACAGATAGGGCTGCATATCGTTTAAAATGAACCAATCACGATAACGATAGGACAAAACGATACAATAATTAACGATAATGATAACGATAATGCGACTCTCAATGGCATGGAAATGTGTCAAGTTTCTGACTTTTATAGCCTAATCTTAGTTTTACACAGCTCAAATATCATATAATTCATTTCATATAGCTACAAAAAATATATATTCAAAAAGATGAAGACTGAACAGGAAGTGATTGCGTTGTCGCTCCTTCGCAACAATGTATCATCTGTGTGGAAACCTGACCTTTGACCTAATTAGTCACTTGCTGGACACCTGTGAGCGGTGTGCAGTAGGACTGTGACTGGCTGGCCATAAAGCGATCCAGATACTTAAGCCAGCAAGTTCAAGGGCCATTTGAGATTGGATGAAGTGCATCCCTACTACTTATATTACCGTTAACGAAACCGTGTAAAAAATCCAAACGGTTTTTCACTGGTTATCGATGATGGTTTCACCGGTGATAAAGTTTACTGAATACCGGTATGCAGCCTTAATGACAGACCACTTGAAACTCCTTTTATCACCGTTTTATTGCTCTTATAGGTCTGTATTTTCGGTTACAGATGCCTGTGCTTGACCACAGAAATTTGTATCTGTAAAGGTGTCTTGTGGTATAATTTTACTTGAAAATTCGTCCTGTACAGTTATGTCTGAGACGAAGGTTTAGCGTCCTACAATCACTACAAGCCAAGAAAACACCACATGAACAGCTATCTCCTCTATATATAATACACTATATATAATGTACTTCGATTTTCCGTTTTTTCCACAATGTCTGAGCTTTGATCGCTATTTTCGGAAAATTTTGGCCACCATCAGCCAACGAAAATCGTAATTAATAAAAAGTATCCGATATTTGCGAGACTTTGGTAGATGGTTTTATTATGCAATGGTAACGAAATCTCTTGGTTGAGGAGCTACTTGAGTAAGCATCAGATTGGCTATGAACCAGTTTGGGTACGAAGTCTGCTGAAATCTTGACATCTACGCCCTGAATTCCCCTTGATGGGGTTTTGGTTGTGTTAATGACAAACCAATAGGTGCACAGATGCGCTGCCCAAAACTTACATTCAATGATATCTTGCCTTCTCAGACATATATCACTACAGGCTGATGTCAATCTTTTTTAAATCAGTGGAAAGTAAGTCTTCTTTTTGTTAAAATCTGAGGCAATAGGGATCGTTCTGAAAATGGTGAACATTGTAATGATGTCATTGATCACATGATCGGAGCTAGCCAATAAGAAAAAGTCATGAACAAAATAAAGCTAGCCGACACTCTGCTTCAAATTTTTAACTAGGCACAATAAAGTGCCAAGCCAGCAACTGAAATTAACTTTATCCGTAAGGGAGCCAAGATGCAAGTAATATTGCAGCGCTCTGATTAGATTTGAGTGCATCAACATTTCTATTTTGTTCTACTCATGTTTGTTAAGGTTAAGTTGTGAGCGTTGTTTGGGCGGCTATGAACATCTGACTATAGATGGCGCCCATAAATGCTCACATGAGCTACCGAGCACGCTGCAGGTTTGTCAATTTGATGTTGGCATTTTTTATTAGTTCTGACCAAAAGATAGCATATATTGACCGAAATGCAATGGCATAAAAATTTCAACGATTTCAACCTGTCGCAAAATCTTCATTTTGAAAGAGAATTAATAGGCTAGTAGAGTGAATTGTGGCGGTTCTAACAATCCAAACCGCATTAAAATTGACCCACAGATAGCCCAGTAATTTAGTATTATTGTGGAACATAAAGTCCACCACCCTGGCAGGTTTCCCCACAACTAAAATTATGGCGTTGTGTTAACATCTGTTAGTTTGTTGCACAGTTGCTCATGATGTGAGATCATCAACAGTAAAAACATTATGATGTCGTCGTGGTAATTCTCCAGATTACATGTAGATGGCGCTGCTATTTCCCAGAGTTCCCTGAAACTCACGCATGCGTCACCGGATGTAGCAAAACACAACAACTTTCTGGGTCCCTGTGTGGATTTCTAGGTGACGTCATACACTCACGCTATTACATGACTGCGAGCATCGCTAAAGGCCGCTTCGCTCGCTAATATCCTTAATTTACAACCGTAAGGATTCATTTTCCAATTAGGAGCTGAATAATATCTTTAAGTAATGTCCTAGCATCCACATTGTACTGACAGTTTTAAAATCATTTGCTTGAGTTTGGCGTTTCTAGAAATTCATCGCAAATGTGGGATTTTTGAGGGTTCGGGTATCCAAATGACACCTGCTGGCTTAAGACACTGACTCGCACGAGCATAGTGGAAGGACTTTATACCATATGAACCAACCTTTGGTAAAATCAGAGCATTAACACTGTGTCTGGTGTTATAGTGGTGGGATTCATTTACTCTTTCAAAAACTTGAAAGTACTCTGGAGCGTGTTCTTCAATGCAGTTAAATACATGGCTTGCAGCCAGATATTTTATTCTGTTTTCAATGCTCATCCACTTAACCTCATTAAAGTCATTGGCTACCAAGTGTGTTCTGTTTGAGTAGTTTAAAACATATCTAATCTTTTTTCTTTGTACGACCTGAAGGCGACTCTGTACAAATTTTGTTAGACCATGGTAATAGAAATTGCTGGCGTAGTCTATTCTCGACTGAATCATTGCCATGCAGACAGTTTTCCTGCAGTACTGATTTAGGAACATTTTCTTTCTGTAAAGGAATTTGAGACTGGCATTGGCTTTATGGATGATTTTCTGAGCCATAGGTTTTCCTGACAGGTCTTGGTCTAGTTGACCGCCCAGGTATGTTCCAACCTCTTTCCCTCCCACTTTGATACCATTACATGAGATTCTTAGAAATTTCTGTTGTTTTAACTTCCTATTTGAGGCAAATAGGAGAGAAACTGTCTTTCCCAGGTGTCCAGAGTGAAAGTTTGTTGTCTATATCAACCACACATTTAATTTGGCAAGTTCCTCACTGAGCTTTTGTTCAATAACAATGATGTTTTTCCCTCTGATCAAAAGAGCCGAATCGTCAGCATACAACAAAAGATCACAGTCAACAGCTGATTCCTTATCGTTCACATAGATTAAAAACAATAAAGGTCCCAATATAGAGCCCTGGGGTATGCCACAAGTAACTTCCCCTCGGTCTGATAAAGTGCCCTTTATGTCTATAAATTGAGATCTGTTGGATAGGTAGGAGTTGAACCAGTTGACTGACCCATCATCACAATCAATAGCACCAAGTTTATCAGACATTATGGCATGGTTGACTGTATCAAAAGCTTTTTGCAGATCAATCATAACCATTCCTGTATAAAGTCCCTTGTCCATGCTAAACTTGATTCTGTCAGAGAGATCGATGAGAGCAGTCCCTGTGGAGTATGATCTTCTGAAATCTGACTGATATTTATAGAGAATATTATGTTTGTCTAAATGCTTACTTAGCTGATCATACACAATCCTTTCAAATATCTTTGACACTACAGGGAGGATTGAAACTGGGCGGTAATTCCCAACTTCACCCCTGCCCCCCTTTTTATAGAGGGGAACAACCCTTGCTTCTTTAAAAGCTTTAGGTACGGTCGACTGAGATAATGAGAGATTGAGTATGTGGGTGATGGGAGAAGCGATGACAGAGCACCCATCCCTAATAAACTTGGCAGAAATACCATCCATACCTGTAGCTTTCTTAGTGTTGACAGTACTTATTAATTTTTATACCATACTTTCTGTGACAGTGGAAAAACCAAAAGAATTTTCAAGGACCCCTTTTTTGGAATAAAAATATTTTACCTGTATTTTATTAAAAAGTCCACTTGGAGGTTTTAATTTCTTTACCAGGTCATCTGCAACATTACAGAAAAAGTCGCAGAACTTGTTTGCTACAGATTTTTTGTCAAAACAAGTTTCACCATTTCCCAGATCAAACCTATATTTGCCTGCTCTGACCTGGTAGAGAAAGACACTCCCATGTCTTTCAGACATCTCCACATCTTACGACCATCTCCCATATTTTCTTCAATCACATTTTGGAGATATTCTTTCTTTGCTGCCTTTATCTCTGTTTGGACTTTATTTCTGAGCTCCCTTCTCTTGTTTTCGAAGTCAGGTGTACTGGATTTCATGCACAATTTATTTATTTCATCACACTCTTTTATGAGTTCAAGAATTTCACTTGAGAACCAGGGTTCAGAGCGTTGTTTAAGACGGACCTTTTTTAGAGGAGCAAGCTTATCTACTATAGGCATAAACAAATCAGTAAAATGTGTCCATGCTTCATTGACATCTAGGCAATTTAAGACTGGAGACCATACAACTGTTTGAAGTAATTCAGTTAGCATTTCCTTGCTGTAGTGTTTCATAGATCTGATGATGGTGGTATGATGTTTGTTCAAAAGAGATTTTACTAGTTTCCATGTACAATAGATAATAAAATGGTCACTCAGACCTGATGGGAGAACTCCTTGTTGGCTAATTTTGTCAGCATCAGACACCATTATCAGGTCTATGATACTCTTAGTAGTATCCGTTACTCTGGTAGAGTCCTTAATGACCTGTGTCATATTGAAAGTGTTCATAAAAGACGTTAATTTACGTTTCAGACCACATTCAGGGCCCTTACTAACATTTGTATTAAAATCCCCTAATGTCAACAGTTCATTCTGAAAAGATACTTTTGGAGCTAAAATATTTTCTAGATTTATATAAAAATGATTGTCTTTGGGAGGTCTGTAACATATACCGGTCAAAATAGGCTTTGTTTTTGGAAGTAAAATGTCTACCCACACTGCTTCGATTGTAAATAGGGTGCTTCTAAAAGGTATTTCATAATTTTACCTGTTGATCAGTTGACCAGCATAGCAAATTTGGAGTATCCCTGAGTATTGTAAGCGTCCATACCACCCCCACACCCCCACATATAATGTGGGATGCTTCTGTGCTCATTTGACCATTAAAATAGTTCAAGTTTGTGAAAACTTTCAAAAAAATAACTGAAATTAAATTGCATTTTTAAAGAAGTTTTGTAAAAAAATCCAAGGATATGAATAGGGTGCTTCTAAAAGGTATTTTATAATTTTACCTGTTGATCAGTTGACCAGCATAGCAAATTTGGAGTATCCCTGAGTATTGCAAGTGTCCATACCACCCCCACACCCCCACATATAATGTGGGATGCTTCTGTGCTCATTTGACCATTAAAATAGTTCAAGTTTGTGAAAACTTTCAAAAAAATAACTGAAATTAAATTGCATTTTTAAAGAAGTTTTGTAAAAAAATCCAAGGATATGAATAGGGTGCTTCTAAAAGGTATTTGATAATTTTACCTGTTGATCAGTTGACCAGCATAGCAAATTTGGAGTATCCCTGAGTATTGCAAGTGTCCATACCACCCCCACATAGAAAATGTTGCCCCGCCTCTAAAATGTGGGAGGTACCAACCTCTATTGAATTCAGGGGGTGAAAATCACCCAGGTCAGGCTTTCAGACCATTATTCCTTCACTTTACAGCTATCACAAACGATCATATATATATATATATATATATATATATATATATATATATATATATATATATATATATATATATATATATATATATATATATATAAATGCATGTGGCACAGAAATCTATTTTTGATTAAATTGACTATTTGCAATGTTTTTGTTCAAAATGCTCGGGGATTTGGAGTTCAGTATCATCTATAAAATAAGATCCATTGAAAATAGCATGGGCAATATACCAAAATGTCTGTATAAGTCAAATTTGTTTTCTTGTTTTAACTTTTTTTATCTGTATTTTCAGATTCGTAATGGTGAACCGAACAAGTGTGTTACAAATCATCACCGTATGAAGACAAATATAAATCAAGGTCAAAGTTAAGAGTTCTTCATTTCTCTGCATAAGAGAGAAATCAAGTTATAGACTCAAATATGAAACTACATAGGAAGTTTTAGGGCAACTATTGTCAAGTATGACAAGGACAATTCTCATGTCATTTACCCATTCATACCGGCACCACCAAAAAAAGGTCCACATGAAGTTGGTGTCTTCATTCTGAATGCAACTCTCGGATATATTTGCAGGGAAAGTCCTGCGAAAAATTACTCAGAAGCAAACTGACGACTCACAATTTCACATTTGTATTTATTTCAATTATTTTGTATATTTATTTCATTTCATGGTCAATTATATACCATGTCTTCAGATAAGATAGATCATGTGGATTGGCTTGAAAAGGAAAGCCCTTTTCACTGTGATGAATGTAACAAGCACTTCACTAAGTCTTCCCATCTGGTACAGCATAAGAGGATACACAGTGGGGAAAGACCCTTCAAGTGCAATGAATGTGACAAGGCGTTCACTAAATCTTCAAATCTAGCACGGCATAAGAGATTACATAGTGGGGAAAGACCCTTCAAGTGCAATCAATGTGACGAGACATTCACTCGTTCTGATATACTGGAAAATCATGAGAGGATACACAGTGGGGAAATACCCTTCAAGTGCAATCAATGTGACAAGGCGTTCACACGTTCTACTATTCTGGAATGTCATAAGAAGATACACAGAGGGGAAAGACCCTTCCAATGCAATAGATGTGACAAGGCATTCACTCGTTCTTTTCATCTTGAACGTCATGAGAGAATACACAGTGGGGAAAGACCCTTCCACTGCAATGAATGTGACAAGACATTTACAAATTCCTCAAGTTTGATAAATCATAGGAGAATACACAGTGGAGAAAGACCCTTCAAGTGCAATGAATGTGATAAGGCATTCACACACTCTTCTGTTCTTGTAAAGCATAAGAGAATACACAGTGGGGAAAGACCATTCCACTGCAATGAATGTGACAAGACATTTACAAATTCCTCAAGTTTGATAAATCATAGGAGAATACACAGTGGGGAAAGACCCTTCCAATGCAATGAATGTGACAGGACATTTACAGATTCCTCAAGTCTGATAAATCATAGGAGAATACACAGTGGAGAAAGGCCCTTCAAGTGCAATGAATGTGATAAGGCATTCACACACTCTTCTGATCTTGTAAAGCATAAGAGGATACACAGTGGGGAAAGACCCTTCCAGTGCACTGAATGTGACAAGGCGTTCGCCTGTTCTTCTAATCTGATACAGCATAGGAAGATACACAGTGGGAAACGACCCTTCCAGTGTAGTGAATGTGACAAGGCATTCTCACGCTCGTCTGATCTTGTAAAGCATAAGAGGATACACAGTGGGGATAGACCCTTCCAGTGCACTGAATGTGACAAGGCATTCGCCTGTTCTTCTAATCTGATACAGCATAAGAGGAAACATAGTGGAAAACAACCCTTCCAGTGTAGTGAATGTGACAAGACATTTATACAATCTAGTGGTCTGGTTTCTCATATGCGGACTCACTTAGGAGAAGGACCTATCAAGTTTGATATGTGTAATAAGACTGGTAGGGCACCCTCTCATCCGAAGCAGCACCTAGTAACATATCAAAAGGCGTCAACTGACAATGAAGAACCACAGTTACCAGAACCAAGGCAGTGGGTTGTTGTTAATGGACAGTGTGTCCCAATAAAACAAGAGTTGGAGCAAAATGCTAGTAAAGAGAGTGTTAAGCAGGAAGAGGGAGAGTGTCTCCCAATTAAGCAAGAATTTGAAGAAAATGCTAGTAGAGAGTCAAACAGAAAGATGGACCGTCTCCCAATAAAACAAGAGTTGGAGGAAGATGCTAGTTAGGTGGTTGTTACGCAGGAAATGGAGTGTGTCCCAAAGTAAAGCAAGAATTGGAGGAAAATGTTAGTAAAGTGATTGTCAAGCAGAAAAATGGAGTGTGCCTCACAATAAAACAAGAGTTGGAGTAAAATAATAGTAATGAGATTGTTAAGCAGGAAAAGGGACAGTGTCTCCCAATAAAAAAAGAATTGGAGGAAAATGTTAATAAAGTGATTATTAAGCAGAAAAATTGAGTGTGTCTAATAATTAAACAAACACGTGAAAAAAAGTGCTATTTCAGGCAGAAAGACCTTATTGTCTAGTAAGTACATAACCTATGTCGGAAGCGAGATCATAAGTAGTACAGCAAACAACATTGCACAACCTAGAAAATTCATGTGAAGGTACATCAGATTTTGGCTAGGCAATGTAGGTTAGACAGGGTGCAACATAGGTTCTAAACCATTATTTAATGAGTGAGGCAGGCTGCGCCTTAAGTTTACTTGCCCCACTGATACTTCCACTTGCCCCACTGATACTTCCACTTGCCCCGCCACTCTGTTGAACAAAGTTGATTTACATTGCGAGTACTCTGAGAGAAACATAACTTGCCGAGTGGGGCAAGTTAGGGTTTTGTTAAGCTTGACTGATTGTTGTTTTTTGCCAAATTGAATTGCAATAATATATGTATACAGTCAAACCTCTATTAAGCGACCGCTCAAGGGAAATGTCAAAAGTGGTCTTTTAAAGAGGTGGTCTCTTAAGAAGGGGTTGAGGGTCTGAGCGAGGTTGTGAAAAAACAAATAATTTCCAACAATTACCTGGAATTATTGAGGTTTTTATGTTTAACTGCGTTTCTTAAGAATCTTCATTAAGATTTTAAGAATAAACAATTCAGAAAAGTAAAAGATGAAATATATCATTAATTGAGGACCCTCAGAAATGATATACCTTCAGATTTTAACCGATTACTTCATTATTTTATTGTGCCCTTTCCAATATACAAGGCGTCTAGGCATTGAAGTGGCCGTTGAATAAAGGACCATTTAGTCTTAGGGATAAGATTTGATGGTCGTTGGTCGCGTCAAGCAAGTGGTCTCTTAATCAATGTAAAATATACAGGGAATAGCCTTGGGGGGATTTGAAACGGTCGTTCAATGCAAGTGGTCGTTTAAGAGAAGTGGTCGTTGAGGCAAGTTTGACTGTATATATATATATATATATATATATATATATATATATATATATATATATATATATATATATATATATATATATATATATATATATGTGTCTGTGGCACAGAAATCGATTTTTGATTAAATTGACTATTTGCAATGTTTTTGCTCAAAATGCTCTTGGATTTTGAGTTCAGTATCATCTATAAGATAAGATCCATTGAAAAAAGCATGGGCGATATACCAAAATGTCTGTATAAGTCAAATTTGTTTTCTTGTTTTAACTTTTTTTATCTCTATTTTCAGATTCATAATGGTGAACCGAACAAGTGTGTGACCGAACATCACCGTATGAAGACAAATATAAATCAAGGTCAAAGTTAAGAGTTCTTCATCTCTCTCATCATCTCTCTGCATGAGTGAGAAATCAAGTTATAGACTCAAATATGAAACTGCATAGGAAGTTCTGAGGCAACTATTGTCAAGTATGGCAAAGACAATTCTCAAGTCATTTACCCATTCATACCTGCATCGGCCAAAAAAGGTCCACATGAAGTTGGTGTCTTCATTCTGAATGCAACTCTCGGATATATTTGCAGGGAAAGTCCTGCGAAAAATTACTCAGAAGCAAACTGACGACTCACAATTTCACATTTGTATTTATTTCAATTATTTTGTATATTTATTTCATTTCATGGTCAATTATATACCATGTCTTCAGATAAGATAGATCATGTGGATTGGCTTGAAAAGGAAAGCCCTTATGACTGTGATGAATGTAACAAGCACTTCACTAAGTCTTCCCATCTGGTACAGCATAAGAGGATACACAGTGGGGAAAGACCCTTCAAGTGCAATGAATGTGACAAGGCGTTCACTCAATCTTCAAATCTAGTACGGCATAAGAGATTACATAGTGGGGAAAGACCCTTCAAGTGCAATCAATGTGACAAGGCATTCATTCAATCTTCAGCTCTGGCACTGCATAAGAGGTTACATAGTGGGGAAAGACCCTTCCAGTGCAATGAATGTGACAAGACATTCACTCAACCTTCAGCTCTGGCACAGCATAAGAGGTTACACAGTGGGGAAAGGCCCTTCCAGTGCAATGAATGTGACAAGGCATTTGCTCGATCTTCAGTTCTGGCACGGCATAAGAGGATACACAGTGGGGAAAGGCCCTTCCAGTGCAATGAATGTGACAAGGCATTCTCACAGTCTTCTACTCTGGTGCAGCATAAGAGAATACACAGTGGGGAAAGACCCTTCCAGTGCAATGAGTGTGACAAGACATTCACTCACTCTTCAACTCTGGCACAGCATAAGAGATTACATAGTGGGGAAAGGCCCTTCCAGTGCAATGAGTGTGACAAGACATTCACTCACTCTTCAACTCTGGCACAGCATAAGAGATTACATAGTGGGGAAAGACCCTTCCAGTGCAATGAGTGTGACAAGACATTCACTCACTCTTCAACTCTGGCACAGCATAAGAGATTACATAGTGGGGAAAGACCCTTCCACTGCTATCTATGTAAGAAGGCATTCACTGATCCTTCAGCTCTGGCACAGCATGAGAGGAAACATAGACCCTTCATGTGTAGTAAATGTGACAGGGAATTTGTTCAATTTTCTAGTCTGGCAACACACATGCGGACTCACACAGGTCAAATATCTTTACAGTCCAATAAGTGTAATAAGACTGGTAGGCCACCATCTCATTTGAAGCAGCACCAGTTTACATGTCAAAAGTCATCAACTGACAATACAGAACCACAGTCATCAGAACCAAGGCAATGGGTTGTCATTAGTGGACAGTGTCTCCCAATAAAACAAGAGATGGAGGAAAATACTAGCAAAGTGATAGTCAAGCAGGAAAAGGGAGAGTGTGTCCCATTAAGACAAGAGTTGGAGGGAAAAGCTAGTAGCGTGATAGTCAAACAGGAAGTTGGACCCTGTCTTCCAATAAGACATGAGTTTGAGGAAAATGCTAATAAAGTGATTGTTAAGCAGGAAATGGACAGTTTCTCCCAATAAAAAAGTGTTGGAGGAAAATGTTAGTAAAGTGATTGTCCCACAATGAAACAAGAGGTGGAGGAAAATGCTAGTAGAGTGATAGTAGAAAGCATGAAAACCTTGATCTCTAGTAATTACATAACCTATGTCTGAAGCGAGTTCATAAGTAGAACAGCAAACAACATTGTGCAACCTTAAAAATTCATGTGGAGATACAAATGATTTTGGCTAGGCAATGTAGGCTAAATGCTGGCCATGGTCAGTTGGACTTGAACCTATGAGTGAAACCCTGGCACATGGGTAGTTATATGAGAGTGCTTAGTGAGAGCTATCCAATGAATACGAACATGACAGTGTTTAGATGTTTTTCAAAAATCTTCAAGTTTGCGACCCTGTGCTTTGGATGAAAGTAGCCTCATCATTGGAAGATCTCAGGGTTAATGCAAATCCCTGCTAAAATCTAAATTGTTTCATATTTGAGTAAATTGATATCATCTCTTATATTCTGAAACAATTAATTCAAATGCCTGCTAAAAACGAATTGGTTTATCATTTGAATAGATTGATAAGAAGTGTGCAATTCAAAATATGGTCCAGACCTATGGTGGTGCCCTTGGGTAGATAGACGATTACCAAGAATTTGAAAATCTGCCTTAGTACCCAGGACTATCAATATATATCATAAATACAACTATCATAAATTAACAGTAAAGAATTGTTTCATAAATGTAGTATATCAAAAGCTTAAAAATAAAATACTTCGTGTTTTCAGAAAATGACACAAACATGATGTACATATAACTATTCTTTTTTATCACGTTACTACAGTGGAATTGTGTTATAGCTGTAAACTGGCATCAGTGTCTTAGCCAGGATTTAGAAACTGGGTGCCTAAAATTGGCAGTTGTAAAATCTTTGGGCGTCCAATTTTTTAAGGGGGATCACAATATACTCATATTTCAACCATAAACATGTATGAATTCATCAAAATAAGGCATGATATCATTAAGCAATGTCATGGGAATTGAAAGGAGATGAAAAAAATTCAATTACAAGCTTGAGATTGAGATTTTTAGAAATTCCACACAAAAAAATTGGGTGTCCTGAGGGATTCTTTTTAAGGGTTTGGGCGTCCAAAAAGGCACCCAGATGCCCTGCTGGCTAAGACCATGCCTGCTATGTGGTCTGACTGTAAATGAAGGGTTACTGTAAATTCTCAGTAATTTGGGACACTTTTATGATATAATTTTTATGGGTTGAGGGTGGCACATGTTTTCTGAAAATACCTTGCTGCTGTATCAGCAAGATTTGCAGCTAAGTCCATATTTTGTAAAAGGGCAACTTGGAGTAGATCGAGGGTTGCCCAGATTTTCCATTAATCATTTTGCAAAATAATTATGGTGGACCAAATGCTAGGATGGTCTAAATTACCGGGAATTTACGATATGTACTGCTTGTCTTGCTTTATATACTGGTCCAGGGAGTTCTTCTTTTGCAAATTTTTAGAATAATATTCATTATTCAGCCCAGCAGTTGAGAAATAAATACATTGATGGAGATTTATTGATATTTACTTGTTTATTTCATTTTAAGATGTGCTAGCGAGGTTAAAAGGTCAGTAACCTTTTCAATCATCTTCAGTGATATTTATACAATTTCCACCAATGAGGTCTCAATTAATAAATCATTATTGAAATGAAGGCATATCATATTACTTATAAACATGTCCATATTGATGCTCAGAAGTTAAATTATCTCATATATTACTTTAGACATTGGCATGTATTTAAAAATCTTCTTTGGTTCCATTATATAAACTGAGCAATTTCCTCAGCAGCTTGAATTCACAACAGCCATGGATGTATTGCTCTGGGTATACCTATACTTCGCATCTATTCTGCATGGATATTCATATAGAATTATACTCTTCAATAGAAATGTGAAATTAATTACAAACAACCTGTGACAGAGAAAACCAAACAAGGAAATGTAAAGCATTATGTTGGCAATGCTCTCTTATTGTGTTACTATTGTTTAATTGTACTGTTGGCAATGCTCCATCTTTATTTTTCATATTTGGAATTGGAAAGCTCATGATTGCATTTATTTGAAGAACAAGATTAACTAATTAAAGAAATCAACAAATCTAGTATCATCTCAATTGTTCTTCATTTGATTACATCCCCACACCTTGTGTGGAAAGAAAAATGGAAAATATCTGACATCTCCACCTAAAGGTTTATTTATTAATGACTATGAATTAATTCCATTACTTTGTATGCCCAAGTGTTTAACTTAACAGATTTGACCTAAGATAAGCTGGAAAGTCATCTGATTTATTTATTTCATCAGATATGCCATTCTGTACCAGAAATCCAAATCTGCATATTCTTATACCTCTTTTATCTAAATTTAAAACTGTTCATGGCCATAACTACATGTGCTAAGAGCTTGGTAATCTGTACTTCGTCTTACCCCTTATGGACCCTGTCTAGTCCTGTATTGACTGGAACTCCGCTAGCCACAAAATAGACAATGCTATAGCTGCTGTACTATGTCTAACCCCTTACGAACCCCATTTAGTCCTGTATTTACTGGAACTTACTTCGCTAACCACAAATATACAATGCTATAGTTGCTGTACTATGTCTAACCCCTTACGGACCCCATCTAGTCCTGTATTGACTGGAACTCACTTAGCTTACCACAAAATAGACAATACTATAGTTGAAGTCATCGACCAAGCATAGAACTTGAAGCATTGTGGTCTGGGACTGGTGGGTGAAATGATTGAACTGACTAGCAGAAAATAGCAAACATTCTTGGTTGCAATCAGTTCTAATTACATAAGTTTGATATTTATTTTCGCAACCATATTTCATTGTTAATTTATTTACTGAGGGGTGCAAAAAGTTGACGGCTCATAGGCCAATGAATTGAATGAGCATAAACTTAGCTGAATTTGCTCTTGACCATGCTGAATGGAGGTCTCAGAAATTGACCTGCTCCATGGTATTCCAGACAAAACTATTTTTTTTTCTTGAAGATATAAAGGTAAATAAACACCATATGTTATTTTCATTTACCAGGTTGTTTATTTCACTGGGAAATGGCCCTGTGTAAATAACTGTTGAAAGTTTTTATTTATTTTCAAAAATGATGGCCTTTAAAAAAGTTTAAATTGTTGTTTTTATAATTAAGCGAAAAAAGCACTGACCAACAGGTAACCAAAACACTTGACCTTCAACAAGTGATCAGAGGTAAAACAACAAAAAACAAAACACTGATTGACCACATTTACACAAACATTCAGAACAGAGTAAAAGCAGGGACAAACAGAAAGTGAAGAAGGCAAAAAATTGAAAAAAGCAGACCACCCTGGACATTTTCACATTTTAAAAGGAATCAAAGAACTTGACAACAACAGGAAAACTAAAAAAATCGAAGAGATTTTTAAATATCAATAAACTTAAAATAGCAAAAGAACAAAGAGAAATTTTAAAGGCCAAGCAACTACACACTTGGAAGTGTGGCTGACGTCATGTGCGTCCCTCTTGCTATTTCTATGTTCGTAAAAGTTGTGTTTTGGCCCGTCTGGGCAAAATTCTAGAGGGAACAATATATCTAGTATGATCCTTTGGACGCTGCGGATTAGGAATCACTAGTTTCCCTTTGTATTTTCTCTTATTTTCTTCCTAATAAGGATCGGTCCGGGATCCTTCAGTAAGGCCATTGAATTCCTAGTTATATAACATGGCTATTGTTTACCCTCTAAGATCCTGGGGCATATCCTAAGGGCCTATTGATCACTTAGATTTGAGCTTGGAAATTGGATTAAGTAACTCCTGACCATTTTGTAGCACCGACAATATCCTGGACTTAGTTTTGGATTACAACATTTTAGGAATATTGTATAAGGAAGTAATGTTGATCAGAACACAACGAAGGAATATCCTTCAATATTTTCTAAAATAATGATAAATTGCTTTGTCATTTTCAAAAAGAATTAGTACTTAGAGATTGCATTTCAAGTTTCAGAAATGTCTGAGTATGAATGGGTTTACCCTTATGCTGCTGGTGCCTAATTTGGCCAATACAAACTGATGCAAAAAAACTGAAAATGACTGAAACCCTGGCACGTGAACCCTGGCATATGAGTGCTTAGGGGGAGCTATCCAATGAATACCAACATAACAGGGTTTAGATTGTTTTAAAAAATCTTTGCTTTGGATGAAAGTAGCCTCAGCATTGGAAGGCCTTAGGGTTAACATAAATCCCCGCTAAAATCTAATTTGTTTACATCCATCTCTTAGAAGTTAGATCCAGACCTATGTTGGCCTAGGTTATATAGTGGATTACTAAGATTTTGAAAATCTGACTTAGTACTCAGGATTGATTTTTTACAAACAAACATTTTTTTTCAAAAACAAACATAGAAGAAATTATTATGGTAGTTTACTTGAATTATAAATTACAACTGTTTTAAATTAACAGTAAATGTTATCATGAATCAAGTATATCAAAACCTTTGAAAAAGATACTTTGTTTTTTTAGAAACTGACACAAACATGATGTACATATAACTTATATTCTTTTTCATCACATTACTACATTGGAATTGTGTTATAGCTGTAAACTGGCATTAAGGTCTTACGATACTCTATACCGATGACACCTATTGAGTATTGGACAAACTAAAATAATTTATCACAATTTATCTGACACCATTGGAGAAATTGAAAAGAAATTGTTTTTATTGAATGTGTACCAATTATGATTATACCTGCCTATCATAAATAGTATCCTAAGAGTTTTTTTGTTTTTGGCTACAATGATTTTCATATTTATTGAATTTGATGTTTTGACCCATTTTCAGAGATAATATGTGATAATTCATGAGTATAAAATGGGGTTCCCTTGCTCAACAATATCTTATATAAGAATGGGCACATAAGGTAACAACTGAGTTACTCTTTTCTAACATTTTTATGAAAATTTGCCCCCCAAAAAGTCCTATTTCACAAACTTTGACCATCAATGGTTCGAAAACTAACGTGATGACCTGTCATTTTCTTTGTCTACTTATTAAGAGCATTGTGTAGATAGTGTAGACAAAAAATAGTGAAAATTAAACTAGGCAATTCTGACATACGAATTTTGGGTTAAAACGTGTTTCTCAAATTCCTTAATTTTGCCTAATAATCCCTATATTACAGAAGATAAATAATTTCAACAAGGCAGAACAGTATTTTGAGAAGTGTCGGTACCTCTGAGGGGATAAATTTAGCAAAGAAAGAAACCAATTTTGGATAATGAAATGTTTGTGACAAAAATTGCATTAATTTTTCAAAAATCTTCGAAAAAAAAAATGGATGACCACATGATTTTAAGTTGTTTTGGAGATTACTGTGCTATGCTCTTTCCTCATGCAAAGTTTCAGAAAAATTAAACTGAGATTTCTAAAAGTGTCGTAAGACCTTAAATGAACAAGGTCTATAATCACCTCACGCAATGGCTCAGACCAGAGGACTGGCACCAGTCTATCTGCGACTTTGACCTTGAACTTCGAGGCCACTTGCGCATGCGTATATCGGGGATATCCGCATGAGGAGGCGGAAGACCACATTCACGGTGACTTTCCCTTTGGCTTTGTTTGATTGCGGAGGGTGAGCCATACTTACTGAGGATTTCGCACATGCAATAATGTGGAGTGGCAGTTGGGCAAATGAATCAGGTAGGAAATCACTCGCAGCAGAGCACGTAGCCTTGTGAGTGGGAAGACGTCTTATGCTGTTGATACCTTGACTTTACCCACAGGCTTCTGTCATGATCTGTAAGTGTAACCGAAAATATAGACATCTAAGAGCAATAAAACAGTGATAAAAGGAGTTTCGAGTGGTCTGTCATGTGTATTTACTATTTAAATATATATATATATATATATAAATAATAAAACAGTGATAAAAGGAGTTTCGAGTGGTCTGTCATGTGTATTTACTATTTAAATATATATATATATATATATATATATATATATATATATATATATATATATATATATATATATATATATATATATATCAGGGTTGGGGTCAATTACTTTAAAAAGTAATCAATTATATTACTATTACTTCAGTATTTTGCAATTATATTACTATTACTATTACACCATTTTTTAGATCCAGCAATTACAATTACTATTACATTTGAAAAAGTAATTGATTACATTACAAATTACTTTTCAATAAATGGAATAAAGCCTATTGAGTTGTAATGATTTGACTATTTCATTGTATGCTTCATAAATACCAAGTACAGGCAAATACACTCTACAATAATACATCATGTATAGATGTCTCTTATGCACTAGATTATATGGGAACAGGTGGATCACAGATATGGAAACAGTGCTTTTCTTAATTGCATATGTGTTTATCAGTAAAGTACAAAGACTTATTGGATTTTAACTAGAACAATGAATTTGTGAAATAATGCTTTGACTTCTAGAAAGAAGAATTTACATCTAAAGTTATTCAGTGAGCATATTATCACCTTTACCTGAGTGTATTGGATTTAAGTTTTAAAGTGTTTAAAGATGAGCTTTAACTAGTACCCACTAATTAATAAAATGGTTTCGAAGCACAAGTTTGTTTTGATTTGCACAATGATTTCTCAAAATATCTAGCCAAGGCAAAGGATTTCTTTATTATTTTTCTACGCATATTGGCCAGAACGTCAATTCTTCCTAATATTTAACCAAAGTAAAATGTATATTAGAGGCCAATTCCTTTCTCTCTAAGGGATAAGCCGAGGTCAGCTTCTTAGGAAATGGATGACTCATTGGCTTGAAACAGACATGAATTTGATCTGTTGAGGACAACCAATGCAGTTTGTACATAGTAAATTAAAATTGGGTCACCGTGGACATTAGTAAAGGCAAAATATCCCATAGACCTGTCTATATGTTAAATCCATTTTTGAGGATTTCATGTCTTAGAAAGATAATCCATCTAACATGTGATAAAGATATGGTACTATTTCTTTTTCAAAATGGCTAGACATGTCACCAGATTAAGTTAGTGCACAGTTGAACATCTCCTGGACATACTGATCCACCGAGAATCATGGGTCTGTCTTTAGTAAGGGGTGTCTGTTTTCAAGCTGATTGGATTTCACTTAAGTTAAGCATGTCTCCTAAAGTTTAACTGCACAATAGATTTGCATCCTGTCACTGCATCCTCAGTTGAGAAAAGTGATGTTTTGATATTCATGATCCCTGTCCACTTATGATCTAGTGCACAAGTGACATCTGTGTAATACAGGAAATCATCATGATATTGTGGCAATTAGTCTCTTTGTGAAAAGTGTGTACATATGCACTACATGTGCATATTCAGTTTGTTTCCCTCTGAGCATCACATAGCAGATGCATACCCTATGATGTAATTGAAAGTAATATAAAATTACAATTACTTTTAAGACTAGTCAATTACTATTACCTATTACAGTAATAGTTTAGCCACTAAGTAATTGATTACTTGCTATTACATTGAAAAATGACAAATTACTATTAATTTTTATACTACAATTACAAATTACCCCAACCCTGATATATATATATATATATATATATATATATATATATATATATATATACATAAATATATATATATATATATATATGTGTGTGTGTGTGTGTGTTATTATTTTACAAAGTTACACAATTTTAACCTGTTACTAATATGTGGTCTCTCTAATGACAGTTAAACAGTGTATCCCACTTTGATGTGTGTGTATGTATGGATTTCTTCAGTTACATCAATAAAAAATTGTAAAATCTTTTGGGTCAGATATGGACAGACAAAAATGTCTTATTTTCTCTCTCTCAAAATAAAAGAGGAATCATGATCTGTCATCTTCCCCTAAGGAGAATCAATCCCGCCTCATCCGCATCAAAAGTCGTGGTGCGAACTTCGTGGTGCGATCTTTGCTAATCTCGCAAAGAAACACATTTAGAAATAGGTGAGATGCATATCTCACCTATTCTGTGTGAATTGCACATTTACACGCTGCAATTATGGATTGTGCTCAACCGGAAGTTGAGAGCAGCTCCGACCCCAGCAAGCCTGTAGAAATAGCTGGCCGTTCATTACACTAGAAATGGGGTGCTTTACTATAATTATTTTCTAACTTCAACGGCATTATTAAAATAACCGTTGAATATGCTGCCAATTCGAAGCTTGGACCTCGTTGATAGTAATATTACGCAGACTTTGACGGGCTGGACTTATTTTTTGCACTTCCCCGTAACTGGCAGAGTAGCTCGGGCTTTTTCAGGTGTCTTTTATATAGGTAGTAAAGAAGACCAGGTAAATAAACGTGACGTGACATTACAGGAAATGTGCACGTAGGCTACTGTCCCCCAGACTCAACTTGTGGACTCTCCCGGACCTGGGAGTAGTAGACAGGGAGTGGGTACTGTGCTTGCATCCTCAAATGTCGCTGCCTCTCTATGAGTCATAGATAAGCTGTGTACCCCCATGATTGGCTGCCTGCTGGGCTTATCTCCTTGGTAACCCATCTGACCTAGATAGAATGACAAGCTGCAGACCCTGTCTGCATGCCTGGATACCAGGCAACATCCTTCCAGCCTCTTTCTGAAAACGATTACGTCACCAATATTTTCCCAGTCTTCGTCGCGTTACTCGAGGCACGGAGACTCTAGGTACTAGCATGCTGAGCCAATGGGGTTGCGGATCAAGGGGATCCATCTCTCTGCCCGGACGCAAGCACACTGTAGCGATGACGGTAGATCGAGCCACTCTGTTGTCAGGTATGGCTCTGTTTACATACTGAGATTGATAGGCCATACCCACGATAGAGAAAGCCCCATGCAAAACTTTTCAACTGCGCCCAAAAAACTGGGCTCGGACATTTCTAGGCTAGTCTGGCCACCCAAACTAACTGAAATCAGCTCCTACCTTGTTAGTTTCCCTTGTGAAGCTTTAACAGCACTCACATCCGCCCAGAGTGAGAGAAATGAGAGCTTTTTTTTGCTGGAAGCGATAATTTTTAACGAGTTTGTTCCGCCATTTAACTTAAGGCATGACTAGTCGAGCAGCACAAGTGTGAAAGGGTGATAGGTTTGATGTGGGAAATGATGGATAATGCTGCGCGACTAGTCATGACCCCAAAATAGGTATTTTTCGTGGACCAGGGTGCCAAAAAGACACCCTGCTGGCTAAGGCCCTGGTAGGAGGTCTTGGCTTTGCGGCGTCTAGAATTAATATTCAGATTTAAACAAAAACATATATCGAAAGACAGAATACTTAATAAGAATGTGGGGAATATGAAGGTTTATTTCAGGAGGGCCCAATGAGTCATCGGCCATTTTTGCGATCGGCCATTTAGGTAGTTGGCGATCTATGATGTATTATATATAGAGGAGATAGCAGTTCTAATGTTCATGTGGTGTTTTCTTGGCTTGTATCGGCCGTAGGGCGCTGAAACTTTGTCTCAGACTTATCAAGAGGGTGGCCAACATCACTATAAAGATCATAACTGTACAGGACAAATTTTCAAGTAAAATTATACCACAAGACACCTGTACAGATACAAATACATGTGCCTCGACATCACAAGCAGGAGATTTTGTATCCAAACTGGTTAGTAACTAGGGCTGGAATCAATGAGGAAAATGTCGAACCGAACCGATTCTGAAATTATACCAATTCCGATTCCGATTCTTAGCGTTGTTTTGGTCTCTCAAAGGAAAATCATGATGTAAATAATAAAACAGGCTGAATTAGGTGCAATACGACTAATTCAACTCTGTGTTGTGGATTTGTTATTTTCTGCCTGTATGATGTACCTTTACTGAAAATTTCTGACATGTGAGCATTTCAATAAAGGTATATCAGCCTTTCCACATGTTTGTAGTGCATGCATTGTATGACAAGGCACAGTCACATATCTTACAATATACATGACCTTTCTCTCTAGTGCCCGAGCGATTAACTTTAAAATGAAAATAATTCCAGATGCCAGATTTCTTTCCCTTCTGGGGCGTGAAATCTTCGTAGATATTTTGTTCTGACATGTGTGCTCTGTTGTTGGAAGCGCATGCAGTTCATAGCCCCCATCCAAACCGGTTCATGATATAGCACTGGCACATATTGTCAGCTGTATGATGCGGTGCACCGGTTATTTGAAACAAATGCATCCATCTAGGTCACGGGTCATGGCTTGCCGGGAAGCTGTCATTAGGATGTCATTAACAGGCAGTAAACCGCCTGGAGAGCATCTTGAAAGGTAATAAAGCAATTAAGAATGCCCATTCCTATTCTGGCTTCTCATAAATGTGTATCGATACATAGCGACTCTTTGATATGTCAGTTCTGATCAGCAGCTAAGTACCGATGCGGCCAGTCGATCCTCAGTGATTCCAGCCCTATTCGTAACCAAGTAGATGCGTACCCAACAGCTTTCGTCACCACAATTTCGTACCCAAAGGAAATTGATTGAATTGGATAATGGCCAATAAATCACGTACCTTTTAAGATTGAAGTCAGGTATAGAAAGGTGGACAATAAGTAATTTGTTGGGGAAAATTATGTTATCTTGTGTACGAAGTTGGTGATCGATTTTCCATCTAGCTTTTGTTTCAATGGACAGATAATATTGTAAACAGTGAAAGAAATGTTTAAATTTGGGAAGTATGCGATTCGATTTTGGATTATAAACGAACATTTCTAGTTCCCCTTTATCTGCCAAAACACAGGGGTCGCATTTTGAAAGTATAGACTTGTCGAAAAGTATAATTCAATGAGTAATTGGCGTGCGGCATCAAGAATACACAAGTTAACAACATATAAAGTAGGCAAGTTCCGTTATTAGTATCTACAGCAGAGGAATGACAAGTCAGGTAAGTGGACAATAAGGATTTTGTGGGGGGAAATTGTGTTCTTGTGCACGAAGTTAGCGATCGATTTTCTGGGGTTTTTTCATCTAGCTTTCGTTTCAATTGATAATATCGACAAATTTCGGCCACAATGTCTGATCTTTCATCACTAATATTTTGGAAAACTTTGGTTACCATCAGCCAACGAAAATTGTAATTAGTAAAAAGTATCCGATATTTGCGAGACTTAGGTAGATGGTTTTATTATGCAATGGTAACGAAATCTCTTGGTTGAGAAGCTACTTGTTCAGATTGGCTACGAATCAGTTTGGGTACGATGTCTCCTGAAATCTTGACATCTACGCCCTGAATTCCCCTTAATGGGGTTTTGGTTGTGATTATGACAAACCCATAGGTGCACAGATGCGCTGCCCAAATCTTACATTCAATGATATCTTACCTTCTCAGACATATATCACTACAGACTGATGTCAATCATTTTTTAAATCAGTGGAAAGTAAGTCTTCTTTTCGTTAATTTAAAGTCTGAGGCTATAGCGATCGTTCTGAAAATGGTGGACATTGTAATGATGTCATTGATCACATGTTCGGAGCTAGCCAATAAGAAAAAGTCATGAACAAAATAAAGCTAGCCGACACTCTGCTTCAATTTTTTAACTAGGCACAATAAAGTGCCAAGCCAGCAACTGAAATTAACTTTATCCGTAAAGGAGCCAAGATGCAAGTAATATTGCAGCGCTCTGACTAGATTTGAGTGCATCAACATTTCTATTTTGTTCTACTCATGTTTGTTAAGGTTAAGTTGTGAGCGTTGTTTGGGCGGCTATGAACATCTGACTATAGATGGCGCCCATAAATGCTCACATGAGCTACTGAGCACGCTGCAGGTTTGTCAATTTGATGTTGGCATTTTTTATTAGTTCTGACCAAAAGATAGCATATATTGACCGAAATGCAATGGCATAAAAATTTCAACGATTTCAACCTGTCGCAAAATCTTCATTTTGAAAGAGAATTAATAGGCTAGTAGAGTGAATTGTGGCGGTTCTAACAATCCAAACCCCATTAAAATTGACCCACAGATAGCCCAGTAATTTAGTATTATTGTGGAACATAAAGTACACCACCCTGGAAGGTTTCCCCACAACTAAAATTATGGCATTGTGTTAACATCTGTTAGATTGTTGCACAGTTGCTCGTGATGCGGGATCATCAACAGTCAAAACACTATGATGTCGTCGTGGTAATTCTCCAGATTACATGTAGATGGCGCTGCTATTTCCCAGAGTTCCCTGAAACTCACGCATGCGTCACCGGATGTAGCAAAACACAACAACTTTCTGGGTCCCTGTGTGGATTTCTAGGTGACGTCATACACTCGCGCTATTGCATGACTGCGAGCATCGCTAAAGGCCCGATGCCTTTCTGAGCATCGCTCGCTAATATCCTTAATATACAACCGTAAGGATTCATTTTCTCACTTAGGAGCTGAATAATACCTTTAAGTAATGTCCTAGCATCCACATTGTACCTACAGTTTTAAAATCGTTTGCTTGAGTTTGCTTGGCATTTCTAGAAATTCATCACAATTCACAAATGTGGGATTTTTGAGGGTTTGGGTTTTCCAAATGACATCCTGCTTGCTAAGACACTGACTCATACACAAGCAGGTCCTTTAGTACATGGCCAGTGTTTGTAAGGCAACTATTGAATTAAAGTTAACAAAACAAGCTTCTAAACACTCAAAATGTACACTTGCTCCAAGAAAACCGGGCGCTCATATGCCCAAATCCAGGGCCGTATTTCATGAAAGTGGGATAATGGGTTAGCATTTTAAAGCTAATTTTTGGTTATTTTTTCAACATGGAGTAGGGGAAAAGAAAGTCCCATAACATCACGCTCAGACCACCAATGGAGCTCATTTTTATTTTGTTTAGAAGATAAGATGTTTCTTGTGATTTAGGTATATGATTTGATTTTATTTTATTCAGTCTAGTAAGATGTGTATTACTTAGCATTTGGCACACAAAAAATCATATATAAGTTAACAGTGACTAGATGGAGAGTCATTAACTGCTATGCAATAGAATTCTAACCAGACATAGGATATATACACCATAAGTTAGAAACTTATTTCCATAGTGGTCCCAGTCTGCCCAGAGTCCAATGGCATTACATGTAATGATCAACTCCACTGCTCAAAATTGACATAACAACAATATCACATAGTATAATAGAAATGGTCAGACTCGAATTGATGAATTTCTTCTAATGACTCAGAGTGGACTGACATGAAGTGTTTTTTGCATCTCACTTTAAAAAGAGATTTACTGAACGTAGCCTGGATATACCGTCCAAACCTTTCTTAGTGTTAACAGTTTTTATTAATTTGTAAACCATACTTTCTGTGACTGTGGAAAAACCAAAAGAATTTTCATGCACCCCTTTTTTGGAATAAAATGATTTTACCTGTATTTTATTAAAAGGTCCACTTGGAGGTTTTAATTTCTTTACCAGGTCATCTGCAACATTAAAGAAAAAGTCGCAGAACTTGTTTGCTATAGATTTTTTGTCAAAACAAGTTTCACCATTTCCCAGATCAAGACCTATATTTGCCTGCTCTGACCTGGTAGAGAAAGACACTCCCATGTCTTTCAGACATCTCCACATCTTACGACCATCCCCATACAGGGGCTTAGCCGCCTATGCGTCCAGCGTGTCATTTGGACACCCAGAACACTGTTTTTTGACAGTTTGGACACTCAAAAGTTTATGTCAGAATTTGCTGATGATGACTTTTCTTAGAAGATGTAAAAGCTGTAGTATCTCTTTTATAAGACACACATAACAGTTACTGGCCTAAAAAAGCAAAATCTGTAAATATATAGGGTTTATTTCATTAGCAGTATGTACTTGGTACCACACTTTTGACTCGCAAAACTCTATGAAACATCTATTTGGACACCCTGTTTCCAAATATTGGCTAAGACCATGTCCCCATATTTTCTTCAATCACATTTTGGAAATATTCTTTCTTTGCTGCCTTTATCTCTGTTTGGACTTTATTTCTGAGCTCCCTTCTCTTATTTTCTAAGTCAGGTGTACTGGATTTCGTGCACAATTTATTTATTTCATCACGCTCTTTTATGAGTTCATGAATTTCACTTGAGAACCAGGGTTCAGAGTGTTGTTTAAGACGGACCTTTTTTTAGAGAAGCAAGCTTGTCTACTATAGGCATAAACAAATCAGTAAAATGTGTCCATGCTTAATTGACATCTAGGCAATTTTAGACTGGAGACCAATCAACTGTTTGAAGTAATTCAGTTAGCATTTCCTTGCTGTAGTGTTTCATAGATCTGATGATGGTGGTATGATGTTTGTTCAAAAGAGATTTTACTGTTTTCCTTGTACAATAGATAATAAAATGGTCACTCAGACCTGATGGAATAACTCCTTGTTGGCTAATTTTGTCAGCACCAGACACCATTATCAGGTCTATGATACTCTTAGTAGTATCTGTTACTCTGGTAGAGTCCTTTATGACCTGCGTCATAAAAGACATTAATTTACGTTTCAGACCACATTCAGGGCCCTTACTAACATTTGTATTAAAATCCCCTAATGTCAACAGTTCATTCTGAAACAATACTTTTGGAACTAAAATAGTTTCTAGATTTATATAAAAATTATTGTCTTTGGGAGGTCTGTAATATATGCCGGTCAAAATAGGCTTTGTTTTTGTAAGTAAAATGTCTACCCACACTGCTTCGACTGTGAATAGGGTGCTTCTAAAAGGTATTTGATAATTTTACCTGTTGATCAGTTGACCAGCATAGCAAATTTGGAGTATCCCTGAGTATTGCAAGTGTCCATACCACCCCCACACCCCCACATATAATGTGGGATGCTTCTGTGCTCATTTGACCATTAAAATAGTTTCAAGTTTGTGAAACCTTCAAAAAAATAACTGAAATTAAATTGCATTTTTAAAGAAGTTTTGTAAAAAAATCCAAGGATATGAATAGGGTGCTTCGAAAAGGTATTTGATAATTTTACCTGTTGATCAGTTGATCAGTATAGCAAATTTGGAGTATCCCTGAGTAATGCAAGTGTCCATATCACCCTCACATTCAAATTGTCGCCCCGCCTCTAAAATGTGGGAGGTACCAACCTTGAATTCAGGTCAGGCTTTCAGACCATTATACCTTCACTTTACAGCTATCAGAAACGATTATATATATATATATATATATATATATATATATATATATATATATATATATATATATATATATATATATATAAATGCATGTGGCACAGAAATCTATTTTTGATTAAATTGACTATTTGCAATGTTTTTGTTCAAAATGCTCTGGGATTTGGAGTTCAGTATCATCTATAAAATAAGATCCATTGAAAATAGCATGGGCGATATACCAAAATGTCTGTATAAGTCAAATTTGTTTTCTTGTTTTAACTTTTTTTTATCTGTATTTTCAGATTCATAATGGTGAACCAAACAAGTGTGTGACCGAACATCACCGTATGAAGACAAATATACATCAAGGTCAAAGTTAAGAGTTCTTCATCTCTCTGCATGAGAGAGAAATCAAGTTATAGACTCAAATATGAAACTGCATAGGAAATTCTGAGGCAACTATTGTCAAGTATGACAAAGACAATTCTCAAGTCATTTACCCATTCATACCTGCATCAGCCAAAAATGGTCCACATGAAGTTGGTGTCTTCATTCTGAATGCAACTCGGATATATTTGCAGGGAAAGTCCTGAGAAAAATTACTCAGAAGCAAACTGACGACTAACAATTTCACATTTGTATTTATTTCAATTATTTTGTATATTTATTTCATTTCATGGTCAATTATATACCATGTCTTCAGATAAGATAGATCATGTGGATTGGCTTGAAAAGGAAAGCCCTTATCACTGTGATGAATGTAACAAACGCTTCACTAAGTCTTCCCATCTGGTACAGCATAAGAGGATACACAGTGGGGAAAGACCCTTCAAGTGCAATGAATGTGACAAGGCGTTCACTCAATCTTCAAATCTAGCACGGCATAAGAGATTACATAGTGGGGAAAGACCCTTCAAGTGCAATCAATGTGACGAGACATTCACTCGTTCTGATATACTGGAAAATCATGAGAGGATACACAGTGGGGAAAGACCCTTCCACTGCAATGAATGTGACAAGACATTTACAAATTCCTCAAGTTTGATAAATCATAGGAGAATACACAGTGGGGAAAGACCCTTCCAATGCAATGAATGTGACAAGACATTTACAGATTCCTCAAGTCTGATAAATCATAGGAGAATACACAGTGGAGAAAGACCCTTCAAGTGCAATGAATGTGATAAGGCATTCACACACTCTTCTGATCTTGTAAAGCATAAGAGGGTACACAGTGGGGAAAGACCCTTCCAGTGCACTGAATGTGACAAGGCATTCGCCTGTTCTTCTAATCTGATACAGCATAGGAAGATACATAGTGGGAAACGACCCTTCCAATGTAGTGAATGTGACAAGGCATTTATACGATCTACTGGTCTGGTATCTCATATGCGGACTCACACAGGAAAAAGACCTTTCCATTTTGATGTGTGTAATAGGACTGGTAGGGCACCATTTCATCCAAAGCAGCACCTAGTAACATATCAAAAGGCGTCAACTGACAATAAAGAACCACAGTTACCAGAACCAAGGCAGTGGGTTGTTGTTAATGGACAGTGTCTCCCAATTAAACAAGAGTTGGAGCAATGAATGTAACAAACGCTTCACTAAGTCTTCCCATCTGGTACAGCATAAGAGGATACACAGTGGGGAAAGACCCTTCAAGTGCAATGAATGTGACAAGGCGTTCACTCAATCTTCAAATCTAACACGGCATAAGAGATTACATAGTGGGGAAAGACCCTTCAAGTGCAATCAATGTGACAAGACATTCACTAGTTCTGATATACTGGAAAATCATGAGAGGATACACAGTGGGGAAATACCCTTCCACTGCAAAGAATGTGACAATTCATTCTCTTGTTTTAATACTCTGGAAAGTCATAAAAGGATACACAGTAGGGAAAGACCTTTCAAGTGCAATGAATGTGACAAGACATTTGCTCAACCTTCAGTTCTGGCACGGCATAAGAGGATACACAGTGGGGAAAGGCCCTTCCAGTGCAATGAATGTGACAAGGCATTTGCTCGATCTTCAGTTCTGGCACGGCATAAGAGGATACACAGTGGGGAAAGGCCCTTCCAGTGCAATGAATGTGACTAGGCATTCTCACAGTCTTCTACTCTGGTGCAGCATAAGAGAATACACAATGGGGAAAGACCCTTCCAGTGCAATGGGTGTGACAAGACATTCACTCACTCTTCAACTCTGGCACAGCATAAGAGATTACATAGTGGGGAAAGACCCTTCCACTGCTATCTATGTAAGAAGGCATTCACTGATCCTTCAGCTCTGGCACAGCATGAGAGGAAACATAGACCCTTCATGTGTAGTAAATGTGACAGGGAATTTGTTCAATTTTCTAGTCTGGCAACACACATGCGGACTCACACAGGTCAAATATCTTTACAGTCCAATAAGTGTAATAAGACTGGTAGGCCACCATCTCATTTGAAGCAGCACCAGTTAACATATCAAAAGTCATCAACTGACAATACAGAACCACAGTCATCAGAACCAAGGCAATGGGTTGTCATAAGTGGACAGTGTCTCCCAATAAAACAAGAGATGGAGGAAAATACTAGCAAAGTGATAGTCAAGCAGGAAAAGGGAGAGTGTGTCCCAATGACACAAGAGTTGGAGGGAAAAGCTAGCAGCGTGATAGTCGAACAGGAAGTTGGACCCTGTCTTCCAATAAAAGAGTTTGAGGAAAATGCTGATAAAGTGATTGTTAAGCAGGAAAATGGACAGTTTCTCACTTTCTCCCAATAAAAAAGTGTTGGAGGAAAATGTTAGTCAAGTGATTGTCAAGCAGGAAAAGGGAGATTGTCCCACAATGAAACAAGAGGTGGAGGAAAATGCTAGTAGAGTGATAGTAGAAAGCATGAAAACCTTGATCTCTAGTAATTACATAACCTATGTCTGAAGCGAGTTCATAAGTAGAACAGCAAACAACATTGTGCAACCTTAAAAATTCATGTGGAGACACAAATGATTTTGGCTAGGCAATGTAGGCTCTAATGCTGGCCATGGTCAGTTGGACTTGAACCTATGCTACCTGCTATGTGGTCTGACTCTAAATGAAGGGTTACTGTAAATTCTCAGTAATTTGGGACACTTTTATGATATAATTTTTATGGGTTGAGGGTGGCACATGTTTTCTGAAAATTCCTTGCTGCTGTATCAGCAGGATTTGCAGCTAAGTCCATATTTTGTAAAAGGGCAACTTGGAGTAGATCGAGGGTTGCCCAGATTTTCCATTAATCATTTTGCAAAATAATTATGGTGGACCAAATGCTAGGATGGTCTAAATTACCGGGAATTTACAATATGTACTGCTTGTCTTGCTTTATATACTGGTCCAGGGAGTTCTTCTTTTGCAATTTTTTAGAATAATATTCATTATTCAGCCCAGCAGTTGAGAAATAAATACATTGATGGAGATTTATTGATATTTACTTGTTTATTTCATTTTAAGATGTGCTAGCGAGGTTTAAAGGTCAGTAACCTTTTCAATCATCTTCAGTGATATTTATACAATTTCCACCAATGAGGTCTCAATTAATAAATCATTATTGAAATGAAGGCATATCATATTACTTATAAAAATGTCCATATTGATGCTCAGAAGTTAAATTATCTCATATATTACTTTAGACATTGGCATGTATTTAAAAATCTTCTTTGGTTCCATTATATAAACTGAGCAATTTCCTCAGCAGCTTGAATTCACTACAGCTATGGATGTATTGCTCTGGTTATACCTATACTTCGCATCTATTCTGCATGGATATTCATATAGAATTATACTCTTCAATAGAGATGTGAAATTAATTACAAACAACCTGTGACAGAGAAAACCAAACAAGGAAATGTAAAGCATTATGTTGGCAATGCTCTCTTATTGTGTTACTATTGTTTAATTGTACTGTTGGCAATCCTCCATCTTTATTTTTCATATTTGGAATTGGAAAGCTCATGATTGCATTTATTTGAAGAACAAGATTAACTAATTAAAAAAATCAACAAATCTAGTATGATCTCAATTGTTCTTCATTTGATTACATCCCCACACTTTTAGAGAGTTACACCTTGTGTGGAAAGAAAAATGCAAACTATCTGACATCTCCACCTAAAGGTTTATTTATTAATGACTATGAATTAATTCCATTACTTTGTATGCCCAAGTGTTTTACTTAACAGATTTGACCTAAGATGAGCTGGAAAGTCATCTGATTTTTTTCTTTCATCAGATATGCAATTATGTACCAGAAATCCAAATCTGCATATTCTTATACCTCTTTTATCTAAATTTTAAACTGTTCATGGCCATAACAACACATGCTAAGAGCTTGGTAATCTGTACTTTGTCTAACCCCTTATGGACCCTGTCTAGTCCTGTATTGACTGGAACTCCGCTAGCCACAAAATAGACAATGCTATAGCTGCTGTACTATGTCTAACCCCTTACGAACCCCATTTAGTCCTGTATTGACTGGAACTTACTTCGCTAACCACAAATATACAATGCTATAGTTGCTGTACTATGTCTAACCCCTTACGAACCCCATCTAGTCCTGTAGTGACTGGAACTCACTTCGCTAACCACAAATATACAATACTTAAGTTGCTGTACTATGTCTAACCCCTTACGGACCCCATCTAGTCCTGTATTGACTGGAACTCACTTCGCTTACCACAAAATAGACAATACTATAGTTGAAGTCATCGACCAAGCATAGAACTTGAAGCATTGTGGTCTGGGACTGGTGGGTGAAATGATTGAACTGACTAGCAGAAAATAGCAAACATTCTTGGTTGCAATCAGCTCTAATTACATAAGTTTGATATTTATTTTCGCAACCAATATTTCATTGTTAATTTATTTACTGAGGGGTGCAAAAAGTTGATGGCTCATAGGCCAATGAATTGAATGAGCATAAACTTAGCTGAATTTGCTCTTGACCATGCTGAATGGAGGTCTCAGAAATCGACCTCCTCCATGGTATTCCAGACAAAACTATTTTTTTTCTTGAAGATATAAAGGCAAATAAACACCATATGTTATTTTCATTTGCCAGGTTGTTTATTTCGCTGGGAAATGGCCCTGTGTAAATAACTGTTGAAAGTTTTTATTTATTTTCAAAAATGATGGCCTTTAAAAAAGTTTAAATTGTTGTTTTTATAATTAAGCGAAAAAAGCACTGACCAACAGGTAACCAAAACACTTGACCTTCAACAAGTGATCAGAGGTAAAATAATAATAATAATAATAATTGGAATTTATATAGCGCCTTTTCCATTCATAAAATGTTCAAAAGCGCTGCACATTGTCATAGTTTGAGTAATAGTCCACAACGCCTCAATGGGCGAGCCTGAAAAGGTGTGTTTTGAGACACTTCTTGAAGGCCTGACACGATGTAGAATCCTTCAGGTGTTGTGGAAGCGCATTCCATAATCTCGGTGCACTAATGGAGAAAGCGCGATCTCCAAATTTGAGTCTACTCCGAGGCTCGTCCAGAAGGCCCTTTGCTTCTGATCGTAGATGGCGTCTGGGTTTATAAGGCACGAGCAGCTCCTTGATGTACTTAGGTGCAAATCCGTTTAGCGCCTTGTATACCAGCAGTAGGACCTTAAATTGGATGCGGAATTTGATTGGTAGCCAGTGAAGCTTGATGAGAACAGGTGTGATATGTTCATACTTCCTGGTTCTCGATACTATCCTTGCTGCACTGTTTTGTAGTCGCTGCAGCTTTGCAATCAGATCCTGTTGTATTCCAATTAGGAGAGCATTGCAGTAATCCAAGCGAGACATCACCAGTGACTGCATCACTGTTTTTGTGGCATCTTCTGTTAACACACGTCTCGCTTTTCCAATATTTCTCAGGTGAAAGCTAGATTTTTTGACAACACTTTTGACATGGGGTGCCATGATCAGTTGAGAGTCAAACATAGCTCCCAGATTCCGCACAGGCTCAGATGCGACAGACACATCGGTCCCCGCTACAGAGAGTGTCTTAATGTTCAGTTCAGCTAGGTGTTTCTTAGAGCCGAATAGAATGATTTCAGTCTTGTCATTGTTGAGTTTCAGTTTGTTCTGAGACATCCAGACACTAATGTCACACAAACATTTCTCAAGATTTAGGATTTCACATTTGACTATTGCGTTATCACTTGTCTTTTTGAATGATAAGCAGAGCTGGGTGTCATCAGCATAGCCATGATTGTTCAGACCGTAGGATCGGATTAGCTGTGCCAGAGGTATGATGTATATTAGGAACAATATTGCACCCAACACAGATCCCTGTGGTACAGACCACAGGATTTCCTGATTTTCGGAGAAGTCATCATTGATTTTAATCCTCTGTTTCCTGCCTAACAGGTACGATTTGAACCACTGTAGAGCAGATCCTTTAACTCCAAGAACTGACTCCATCCTAGATAGAAGGATGGAGTGATCGATTGTATCGAAGGCAGCGCTAAGATCGAGTAACACAAGGATCGCAGCCCCACCCTGATCGAGAGTACGAAGGATGTCGTTCTGTACCCGCACAAGTGCAGTCTCAGTGCTATGACATAAAACAACAAAAACAAAACACTGATTGACCACATTTACACAAACATTCAGAACAGAGTAAAAGCAGGGACAAACAGAAAGTGAAAAAGGCAAAAAATTGAAAAAAGCAGACCACCCTGGACATTTTCACATTTTAAAAGGAATCAAAGAACTTGACAACAACAGCAAAACTAAAAAAATCGAAGAGATTTTTAAAAATCAATAAACTTAAAATAGCAAAAGAACAAAGAGAAATTTAAAGGCCAAGCAACTACACACTTGGAAGTGTGGCTGACGTCATGTGCGTCCCTCTTGCTATTTCTATGTTCGTAAAAGTTGTGTTTTGGCCCGTCGGGGCAAAATTCTAGAGGGAACAATATATCTAGTATGATCCTTTGGACGCTGCGGATTAGGAATCACTAGTTTTCTTTTGTCTTTTCTCTTTTTTTCTTCCTATTAAGGATGGGTCCGGGATCCTTCAGTAAGGCCATTGAATTCCTAGTTATATAACATGGCTATTGTTTACCCATTATGATCCTGAGGCATATTCTAAGGGCCTATTGATCACTTAGATTTGAGCTTGGAAATTGGATTAAGTAACTCCTGACCATTTTGTAGCACCGAAAATATCCTGGACTTAGTTTTGGATTACAACATTTTAGGAATATTGTATAAGGGAGTAATGTTGATCAGAACACAACGAAGGAATATCCTTCAATATTTTCTAAAAAAATAATGCTAAATTGCTTTGTCATTTTCAAATAGAACAGTACATCGAGATTGGATTGCTAGTTTCAGAAATGTCTGAGCATGAATGGGTTTACCCTTATGCTGCTGGTGCCTAATTTGGCCAATACAAACTGATGCAAAGAAACTGAAAATGACTGGAACCCTGGCACGTGAACCCTGGCATATGAGTGCTTAGGGAGAGCTATCTAATGAATACCAACATTACAGGGTTTAGATTGTTTTAAAAAATCTTTGCTTTGGATGAAAGTAGCCTCAGCATTTGAAGGCCTTAGGGTTAATGTAAACCCCTGCTAAAATCTAATTTGTTTCATATTTGAATAGAGCGATATCCATATTTTACATTCATCTCTTAGAAGTTAGATCCAGACCTATGTTGGCCTAGGTTATATAGACGATTACCGAGAATTTGAAAATCTGACTTAGTACCCAGGATTGATTTTTTTACAAACAAACATTTTTTTTCAAAAACAAACAGAAGAAATTATTATGGTAGTTTACTTGAATTATAAATTATAACTATTTTGAATTAAAAGTAAATGTTATCATGAATCAAGTGTATCAAAACGTTTGAAAAAAATACGTCGTTTTTTTAGAAACTGACACAAACATGATGTACATATAACTATCCTTTTTCATCACATGACTACATTGGAATTGTGTTATAGCTATAAACTGGCATTAAGGTCTTACGATACCCTATACCGGTGACACATATTGGGTATTGGACAAACTAAAATAATTTATCACAATTTATCTGACACCACTGGGGAAATTGAAAAGAATTTTTTTATTGAATGTTTACCAATTATGATTATACCTGCCTATCATAAATAGTATCCTAAGAGTTTTTTGTTTTTGGCTACAATGATTTCATATTCATTTAATTTGATGTTTTGACACATATTCAGAGATAATATGTGATAATTCATAAGTATAAAATGGGGTTCCCTTGCTCAACAATATCTTATATAAGAATGGGCACATATGGTAAAAACTGAGTAACTCTTCTAACATTTTTATGAAAACTTGCCCCCCAAAAAGTTCTATTTCATAAACTTTGACCATCAATGTTTCGAAAACTAACGTGATGACCTGTCATTTTCTTTGTTTTCTTATTAAGAGCATTGTGTAGATAGTGTAGACAAAAATTAGTAAAAATTAAACTAGGCAATTCTGACTTAGGGCTATTCGATTAAAAAATACATGGGGGGGGGTGGAACGCTCACCATTTCAGACCCCCCCCCCCGCAATGATTTATTTTTCATCTAAACCCCCCCCCCCTACAATGATTTCTTTTCATCTAAACCCCCCCCCACCAATGATTTTTATTACTTTTTCAAAACCCCATACCCCATGTTTTTTTTTCTTTTATGCCCCTTATTTCAGAAGCTAGGGTTTCCCTTCTTATGTACGCCATATGCGCATGCGTGCATATTAAACGTCATCCATTGCCGACTTTTATCAACGGACTTCTATCAAATAAAGATATAATTATACAAAGAAACAAGGTATGGTACGAACGTGACTGGTTTGAGGGGGTGTTTCAGGTTATAAATATGAGCGCCCAGTTTTCTTGGCGCAGATGCTAAATTTTAAATGCTCGGATCTCTAACTGTGATTCGGCTAATATAATGGGTATTCAGGGCTCTACGCTAAGGGTGAACCCATGGCCCCAGGCCAGTAAAAATTCCCCAAAACAGCTTCGGGCCAGTAAAAAAAGACCTCAACTGGTCCCACAGGCCCAGTAAACATTTGAAGAATTTCTTGTTGAAAAGTTACCCACTCGAAGAGCCCCAGCTCTAAATTTCATTGACTGAAACTTGCAAGCGTCTGCTCTCTTTTGGTTTTTGGATACTCCTGCTTCATTTTCAAGTGAAGGGTTGCACAGAATTTTATGGCAGTGCCTTGGCACCCGACCTGCGACTTAGCCCACACCCGATGTTTTTTTTGCCAGGTAGCCCCGCCCCATGTTTTTTAATATTTGACAGACCCCTCGCCCAATGATTTTTTTTTCATCTTGACCCCCTCCCCCATGATTTTTTAATAGGTGAGCGTTCCACCCCCCCCCCCCCCCCCCCCCCCTCCATGTATATTCAAATGGAATAGCCCTTATACCAATTTTGGGTTAAGACCGTGTTTCTCGAATTCCTTAATAATCCCTATATTACAGAAGAAAAATAATTTCATCAAGGCAGAACAGTATTTCAAACAGTGTCGGTACCTCTTAGGGGATAAATGTAGCAAAGAAAGAAACCAAATTTGGAGAGTGAGATGTTTGTGACAAAAATTGCATTAATTTTTCAAAAATCTGTGAAAAAAAAACACGTTGATGACCACAAGTTATTTTGGAGATCACTGTGCTATGCTCTTTCCTCATGCAAAGTTTCAGAAAAATTAAACTGAGATTTCTAAAATTGTAAGACCTTAAATGAACAAGGTACATGTACATGTACATTTTTATACCTATATTTTTATTTACTAAAGTATTGATATCAACCGTAAATAGTAATTCATATGGGAAGACTATATGTATCTAACAGAATATGATGAGAAGTACCCTATTAGAGGAGAGAGTAGATATTAGATCAAATTAACTGTAACCTTTTAGCCATATTGTGGATAGACACCGCATTTGCGTTGCTTTTTTTATCTTCAAAGGACGGTATTCAGACCAAAGGTATCTACGATTCTAAGTATAACAGAATTGATAAAGAGCAAGGAAGTTAAAATTAATAACCATACTGGTCCACAGGTGTATGCAATTGAGGGAATTCATGCCTAAGTATCATAGAAATGCTGATTTATCGCTGTTTTTGACATATTTATGACTGCCGTTGCCATGGCAACCACTAAAAATTACCAAAATACAAATAAATGAACTCCCACAGTTGGGAACTTTAATTTGATACAATAATTGCCATGATCTGACACTGACGTGATGAAATGACTCATTTTCAGCCATATTGTGGATAGACTCCATATTTGGGGTATCGTCATTTTCCAAGGACTGTACTTTAGACCTAAGATATTTTAATTATATAAAATTGGTATGAATTGTTCAAGAAAAGAGCAAGATTTTTATCAATATCATACTGATGCCCTGAGGTGTGTTGATTGGGGGTGGATCGCACTTAAGTATCACACAAAATTACAAAAATGACCATTTTTCCTGTTTTTTATTGATTTTCGGCTCCTGTTGCCATGACAACCACTGAAAATTTCAAAATACACATGAACGAACTCCCACAGTTGCGAGCTTTAATATGATACCACATTTGCCATGATTTGATACTGATCTTATAAAATGACTCATTTTAAGCCATGTTGTGGATAGACTCCGCATATCCGTCATTTTCTGATTCAGCACCCTTGAATTAGGCTAGAAAAAATGGCTACCGACTTTTAACACAAAACGCCTCAATAAGTCACTTTTCTGGAATTTGCATCTGACTAATTCGAAAAATCCAAGGATATGAATAGGGTGCTTCTAAAAGTTTTTTGATAATTTTACCTGTTGATCAGTCGACCAGCGTAGCCAATTTGGAGTATCCCTGAGTATTGCAAGTGTCCTTATCACCTGCTCTGCTATGATTCTTGATGCTGATTGGTCAATAGGTGTTAGATCTGGAGCCGTTCACCCATTGCAGATTCAATACCACACGGCAGAATTCAATACCACCACTCTGAGGACAAATTTAATTTGATATCACCACTCTGACAGGCTTGAGGTCACCAGGTTTTATAACAAAAAAAAAATTAGAAATATGAAATAAAAAATAAAATATAATTTTTTTTAAAATATGAAATAAAACGATTAATTTAAAAAAAAAATGAAATAAAAAAAAATTGTTTAAAAAATTTTAAAAAAAATATAGGAAAAATTTACAAAGAATTTTTTTTTAATTAAATAAATAAAAAAGTAAAAAATACATAAATAGATGAAAAAACTTTTTTTTTTTAATTGAATTTTTTTTTTATTATTTTTTTGTCAGCAAGCCATATCATATGAGATGTATTTTCTCTTTTTTCTTACCAAAAAAGAGCAGGTGATAAATTCGTTAGGCCCTGTTGGAAAGTGCGGTACGGCCTGCTATCCACCCTCAGTCATCCATATCCCACTCGGCTCCGCCTCGTGGGATATGGATGACTTCAGGTGGATATCAGGCCGTACCGCACTTTCCAACAGGGCGTAACTAATAATACCACCCTCACATAGAAAATGTCGCCCGCCTCTAAAATTTGGGAGGTACCAAGAGCAAAATGAAATAATCTAGTCTTACTCTGTGAGTATAAATCAAAATGAAAACTTTGCAAGTATGAGAAGGTAAAAGTAGAAGTGTCTAAGTAAGTCCTGGGCTGAGTAAAACTTTCAATATTATATACCCTGGTCAATTACATCATGTCACTAAAACTTAAAAAATGAAACTAAAACTGACATCTTGTCCCTTCATTCTAATTGATTTCCATCTTGAAGCATGGTATATTGATAACAGTTAAATTACTGATTAAAACTATTGATATTTTCAACATATCTGCATATTCTTATGTAAGAAATGACATACATACGTACATACATACATACGTACGTATATATATATATATATATATATATATTAGTGATGGGACGATGATCGACTGTATTCGAAAGTCGTCAGCAAGTTAACAGTAACCAATTAATCGGCTGGAGACTTTACACCTAATTGTTAGTCGGTATAATAGCCCATTAAGCCAGCCCACATCCTCTAAGGTCAAAGGGTTCCTTGCCAGATAACCCACAGAGAAAGTTGCTTGTCTCACGTACTGACCTACTGGCCTGTTTATACCTTCTAAGAGCCAGCACTGTAATAGGTCTAGTATGGGTCATGCAAGTAGTAAGTAATAGCATACCAAGAAGCAGGGACTTAGCCAGGATTTTGATAGTAGGGTGTCCAAATAAGGGTTTGGAGCAGACAGGGTGTCCTGGTAATCGAACGCGGAGCGTTCGATGCGGTCGCTCAGGGAGCGACCGCCTTTGCGGCGGGGGGTCTGGGGCCCGCTTAAGGGCCCCAGAAGCCAGAGGGGTCTAGATGCTCTGAAATGCATTCTCTGGCTTTTCCTGGCACATATTTTCACTATTTTACATTTTGAAATGTATGTATTTTGAGTGTGAATAATACATTTCATAGTTATTTTCCTAGGTATGTCAAATTTGAATAATTTTCTATTGCTATACTACATACCAGGATGACCAGAAAGCAGGCACCGACATTAATTTCAAGACCTGCTTGCCCAAGCAAGGGCAAACAGGTCTTGAAATTCACTTTCCCGAATCATATTGTCACTTGCCAGAAGAATACAAAACCTCCACAATTACCTATAAAAACCTGTATTTATACAGTGCTACTACTATTACCTGCTGTTTAAATGGTTTTCTTCTCTTTTTCTAGGTATATGCTTGTGTCCTGACTCCTGTAGTTCTACTAGCATGCAGTTTCCTTCCCTTCCCTACCTGGCTTCTGGTGATCTCAACTGAATCCATGCCAGCCTGCAGCACTGGACTCTTAACAGCACTTATGCACACCTAATTTTCATACATAAATTGATATTGCTGTGACTTTGTAACCCTGCCTGCATCCTATGTAGCCTTAGTTCTCTGTACTTAGTTCACTTTTTGTCTGCTTCCTTAATTTCTACCTCTATGGTGGCTGGGTAATTCGTTCTCAATACTCACCCTTGATATAAAAATCCATGTAGTAATGGAGTGATATTAGCACAAGGAAAAATCTTATGTTTGGGGACATAAGCTAATTTCTGAGAGATTAATGATATTGGAGATTAGGCCACACTTGTATAGGGAAAAATACTAGACAGATGTCATGAGAAATATTTAATGGAGGGTATTGATCAGGTACCTTGGGCACAAAATTTTAAGTATAATGCTGTTTCTTGTACTTTTGAAAACACCAAAGCCTCGAGAGTCTTACTCTAAGTAAAATGGATGCTCAGAGATGACACTGATTTTGAGAGAAAAAAGGTTTTTGTTGTAAACTTATCCTAGAAAAAGAATATCCCTGAAATCAACGTTTATAATTTTTGCATTATTATAAAAGTTATACAAAATAATGGGCACTCTAAGGTTGAATCAGTTAGGAAGCCATGTGACAGATTATTTGAGTGCATGTCAGTTGGTGCAGGTATTTTGTGCATGCAGCTTGTAGATCTGCCTCTAGAGACATTCTGAACCCTGTTGTAACCCACCTCACCCTGTGAAGCATTTTAGAGTGAATCATGTATATCTGTGACATTACTTATAGTGATGTCTGTGTCTTTCTTGTGTACGTCTAGTTTTTGTTGAATGAGTGATATAGGTGCACAATAAAATAATTTTGTGTTCTATGTTACATGTGTGTTTTAAACTTTTTTTGTTGTTCAATAAGTCCCTGTAGTAGGATAGTGAGTCAGGTGTGTAAATCACATTCAAATGATATAAAAAGTTGTCAGTCCCAAAAGTTGTTAGGATTCTATACTCCCTAAAAGGTGAGTTACAGTTGGATCAGCAGTATACACGGTAAGTGCGATGGAAATAAATCATACTGAGGTACACTCAACAGCGACTGTGTCCTCAGAGGGCCCTTAGGAATAGGACTGGTTTGGTAAAGTGCCATGAGCGGTATATAAGCTCTGTGATATGGTGAGGCTTATGCGGAATAAAATAACAGCATACTGCATAGATTGGATATATAGATATTGATTGACTTTAGTAAAAGAAATTAGCCATACATTGTACAGGCCAAATTATCTAGTAAAATTGTCTAGGAATCAAACCCACATTTTTAAAACCTGACATCCTCACTCCTGTTGAGAGGGTATTTATCAATGTCTACCTCATTAGAAGAGCCTTCAGGCAATATAAACATTGTAAAGGCCCAATTTGACAATTGTAAAAGATACGTGTAAGCCTATATCATCAATAAAATAGTAGCTTTATTGATTTTGACTTGTATTCAGAAAGTAGTAACAGTTGTTGGTGATCATTTTCACAGGGGTAAACATCTGGGTCAAAAATAACTAAGTTTTTTAGCATGAAAAAAAAATTGGGCAGACCTCCGGTGTGTGTGACAGTAATCTCGTTCGTAAGAATGAGATCCCATCACTTGTTTAGATGACCCCCCTTCCCGCCACCGTATCAGGGCAGGGGTAATAATCATGCATTATTTCTAACTTAAAACCCATGTTATGTATGACAAAATCTATGGACCCCCCTGGTGGCATCCCAGGTTAGTAATATAGTGGATAATCTTACCTTCTGCCTCTGTTCCAGATGACTGGGTTGGGCCTCATAAGTACCTGTTGTCTCTGTTCCTTCATTGTTTTTCTGTTTTTCTGATAACTTGAACCAGAGAAATACATCCCCACTACTCCCAGCTTGAACACTATTCACACAAGCTAATGTCACAATGCTGCCGATCTCCCACAAACACTACAGGGTGCATAAATACTTAAATAGACAAATAAAGTGGTTCAGCTCTTGATTCAGTTGGTTTATTGTTTTCCAAATGTCTGATACCGTAAGCACTACTTAATTATCGCTCACGGCTTGCTGCTCACGGCTTGCTTCCCACTATCGCTAGGAAGGGTTGTTATCTACTCTTAATCCCCTAAGGGGGTTTTAAACAGGATGTTGCAGGAACATGTTAGAGTCTTATCATTTTATGTGCTCTCTTGAGCAACGGCTCCACAAACAATGCTTTTACGACAGGCAGATAAACAGCGTGGTTGCCGTGGGTTTCGGAGGACATGTAAGTACGGCCATTGAGATTTGAGGTTGATAGCTTCTTCTCATTTCCTCCCGTCTTTGAATGTGTTTTGGCCAGGGTTAGCCCGCCTTTTATGGGGTTTTAGGAGGACTACCCGCCAACCATTACATCGTTATTCAAGCACTCTGCCCGTCAAAATGACGGGAGGGCGGGTCTCTGAAATAGACGTTGCCAAGAAGTATACCTACTGACTCTGATAAAAACTGGGGTACTGAGCAAACTAGATATTTCAGATTCCTTCTAAATGTAGAAATATGAGTTGGATGAAATGTGTTCTATGATGTGTCTTTCATTATTTTTCTAAAGACATCTTTTAATGCCTTCATACATATTGTAAAAAGTATTTTGATTTATTAGAATACTGGTAATTTGTCTCTAAGTTACTGAATAAAAATAAGAAAGAAAACATACAAGTATATCTAACTTGCACTGTTTACATGTATAATCCCTCATAGCATAAATCAAAAACACTTGAGAAAGTTTGATGCCAAGATAGAATAGATAATTTGAAATAGTACAATATTATAATAAGTGTTAACATGCTAAACTTAAGCTTTGACAAGCAAACATTCTCATGAAAGTGCGATGAACCGATTAATCGGTGATAGTCGGTTGGCCTAGCTGACTGATGATCGGTTGGGAAAATTCAACTGACTCCCACCACTAATATATATATATATACATACATACACACACACACACACACACACACACACACAGTCAAACTTGCCTCAACGACCACTTCTCTTAAACGACCACTTGCCTTGAACGACCATTTTAAATCCCCCCAAAGCTATTCCCTGTATATTTTACCTTGATTAAGCGACCACTTGCTTGACGCGACCAACGGCCATGAAATCTCATCCCTACGAGTAAATGGTCCTTTATTCAACGGCCACTTGAATGCCTAGACGCCTTGTATATTGAAAAGGGCACAATAAAATAATGAAATAATCGGTTAAAATTTGAAAGTATATTATTTCTGAGGGTCCTCAATTAATGATATAGTTCAAATTGACTATATGTATATATATATATAAATATATATATAAATATATATATATATATATATATATATATATATATATATATATATATATATATATATATATATAAATGTATGTGGCACACAAATCGATTTTTGATTAAATTGACAACTTGCAATGTTTTTGCTCAAAATGCTCTGGGAGTTCAGTATCATCTATAAAATTAGATCCATTGAAAATAGCATGGGGGATATACCAAAATGTCTGCATAAGTCAAATTTGTTTTCTTGTTTTAACTTTTTTTTATCTGCATTTTCAGATTTATAATGGTGAACCGAACAAGTGTGTGACCGAACATCACCGCATGAAGACAAATATAAATCAAGGTCAAAGTTAAGACTTATAGACTCAAATATGAAACTACATAGGACGTTTTAGGGCAACTAATTTCAAGTATGACAAAGGCAATTCTCAAGTCATTTACCCATTCATACCTGCATCAGCCAAAAAAGGTCCACATGAAGTTGGTGTCTTCATTCTGAATGCAACCCTTGAATATATATTTGCAGGGAAAGATCTGAGAAATATTGCTCAGAAGCAAACTGACGACTCACAATATCACATTTGTATTTATTTCAATTATTTTGTATATTTATTTCATTTCATAGTCAATTATATACCATGTCTTCAGATAAGATAGATCATGTGGATGGGCTTGAAAAGGAAAGTCGTTATCACTGTGATGAATGTAACAAGCGCTTCACTAAGTCTTCCCATCTGGTACAGCATAAGAGGATACACAGTGGGGAAAGACCCTTCAAGTGCAATGAATGTGATAAGGCGTTCACTCAATCTTCAAATCTAGCACGGCATAAGAGATTACATAGTGGGGAAAGACCCTTCAAGTGCAATCAATGTGACAAGACATTCACTCGTTCTAATATTCTGGAAATTCATGAGAGAATACACAGTTGGAAAATATCCTTCCACTGCAAAGAATGTGACAAGGCATTCTCTTGTTCTAATACTCTGGAAAGTCATAAAAGGATACACAGTAGGGAAAGACCTTTCAAGTGCAATGAATGTGATAAGGCATTCACTCAATCTTCAGCTCTGGCACAGCATAAGAAGATACACAGTGGGGAAAGACCCTTCAAGTGCAATGAATGTGACAAGGCATTCACTCAATCTTCAGGTCTGGCACAGCATAAGAGGATACACAGTGGGGAAAGACCCTTCCAGTGTAATGAATGTGACAAGGCATTCACTCAATCTGCAGCTCTGGCACAGCATAAGAGGATACACAGTGGGGAAAGACCCTTCCAATGCAATGAATGTGGCAAGGCATACACTCAGCTTACAGCTCTGGTAAAACATAAAAGGTTACATAGTGGGGAAAGACCCTTCAAATGCAATGAATGTGACAAGGCATACATTCATTCTTCAGGTCTGGCACAGCATAAGAGGTTACACAGTGGGGAAAGACCCTTTAAGTGCAATGAATGTGATAAGGCATTCACACATTCTTCTGATCTTGTAAAGCATAAGAGGATACACAGTGGGGAAAGACCCTTCCAGTGCACTGAATGTGACAAGGCATTCGCCTGTTCTTCTAATCTGATACAGCATAGGAAGATACACGGTGGGAAACGACCCTTCCAGTGTAGCGAATGTGACAAGGCATTTATACGATATACTGGTCTGGTATCTCATATGCGGACTCACACGGGAGAAGGACCTTTCCAGTTTGATATGTGTAATAGGACCGGTAGGGCACCATCTCATCCGAAGCAGCACCTAGTAACATCGTCAACTGACAATAAAGAACCACAGTTACCAGAACCAAGGCAGTGGGTTGTTGTTAAGGGACAGTGTCTCCCTATAAAACAAGAGTTGGAGCAAAAGGCTAGTGAAGAGATAGTCAAGCGGGAAAAAGGAGAGTGTCTCTCAATAAAAAAAGAGGTGAAGGAAAATTCTTGTAAAGTGATAGTCAAGCAGGAAAGGGGAGAGTGTCTCCTAATAAAACGAGAATCGGAGGAAAATGCGAGTTAAGTGATTGTTAAGCAGAAATATGGAGAGTGTCTCAATAATAGTACAGCAAACAACATTGTGCAACCTAAAAAATTCATATGGAAGCACACAAGTTTTTGGCTAGGGAATGTAGGCTAAATGCTGGCCAAGGTCAGTTGGACTTGAGCTGATGCTTCCTGCTCTGTGGTGGACAGTGTGTCCCAATAAAACAAGAGTTGGAGCAAAATGCTAGTAAAGAGAGTGTTAAGCAGGAAGAGGGAGAGTGTCTCCCAATTAAGCAAGAATTTGAGGAAAATGCTAGTAGAGAGTCAAACAGAAAGATGGACCGTCTCCCAATAAAACAAGAGTTGGAGGAAGATGCTAGTTATGTGGTTGTTGAGCAGGAAATGGAGTGTGTCCCCACGTAAAGCAAGAATTGGAGGAAAATGTTAGTAAAGGGATTGTCAAGCAGAAAAATGAAGTGTGCCTCACAATAAAACAAGAGTTGGAGGAAGATGCTAGTTATGTGGTTGTTGAGCAGGAAATGGAGTGTGTCCCCACGTAGAGCAAGAATTGGAGGAAAATGTTAGTAAAGGGATTGTCAAGCAGAAAAATGAAGTGTGCCTCACAATAAACCAAGAGTTGTAGTAAAATAATAGTAATGAGATTGTTAAGCAGGAAAAGGGACTGTCTCCCAATAAAAAAAAAGAATTGGAGGAAAATGTTAATAAAGTGATTATTAAGCAGAAAAATTGAGTGTGTCTGACAATTAAACAAACACGTGAAGGAAAGTGCTATTTCAGGCACCTTTTTGTCTAGTAATTACATAACCTATGTCGGAAGCGAGATCATAAGTAGTTCCATTTCTTGTGTTGAGTCCATGTGTGACAACTTGATTCATTGGGCGAAACAAAAAAAATCAAGTTTAAGTTTGTACTTTTGAGTTTGTGAGAGGAAAAGACCCTCAAAATGGCCACTTTTGGCCGTAATCTCGTTTCATTTAAAATTTTCACTTTTTTAATCATACACCTGATAATTATCAGAATCCATTTTTAGCTGAAATTGGGTCTAACCCATTGGGTATCATGCCAACAATGAAATGATGCAGTATGGACACATTTCCTTTAACATTAAACTTTCCAGGCATCGTTATGCCTATCAACCATATTTTACCATTTTTCACATTTTTTCTCTTCATCCACTTTATAAGTGAATAGGTGAAAATATATCAGCTAAATATTGTTTGAAAACACATAACTATCCAACAATAGCTTTATTTTTTTATTATTTGATCTAGTTTTGAAAAAATGAGGATTTTTATCCTTTGCTACGGTTGTCCGAAACAAAGGCGTCCCATACGTAGACACCTTACCTAGAAAAAATGGGTTATTTTTTTTCACCAATTGTGGTTCAGAACCAAGTCATATGGATAGGGACCCTGTATGAGTAATTTGGGGAAGCTGTGTCTGCTTTTGACTGAATAGGAGTAATAGTAATGAAAGTTAGTTGTCCACAACCCAAAATGTCCCATACGTAGACACCTAATTTCTTGCATGTATACCCTTCCTTTGTTGCACTATGCATGTGTAATTCATTATTTTGGTAAAGGTAAGAGTGAACATAGGAAAAATAAACCAAATGTTATTTCAAAAGTAAAAAAAGTTAATTCTTGAATTTTCAGAGCATTTTTCTCAAAATATTGCTTCTAAACATGGACAAAGTAAAGACATATCTGACCATGCACATACTGCAATAATTTTGCATTTATCGAAAGTCTTAGAACATGTAGACCTTTTACTGTTAATATCAAGTGTAAGACTAGTTCTGTTGCTGGTAGAAAATAGGCAATAAGTATGCAGTTTTGATGCCCCATTTGTAGATGTCCCATACGTAGACCACTTTCTATTTGTCCTATTTACAGTTCAGTTATCATACTTTTTTTGTAATTCATTGTGTTATTATAGATATAGTACATACTCTAATACATATTCCATGATATATGCCAGAACTAATTGCAGAATTTAGAATTTAGATTTTTTTTTCATTTTTCTTGAGGATGGTTTTCAATATGCAAATATCACGCATATAGAAATGAGAAAATATATTTTCAAAAACCTATATTCATCAAAAGGTTCTTTTAGGAATTTGAATCTTCTGGTAGTAATGTGAAATGAATGGATGGTGATTCTACTGAAAACAGACCTGAGATGAAGTTTGTAATGTGTATGTCCTGTAATGTCCCATACGTTGACACCTTATACGGGACATGGATACCAGACATGAAGATATCACTTGAAATTGCAATTGAAATATTACTGTAAAACAAAATGAAATGCAAATGACATCAAATCCACTTAAATATTTGATAGAAATACACAGTTTAAAACCTTTTGACATAACAGTTTTGAAGCTGGTTCAACATGCAATAAATGTCTTCATTTTAGCTTTCAAAAAAAGTCATTTCTTACATAAGAATATGTAGACATTTTTTTATTTTTCAAAAATTTTTTTATTCAATATGTGTCATGTCAATACGAGTAATGCTGTTGACAATAGGGTACAGCTTTTTACGCAATGTAATAGTTACAGACCTGTACTATGAGTTATAACATATAGTCAATAAATTGTACTGTTTGTCAAAAATCCTATTTCTGCCCTTTATGTATTGACGGTATTTTTCCTGATAATAAAATTTTTTGACCTCATGCTTTACATTCAAGATGTGTGGTATTTGTTCTTTTTTCTTTGCATTATAAATTACCTTTTTCGTATGCAATATGATTGTATTTATTGCCAGAGCATTTTCGAGGTCTCCAATTATCATTCTGGAAGCAGTCATTACATAATTAGGCATCCCTAGTTCTACAATCCAATCTGTGACATTTTCCCAAAGTTCTATCACGTGAAGGCAACCCAAAAACATATGCTCAATTGAATCAACTTCTATTTTACACATACTACACAAATCTGATTGGAGTATTCCCATTTTGAACAATTTTTCATTGGTGTAAAAACGGTGGTGTAGGGTACGGAATTGTAAATATTTCAGATATGTGTCCTTGTAGTTTAAGTGGTGTTTTTGAAAGGATCTACTGATACTTATGGTATCCGTTACAACGTCCGAATTTTCTGCCCATTTGTCTACAAGTGTGTCAAGGATATGAGTATCTGAGTTTTTCACTTTTGAATATAATCTGGAACATCCCTTTGTATTTAAGTTTACTAGCATATTTAAGGTACTATTCCTTGGTAACGTTTCGAATCGTAATGGAACATCCTTGAACTCAAGGAATTTTTTAATCTTGAGGCATATACCATGATATTCCAGAAAATTGGTTTTTACTCCGTGATACTCAGTAAAATTTTCCATGGTTAATGTAGTTTTTGTAGGGCTGAGAAAATCTGCTATCGAATTGATACCCTTTTCAATCCATTCACGTTTGATTGGGAGTTTGAAAGAGTCATGTAACCATAGTGGAGTATTGCAAATAACTTCTCTGTCAAAAATAGCATTGGATTGCCATAACATTTGTGTGCTTTTAATAAAAACAACCCAGAATTTATTACTAGTTGTTTCAATAATTCGATCCAAATAAATTGGCCCGTATTTGAAGGCATCACTTAATTCGATGTTAAAAGGAATTATTGTCCATTTACCTCTTGATGAGAGGTATCTACGGAGCCAACTTAATTTCAAAGTTTGATCAAATAAAGAAATATTATGGAGTTTTAGGCCACCATGGTTAATTTCGCTTTCTAATATTTCTTTTCTCCATTTTGGAGGTTTGCCGCACCATAAGAAGCTAGAGAATGTGTTGTATAATTCTTTCAAACAGATAACACTAGGGCTCGGAAGAGACAGCAGCACGTGGGTGATTTTGGACATTAAGAGTGATTTAATTATACTAACTTTACCGTAAGGGGTTAGATTTCTCGAACCCCAAATTCTTATAAGTGTACGAATTTCCCCCATTTTCTTGTAAATATTTAAATCTGTGATTTCCCCCATTTTTGTTATGTCGTAATGGATTCCCAATATTTCAAAAGTTGTAGTCCATTTAAAACCGAATTTCCCCTGCCAAGAAATGCTGCTGCCTCTTGAGGCCCCAATTTTAACGACTTTCGTTTTCTCGTTATTAATCTCAAGACCTGAGACTGTTTTAAACCATCGTAGTACATTGATAACGTTACGCACACTTTCAATGTCTTCAGAGACCATGAGAGTTGTGTCGTCTGCGTATTGTGTGGATTTAAATTCTTCACCGTGCACCCTAATGCCTTTTATGCCACCGAACTCCCTGATAACTTGAGATAAAATCTCCGCGCAAAGAACGAAAACATAAGGCGAAAGGGGATCTCCTTGTCTACAGCCACGGGCCAAAGTGATTTCTTCTGAGAGATGGCCATTCTGCTCTACCTTGGAAGTTGAATTTTTTTGGAAAAGATGAATCATTTGTGAAAATTTTTCTCCAAAGTTAAATAAGTGTAAAACGTCTTTAATAAAACCCCATTCAATGGTGTCAAAAGCTTTGGAGAAATCCAGTATAATTAAAAGACCCTTTGTATTGGTTGCTTCACAGTATTCTATGGTGTCATACACCATACGAGTGTTTTCACCTATGAAACGGCCCGAGATAAATCCCGTCTGATCCTCGTTAATTATTGATGGTAGGACTGCTTTTAGTCTATTCGACACCATTGAAGAAAAAAATTTGTATACAGTGTTTAAAAGCGTGAGAGGCCGCCAATTCTTAAGATCGTTCCTGAGTTTGCCTTGCTTGGGTATGCATGTTATGATTCCGGCCAAAGAGTTTTTGGAAAATTCATCATTTGATAGAGCTTCATTGAAATATCTAAATAGCCATATATTAAGTTCTTGCAAAAAGTACTTGAAAAATTCATTGGAATAGCCATCTGGACCGGGGGCTTTATTTAATTTGCTTGATTTGATTGCTGAAATCAATTCGTCAATTAAATAAGGTTGATCGAGTTCTACTTTCTTATGCTCCGAAATTTTTGGGAGATTTGCTAAGAGATTGGAGTATTTGGAATTATCTAAAGGAATAGTATTTTTGGAAGAGTATAAGTCCTGATAAAAATCTTTTTGCATTGTCTGAATTTCTTTGCTGCTTGTTATTTCCTTACCCTCCTTAGTCAGCGAGGGGATATTCTTGTTTGTATAATTGCGTTTCTCAAGATTTAGGAAATATTTAGACGGTTTCTCCCAATTGTCAATGATGTTTGCTCGTGATCTGATAATGGCTCCTTTAGTAGACCTTTCTCTCAAATTCTCTAAATTCAGAGAGAGTTCTCTTAGAGAATTTAAATTTTTTGTAGTATTGTTACCAGAGTCAATTGATTCTTGTAGTTTCTTAATTTCATGAGTGAGAGTATTTTCCTCTCTCCTTTCCTCTCTTTTAACATTCTTAGAGAATTTAATGATTTGACCTCTGAGTTGACAGAGAAGGGTTTCGAGGAAAAGAGTATCAGAAATTGTAAGTTCCAGAAATTCGCCATTATCAGACATGATAAATTCTTCACTGTATATGGGGAGAGCATAAGTTGCTTTAATAAGATTGATTTCATCCCGGATCATCTTCACAAAGTTTTTATTTTCTAACAATGCATTATTCATTTTCCAGAGACCTTTCCCTCTTGTTTGAGTGGATTTGAGAATTGAAAGTTCGATAATATTATGATCACTCCGATAAGCGTTTAAGATATCAGATTTGGGATTCATTGCCAAAATACTTTCCGATACTACAAAATAGTCTAGACGGGAACATTTACATGGTCTGTCTGTTCGCCAAGTGAATCTTTTCCTATCTGGGTTCTGTAGACGCCAAATATCTATCATGTTATTGGTATTAAGGAATTCATTGATTTTTTTTTTCGCACTGGGATTCCTTTGTTTGACGTAATTATAGTTGTCCAGAGTGGAAAGTGAAACATTCCAGTCCCCGACCCAGATTTCATTATCATTTGAGATATTTCGAACTCTATCAAAGAGATCAGCAAACCAGGTTGGATCATCCGTATTTGGCCCATAAAGATTAATAATAAAATTTTTTGCTAGGTTGATAATATCAAGTTCTAATATGATATATCTTCCATCAGAGTCCCTATTTGTAGTTACTATGTTATATTCGAAAGTCTTATTGAGCAGAATGGCAACACCCCTGCTGTTGGTAGACTCCCCAGCCAAAATGTATTCTATGTTCCATTCTTTCAATAGTATATTGTGGTCTTTTTTGGTTAAATGAGTTTCTTGGAGACATATAATGTCCGCTTTCAGACTCTTACAGTATTCAAAAAAGTCAAACCGTTTGTTAAATTGTCTAAGACCACGAACATTGGCGGAGATAATCTTTAAGCTTTCGCTACCCGTAATCCTGGAGTTCGGTGAGGCACAGCATCATATAATTGACATGAAACAAATTAAAAATGAAAATTATAATAAGTAAGTGGATGGATAGAAGAAAACACATCTCTGGCCTCCAGCTCCCAGATGTTAAACATGTAAGGAGATGAAGACCCCAGACAGAATCTTCTAAGTGGCGGGTCTGGTGTAGTCTGTGTATGGTGCAAGAAAGTTAGTAGGTGGAAAAAATAAATGAAAAAGAAAAGCGATAAATCAAAAAATAAAGTGATTAGTATCCGAGCTCTATGTTTCCTATTGATTTGTTTTATGAAAAGTTGCATACTAAAAATATTCTATAAATAGATGGTAAGAAAAATAAATAAACAAGTCTTATGTTTCTTCATACTCTCATGTATTCAACAAATAGAAGTACAGAGTGGCAATATTCTTTCTTCAGTCAATGAAGGAAAGTGCTCAAGTCAGTATGGCTTTTTAGCAAAAAATAAATTAAACAGAATAAGTAAACAAGTCTTATTTTACTACATACTCTCATGTATTCAACAAATAGAAGTACAGAGTAGCTTTGACTGTGTAAACTTTCTTCAATCAATGAAGGAAAGTGCTCACATCAGTGTGGTTTTTGGCAAAATATAAGTTAAACAGGATATACATGATAATATAATTATCTATACTTTCGCAACCAGCGCAATAGATAAAAGTATTTGAATGTGATAATTATATCTGTAATATTACTGCTGTGCAGCTGTCAAAGTATAACTTTCATAACTGATACTATTAACAAATTTCAGATTATAGAAAAAGTCCTCATATGTACCAGTTGCTAGTTGGCACATGGGATTCAGCCAGTGAAAGTATCCTCTATGATTGACAAAAAGAGATTCCACATCCTGTGTAGAATCAATAAATTATCAGGAAATATTGAGGATCAGTGGTACATACTCACTTTGATTAAGGTTGTTTATAGTAGTACTGGTTTTGGTGTGGAATCAGATATCATTAGTGTTATTTTTTTAATAACCACAATATTGTACATTCATATTGCCAAGTATCAATATGTAATGCATATGGAATAGATGAAAGGGTTAGTGAGTAAATTGAAATAGTTATACTGTAATAAGTGCGAGATATATTATTGGGAAGGAGTTTTCTTTATATGTGCCAATGAAGTACTTGGTATACTTTTACTTGTTTGAGTTTGAGTCCTATAATACAGTATAGTGTAAACACTATTGTTATTGTGGTAGTATAATTTCCACTGTTTGGTGTGGAATACTAGTATAACTGTTCCATAGCCATATTGCACAGGACCATTTTTAGAAGGTATAATTGATCGGATGCAGAGACAAGAATTGTACCTTAGTTACTAGAGTAATTGAGAATCTGCATATATAGTGTTTACACTGTGAACAATAACCTTATAACATGAAAGAAATTGCAGCTTATTAGCCAATACACATAGTAATACCCCAAACACAGCAATTGAAGCATGAAAAGACCTGATGGCTTATTATCCAATAAACCTACTAAGACAAGTTGAGTAATGGTCTTAGAGTAAACAATAAACTGTTAATAATGACAAATGTTATGAATTAAATAAACACATAATAATATCAATAAACACAGCAATTATTGCATGAAAGAAACTGATGGCTTATTAGCCAATATTACCCACTGAGACAGGTTAAGTAATGGTCTCAGAATAAACATTGAACAATTGACATTGACAAATCATGTAAATTAAATAAACACAAAAATGGGGTATGTGTCCCTGATGAGTTGCATATTATCTCAATAACATATTTTGCTATTGGACCAGGAAGGATTCAACATGTGTGTAATTTACCTGCCATGAGATTAGATTAACATTACGACAAACACTTTACTGAAGTCTAAGTAATATGTAAATAAGTAATGTGTATCTATTCATACTCAGTATCAAGTATGTATGCATCGTTAGAAATACGACGAGTTATTACCATAATATTATTCAAAATGAGCAAGATTCCCATCAATGGGAGCTTGTGAAATAATATAATCATCAGGTGAAAGTACACACACATTAGTATTCTTGAATATTGCTGTACAGTTTCAATGTCTATGCAGTTTCAGTGCAGGACATGATTCGTCCATTTGGGCACATATCCCCAACATAAACAAAACATTGCACTGTTAGGAAGCCAGTGCACCAGACTACCCCATGTCTCTTATGTAAGGTTATTTAAAATTAACTAGTAATTTCGGAATATATATATGTTGTTGAGATCTATAAATAAGGCCTGAGTATGTAACTATGTTTTTCCAAAATTTACAAGTAAATTAGTATAGAATTTGCCAGTTGTGGCAAAAAACAAGAGTGATGAACCATAGCCTTGGTCCTAAAAGAGACAGTGGGTGTCTGATACAGCAACTACCCCAGTGTGTCATTGGTTATATACCAATGAAATAGTCGGCCTCAGGCCGCAGACCAGTCACCTATATACCAAACCATATCACACAGGGGAAAGTGTTCCACTTTTTGCACATTGAGAATGTACCACCCCATAGAAGGAATATGAAACCACCCCGCAACACAGACAAAATATTGCTGTCTATTATATAGGAAGTAATGGAATACTTTTAATGGAATTTTTAAACAGAACATATATTGTACTTGGTATAATTTCTAAAGGATTGTCCTAACATAAAGTATCCAGTGTTTTAGTATTGGGACTAAATTCTGAAGCTAAATAGGGGAAAGTGTAGTTGAGAATTCAATTAATCAGGCTATGAGTTAAATGTGGAAGGTGAATGTGCAACCTTGTATGGAATTACATTACAGAGTGGTTTCAATTCTTCCTATCTTTAAAAATGATATAGTTTACTGACATTTTTCCTGATATGCTTTGCCACAGTGTTTGCATCCATCTTTTTGATACAGGACAGAGTATTTATTATTTTGACAATGTCAGTAGGTTTTGACTTTGCTTGATAGGAAATAGGTTGTTTGGGGCAGTTTGATTCCACTATCATTCTTTGTATGGGTATCTTCCTGACTGCATTGAGCAAGGCTGGGCTTGGATCACAGATTTGACCTGACACTCCAATGTACCCATTGCTAAATCCACTCAAAAATGAGTGTGCCATCTCGAAATTTCCACAGAAATTCAGCAAGTGTACCGGTTGGTGTTTGTCTACCGATGCTGTTACAATTTTGAGGGTTTCATGAAGATTGCCAGTACTGTAGATCCTCACCGCCTTGCCACAAGAGGCAGCCAGAGCTAAATAGTCGACCATAACCTGCCTTTGTATACCATATGTAGCTGAGCCCGGGTTACCCACTATTCCTAATCCACCTACACCTGCCACCCTGTTGTGTCTAACGTTGTCAAAACAAAAATCATAGTATTCCTGTGACACAGTAACTGCCTTATCAGGGGACACTCCCAGTGATATTCTGACCAGAGGGTCTGACATGAGTTGTTGAACCTTGCCGAGTTCAGTACATGGGTCGTTTATTTCCCCAATAATACACTTGACTGGATACCTGGCTAGTTCCTTATCCACTAGGGGGAGTTGACCAAGAGAGCCACTATGGTTCTCTGCTTTGTACAGTGATAACAGGTCACATCTAGCGTCCACTATAGAAACTATCTTCCCTCTGGTTCTATTGCCTGATATGTGACCAGCCTCTGACAGATAGACCTGAACCTCTGTTAGGGTTTTCCAATGGAAGATCTCTGATAATCTATTAGGATTTGAGGCACAATGGGAGGTTTTCTTGGGTAGTGAATAAATTCTGTCTATCTCATGCAAAAAGTACTGTTCCCTGTCTGAAAATTCTGAAGTGCTTCTACTATGCAGACCCAACTCTCGTACTTTGGCAATGAACTCACTAGGCCCTTTAACTCCCATGTCTTCGTACAAGAATTGTACGAATTCATTATGTCTTGCAGCGAACAACTCACGATGAACCAGATGGAGATATTGACCGTCACACTGACTTATGTCACATGGATAGTGATATTCCTGGCAACGCCAGCAAGTTTGATCCCCCAATGCCCCCCACCAGACTGACCCCAAGTGCTCCATGGCCAAGTGCGACTTAAGATTTTTATTCTCGATGCCACAGATTCTGCACTTTCTGATGACTTTTGACTTTTTTGCTTTTAGAATTTTTCTCGGTTTTGAGGGTGGAGTTTGGGGTAAGTCTGGTGGTGTATTAGCTGTAGTTGGTATGTTGAGAGGCTCTCCCCTAACCCATTCGTAAGAGGGCTCCCCATCTTCATTAATTTTAAGGATCACTCTTCTCTTATTTGGGGATGGGCCCTGTGAGAGATCGGTTACCTGTAACCTTTTCATTTTACCTGTGATCTCTGTTTGCGAGGCTGAGCCGGAGGCTTTATTCTCCAAATCCCAGACTACTGGACTTAACCTAAACTTCTTTGATTCAGTCTCTTCTTCCAGTCTCAACATATGTATGTCCTTTGTGACCCTTTCCCTGATTTCTGCAAGTTTCTCTTTGGTGAGGGGTTGTGTAGACAGTACTTTCAGGTTATTGGACAGTTTGTCTACATTGGTAAGGGGGACTACAGATGAACGAGGAGTTTCTTCTGTTGGCCACATTCTGCTCATAATATCGGGGGGTAGTGTTTAAGGAGGGTCAATAACCGATGTGGCATCACAGACTGGACTTGGGGAAATCATGATAGAGTCATCATCTGACAGGGTAGAGGGCCACATGCTACTACATTGAGTCTCTGCTGTGATGATGGGCGTTGACTGGGTCGGGACGGCACCACTTGTACTTGGGGCGAAGATGCTTCAGTCGAAAGAGACATTACCCATCTCTCTATTGCTATGGGGGGTACTGCATGGGCTTATTGGAAGGAAGTATTTGTCCTTGCATGGGTTTTCCCTTTCAGGAGGTTCTGATGGGGATAGATTTCTCTCACAGTCTCTCACCTCTTGTCTCGTTCTTTCCCTGTCCGCATGAGACAGGTTTAGTTTGAGAATGTCGGCATCATCGGTGGCAAACTGAGTGAAGTCTGGTGTCAAAGGGAAGGATTGTTTGTGTTCTCCTAACTTGTTTTTGTCTGTAACACTGGAAAGCCATACAATCTCTATCTCTTCCTTTGTGGGGTTTAGGGCTTTATTTTTGAGTTTACACTCTTTGATGTAGGCTTCCAACTTCTGAATTCTCTGAAGCTCATTGTGGTATGGGAGATCAATCTCCGTGAGTTTGTAAGGACCCCTTATCCTTTTTAAGAGCCCGAACTTGTGACCCCTTTCATCTGTGCGCTTATATGGCAGGACATGTATCCCATTCCTAAATTCAAGGTGCAGGGTAGTAGGAGTGTCTTGATCTTCCTCGTCACTGTCCATATAGTCAGCAAGATTGTAACTCTCCATTGTGAGGGTAGGGTGTTATAGGGACCTGCAGTGAGTAAACAAAAAGAAATATGTGTAAGTATTGTTATCAGACAGTAAGATGGTAATAAATGATTGTTGCTCATGTAGAGGGTAGGACAGAATATATAGGAGGGTAGGTATTATATAGTGATGAGTAAAAGGAGAAAGGAATCATTTAGTTAATAGATAGTGACTATGAAGACTATTCATATGCATAAGTGACACATCAGAAACAGCAAAGAAAATGACTGGTCTACGGCATGAGGGCCACAATAACAAAAAATATGTACAATATGAGAGAGATTAGGGCACCTTAATTTCGAATGACACCTTGCTTGCTTTTTTCCAAAGCCTCCTTAGCCCTGATTTCCTTTAACTGATTGAGATATTTCTCATCAATGGTTTTAAGATTGGCCCAGTCATGATCATTTTGCATTTTCTTTTGAATCCAGACAGCCCCCTTGTGGTTGTCCCTGACTCTAGCTTGACAATCCTCTTGGGTTTTCATGAGCCCAGTTATTACAAAGTAATCTTTCCTCTGTTGTCTAGCCCTTGGGGCTAGATCAGTTTTGATTGAAAAGGAAGTTCCATTATCTTTGTTGTGCTGGTAGAGGACAGAAGACCTCCTCAAGAAAGCCTGTCTATCTTCCCATCTTAAAAATGCAATAATGACTGGGCGCTTGGGCTTAGTGGGGTCCCCCACTCTGTGTACATTTTTAACAGACCAACTCTCTAGAATTTCTCTATTCATACCGAGTACATCCACACTGAACTTCTTGACCACTTCCCATGTATTTTCTCCCTTACTTTTCTGATCAAGACCGTAGAGCCACAGGTTCATTTTTCGGCCGTATTGCTCCCTTATTTCATCTTTGTCAAGGGATTTTTCTTTGAAGTCCTGCAGTTCTTCAATCTCACGTTGTTGATATTCCTGAGTATCCCTGAGTTCCTCTATCTCCCTCTGTTGGGCTTCTATCATTACCTCTTTCTCCTGAAGGGATGCTACCAATCTGATAATTTCCTGATATTTCTCCTCAAATTCTTCTTGAGTAACTAACACCTTAACCAGGTCATCTTGGGCTGAAGTGAGAGAGTCGCCGAGAGTGAGGGTTTTTGAAGATATATCCTCTACTTTATTGGATAATTGAGTGAAGGTATCTGATAAGTTATCCACCTTTGAGTCCCATTGGCTCATTTTTTCATTGAAAACCTTCGCATTATTATCAGAAGTGACTAGTTTCTCCTCTAAATCAGCGAATCTCTCATTAAGCTTAGACATCATGCTAGCTAACTGGTTATTGCTTATCTGATTCTCTTGATCCGCAAACACTACTTCTTGGCTAGAATCTAACTCATCGTTTGTGGAATTATCCTCACTCTCTAACCTGAGTGCTAAGTTGCTGCTCTTTTCCGTTGTATTAATAGAAATGTCCTCACATTCTAGTCTGAGTGCTCTTTTGCTACTCTTTTCCATTGCCGATTTAATATCGTTTGGCGCAACAGCTGCCGGAGTGGCACTGTCTTTAGCTCGACCTCTCTTTGGCATTTTCCGGGAGCGAAGATCTTGTTAATATTCAATGTTCAAATATTTACCTAGGGTGCTTGTTTGCAATGTCTGTTGTTCCTGGCGAGCAAGCGTGTGATGGCTCGGCACGCACGTGGTGATGAAAACCAGAACTGCGTTAGGGCAACCTCCTCCAATTTGTAGAGCGAGAGACCGGGACGATCTTCGGAGAGTTGAAAATCCGTGTGGGATACGTTGGCCTGGTTCAATAGTGTAGGATGATGGCTTACTCCGGCCGGAGAAGCCCGTTTGTCGAGGAAACTGCTGCCGCACTACGCTCGTGTCGAATCCAAGATGGATGCCTGGCCTCGGTTTCGTTGTCACTGTTCTCCGAGTGAAAGTTCGCAATAATTGGCTGAAATTTTTTACATTCCAGCCTTATTATCTCTCTCTGAGCATAGAGTTATAACTTCGCTAGTGTAGCGAAAGTTAATATTGAGAGATTTGTGGTTTACCGTGATGTATACTTAGCGAGCGGTCGGTCCGGCGCTTACGGCAGATGACTGGCATTAACCCTTTGAAGGTCTTTGCCGCCCGAGATTCACAAGTTTCACCCTTTTCGAAAATAGCTCCAGATTTTTGTTCGGTATAGTGGTTCATATGATCATTATAAAACTGATTAGCTTGAGATTGTCATTAGATGGTTGTTATTTTGCAACTTATTTGATGATTCTTGCAGAGCTCGAAAAGACTAGACCCGCCTAGCTCATGATGACGTAACCAAGCACATGATGACGTAACCAAGAATATGTAGACATGGTGAAAATATCAATAATATTAATCAGTAATTTAACTGTTATCAAAATACCATGCATCAAGATGGAAATCAATTAGAATGAAGGGACAAGATGTCAGATTTAGTTTCTGTTTTATAGTATTAGTGACATGATGTAAATGACCAGTGTATATGATTTTGAAAGTTTTACTCAGCACAGGACTTAGTTAGACACTTCTGCTTCTACCTAATCATACTTGCAAAGTTTTCATTTTGATTTATACTAACAGAGTAAGACTCGATAACCTCATTTTGCTATTCTTGTGAGCAAGGCTATGTTTAATGGACAAACAATTTGAGAAACTTATAAAAGCATAAGAAAGCACCAAAACTGAAATACGATTACAATATTCACCAATATGGTGTATACAAAAACTGAACTCTTCAGCAAAATGCACCATGTTATGAAATAGATGCTCAAGTTCATTTTCATAAGCATTAAGGTACTTGAGTTAAGAGCATGAATAAGGAGATGGTTTTATTAAGTGGTCGATGTATGTAAATAGTAAATATTATCTTGTCACCCATGTTATATCTGATTATACTTATATATATTATTGTGTGATTTACTCTTATTTGTATGCAATACAACGTAATTATATCAAATATCATATGCCTGCATAGGTTTTAGCCATGAATATATAATTATACTATTTATACTGTCATTGATATTCTAGAAGTATGTTCGAAATTGTTTATGTAGAGTCACAGGCATTGACCAGTATATAATTTGAGAAAAGCTATTTACTTTTATTTGCATGCTATATACCACATAATTATACCACTTTATATAACCTTGAACATCATTGAAGTATACCCAGACACCAGTTTTCTATGTTAAGGATGTGAAAAAATGTAAGGTCTCAGTGAAATGATTTAAGTGGAACATTATGTTATATTGTCAAAGTGTCTACGTATGGGACACTTGGACTTGGTTACCAAAGCGCTAGTGTAAGTGCTTATATCATGCAAGTCTGTGTATCAGAGCATACACAATAGGTGTTTCTCATTAGTACTAAGTATAATCTGCTAGAAATTCATTGAATTTGGTTTTATAGATAATTTTAAATTTATCTACTTTTAAAAATTGACATTTTTTCTCTAAATTTCTTGTTTATGGATGGGAAAATGGCATCCACATTCTGATTTTTAACCTGTAGCCAATTGAAATGTTAAAAATTTGGAACAGTTATTCTCAGTACTTAATTACAACACATTGGGAGTAAGATTTGATGCATATTTAAGTTCCAATAATCACAATTTCCTATTATGTGTGCCATTTGTGGATTCTATACCTTCGATCACTTAAAGCCTTGCCATTTCTGCTGAGAAGCAAAATCAGGGTCAATGTAAACTGTTTCATATGCCTGACAAATGTAGTGTAAGAATAAACTTGTTTTGCTTACAATACGAGAAACTTTTTTTTTTGGCAAAATGAAACACAATTACCCCCCCCCCCCCCTTTATCTTGTCAAGGCCCCATTATTTAATGAGTGAGGCAGGCTGCGCCTTTAGTTTACTTAATACATCCACTTGCCCCGCTGATACTTCCACTTGCCCCGCCACTCTGTTGAACAAAGTTGATTTACATTGCGAGTACTCTGCCAGAAACATTACTTGCCGAGTGGGGCAAGTTAGGGTTTTGTTAATCTTGCCTGATTGTTGTTTTTTGCCAAATTGAATTGCAACGATATATATATATATATATATATATATATATATATATAAAACATTATATATATATATTTATATATATATATATATATATATATATTTATGTGTGTGTATGTGTTTGTATGTATGTATGTATGTATATATATATATATACATATATATATATATATATATATATATATATATATATATATATATATATATATATATATATATATATATATATATATATATATATATATATGGGCCTTGGGAAGATAAAGAGGGGTTCATTTGGCAAAATTCACGTAATGGGCCCAAAAATACATTTATATTAGTTTGCACTACCATTTCTTGTGTTGAGTCCCTGTGTGACAACTTGCTTCATTGTTTATTGTTTCTTCTTTCATCATGCTATAATAGTGATTGAGTTAGCAGTGGAGAGCCGTTAGACCAGGAAACTTGCCCCCTTAGGCTGTCCGTTCTATTTGCCGTGGGGGCAAGGGTCCTCACGTTGAAATTTTTGGAAGCTGTTACGTGATTTTGCACTGACACATTTGAATGAAATAAAAACTACTTGTATTTGTAGACCAGTGTTTATTTATCATTCAAGACAATAATTTATCTTACTCATCTCCTCCTATTTAGAGAAATCTTAACTTTTCTATGGAGGCACATTGAAGGCCTCCCAAATTCGCAAAATGGCCGCTAATTTTCGCGATATTACACAAGTTGTTGCGTTTTCTCCAGGCACCAACACACGTCCGCGTGCGGTCCGACAGTTGAACTTCGATAAACTTTTACGACGTGCGCGGCCAACTTACGTTAGTACAGCTCTGGCAGACTACGGCGACCGATAGAACAAGTCAGAAAAAACACATGGCAGATTGAGAACTTTATTCTAAAATCTGGCCCTTATGAGCCTTTATTAACTTATTTCCTACAAACTTATCCATTAAACTAGTGACAGAGTGTTTTCATCACAATACACCGACTCAGCTTCCAGTTTTTTGCATGTGAGGACTAGTGCCGTATAGGTGAGGTCCGTCAGAGCAAAAAATTGCATAGGGCCGTAACGATACGGCACGGAGGGTCTAGAGAGCCGTGTGGCGACTTAAGCTTCGGACCTGCTTCTAGAAATTCATCGCAAATGTGGGATTTTTGAGGGTTTGGGAGGTCCTTTATTACATGGCCAGTGTTTGTAAGCCAACTATTAAATTAAAGCTAACAAAACAAGCTTCTAAACACTCAACGTATAGCACTTGCTCCAAGAAAACCGGGCTCTCATATGCCCATATCCAGGGCCGTATTTCATGAAAGTCGTATAATGGGTTAGCATTTTAAAGCTATTTTTTTGGTTATTTTTTCAACATAGAGTAGGGGAAAAGAAAGTCCCATAACATCGCGCTCTGACCACCAATGGAGCTCATTTTTGTTTTGTTAAGCAGATAAGATGTTTCTTGTGATTTAGGTATATGATTTGATTTGATTTTATTCGGTCTAGTAACTTACTAAGATGTGTTTTACATAGCATTTGGGACACAAAAAATCATATATAACGGTGACTAGATGGAGAGTCATTAACTGCTATGTAATAGAATACTAACCAGACACAGGATATATACACTAAAAGTTAGAAACTTACTAGTATTTGCATAGTGGTCCCAGTCTGCCCAGAGTCCAATGCGAGTACATGAAAGGGAACCAGTGAGGAACCTTCATGAAGGTTCCACGGGGCATTTCCTGGAACCTGTCAGACAGGTTCCATGGGCGTGGAACCTTAGTTTGCAGGTTCCAGGAGACTGCTGGAACCTGTCTGACAGGTTCCAGGAGATTGGTGGAAGCTCTCTGACAGGTTCTATGCGTTCGTGGAACCTTAGATCATAGGTTCCACGTGCTTAAAGGGAACCAGTACCATTCAGTGGAACCTTCCTCACAAGGTTCCACCTATTTGGGATATTGGGTTAGCGGTTAGAGGTTACAGGAAAATTTTCAATATTTTTTAAAGGGGCCCTAAAGGCTCACAAACATATCAGCTTATATGAAAGTAATACACTTCAAGAACAGGATGCTACCATTCTTTTTCTCTCAGTGATCCTGTGAGGGGAGATTTTTGCGTATTGTCATCCTCCTGGACAGCCTCTGCCAGCCACTGGGTGCGGCCATGTTTTTCAAGTGCTATCAGCTGTGACACAATTGGGTGGCAGGGATCACATCCTGTCTCCAAGCTACCTCTGGGCAGTGTATCTAACAGCAGTGCTCCTTGCAAGAGCTCTCTGCACAAGTTGCATAAAAACGTATATCAAACAAGAAAATGGTGAAATCATGTGCAGCAATTGGCTGTAAAAAAAGACACGGTAGTGGAGAAAGCTTTCATAGATTTCCTAGTAGTAAATTTAGACAAAAACAGTGGTTAGCATCCACGAAACTTTTAAACCCATCTGTTCTGAAGTATGTATGTTCAGACCACTTCACTGACGAGGATTATGCCAGGAATCACACACTGCAGTCAGGATTACTTCAGAGTACAGTTAACAAGGTTCTGAAGAGGGATGCTTTTTTAGGTTTGGGTACTTGTGAAATAGGTGTGCATAATCTCTCACACTTCTTCAAAAAAAGAAACAGTCACAATTGATACACATTATAGGACCGACAACAAACACGGAAGTGCGGGAACGAACAATTTAATACACAAATAAACGTAAAGTACAGAGTTATAATATTATATCGAAGAAAACCAGCAAAATTGTATCGGATAACCCCAAATAAACGACACTACAATGACACCCAAATGGGTCACCGCTGTGTGTCCAAAATATGACAACAACATAGTAGCAAACATACGTACTGCGGGTTCGTGCTAACTACCTGCAGAACCGCTACACAGTAACAAAGAATACATACTTGAACTTAAATTAACAAGCTGAGAATAGTGTACCTGCGTGCCAGTAAACGGCTCAAGTCCTCCGTCCTCCCCACCAAGGACCCACTGAGCGTTTCGAGTGAAGCCCTGAATTAACAATAGCGTGTGGTGTGAGTGTGGAGAGGAGGGAAGCGGAGCCATGAAGTTCTGGAGCCACCGGGAGCACGCGTCGAGCTGTGCGAAGCAAGAGGGCGGGAAGGGTGGGAAACCAAAAACCTGAGAAGCTGTAGGCTGGACGGTGATCCAAGAGCGTTAACAAGGGTTAATAGCTCTCCAGTATGTTGCCTGAACTGTTGCAGGGCAGCAAGTGACAATAGAAGGGTGGCTGGACGGCGTGTGCCAGTGGAGAGAGCAGCCCAGCGATTGGTTGGCTGGATGCAGTGTGTGAGTCACGGCCACTGCACACCCTGAGTGAGTGATAGTGGAGGCCCTACTAGCGAGTGGTGTTCAGAGAGGGGAACGTTAGCAGGCGTTTGTTGTGGTCCCCCAAATGCCTTGGAATGTAACCATTCCACACACATTATAGGACCGACAACAAACACGGAAGTGCGGGAACGAACAATTTAATACACAAATAAACGTAAAGTACAGAGTTATAATATTATATCGAAGAAAACCAGCAAAATTGTATCGGATAACCCCAAATAAACGACACTACAATGACACCCAAATGGGTCACCGCTGTGTGTCCAAAATATGACAACAACATAGTAGCAAACATACGTACTGCGGGTTCGTGCTAACTACCTGCAGAACCGCTACACAGTAACAAAGAATACATACTTGAACTTAAATTAACAAGCTGATAATAGTGTACCTGCTTGCCAGTAAACGGCTCAAGTCCTCCGTCCTCCCCACCAAGGACCCACTGAGCGTTTCGAGTGAAGCCCTGAATTAACAATAGCGTGTGGTGTGAGTGTGGAGAGGAGGGAAGCGGAGCCATGAAGTTCTGGAGCCAAAACGTTAGGAATTAAGGTCCCAAGAGAGGTTGTGGGGGAAAGGTGGCGGCTGAAAGCGAGGCGGCCGCACGGGCCCTGGCTGCGTCGAGAGGGAGGTAACATGCAACCGCCTGGCTTCTCCACCCGCCTAAGGCCTGTATGTCTGTGACAGAGGCCCCCTGTCCGAAGGCCAGGTGGCACGCCCCCCTACGCAAAGAGTGAAAAGTGTAGGCATGCTGGGGAAGGCCCAAATAGGTGAGCAAAACGCCCAGCCAGGCTCGGGCCACAGGGGCCGAGATGAAGGTGTCTGCCGGTCCCCCCCCCACGAAGAGAGGGGCAGAAGGTGCTGCCCCCTCCCTCCGTGCGCGTAGTGTGTTGAGCAGGCGAACCGGGCAGGCTGGCGAAGTGCTCAAGGGTAGGAGAGGGGCCGACAGGTGCTGTCCTGGGAGTTGTCGGTTCTTGGCCCACTTAATGCAAAGGGAAAGGCCGTTAGGCGTGGGAGTGACGTCTGCCACGGTGGGGTACCGGGAGGTATCGTAAGGACCCTTGTTCGGAGGGGCCAGTGAAGAGAGTCTAGCCATGGAAAAATAACAAGCGGCCAATAAGGCTGCAACTGCGGGGCCCTGGGTGCCCTGTGAAGAGGCGACCGCGCAAAGTCTCTCGAGTAGCTGGAAAGGCAGGGGGGAAGCCCCCTGCGGCACGTGTCGGACTGTGAGTGGTAAAGCCCTCTTAAAGAGCGCTAACTGGTAATCCTGAAAGGCCTCTGTTGGTAGACCGTGTAAGAGGTGGAAAGTCCTAAGAGACGACAGGGCGTTAAACACAGATTTCGGGGCCCTGTAGGTGCGGAGCAAAAACTCCGCGAAAAGGAGGAGTGAAGTGACAGGGGCTGGGAAGTCCCGCATCTGAAAGTGAATGGCAAATGCGGCGAAAAGCCGGACGTGGGCTTCGTGATTTGCCACTGTGCCCGGCCTAAAAGCCCTGCTCTTCCGTGTCAGCATGGAGCGCTCCAGATCTCTCCTATCTGAAAGAAAAGAAAGACATAACGTAACCAAGGGGTAACTGGTGCCGCGTTGTGATGTGTGTCGCCTGAGGAAGGGGCGGACCCATAAATGCAATAACTGGACATAGTATAACAGAAGTGTAAGCAACCGTGATATAAAGGCACAGTGCGGCTGCTACTAATAGGTGTAAGCCCTAAAAATCTTCTACCAGTGTAAAGTTACTCGGGTCCACTTTTACCCTGGTGGCCATTTGAATATCATAGTCATTGTCAACCTTTAGCTTATGGCGTTTGCTAATGTGTGCGCGCGACAGGGCGTCTGCTCTGTGCAAGAGCACCCCGGGTATGTGCACTGCTCTGAGTTCGATGTCATGCACGGAGCATGTCAGGAATAGTTCCCGCACACACCTCTGTATGAATGGATCCCGAGATCGTCCGGATTGGATGGCCAGGCAGGCGTTCGTATTATCACAGTTCACTTGAATGCGCTGCCCGGCCCACAACGTCGCCCAAGTTTTGGTGGCGACTACTACGTTAAGTAGCTCGAGGTGGGCTATGGGGTGTCCCGCACTAAGTATGTCCGGCGGGAATTGCTCACTGTAGTAGTGTGTGCCGATGTATGCTCCGCAACCGGATAAGCATGCATCCAGTTCAAGGGAGCCTTGGCACTCGACGTTGTGTTTCTCGATAATTCTGACTCCATTATAATCCGGCCATAGGGTCAGGAAGAAGTGCAAGTCTTTCTTAAAGCCGAGTGAGAGGGTTTCTGTGCCGCGTTTAGGTGCCTCCCGTAACGTCTCTAGTATTCTGTTTGTGAATATGCGGGCTGGGGGGGACACGCTAGCGACGAAATTTAGTAATCCTAAGAGGCTTTGTATCTCGCGTTGGGTGGCCCTAGTTTTACCGTCCCACTCTCTCAGGGTTGTGCCTATTTCGGCCATTTTTTCACTGGGGATGGTCATGGTCATTTCGACAGAGTTGAAGAGTATGCCGAGCCAAATCATTGTTTGGGATGGCTGGCATACCTTGTGCAGGGCCTCCGCGACTCCGAGTTCCCGCATGATGTCCTGCAGGGACTTAAGGGCGGACATTGCCCTGTCCCGGGTGGCGTCGGCCCCCCCGAAGTCGTCCAGATACGGGCGTGAGTAGTGGCCCGCTTTGCCGTGGATGTGTGTGATTGCCTCGGATGTTCTCTGCATGAACATTGCTGAGGTCTTTAGCCCAAACGGTGGGCATATGTCCAAGTATGTGCTGCCGTTGTGCTGGAACCCCAACAGGGGCCAGTCGGTGGGGTCAACGCGTAATTGACGGTAGCCTCTTGCGAGGTCCGTCTTATACATGAACGCACCCCTACCCAGTGTAAGCAGTCTGCATTCCATGAACTCGACGGTGGGCAATTTGAAACCAACCGGCCCGTCCAAGTACCAGTCGGCCTCGACCCCGTCGTTAATGGAGGCCCCCGGGGGCCACGATAAATCCATTATGATTCGGCGGTGTTGTGAGTCTTTCTTGATGCGCGTCATGAGTGGGCTCAGGTGCATTGGGACCACCGGTGGTCCCTTAAATGGTCCCGCGAGAGCCTGGTGCCCGAGCTCAGTGTTAATATAGTAGTCCAAGTCATCTGGGTGGGCCAGAGCCGACGTGTGGTTCTCGTGTGTGGAGGCCAAGATGGCGTCCCGGTTAAAGTTTATAGGCCATCCGAACTCGAGGAATGAGACCAGGTTTGCGTCGTAGTACCCTTGTAAATGTCTACGCCATGCCTCGATGCAGAGGCCGCTGGGCACGCGTCGTTGGGCCCCCTGATAGTTGTATAATCCGTGGTGAGTTACTTCATCGTAAATGTCTCGTAACTCTGCATTGAAGTCAGTGGAGGTGGTCAGCCCGATGTGTGGCCCCTGAGTGCCCTGGCTGACCTCCTCTGGTGTAGTCGGCTCTGGGTCCGACTGCGCTGGGGGATGATTTTGAAGCTGTGGGTACAAGGTACCCTGTGGCGATTTATAGCCCTGGGTAGGCGCGCTTTCTGCCTCGCCCACAGTTGCCCCCTCCCCTCCCGTCCGAATGTCAGTGTTTATGTCTCGAGGAAGGCCTAAACCTCCCTCTTTCGCCCGTTTTTTGAATCGTCAGACATTTTCCTCATACACTCCTCTTCCCCGTGACGGCACAATGCGGAGCATACCCTGTGGCAATAGCTACAGGCGTGTGTAAAGGGGGGGTGGTCTTTCGTTTGTTCACAGGCCTTCTTTTGGAAGGCGGGACAACATTTCATGCCTGGGGGGGCTGCGCGTAGTTGTCGGGGTGCCCCCTCTTTTTGATCTTTTGGTTCGTGTTTTTCCTGGAACACCGTTCTGGAATATATCATCCTCATGTCGCGTATCGTGTCGCTGTCGGCCCAGTCCAGTTCGGCTTTCTCTACGGCTAGGCCCAAGGATTGGTAAAAGCCGCGCGCGGTGGGCCATGTGTAATCCATGGAATCCTGCATAATGATACTTAATATGTCTATCATGGTATCTTTGTCCATTTCACATTTTGGCGATTTTAGCATTGCCAAATACCCGAAGACGAATTCGTCAGTGCGGAGTTCTGGATAGGTAAGGTTCCTTCTGTTACCCCCTGTCATCCTTTGTACATGTAGGTGGGGCCAATCGATTTGTTTCTCGACCCTGTCTGCCGCTGTAAGAAGTGAACCGGACTTCTTACCTTTTGATTTTGTTCTCCCCGACGATCCGTCGTCGTCATCGTCGTGATCTGTGCCGAATTGGGCTATCCTAGCGGCGGCCTGTGCCATTAGCTCGACGTTTGCTCTGAGGGTATCAGGGGATGCTGCGGCCGGGCCGGGGATCGAGGCTGATACAAATGGCTCCGGCTGTGTGGCCGGTACCATGGGTTGTTTGTCCCCATTGTCTCTGTTTTCCACCATGGACAGTCTTTCGTGCATGTCTGTCACTTTCGTTGTTAGTTCTAGCATCCCAGCTAGCATTTTATCAACGCTTTGCTGTAGCGTTGTTTCTGCGTTTGCCGGTTGCGACTGTTCTGCCGTCTCGCCTTGTAGTTGTTGTTGGCAATGCTTGCCTGTGGGTGGGGAGTGTTCCACTCCGCATTTTTTACATTTATAGAGTTTTGGCATGTTTGTGTAAGTCCAGGACTTTGTCTACAACTAGGCAAACCAAAAACCTGAGAAGCTGTAGGCTGGACGGTGATCCAAGAGCGTTAACAAGGGTTAATAGCTCTCCAGTATGTTGCCTGAACTGTTGCAGGGCAGCAAGTGACAATAGAAGGGTGGCTGGACGGCGTGTGCCAGTGGAGAGAGCAGCCCAGCGATTGGTTGGCTGGATGCAGTGTGTGAGTCACGGCCACTGCACACCCTGAGTGAGTGATAGTGGAGGCCCTACTAGCGAGTGGTGTTCAGAGAGGGGAACGTTAGCAGGCGTTTGTTGTGGTCCCCCAAATGCCTTGGAATGTAACCATTCCACACACCTTTTATCATGCTCCATGCGACTCCTATTGCATCTAGTCTTACTTTCTTCAAGGATAAAATATCTGGTAACCAATCTTCATAAATCTCTTATTTCAAGCAGAAGTGTTCTTGCAATTTATCAATTTCGGGATTTATTTCCTTTATTGGTATACATTTACTAGTCTCAACATGATTTACCTTCATTCAGTTGCTCAACGAATATAAGCACAGGTGTGTGCATTAAATGTTTAATATTAAGCCAGCATGAGAAGGGTAAATATCATTCCCTAACTTACAAAATTGAAACAGCTAAGGTTATAGTCAGTCATGACCCCATTTTCACTGGGAAGAAATACATTTCTAAATAGTACTGCAATATAGAGGAAGGTTGAAATCAAAATATCTCAAATTGCAAATGACCCTTTCTTTTATTTATGATAGAATCAATGACATTTTCATTTACTCATTACCAACCTTCTCTTAATGACTTATGATTAGTAATCATACTCTTCATTATTTTGATCTGATGTACAGACTTTAGCAACCCTAACAGCTAACTTTCAGGGTGAATGGCAATTTTCATAGGTACCTCAACAGGGTCTTTATTAATCCACTGAGAATAGACTGTGCAGGATTTTGTTAGTTGTGTTACAACTGAGGTTTTGTCTTATGTCTAGGTCCCTAGGGTAATAACAAAAGTAAGTAAAGGAAAGGGACACACAGGGTAATTGACCGTGTCCAATTGGCATTACACATCTAGACCCCATGGGACACAATGTAGTGAACACAGGAAGTGACTAGCAGTACTGGGAACAGCAATCATCTTCATTTCCTTTAGTAATTGTGTACATATTCATGAAGATTATAGAAAAGAAATGTCAAGAATACCTTTGGAAGGGGCCTGATAATTTAAAGAAGGAAAGAAGTCTGACAGGTGCACCACAACATGCTATTTAAGCGCCAGCCCTCTGTTTCCCCATCTTGACCATCAAATTCATCAACACCTTGAACTATGTCCATATAATCCACCTGATCACCTTCAGCCACTCTTGGTTCAAAGTCTTAGGGATTTGCATACCTAAACATCCTGAATGTGCTTCAGAGCAGTGAAATATCTACCTTCTAGACAGAGCTACTGGCTTTATCTAATACACCCACTAAGCTGCTTGCCACCCAATTACATTGACTACAGCAGCATGAGTTGACTCAGATCCAAGATGGCGGCGGCCTTGACTCAGATGAGGTGCAATTCACTAATTGCAATTTTAGATTTCTCCTTGTGTGGAGCTCTAGGGCTTCTCTGTATGTGACAGATGTTGAGCTATGTCCATGAACTTTCATATAAACCTATGATTTGTTCTTCCCCAAGTTCCCCTTTAAGGTGTTTTAACAACTTTCTCTCTCTCTGTCTATCTCTCAGCACACATATGAGAATTTTCAATATATGTGAAGGTGTTTTAATAACAACTTTTTCTCTCTCTCTGTCTATCTCTCATGACACATATAATGAGAATTTTCAATATTTTGAAGGTGTTTTAACAACTTTTTCTCTCTCTATCTCTCAGCACACATATAATTCAATATATTTGAAGGTGTTTTAACAACCTTTTCTCTCTCTCTATCTCTCAGCACACATGAGCATTTAAAGCTAGTAAAGCTATAGTAGGTGATTATTTGATGATTAACTGCCCTTTTGGTGAAGTGAACAGTGAGCATCACTAAAATCATACAAGATTGGTCTGAACATGGTTCCATATATATATATTATATATTCATATATGTATATGTATCATATATCTAAATATATATATGCAGTACTGACAAAGCATAGAAATGTGTATTACTGAGGAATTTTGAATAAAATAATCTTGATTTTAAACATATATGTTCATTAGTTCATTAGTTCTTGTTCTGCAAGCAGAAGAGCAAGGTGGAACCTCAGGAAGGTTCCACCAGTTAAACCAAAATTGGTGGAACCTTGTGAAGAAGGTTCCACTGAGTCAGGTGAATTGATTTTCTGAGGTGGAACCTCCTCAAAAAGGTTCCACCAGTTAAGCCAATGTAGGTGGAACCTTGCCAAGAAGGTTCCACCAAGTCAGGTGAAATGATTTTCTCTCGTGGAACCTTGTCAAGAAGGTTCCACGGAGTGATTTGAATTGATTTTGTCTCATGGAACCTTGTCAGGAAGGTTCCAGCAAGTGCTAGAACCTGTCAGACAGGTTCCACTATACTTACTGGTTCCCTTTCAGGTATTTGCGAGTCCAATGGTATTACATGTAATGATCAACTCCACTGCTCAAGATTGACATAACGAAAGTATCATATAGTATAATAGAAATGTTCAGACTAGAATTGATGAATTTCTTCTTATGACTCAGAGCAGACTGACATGAAATGTTTTTTGCATCTTACTTTAAAAAGAGATTTACTGAACGTAGTCTGGATCTTGTCTGGCAAAGAGTTCCAGATTTTGTCACCTATGTAGTGGAAGGACTTTATACCATATGAACCAACCTTTGGTAAAATCAGAGCATTAACACTGTGTCTGGTGTTATAGTGGTGGGATTCATTTACTCTTTCAAAACCTTGAAGGTACTCTGGAGCCTGTTCATCAATGCAGTTAAATAATGGCTTTCAGCCAGGTATTTTATTCTGTTTTCAATGCTCATCCACTTAACCTCATTAAAGTCATTGGCTACCAAGTGTGTTCTGTTTGAGTAGTTTAAAACATATCTAATCTTTTTTTTTGTACGACCTGAAGTATACTGTTTCAGGCCTTACCATAAGTGAAATAAGATTGTAGTTGGTAGTGTTTTTGAATTTGATTATGTGAGCTCACGTAACCTCAAATAAACATTCAAAGAAGCAAGAATGGCTAATACCCCTTAAATAAGGCCAGAAAACAGTATGCTTCAACTACTACGTATACTGTAAGCATCATCATCATAATCCTCGTAATAACAATAAAAATAATAATGGTAATAAAACTTATAATAATGATGATTATAATAATAATAATGATAGTAATTATTATAATGATAATAATAATGATAATGATGATGATGATGATAATGATGATAATACGAAGAACAACAATAATTGTGACAATTATAATTATAACAATAGGTATAAATAAAGTAATACTAATCATGATATATAGTGCCATTACTACTACTACTTCTACTACTACATCTACTACTACTACTGTGATCATGATCATCATCATAATAATAATAATAATAATGATTATCATAATAATGATAGTAATAAAAATAATAATAATGATAATTGATAATGATAATTTATAATAATAATAATAATAATAATTATAATAATAATAATAATAATAATAATAATAATAATGGTATAATAACAATATACTCCTACTACTTATACTGCTGCTGCTTCTGCTTACAATACAAAATTACTACTGCTGCTGCTACTTAAACTTCTACTTTGACTACTACCACTTTATAAAGTACTGTTACAATATATTACTACTACAACTATAACTACAGCAACTATTACTACTTTTAATTAGAATACCACTACTCAGACTATACTACTAATTACACGCCTACTTGTCATCAATGCTACAACTTATTGTTTTTCTATCCCAAACACTACCTATAATGATAACAATGAAAATGATGAATATCATTTTGTTACTAATTATTATCATCAAGTGAGAAATTTTGGTCGAGCATGAATTATTCAGCACAATACCATGTATTTAGCCATATCCTCATAACTTTGATAGTCAGGAATCATAGGTAGCACTCAACTAAGCATAAAACAAAGGTAATTGTCATTCAACAATCCCTCTGAAATGCTTCCAGTAAACTGGTCAAAAATGACCCTCCTATATTCAGGGATTTAGTCAAATCCCTGGAAATTTTAGGGATTCAGTCAAATCCCTAAGTGAAACAGGGATTTGACAAAATCCCTGGTTTGACACTCTTACTGTAACATATATATATGTATATATATATATATATATATATATATATATATATATATATATATATATATATATATATATATATATATATATATATATATATATATATATATATATATATATATATATATAAATGTATGTGGCACAGAAATCTATTTTTGATTAAATTGACTATTTGCAATGTTTTTGCTCAAAATGCTCTGGGATTTGGAGTTCAGTATGATCTATAAAATAAGATCCATTGAAAATAGCATGGGCGATATACCAAAATGTCTGTATAAGTCAAATTTGTTGTCTTGTTTTAACTTTTTTTATCTGTATTTTCAGATTCATAATGGTGAACCGAACAAGTGTGTGACCCAACATCACCGTATGAAGACAAATATAAATCAAGGTCAAAGTTAAGAGTTCTTCGTTTCTCTGCATGAGAGAGAAATCAAGTTATAGACTCAAATATGAAACTACATAGGAAGTTTTAGGGCAACTATTTTCAAGTATGACCAAGACATTTACAAAAGTCATTTACCCATTCATACCTGCATCAGCCAAGAAAGGTCCACATGAAGTTGGTGTCTTCATTCTGAATGCAACTCTCGGATATATTTGCAGGGAAAGTCCTGCGAAAAATTACTCACAATTTCATATTTGTATTTATTTCAATTATTTTGTGTATTTATTTCATTTCATGGTCAATTATATACCATGTCTTCAGATAAGATAGATCATGTGGATTGGCTTGAAAAGGAAAGCCCTTATCACTGTGATGAATGTAACAAGCGCTTCACTAAGTCTTCCCATCTGGTACAGCATAAGAGGATACACAGTGGGGAAAGACCCTTCAAGTGCAATGAATGTGACAAGGCGTTCACTCAATCTTCAAATCTAGCACGGCATAAGAGATTACATAGTGGGGAAAGACCCTTCAAGTGCAATCAATGTGACGAGACATTCACTCGTTCTGATATACTGGAAAATCATGAGAGGATACACAGTGGGGAAATACCCTTCCACTGCAAAGAATGTGACAAGGCATTCTCTTGTTCTAATAATCTGGAAAGTCATAAAAGGATACACAGTAGGGAAAGACCTTTCAAGTGCAATGAGTGTGATAAGGCATTCACTCAATCTTCAGCTCTGGCACAGCATAAGAGGATACACAGTGGGGAAAGGCCCTTCGAGTGCAATGAATGTGAGAAGGCATTCTCACGGTCTTCTGCTCTGGTGCAGCATAAGAGAATACACAGTGGGGAAAGACCCTTCAAGTGCAATGAGTGTGACAAGACATTCACTCAATCTTCAGGTCTGGCACATCATAAGAGATTACATAGTGGGGAAAGACCCTTCAAGTGCAATCAATGTGACATGGCGTTCACACGTTCTAATATTCTGGAATATCATAAGAAGATACACAGAGGGGAAAGACCCTTCCAATGCAATAGATGTGACAAGACATTCACTCGTTCTTTTCATCTTGAACGTCATGAGAGAATACACAGTGGGGAAAGACCCTTCCACTGCAATGAATGTGACAAGACATTTACAAATTCCTCAAGTTTGATAAATCATAGGAGAATACACAGTGGAGAAAGACCCTTCAAGTGCAATGAATGTGATAAGGCATTCACACACCCTTCTGATCTTGTAAAGCATAAGAAGATACACAGTGGAGAAAGACCCTTCAAGTGCAATGAATGTGATAAGACATTCACACACTCTTCTGATCTTGTAAAGCATAAGAGGATACACAGTGGGGATAGACCCTTCCAGTGCACTGAATGTGGCAAGGCGTTCGCCTGTTCTTCTAATCTGATACAGCATAAGAGGATACATAGTGGGAAACAACCCTTCCAGTGTAGTGAATGTGACAAGACATTTATACAATCTAGTGGTCTGGTATCTCATATGCGGACTCACACAGGAGAAGGACCTATCCAGTTTGATATGTGTAATAAGACTGGTAGGGCACCATCTCATCCGAAGCAGCACCTAGTAACATATCAAAAGGCGTCAACTGACAATGAAGAACCACAGTTACCAGAACCAAGGCAGTGGGTTGTTGTTAATGGACAGTGTCTCCCAATAAAACAAGAGTTGGAGCAAAATACTAGTAAAGAGAGTGTTAAGCAGGAAGAGGGAGAGTGTCTCCCAATTAAGCAAGAATTTGAAGAAAATGCTAGTAGAGAGTCAAACAGAAAAATGGACCGTCTCCCAATAAAACAAGAGTTGGAGGAAGATGCTAGTTAGGTGGTTGTTATGCAGGAAATGGAGTGTGTCCCAAAGTAAAGCAAGAATTGGAGGAAAATGTTAGTAAAGTGATTGTCAAGCAGAAAAATGGAGTGTGTCTCACAATAAAACAAGAGTTGGAGTAAAATAATAGTAATGAGATTGTTAAGCAGGAAAAGGGACAGTGTCTCCCAATAAAAAAAAGAATTGGAGGAAAATGTTAATAAAGTGATTATTAAGCAGAAAAATTGAGTGTGTCTAACAATTAAACAAAAACGTGAAGAAAAGTGCTATTTCAGGCAGAAAGACCTTATTGTCTAGTATGTAACCTATGTCGGAAGCGAGATCATAAGTAGTACATCAAACAACATTGCACAACCTAGAAAATTCATGTGGAGGTACAGAAGTTTTTGGCTAGGCAATGTAGGTTCTAAACCATTATTTAATGAGTGAGGCAGGCTGCGCCTTAAGTTTACTTGCCCCGCTGATACTTCCACTTGCCCCGCCACTCTGTTGAACAAAGTTGATTTACATTGTGAGTACTCTGCCAGAAACATCACTTGCCGAGTGGGGCAAGTTAGAGTTTTGTTAAGCTTGCCTGATTGTTGTTTTTCGCCAAATTGAATTGCAACAATATATATATATATATATATATATATATATATATATATATATATATATATATATATATATGTTTGTGTGTTTGTATGTATATATCTATATATGTATATATATATGTGTATATATATATATATATATATATATATATATATATATATATATATATATATATATATATATATATATATATATATATATATATATATATATATAAACATATATATATATACAGTCAAACTTGCCTCAACGACCACTTCTCTTAAACGACCACTTGCCTTGAACGACCGTTTCAAATCCCCCCAAGGCTATTCCCTGTATATTTTACCTTGATTAAGCGACCACTTGCTTGACGCGACCAACGACCATGAAATCTTATCCCTAAGAGTAAATGGTCCTTTATTCAACGGGCACTTGAATGCCTACACGCATTGTATATTGGAAAGGGCACAGTAAAATAATGAAATAATCGGTAAAAATTTAAATGTATATCATTTCTGGGGGTCCTCAATTAATGATATAGTTCAACTTTTATTTTTCTGAATTGTTTATTCTTAAAATTTCAATGAAGAAATTTCAAGAAACACAGCTAAAATTAACAACCTCAATAATTCCAGGTCATTTTTGGAAATTCTTTGTTTTTTCATAACCTCGCTCAGACCCTCAACCCCTTCTTAAGAGACCACCTCTTTAAAAAGACCACTTTTGACATTTCCCTTGAGCGGTCGCTTAATAGAGATTTGACTGTGTGTGTATATATATATATATATATATATATATATATATATATTTATATATATATATATATATATATATATATATATATATATATATATATATATAAATGTATGTGGCACAGATTCTATTTTTGATTAAATTGACTATTTGCAATGTTTTTGCTCAAAATGCTCTTGGATTTGGAGTTCAGTATCATCTATAAAATAAGATCCATTGAAAATAGCATGGGTGATATACCAAAATGTCTGTATAAGTCAAATTTGTTTTCTTGTTTTAACTTTTTTATCTGTATTTTCAGATTCATAATGGTGAACCGAACAAGAATGTGACCGAACATCACTGCATGAAGACAAATATAAATCACGGTCAAAGTTAAGAGTTCTTCATTTCCAATGAGAGAGAAATCAAGTTATAGACTAAAGTTTGAAACTACATGAAAGTTTTAGGGCAACTTTTTTCAAGTATGACAAAGAAAATTCTCAAGTCATTACCCATTCATACCTGCATCAGCCAGAAGAGGTCCACATAAAGTTGGTGGCTTCATTCTGAATGCAACTCTTGAATATATATTTGCCGGAAAAGTCCTGAGAAAAATTACTCTGAAGCAAATTGATGACTCACAATTTCACTTTTGTATTTATTTTAGTTATTTCGTATATTTATTTCATTTCATGGTCAATTATATACCATGTCTTCAAATAAGAAAGGTCATGTGGATAGGCTTGAAAAGGAAAGTCGTTATCACTGTGATGAATGTAACAAGAGCTTCACTAAGTCTTCCCATCTGGTACAGCATAAGAGGATACACAGTGGGGAAAGACCCTTCAAGTGCAATGAATGTGACAAGGCATTCACTCAATCTTCAAATCTAGCACGGCATAAGAGATTACATAGTGGGGAAAGACCCTTCAAGTGCAATCAATGTGACAAGGCATTCACTCGTTCTGATTTTCTGGAAAATCATGAGAGGACACACAGTGGGGAAAGACCCTTCCACTGCAAAGAATGTGACAAGGCATTCTCTTCGTTTAATAACCTGGAAGGTCATAAAAGGATACACAGTGGGGAAAGACCTTTCAAGTGCAATGAATGTGATAAGGCATACACTCAATCTTCAGCTCTGGCACAGCATAAGACGATACACAGTAGGGAAAAAGCCTTCAAGTGCAGTGAATGTGACAAGGCATTCTCTCAATCTTCAGGCCTTGCACAGCATAAGAGATTACATAGTGGGGAAAGACCCTTCAAGTGCAATCAATGTGACAAGGCGTTTACTCGTTCTAATATTCTGGAATATCATAAGAATATACACAGAGGGGAAAGACCCTTCCAATGCAATATATGTGACAAAGCATTCACTCGTTCTTTTCATCTTGAACGTCATGAGAGAATACACAGTGGGGAAAGACCCTTCCACTGCAATGAATGTGACAAGACATTTACAAATTCCTCAAGTTTGATAATTCATAGGAGAATACACAGTGGAGAAAGACCCTTCAAGTGCAATGAATGTGATAAGGCATTCACACACTCTTCTGATCTTGTAAAGCATAAGAAGATACACAGTGGAGAAAGACCCTTCAAGTGTTATGAATGTGATAAGGCATTCAAACACTCTTCTTATCTTGTAAAGCATAAGAGGATACACAGTGGGGAAAGACCCTTCCAGTGCACTGAATGTGACAAGGCATTCGCCTGTTCTTCTAATCTGATACAGCATAGGAAGATACATAGTGGGAAACGACCCTTCCAGTGTAGTGAATGTGACAAGGCATTTATACGATCTACTGGTCTGGTATCTCATATGCGGACTCACACAGGAGAAGGACCTTTCCAGTTTGATGTGTGTAATAGGACTGGTAGGGCACCATCTCATCCGAAGCAGCACCTAATAACATATCAAAAGGCATCAACTGACAATACAGAACCACAGTCATCAGAACCAAGGCAGTGGGTTGTTGTTAATGGACAGTGTGTCCCAATAAAACAAGAGTTGGAGCAAAATGCTAGTAAAGAGAGTGCTAAGCAGGAAGCAGTTAAGCAGGAAGAGTGTCTCCCAATTAAGCAAGAATTTGAGGAAGATGCTAGTAGACTGTCAAACAGAAAGATGGACTGTCTTCCAATAAAACAAGAGTTGGAGGAAGATGCTAGTTAAGTGGTTGTTAAGCAGAAAAGGGAGTGAGTCCCCAAGTAAAGCAAGAATTGGAGGAAAATGTTAGTAAAGTGATTGTTAAGCAGGAAAGGTGAGAGTGTCTCCCAATGAAACAGGAGGTGGAGGAAAATGTTAGTAAAGTGATTGTCAAGCAGGAAAGGCGAGAGTGTCTCCGAATGAAACAAGAGGTGGAGGAAAAAAATAGTGAAGTGATTGTCAAGCAGGGAAAAGAAATGTGTCTCACAATAAAATAAGAGTTGGAGGAAAATGCTAGTAAAGAGATTGTTATGCAGGAAAAGAGAGTATCTCAATAAAACAAGAGGTGGAGGAAAATGCTAGTAAAGAGATTGTCAAGCAGAAAAATGGAGCGTGTCTAACAATCAAACAAGAGGTGGAGGAAAATGCTAGTAAAGAGATTGTCAAGCAGAAAAATGGAGTGTGTCTAACAATCAAACAAGAGGTGGAGGAAAATGCTAGTAAAGAGATTGTTAAGCAGGAAAAGAGAGTGTCTCAATCAAACAAGAGGTGGAGGAAAATGCTAGTAAAGAGATTGTCAAGCAGAAAAATGGAGCGTGTCTAACAATCAAACAAGAGGTGGAGGAAAATGCTAGTAGAGTGATAGTCAAGCAGGGAAACCTTTATGTCTAGTAATTACATTTACATCTGAAGAGAGTTCATAAGTAGTACAGCAAAGTACATTGTGCAACTTTAAAAATTCATGTATAGGTACAAGAGTATTTGGCTAGGCAATGTAGGCAAAACCGGGCACAACATATTTTCCAAAATATTACTTGCTGAGCGGGGCAAGCTGCCCCTAAAATTTACACTTCCACTTTCCCCGCCACTCAGTTTAAAAGCAAAGTTGAGTAACATTGCAAGGACTTTGCCAAAATCAGTACTTGCCGACTGGGGCAAGTCAGGATCTTGTTCTGCTTTCCCGGTTGCCGTTCTTTGCCAAAATGTACTTGCAAATTGGACTTGAGCCGATGCTGCCTGCTCTGTGGTCTGTCTGCAAATGAAGGGTTATGTACTGCTTGTCTTGCTTTATATACTGGTCCAGTTCTATAATCACTATTTCTGAATTCATATTGATTACTGCTAATGACATATAGGTACCAAACAGCCTGAGATAAGCTAATAGACTAAAATGGTCGCTCCTAGTACCTCAATTTCCTGTATGTTAGGATGTGTTTAAACAGCATATATACTTCTGGTATGAATGTTGGCAGTGGTGGGTATAAGTGGAGAATACTCTTAGACTTTATTTGAGCCTATGTTCAGGGTTCGACTTTCCCCCTAGATTTTTCAGGCTAGGGGCGCAAACTAGTATGTTTATTTACCAGAAATCCTGTTTTAGACCACTTATTTTTATCAAAAGAACTTTTCGGGCCCCTAGCTTGAAAACGAAGTGTCAGACCCTGATGTTTTATTCATGGTGTAATTGCTAAACCCTCAGAGGTGTTATGGAACCAGGCCAATAGCTTAGGAAAGAAGAAAAAATAGGGGTACGGGTATCATAATTTTGTGTGTATAAGACGCACCCGTATATAAGACGCACCCCTTGTTCAGGCCTTGAAAGTGATGTATAGACCTTAACTTTGTGTATAGTGCGCACCCTCTTTTTCAGAAATATTGTGGCAGATCAACTCCTCATGTATAATTATATGAATTAATGCTAAGAACCAGTAATACGCGTTTCGAAATGCGTGAAATGTGACATAAATGCTTATCACTCTGTGTCAAGGCCTGATTCCCATTGTCCTCGGCAAGATATTGATTGCAATCAATAACTCCTGTCTCCTGAGGGAGAGTGGTATTGAAATTAATATTTGTAAATGCTGCGGCAAGCATTGGTAGGCATTGCCTTTGCTGCATTATAATTGTAATTTGGCGAAACAACCCGCCTGTTTGGATGAATCAGGGTGGAGTCAAATTCATGTTATCCACCATGAATGCAATGGGCTGACCACAACCTTTGTTATTAAGTACCCCCAATTACTTTAAAAAAAACACCCGTATGGTTGTATAAATTAAGGTTGAGATTTGTCTAGAAGGTTATCTAAGGTCTTAAGTCTTAACTAGGATTTTATTATAATGTGAATATATATATATATATATATATATATATATATATATATATATATATATATATATATATATATATATATATATATATATATATATATATGTATACATGTGTGTGTGTGTGTGTGTGTGTGTGTGAAGTGTTATTGGTAAAATTTCAACAAACGAGGTCTCAAATCAGAAATCATTATTATATCAATTATCATATCAACATTCCCATATTAATGTTCAGAAGTTAATTATCTCATACATTAGTTAAGACACTGGTATGTATATAGAAATCTTTAATTATATAAGCCGATCAATTACCTCAGCAGATTACATTTATGACAGCCATGGACTTATTGCTCTTGGTTATACCATATGCACTATACATCGCATCTGTTCTGCATGGATATTCATATAGGATTGTATTCTTCAATGGAAATGTGAAGCAAATAACAAAACCTGTGACTGAGAAAACGAAACAAGGAAATGTACCTGTAAATTATTATGTTGCCAATACTATCTAATTGTGTTACTATTATTCAATTGTACTGTTGGCAATGCTCTAGCTTTATTTTTCATATTTGGAATTTGCAAGCTGATGATTGCACTTTATTGAAGAACAACATATTGACTTACTAAAAAAGATCAACAAATCTATTATGATCTCAATTGTTCTTCATCTCATCTCTGCACTTTTAAAGAGTTACACCTTGTGTGAAAGAAAAATGTAGAATATCTGGTATCTCCACCTAAAGGTTTATTCATTAATGACTATTAATTAATTCCATCCCTTTATATGCCAAGGTGTTCAACATAGTTGACCTAAGATTAACTGGAAAGTCATCTGTCTTTTTTCTTTCATCTTTGAATTGAGAGATTTAATGCGAATCCCTGCTAAAAATAATGTTTCATATTTGAATAGATTGATATCTATCATTTATATTCAGAAACAGATTAAGCGCAAATCCTGCTTAATGTTTCTAAATGGCTGTGACGTAAAGGTATAACGTCCTTCATGGTTGTAGCCAGAGCTTTAAAATGCCTGTACGTAACAGCAATTCCAGAATGTCTGCCTGTCCAGAATTGGCCACTAATCTACTTCAAATCCTCTTACCAACTAACTTTTATAACGGGCGAAGCTCGGAAGCTGCGAAGCACAACTACCGAGCGTAGCGCATAAAATGTTAATGTGTGAGATATCTCATTGTTGTCAGGAGGGCGATGGCCTTCAATTATTCTCAACCAAATTTTTGTATGTCCGGGTCCTGCTGTTAAAAAGGAATTGACGTCAGAGTAGCGTGAAATGGGTAAAAACTAAGCTTTGTTATCCTCAATACCAGGCCCAGTTCTCTGTCCTACAAAATATAAACTATGGATGTTTTAACCACCCACGGTTGCGGACATAAAAGAGAAATATAGGCGTTTTACCGTGAAGCCTATGCACTAATTCAACTGTGCAATGGTAATGTGCTGTGTTTTGTGATGTGCAGTGCTAATTTTCCTTAGAAACGGGTGCCAAATGCGTACATGTTACACGCGCGCCATTATTTTTTCAGCATTAGCTTCATAGCTTGTAATACATGCTGGCACTACGGGTAGAAGATTGCAGCTATGTTAACCCTTATGCTGCTGGTTGCTAATTTCGCCAATACAAAATCATTAAAAGAACCCGAACAATTGATGGCAACCCTGGGATGTGGGTACTTATCTGAGAGTACTCTACTATCCTATGAATACCAGCATGACAGGGTTTAGGTGGTATTCAAAATTCTTTGCATCCTTATTTTTTGGGTGAAAGTAGCTTAAGCATTGGAAGGGTTGAGAGCTTTGCTCGTCGTCGAAGCCATGCTTCATCATATTAATGTGTTATTTGTTGACTATAACTGCAATAAGAATAAATTGGGTTTAGTTTAAGATTGGTTTGACATGTCGTAAAGATGCTAACATACATATGTGATAATCAGCGCGTTCGATAACCCCCTATGTGACTGTCTATGTCGAGTTAATTTATCTGTTCATGCCAGGGACATGAAGCCCCCCTTACACTTACACCAATTCAGTCAAGTAAACAATAGTTCTTACCTTCATCCCTAGGATCTCCCAGATTTTAGAACCTCTTCAAAAGGTAAATTCCTTTTTTTTGAACATGTTTGAATGTGAAAGAGGTCTATTCAATCTGCTGGCCAAAACAATAGCCTTTCAATAGGCAATATGGCCACCCCCATATCTGAATATAACATATTAAATATGGGACTTCAATTAAACTTTCATTCCCACTCCATATCATATTTTGTTGTATCCCTAATGGAACCCCTTGTCTAACTTTTAAGTTAACTGCAGTTGACACCTAGTGTTGTATTCAGAAATCGTTCTTAGTGGCGCCCCCAATGTCACTTTCTGTACTTAAATTGAAACCCCCCTTCTCCAATCCTGTATCTGCCCCTGGGTTACAATCCATGTGTATAGTGGCCTGACTAAAGATTCTTTTCAACTATTAGTTTTTAGACTAGTTTTTTCAAGGTTTCGTTTCTTTTTTTGTTTTGTTTTCCCTGGTTACTTTTGCCTCTTGTTTTGGGGTAAGTGTGTTAGTTCTTTACTAAGTATCATAAGATCAAAGCATTCAAGCTGCAATACCCTTCCAAACCTCCAAAATTATTATACCTGATACCATGCCTACAGACATCATAACTTTTTGTAACAAATCAAAAATACCCTTAAACAACACTAGGATACTTCCATGTGTCAAGGCAGGAGTACATTCTATCTTCTTCTATACAAATGCAGGGAGATGCTGCCTGGGCCCGAGCACTGGGTTGAAGGGGTATGGGACCGGCATCGGCATCATAGGGTAGAAGCCTGCATACTACAGGTCTGCTACTTCACTCATGTTGAGAAGAGTTTCTAGGGACAGAACTGCAGGCAGCACTAAACATCAGGTAGACTGAAGGTACATCAGAGAAATTCAATACACCATGCAACCTGAAAAAATAATCATACATACCATCAAAGCAACACAAAAATATCAACACAAAACATATCTCACCAAATGCAATCTTATATTATCACACCGACACAATATCTTCTTTAAACAGTAATTGTTTTGTTTGAGGGACAGTGAAGATTTGCATGGTTTCTATATTTTGTGGATGTGTTTTTATAAAATTGTATATTGAGTGATAGTTTTGTATTGATACTTTTGTATTTATTTCAATTTAATGTATGCTTACTATTTTGGGTTGTCAGGTGAATCAAGTTCCTATGATGCTCTTTGGTGTAGATGCAGTATGATGTCGAAGCCAGTTTCTATGAGTGCTGCCTGCAGTTATGTCCCTTGACACCCTTCTCACCATGAGTGAAAATGCAATCCTGAAGTATGCAGACCATTAACCCTGCCATCCCATGCATTCGCATTACATGCTCTTTGGGCTTATAAGTTTGTGACCAATAAACTATAACAGTACACACTTTTCCTGTCACCCAAAACAATTAAAATCATATCTTTATCTAAAATACAACAACAGTGAGAACGGAAGGGATGGCAGGGTTAAATGTCTGCTAACTTCAGGACTGCATACTACACTCATGGTGAGAAGGGTATATATACTGACTGCTGAAATCGCGATAAAAATATTTACTACTTCCGTTTTTTTCAAAGTTGTTTTTTTACGATTGTGGGGAACAAAAAAAATCCACAAATGGGCAGGATGGATTATTTAGAGTCTGTTTTCTTGAAGTTGAAACTTTTTTTCCGGTTTTAGTGGCGAAATTAATAAGTAAATTTAGAATTTCGCCAGGGTTCCTAAATCAACATTCCAAAAAGCCGTTTTTGCCGTTTTTTTCCGAAGTCGCCATTTTTTTTCAAAAATTACAAATATAAGCAACAAGTTATGATAATAGGCTAAAAGCCCTATTTGTTGCGAACACTTTGATGGGCCATTTGTAAATTTTGACCCAGAAACGGCGACGTGACAATTTATTGAAAAAAGTATGTTTTTTGTGTGAAATGCACACAATGCATATCAATGCCCTAATCTCGCTAATGTCAAAAAAATCAACTTCCGGTTGTAGCGAAAAGCTATTTTTTCGCTTCCAACCTGAAGTTGAATTAAAAAAATGATTGAATCAGATAGATGAGGATCTCATCTATCCAGGTAGGTAGTCATATTGTGATCGGGGGGTGATAGCTTGATGAAATTGACAGGAATCGGCGAGGTACCATTGAGAATGTACTCATCGCCATGGTCAACACGCCACCATCGATGCGTGTTGACAAATATCTCAAAATATTTTCGATTTTCCGAAACCAAAAGAATTAATCTTAATAATATAGATACTTGGCTTGTTAATTCTTTTGGTTTCAGAATTTTAGAGTTAGAGATGGCCACAAACGAAAGCTTTGAAATCGGGGTGCAAATTTCGTCAAACCCGATATTCAAAATGGCGGAGGGTAACCTAGCCAATGTAAAAAATACGTGAATGAACACGTAAGTAAAATAGTACAAAGAGGGATACAAATAGCCGCTCATTGGTTAATAAACCGCGGGAAAGAGTACCACGTGGTGTGACGGTGAGGCAGTGAGACCGCTCATTGGATAATTCACCAGAGACAGACCACGTGGTGCTGCTCGCTAATGTCAAAAAAATCAACTTCCGGTTGTAGCGAAAAGCTATTTTTTCGCTTCCAACCTGAAGTTGAATTAAAAAAATAATTGAATCAGATAGATGAGGATCTCATCTATCCAGGTAGGTAGTCATATTGTGATCGGGGGGTGATAGCTTGATGAAATTGACAGGAATCGGCGAGGTACCATTGAGAATGTACTCATCGCCATGGTCAACACGCCACCATCGATGCGTGTTGACAAATATCTCAAAATATTTTCGATTTTCCGAAACCAAAAGAATTAATCTTAATAATATAGATACTTGGCTTGTTAATTCTTTTGGTTTCAGAATTTTAGAGTTAGAGATGGCCACAAACGAAAGCTTTGAAATCGGGGTGCAAATTTCGTCAAACCCGATATTCAAAATGGCGGAGGGTAACCTAGCCAATGTAAAAAATACGTGAATGAACACGTAAGTAAAATAGTACAAAGAGGGATACAAATAGCCGCTCATTGGTTAATAAACCGCGGGAAAGAGTACCACGTGGTGTGACGGTGAGGCAGTGAGACCGCTCATTGGATAATTCACCAGAGACAAACCACGTGGTGCTGGGAAACCCAATCACGCACCGTCACGTGATTAGCCGATCGCATTAAATATGCAGAAAACCCACGCATGCGCATCCAACGGCCGCCCCACCAGACGCGCTACAGAAGCGTATTAGAGTGAAGAAAACATAAAGTATAAACACGTAAAAATCCACCAAAAAAAAACTAGGCAACCCACAGAAAAAATGAAACAAACATTATAAACTACACACTCAACTCTAACAGAAACAATAAACAAAACGACCCCACCACACCCCACTCTCCAGATCATGTGGCTAGAATTTTCCAAAACAGCCATGTAAGACAACATAGGGAAAATGCATCAACCAGCTCCCAGGACCCCCCCCCCCCCCGGGAATGTAAGACAACAAAAGCGAACTGAATAAAGGTTGTTGTACAACAACCTCTAATAACTCTACCACCGTCTTTTTGTACAGCCAATTGCTGCTCAGATAGGAGCTAGGGGACAGGAAGTATGCGCTGCCACTCGCTGAGTCACAGCTGATAGCAATTGAAGAACATGGCTGCTACCAGGGGCTGCTAGGGGCTGGGCAGGCTGGTGGCAATATGCAAAATTCTCCACTCATGGGATCTCTGAGAGAAAAAGGAGGACAGCATCCTATTCTTGAAGTGTATTACTTTTATATAAGCTAATATGTATGTGAGCCTTTAGTTTCGCTTTAATGTCTATGCTCAAGTTATAGAGAAACATTTCGTCATTAGACAGAGGTAGGTGAACAGTGATCCGCATAAAAAAAAGCAGAAATAATTTCCTCTTCCACAATTAAATAGACAGGGGATGTGGTGGGAGGCTCAGGGGGTTGTAAATTCATAGTCAATGGGTCATGATTTCGTCTTGATTTTAGAAATGTACATGCCTTGCCGTACATGCTTGCTAAATTCTTCTATTTTATGCCTTTATGCGTAATCCAGATTTTGCCTAATCCGTACAGAAATTTAGGGTCCATATCCATCTGGATTAAGCCAGTTCACCTGTACAACTCATGAACTCACCTCATGTGTGAAATATGGAATCGTTAGACATCAAGGTGTTCCTGCTTGACTATCACTTTACTAGCATTTTCCTCCAACTCTTGTTTTATTGGGAGACACTCCCCCTTTTCCTGCTTGACTATCACTCTACTAGCATTTTCCTCCAACTCTTGTTTTATTGGGAGACACTGCCCCTTTTCCTGCTTGACTATCACTCTACTAGCATTTTCCTCAAACTCTTGTTTTATTGGGAGACACTCTCCCTCTTCCTGCTTGACTATCACTTTACTAGCATTTTCCTCCAATTCTTGTTTTATTGGGAGACACTGTCCATTAATGACGACCCATTGCCTTGGTTCGGATAGCTGTGGTTCTGTATTGTCAGATGACGACATTTGGTAGGTTGACTGGTGCTGCTTTGGATGAGATGTTGCCCTATCACTCTTATAAAATTGGATAGGTCCTTCTCCTGTGTGAGTCTGCATGTCCCCACTGTGTATCCTCTTATGCTTTGCCAGAGCTGAAGAATAAGTGAATGTCTTGTCACACTGATTGCACTGGAAGGGTCTTTCCCCACTGTGTAACCTTTTATGTCGTGCCAGGGCTGAAGATTTAGTGAATGCCTTGTCACATTCATTGCACTTGAAGGGTCTTTCCCCACTGTGTAACCTCTTATGCTGTGTCAGAGCTGAAGATTGAAGGTATGCCTTGTCACATTCATTGCACTTGAAGGGTCTTTCCCCACTGTGTGACCTCTTATGCTGTGCCAGAGCTGAAGAATCAGTGAATGCCTTGTCACATTCATTGCACTGGAAGGGTCTTTCCCCACTGTGTACCCTCTTATGCTGTGTCAGAGCTGAAGATTGAGTGAATGCCTTGTCACATTCATTGCACTTGAAGGGTCTTTCCCCACTGTGTAACCTCTTATGCTGTGCAAGAGCTGAAGATTGAAGGAATGCCTTGTCACATTCATTGCACTTGAAGGGTCTTTCCCCACTGTGTAACCTCTTATGCTGTGCCAGAGCTGAAGGATATGTGAATGCCTTGTCACATTCATTGCATTTGAAGGGTCTTTCCCCACTATGTAACCCTTTATGTTTTACCAGAGCTGTAAGCTGAGTGTATGCCTTGCCACATTCATTGCATTGGAAGGGTCTTTCCCCACTGTGTATCCTCTTATGCTGTGCCAGAGCTGAAGATTGAGTGAATGCCTTATCACATTCATTGCACTGGAAGGGTCTTTCCCCACTGTGTATCCTCTTATGCTGTGCCAGACCTGAAGATTGGGTGAATGCCTTGTCACATTCATTGCACTTGAAGGGTCTTTCCCCACTGTGTGACCTCTTATGCTGTGCCAGAGCTGAAGAATAAGTGAATGTCTTGTCACATTCTTTGCACTTGAAGGGTCTTTCCCCACTATGTATACTCTTATGCTGTATCAGATTGGAAGACTTTGTAAAGCTCTTGTGACAATCCCCATAATCTATCTTATTTGAAGGCATGGTAAATAATTGACTGTGAAATGAAATACTTAAGTAATTGAAATAAATAAAAAGTGTAAGTTACATTCAGAATGAAGAAACTAAATTCATGGGGACCTTTTTTGGCAGATGCAGGTATGAATGGGTAAATGACTTGAGAATTGTCCTTGTCATACTTGAAAATAGTTGCCCCAAAACTTCCTATGCAGTTTTATTTTGAGTCTATCACTTGATTTCTCTCTCCAAGATGAAGAAATGAAGAACTTTTAACTTCAATTTATTTTTCTCTGTTCGTGCTGTGGTGTTCGGTCACACAACTGTTTGGCTCACCATCATGAATCTGAAAATACAGATAAAAAATTTTAAACAAGGAAAACAAATGACAGATATGACATTTTGGTATATTGCACATGCTATTTTCAATGGACCTTATTTTGTAGATGATACTGAACTCCCAATCCTAGGATATTTTGATATAGTCAATTTAATCAGAGAAATATATTTCTGTGTCACATGCATGGCTTAAATTGTTCTATCAATTATATGTGATGTTTTATGGATAAAGCCAGACTGATGTAGTAAAACAAAATGTTTTATGCCACATAAGTGGCCTAAACAAGACTGAACATTGGTATAGACTGAGGCTTGGCTCGCAGGGCATCATCTAGACACCCACACCTTGACATTCTCACTCACTTCATATTAAATACAGGGAAATTACTAAAGGGAATTATACATCTCTGCTGGTGCAACTATTAGTCATTAGCAGTAAGGTTTCTGCTAATGACTTAGTTGCACCAACAGCCTGCTTAGAGGCTATTAACTGGCTAAGATGGCCACCCCCAGTACTTCTATTTTGTGTCTATTTTGAGGTGGTTAAACTGCAATATACTTCTTCTATGAAGGTTGGCACTGGTGAGAACTTGGGTTTAAGTAGAGAATACCTTAAGCAACTACTTGGGCCTCCGTTTTATACATGGTGGAATTGTCCTTTAAGTTTTTAGACTAGTTGTTCAAGGTTTTCTTTAGTTTCTTGTTTTTTAACTTATTTCTCAGTTCCTTTTGCCTCTTGCATTAAAGCATTAAAGCTGCAATAATCGCACTAACCTTCAAAACCTCTAAACCATTATACCTGATACCATGCAGACAGACATTATAACTTTTTGAAACAAATTTAAAAACCCTTTAACAACACTAGGATACTTCCATGCGTCAAGGCAGGAACATATTCGATCCTGAAAATTGTGACAGATTCTGAACACTCTTTATAACAGAATAGTTGTAGGATACCTGCCTCCAATAAATCAAGTTATTAGCCCTGTTAAACAAAAATTCTTTCATGAAAACTATATGGTGAGAATTGGGGGCAGAATTGGCAAATTTGAGCAAAAAGAAAATGGTCAGTGCTCAGTGAAGAATGGGTTAAGTCAAAACATACAAAACAATAACTTTCAAACCTTCAAATTGTATTTACAGTAATATTCATAAAATCATTCCATACATATAAGGTAACAAATCACTACAGGCAAACAGCCTACAATATATTTTACCACAGCCCTATATTAGGGTCATTCCGTGGTAGCGTCCATTGTGTTGGATATGACAATTACACACTTACAATTTATTTTTCTCAGTGGAAAACAGGTATATTGATGACTTAACTTTATAATCATGTCTACAAAGGACTTATCTAACATGTGCTATTGTTTCATATTTTTTTCTCACAAAAAAATGTTATCTTTGAGGAAAATAAAATTGTGTCGGATACGACAAGCTTGCGACACAGGTTTTCTAAACTTTGGACAAATACCAAATTCTCTGTTCTTTTCATAGGAGTTCCACTACACGACATGTCTAGGTATCATCTCAAAAGGGTTTTGAACAAGAGTCATGAACAATTTTCTTAAAAAAGATACTGTTTGGCAGTTTTGTGAGAGGATTCTAAAAAAGGTTGTTGTGTGCAAGGTCTTCAAAAATGCCTGTCCAAAACAGCAATTTCAAAAATTCTACCCATCCAGATTTAGCTACTAATTTACTTCAAATCCTTATACCAGCTACTATTAATAGCTTAGTGTGTCAAAAAGGGCAATTTACACTTCAGCTATGTCCTAGAAGATGGTTTGTTAGGATAATATTTGGTTATTACACCCAGAAAGTCAAAATTGAAACATCATCATAGAAAATTTTGCCTGTCCAAATAGTTTTTTTAAGGAAAATACCTGTCCAAAAGACAGGTAGGACAGGTCCTGGCTAAGTGCCTGGTTGTGTGGGATACGAAAAGCTAGGCTGTGTCGGATACGACACTTTTGTCCACTACCTTATATCAATATAAAAAGAATCATATCTGTCATCGGATAATATCAGAACTGAAACAAATCAAGGATGTACTATGTTGAAAAGTTTGACTTGCATGAATTACTTATGTATGAGTCTAGGGAGCATTTTCAGATCATTTTGGAACATGTTACACATGACACTACCCAAAATATACTAGAATAATTTTTTTCTGATTTTTAACAATGTACAATTGCTCCAAGTAAACAATTTGTTAAAACTCACAATATTTAGATACATTATTTTCCTGGCCATACAGACATCTTGCATATTGGAAAAATTGCATTGAAATATTAAGAAATATAACATTTAAGTGAGAAGTGCAAGGGTATACCTGTTACTAATTTCTCACTTGCTCAATGACTGAGCATGTGATGTTATTCAATATTCAGCCTACCCTCTCCAATCAGATTCCTGCAATGTTTTTCATGACAAGGTAAACATGTAATTATCAGTAAGATATCTTTAGATAATTACCATTACATTTCAGTTGATTTGCAAATTTTATGCTCCATAATTATTTGTCATTCTGAGAGACATACCACATGCTGATTCAGTTCACTACTTACATGAATTTATGCTACCCTGACATTAAGATTGAAAGAATCAGATTTATTACCTTAAGGTACATACCCTGAATAACTTAAAAGCCATTAAATTATATCAATAATTATATCAATTATAACAAATGTTAAATCCGAAAAGAAGCAGGTTTAGCTTCTGTCTAGCAGGGCTGACCAAGCTAATGTCAAATTTGGCAACAGGAGTTCAGAATTTGGCAACAGTAATATTTTCAGTTATTAACTCATCACTAAGAGTAACTAATACTTTTCCTAGCATTCTGAGCATATAACATCAGCTTCCTCCCATACTCAAGCTAGTACCTGTGGGGCTGCAGTTCAAAGAGGATGAGGATGTTGACGAGAATACACATGTTTGGTGACTGTGTCCACCAGGGAACCGTAGATACCAACTGGTCCCTGGTGTCATCGTGGTGGGGTATTCAGTATGTCTGGAAGGGTAGCAAGATCCAATCTTGAAAGGAAATAGAAACCTTCCTTGTGACTGCATTAGTTTGTAACAAGTGGATTAAATGGACGTTATCATACATGTATAAATCTTGATATAGTTGTGTTCTTAGCAAACGTTTTCTCAAATGGGTGTAAACAGGAACGTTTAATAAACGTTCCTGGTGAAAATAAGCTGTTTAGCTAATTCACTTAAACATTTTGACTTTTTTTCTTTTTCTACATTTCACTGTATCAAGTAAAACTTTGTTTTTTTATTGGAACAGAGAGGTGGATCGACTCAGCTTAGAATATAATCCTCATGGCTGTGGTAGAGTGAATCCCTTTCTACTGTTCTAATTACCTAGATTATCCAGGATTGATCGCACTTGGCATGCACCAGATAATTAGATAAGGGGTAACCAATTCAAATGGGAATTGATGGACAATCAATATAAATTGGAATTGAGCCTGTTTCATCCCCATGGTATTGACCATGTACTTTTCAAAACTTACTTGCACTTCCCCTTGAAAAAAGTTCATCTTGAATGTTAATGGGTCGGGTATACTTAAGATAGGGTGTCGTATCCGACATGTTTGTCGTATCTGACACGAATAAAAAACACCTTTTTCCCCCAAATTTTAAGCAGACCTTACACATTAATTTCTGGGTTCTAATAAGGCTAGGGATAATTGAGACTATCATGAAATGGCATTTTTTTTTTGGTGCAGTAGGTTTGGAGAAAAATAAACTTTTTCATGTTTTTTGTGTCGGAGATTATCATGAAATGGCATTTTTTTTTGGTGCAGTAGGTTTGGAGAAAAATTAACTTTTTCAAGTTTTTTTGTGTCGGATACGACAGTCAGTATTGGGACAAAAGCTAATTTTTACCCAAAATATTTTTTTTCTTTAAAATTCATTACCATTTATACAAACTAACTTAATTTCATGTGTCCAACCCAAAATGTAACATTTATCATGTTTTAGAATATCTTTATTGAAGAAAAACCAATGTCGTATCCGACACACATCCAACACACATTTTCCATTTTTCTCAATTAAACCATCAATAAAGTTCACTAAACACATGTTTTATTTATATCTAAGTCAAAAATCCATAATTTCAGAATGTCTAGTTTTAGAATATGTATGTATTAAATGTGTACATTATGATTTAATTTTTCACATCCATGTCGCAAATAGTGCAGAATTACTCATTAATAAACGTACATCTTACACCCTTATATGACAATAACTGGTATTACTATGCTTTTTACGACCACAATTGTATCCTTGTTTTTACATGTCGGCCTAGTTGAGATTTGAACAAAAATGATTTTTTTAAATGTACTGGCGAGGTACTAAGGTCTGTAAACAAGACTTGACAGTGATACGCGTTGATAAGGTGTTGTGTTAAATTTGTGTTCCCTACATGGACAGGTAAGCGAGTTGACCACTCCAGCTCGAACATGGCTCGTCTGTCCTCAGTACTCGAAATACTCAGGTTTGGGAGTGGTGAGTGCAGCTCTAAGCTCTAAGGCAAAATCCCTTAGATAGATGTAATGCCTTAACAATTATTACTTCCTCTGTCTCTTTGCTTCCTGTTTCTTATATTGACGATTAGGCAGGAAAAGATGGTCAACTCAAGCAACAGACACAATGTCAACACCATCTTGCCTGTGCTTGTAAACAAGAATATGACGCACATGCTATATAACAAGCACAGAAGATTAAGTATGATATAGTTTTGGTCACTTCAATTTGTATGCATTCAAGTTTAAAAATTTTCAACAATTCCGATCACTAGCACAAAGCCTTTGATTCGCAGTCAGCCCACAGAGCAGATAGCTTAGCTGAAGAATCCACCTGACCATGACCAGCTTCCAGCCTACGTAGCCTCGCCAAGAGCTTTTGTACTACCACATGAATTTTGTAGGTTGCACAATGCTGTTCGCTGAGTAGGTAATACTTATGAACTCACATCATGTGGGAAATATATAATTGTTAGACAGTAAGGTTTTCATGCTTGACTATCACTCTACTAGCATTTTCCTCCACCAATAGTATGAGATCAAATGAGCAGCATTTTGAGAGAAATCCAGAGTACTTTGCTGCAGCAATAGAATTTCAAACCCTGGCTGATCCCTTCAAGAATAGGATGCTGTCCTACTTCTTCTCTCAGTGATCCCAGGAGGGGAGAATTTTGCGTATAGCCACCAGCCTGCCCAGCCCCTGGTAGCAGCCATGTTCTTCAATTGCTATCAGCTGTGACTCAGCGAGTTGCAGCGCCCACTTCCTGTCCCCTAGCTCCTATCTGAGCAGTGCATAATAGACTGTAGTTCTCTACACACAAACTCTCTTTGAAAGTTGCATGAATACTTGTATCAAACAGGTAAATGGTAAAATCATGAGCAGTAATTGGCTGTACAAAAAGACAGGGTGTTAGAGTTATTTTTCATATATTTTCTGTTGGTAAAGTCCGACAAAAACTGTGGCGAAACCCTGTCCTGAAGCATACAGTTCTTTGTTCAGACCACTTCGCTGAAGCGTTTTATACCAGAAATCATAAAAGAAGTCCGGATTACTTAACAGGATGGTGCTGTGCCTTTAAGTGATGTTGTTTTTAACCCTTCTGTATCAACTGCTAACAAAGGAGGCGCAGAGGGTCAGCAAACAATTAAGTAAGTTTATAAGCTTACAACTATATAGGTACCTAAACATGGTCATCATTAATCTGTACAATTGAAAATAGACTGTTTAGGATTTTGTTGGTTGTCTTACAACTTGGGTTTTGTTTAATATCTAGGTCACTTTGGCAACAACAAAAGGAAGTAACAACTCCTTAAAGGAAAAGGATAAACAAAGGGTTAATTTAAACCTTGTGGCATTACACATCTAGATACCAGGACACAGAAGTTAGTCAACACAGGACATAGCTATCAGTATTTGGAACAGCAATCATTTCCTTTAGTATTTGTGTAGGTTACATGAAAGAAAACAGTTTGCAGAACAGCTAGCTTCAAGTAAAATCAAATACTGAAAATCGGGATGATTGGTGATGCACATACTGGTATTGTTTTTAGAGAATCCTTCCTTCATAGTCACACAGGTATCCAACTACTTTGCATATGACAGATGTTGAGCTATGCTCATGAATTTTCAAATAACCTTATGATTTGCTGTTCCCCAAGTTCCCCTTTTATAAGCAATCCTAACTGTAGATTGTGATTCCTGACATAATATGCACCAGGGAAGTAGTCTGAACATAGAACTGCATACTTCAAGACAGGTGGATTTACAAGTTTCAGTGATGCTAGCCACTCTTTTTGTCTGACTTTACCAACAGGAAATATAGGAAAAATAACTCTACCACCGTCTTTTTGTACAGCCGATTGCTGCTCATGATTTTACCATTTACCTGTTTGATACAAGTTTTTATGCAACAGTCTATTATGCACTGCTCAGATAGTAGCTAGGGGACAGGAAGTGGCCGCTGCCACTCGCTAAGTCACAGCTGATAGCAATTGAAGAACATGGCTGCTACCAGGGGCTGGGCAGGCTGGTGGCAATATGCAAAATTCTCCCCTCATGGGATCACTGAGAAAAAAAGGAAGACAGCATCCTATTCTTGAAGTGTATTACTTTTATATAAGCTAATATGTATGTGAGCCTTTAGTTTCGCTTTAATGTCTATGCTCAAGTTATAAAGAAACATTTCGTCATTAGATTTAGACAGAGATAGGTGAACAGTGATCCGCATAAAAAAAAGCAGAAATAATTTCCTCTTCCACAAAAAACGAAGAGGACAGAAAATTAAATAGACATGGGACGTGGTGGGAGGCTCAGGAGTTGTAAATTCATAGTCAATGGGTCATGATTTTGTCTTGATTTTAGAAATGTTCACGCCTTGCAGTGCATGCTTGCTAAAGTCTTTTATTTTATGCCTTTATGCGTAATCCAGATTTTGCCACAGAAATTTAGGGTCCATATCCATCTGGATTAAGCCAGTTCACCTGTACAACTCATGAACTCACCTCATGTGTGAAATATGGAATCGTTAGACATCAGGGTTTTCCTGCTTGGCTATCACTTTATTAGCATTTTCCTCCAACACCTGTTTTATTGGGAGACACTCTCCCTTTTCCTGGATGACCATCACTCTACTAGCATTTTCCTCCAACTCTTGTTTTATTGGGAGACACTGCCCCTTTTCCTGCTTGACTATCACTCTACTAGCATTTTCCTCAAACTCTTGTTTTATTGGGAGACACTCCCCCTTTTCCTGCTTGACTATCACTCTACTAGCATTTTCCTCAAACTCTTGTTTTATTGGGAGATACTGTCCCTTTTCCTGCTTGACTATCACTCTACTAGCATTTTCCTCTAACTCTTGCTTTATTGGGAGACACTCTCCCTCTTCCTGCTTGACTATCACTTTACTAGCATTTTCCTCCAATTCTTGTTTTATTGGGAGACACTGTCCATTAATGACGACCCATTGCCTTGGTTCTGATAGCTGTGATTCTGTATTGTCAGATGACGACATTTGGTAAGTTGACTGGTGCTGCTTTGGATGAGATGGTGCCCTATCACTCTTATAAAATTGGATAGGTCCTTCTCCTGTGTGAGTCTGCATGTCCCCACTGTGCATCCTCTTATGCTTTGCCAGAGCTGAAGAATAAGTGAATGTCTTGTCACACTGATTGCACTGGAAGGGTCTTTCCCCACTGTGTAACCTTTTATGCCGTGCCAGAGCTGAAGATTTAGTGAATGCCTTGTCACATTCATTGCACTTGAAGGGTCTTTCCCCACTGTGTAACCTCTTATGTTTTGTCAGAGCTGAAGATTGAGTGAATGCCTTGTCACATTCATTGCACTTGAAGGGTCTTTCCCCACTGTGTAACCTCTTATGCTGTGCAAGAGCTGAAGATTGAAGGAATGCCTTGTTACAATCATTGCACTTGAAGGGTCTTTCCCCACTGTGTAACCTTTTATGCCGTGCCAGAGCTGAAGAATCAGTGAATGCCTTGTCACATTCATTGCACTGGAAGGGTCTTTCCCCACTGTGTACCCTCTTATGCTGTGTCAGAGCTGCAGATTGAGTGAATGCCTTGTCACATTCATTGCACTTGAAGGGTCTTTCCCCACTGTGTAACCTCTTATGCTGTGCAAGAGCTGAAGATTGAAGGAATGCCTTGTCACATTCATTGCACTTGAAGGGTCTTTCCCCACTGTGTACCCTCTTATGCTGTGCCAGAGCTGAAGGATATGTGAATGCCTTGTCACATTCATTGCATTTGAAGGGTCTTTCCCCACTATGTAACCCTTTATGTCTTACCAGAGCTGTAAGCTGAGTGTATGCCTTGCCACATTCATTGCATTGGAAGGGTCTTTCCCCACTGTGTATCCTCTTATGCTGTGCCAGAGCTGAAGATTGAGTGAATGCCTTATCACATTCATTGCACTGGAAGGGTCTTTCCCCACTGTGTATCCTCTTATGCTGTGCCAGACCTGAAGATTGAGTGAATGCCTTGTCACATTCATTGCACTTGAAGGGTCTTTCCCCACAGTGTGACCTCTTATGCTGTGCCAGAGCTGAAGAATAAGTGAATGTCTTGTCACATTCTTTGCACTTGAAGGGTCTTTCCCCACTATGTATACTCTTATGCTGTATCAGATTGGAAGACTTTGTAAAGCCACGATCTATCTTATTTGAAGGCATGGTAAATAATTGACTGTGAAATGAAATAATTGAAATAAATACAAATCGAAGTTACATTCAGAATGAAGAAACTAAATTCATGTGGACCTTTTTATGGCAGATGCAGGTATGAATGGGTAAATGACTTGAGAATTGTCCTTGTCATACTTGAAAATAGTTGCCCCAAAAGTTCCTATGCAGTTTTATTTTGAGTCTATCACTTGATTTCTCTCTCCAAGATGAAGAAATGAAGAACTTTTAACTTCAATTTATTTTTCTCTGTTCGTGCTGTGGTGTTCGGTCACACAACTGTTTGGCTCACCATTATGAATCTGAAAATACAGATAAAAAAGTTTAAACAAGGAAAACAAATGACAGATATGACATTTTGGTATATTGCACATGCTATTTTCAATGGACCTTATTTTGTAGATGAACTCCTAGGATATTTTGATATAGTCAGTTTAATCAGAGAAATATATTTCTGTGTCACATGCATGGCTTAAATTGTTCTATCAATTATATGTGATGTTTTATGGATAAAGCCAGACTGATGTAGTAAAACAAAATGTTTTATGCCACATAAGTGGCCTAAACAAGACTGAACATTGGTATAGACTGAGGCTTGGCTCGCAGGGCATCATCTAGACACCCACACCCTTGACATTCTCACTCACTTCATATTAAATACAGGGAAATTACTAAAGGGAATTATACATCTCTGCTGGTGCAACTATTAGTCATTAGCAGTAAGGTTTCTGCTAATGACTTAGTTGCACCAACAGCCTGCTTAGAGGCTATTAACTGGCTAAGATGGCCACCCCCAGTACTTCTATTTTGTGTCTATTGGGAGGTGGTTAAACTGCAATATACTTCTTCTATGAAGGTTGGCACTGGTGAGAACTTGGGTTTAAGTAGAGAATACCTTAAGCAACTACTTGGGCCTCCGTTTTATACATGGTGGAATTGTCCTTTAAGTTTTTAGACTAGTTGTTCAAGGTTTTCTTTAGTTTCTTGTTTTTTAACTTATTTCTCAGTTCCTTTTGCCTCTTGCATTAAAGCATTAAAGCTGCAATAATCGCACTAACCTTCAAAACCTCTAAACCATTATACCTGATACCATGCAGACAGACATTATAACTTTTTGAAACAAATTTAAAAACCCTTTAACAACACTAGGATACTTCCATGCGTCAAGGCAGGAACATATTCGATCCTGAAAATTGTGACAGATTCTGAACACTCTTTATAACAGAATAGTTGTAGGATACCTGCCTCCAATAAATCAAGTTATTAGCCCTGTTAAACAAAAATTCATTCATGAAAACTATATGGTGAGAATTGGGGGCAGAATTGGCAAATTTGAGCAAAAAGAAAATGGTCAGTGCTCAGTGAAGAATGGGTTAAGTCAAAACATACAAAACAATAACTTTCAAACCTTCAAATTGTATTTACAGTAATATTCATAAAATCATTCCATACATATTAGGTAACAAATCACTACAGGCAAACAGCCTACAATATATTTTACCACAGCCCTATATTAGGGTCATTCCGTGGTAGCGTCCATTGTGTTGGATATGACAATTACACACTTACAATTTATTTTTTTCAGTGGAAAACAGGTATATTGATGACTTAACTTTGTAATCATGTCTACAAAGGACTTATCTAACATGTGCTATTGTTTCATATTTTTTTCTCACAAAAAAATGTTATCTTTGAGGAAAATAAAATTGTGTCGGATACGACAAGCTTGCGACACAGGTTTTCTAAACTTTGGACAAATACCAAATTCTCTGTTCTTTTCATAGGAGTTCCACTACACGACATGTCTAGGTATCATCTCAAAAGGGTTTTGAACAAGAGTCATGAACAATTTTCTTAAAAAAGATACTGTTTGGCAGTTTTGTGAGAGGATTCTAAAAAAGGTTGTTGTGTGCAAGGTCTTCAAAAATGCCTGTCCAAAACAGCAATTTCAAAAATTTTGCCCATCCAGATTTAGCTACTAATTTACTTCAAATCCTTATACCAGCTACTATTAATAGCTTAGTGTGTCAAAAAGGGCAATTTACACTTCAGCTATGTCCTAGAAGATGGTTTGTTAGGATAATATTTGGTTATTACACCCAGAAAGTCAAAATTGAAACATCATCATAGAAAATTTTGCCTGTCCAAATAGTTTTTTTTTTATTTATTTAGATACATTATTTTCCTGGCCATACAGACATCTTGCATATTGGAAAAATTGCATTGAAATATTAAGAAATATAACATTTAAGTGAGAAGTGCAAGGGTATACCTGTTACTAATTTCTCACTTGCTCAATGACTGAGCATGTGATGTTATTCAATATTCAGCCTACCCTCTCCAATCAGATTCCTGCAATGTTTTTCATGACAAGGTAAACATGTAATTATCAGTAAGATATCTTTAGATAATTACCATTACATTTCAGTTGATTTGCAAATTTTATGCTCCATAATTATTTGTCATTCTGAGAGACATACCACATGCTGATTCAGTTCACTACTTACATGAATTTATGCTACCCTGACATTAAGATTGAAAGAATCAGATTTATTACCTTAAGGTACATACCCTGAATAACTTAAAAGCCATTAAATTATATCAATAATTATATCAATTATAACAAATGTTAAATCCGAAAAGAAGCAGGTTTGGCTTCTGTCTAGCAGGGCTGACCAAGCTAATGTCAAATTTGGCAACAGGAGTTCAGAATTTGGCAACAGTAATATTTTCAGTTATTAACTCATCACTAAGAGTAACTAATACTTTTCCTAGCATTCTGAGCATATAACATCAGCTTCCTCCCATACTCAAGCTAGTACCTGTGGGGCTGCAGTTCAAAGAGGATGAGGATGTTGACGAGAATACACATGTTTGGTGACTGTGTCCACCAGGGAACCGTAGATACCAACTGGTCCCTGGTGTCATCGTGGTGGGGTATTCAGTATGTCTGGAAGGGTAGCAAGATCCAATCTTGAAAGGAAATAGAAACCTTCCTTGTGACTGCATTAGTTTGTAACAAGTGGATTAAATGGACGTTATCATACATGTATAAATCTTGATATAGTTGTGTTCTTAGCAAACGTTTTCTCAAATGGGTGTAAACAGGAACGTTTTATAAACGTTCCTGGTGAAAATAAGCTGTTCAGCTAATTCACCTAAACATTTTGACTTTTTTTCTTTTTCTACATTTCACTGTATCAAGTAAAACTTTGTTTTTTTATTGGAACAGAGAGGTGGATCGACTCAGCTTAGAATATAATCCTCATGGCTGTGGTAGAGTGAATCCCCTTCTACTGTTCTAATTACCTAGATTATCCAAGATTGATCGCACTTGGCATGCACCAGATAATTAGATAAAGGGTAACCAATTCAAATGGGAATTGATGAACAATGTAAATTGGAATTGAGAAATTGAGCCTGTTTCATCCCCATGGTATTGACCATGTACTTTTCAAAACTTACTTGGACTTCCCCTTGAAAAAAAGTTCATCTTGAATGTTAATGGGTTGGGTATACTTAAGATAGGGTGTCGTATCCGACATGTTTGTCGTATCCGACACGAATGAAAAACACCTTTTTCCCCCAAATTTTAAGCAGACCTTAGACATTATATTCTGGGTTCTAATAAGGCTAGGGATAATTGAGACTATCATGAAATGGCATTTTTTTAGGGGCAGTAGGTTTGGAGAAAAATAAACTTTTTCATGTTTTTTTGTGTCGGATACAACAGTCAGTATTGGGACAAAAGCTAATTTTTACCCAAAATATTTTTTTTCTTCAAAATTCATTACCATTTATACAAACAAACTTAATTTCATGTGTCTAACCCAAAATGTAACATTTATCATGTTTTAGAATATCTTTATTGAAGAAAAACCAATGTCATATCCGACACACATTTTCCATTTTTCTCAATTAAACCATCAATAAAGTTCACTAAACACATGTTTTATTTATATCTAAGTCAAAAATCCGTAACTTCAGAATGTCTAGTTTTAGAATATGTATGTATTAAATGTGTACATTATGATTTAATTTTTCACATCCATGTCGCAAATAGTGCAGAATTACTCATGGTGTTCTGTGTTAAATTTGTGTTCCCTACATGGACAGGTCAGGTCAGGTCAGGTTGACTATCACTCTACTAGCATTTTCCTCCACCATTAGCATCCCTTTCCAAGGTGGGCAGCATTGACCCTAACCCCTGTGACCTGGACCCTGGTGGAAGGGCCTGAAGTATGCTGCTTTGCCAAAAGGACTAGTTGAACTTATGATACAGCTGTACTCTGCTTACAAGCGCATCATCTGTATCCATTATGAATCCACAACAAGATCCGCAACCGACATGGGGTAGAAAAAGCAGCGAAACTTGTCTTCTGCTCTTGGATGCTGAGGGGAGAGGAGGATCTAGACTTTTAGTTACCCCCATATAGGTTAAGTGCATATGTTGGGCCTATCATTATATAGTTAATCCCATCAAATTTCTATTAGAAAGGAAATGACATCATAATTAACTGCTTCTTTTCAACATCTATAGTTACTGCGAATTCTGCGTATATAAGGGACCAGCAACATGGATATGAAACTAATCCAAATGTAATTAAATGGGAACTAAAGGCTCACATACATGTTAGCTTATATGAAAGTAATACACTTCAAGAATAGGATGCTGTCCTTTTTCTCTCAGTGATCCCAGGAGGGGAGAATTTTGCATATTGCCACCAGCCTGCCCAGCCCCATAACAGCCTCTGGTATCAGCCATGTGTTTCAATTGCTATCAGCTGTGACTCAGCGAGTTGCAGCGCCCACTTCCTGTCCCCTACCTCCTATCTGAGCAGTGCATAATAGACTGTAGTGCTCTACACACAAACTCTCTTTGAAAATTGCATAAATACTTGTATCAAACAGGTAAGGCCACTCCAATTTATTTACTTGTCTTACGAGCTCAGGAGGTAGGAAATGAGCCATTTTGAAATTAAAAAAAAAGTTGAAAAATGTGACTTTTTTATTTTTTTTAGAGTCTGACGACTAGGACTTGTAGCGATATGTTTCTAACAGCCTATTCTCAACTAAATAAAATCAATCAATCAATTAATCCCTGTAACCTGAAGGGTGGGATGTATACCTCCTCAAGTATGTGGCTCTAATACAGCAATGATAGCTTCCTGTAGTTGATTGAATCACCCTAACAAAGAATATTCTTAAAACTTGCACTTTTTTTTTTTTTTTTTTTTTGGAGTCTGACAGAAAATTTCAAAACTACTTTTGTCCGTAAGACACCAAAGGTGACTTTTTTTTCTTTTTTTTTTTGAGTCTGACAGGATTTTTTTCCAAAAAAAAGCTTGTAAGACAAGTTATTAAATTGGAGTGACCTAAATGGTAAAATCATGAGCAGCAATTGGCTGTACAAAAAGACAGGGTGGTAGAGTTTTTTTCATATATTTTCTGTTGGTAAAGTCGGACAAAAACTGTGGCGAAATCCTGTCCTGAAGCATACAGTTCTTTATTCAGACCACTTCGCTGATGCTTTTTATACCAGGAATCATAAATGCAATCAGGATTACTTAACAGGATGGTGCTGTGCCATTTAGTGTTGTTGTTTTCAACCCTTCTGTATCAACTGCTAACAAAGCGCAGAGGGTCAGCAAACAATTAAGTAAGTTTATAAGCTTACAACTATATAGGTACTTAAACATGGTCATCATTAATCTGTACAATTGAAAATAGACTGTTTAGGATTTTGTTGGTTGTCTTACAACTTGGGGTTTGTTTAATATCTAGGTCCCTTTGGCAACAACAAAAGGAAGTAGCAACTCCTTAAAGGAAAAGGATAAACAAAGGGTTAATTATAACCTTGTGGCATTACACATCTAGATACCAGGACACAGAAGTTAGTCAACACAGGACATAGCTATCAGTACTTGGAACAGCAATCATTTCCTTTAGTATTTGTGTAGGTTACATGAAAGAAAACAGTTTGTAGATCAGCTAGCTTCAAGTAAAATCAAATACTGAAAATCGGGATGATTGGTGATGCACATACTGGTATTGTTTTTATTCAATCCTTTCTTCATAGTCACACAGGTATCCAATTACTTTGCATATGACAGATATTGAGCTATGTTCATGAATTTTCAAGTAACCTTATGATTTGCTGTTCCCCAAGTTCCCCTTTTATAAGCAATCCTAACTGTAGTTTGTGATTGCTGACATAATACGCACCAGGGAAGTGGTCTGAACATAGAACTGCATACTTCAAGACAGGTGGATTTACAAGTTTCAGTGATGCTAGCCACTCTTTTTGTCTGACTTTACCAACAGGAAATATATGAAAAATAACTCTACCACCCTGTCTTTTTGTACAGCCAATTGCTGCTCATGATTTTACCATTTACCTGTTTGATACAAGTTTTTATGCAACAGTCTATAATGCACTGCTGAGATAGGAGCTAGGGGACGGGAAGTGGGCGCTGCCACTCGCTGAGAAACAGCTGATAGCAATTGAAGAACATGGTTGCTACCAGGGGCTGCTAGGGGCAGGTGGCAATATGCAAAATTCTCCCCTCGTGGGATCACTGAGAGAAAAAGGAGGACAGCATCCTATTCTTGAAGTGTATTACTTTTATATAAGCTAATATGTATGTGAGCCTTTAGTTTCGCTTTAATGTCTGCTCAAGTTATAAAGAAACATTTTGTCATTAGACAGAGATAGGTGAACAGTGATCCGCATAAAAAAAGCAGAAATAGCAGAAATAATTTCCTCTTCCACAAAAAACGAAGAGGACAGACAATTAAACAGACAGGGGATGTGGTGGGAGGCTCAGGGGGTTGTAAGTTCATAGTCAATGGGTCATGATTTCGTCTTGATTTTAGAAATGTTCACGCCTTGCAGTGCATGCTTGCTAAATTCTTCTATTTTATGCCTTTATGCATAATCCAGATTTTGCCTAATCTGCACAGAAATTTAGGGTCCATATCCATCTGGATTAAGCCAGTTCACCTGTACAACTCATGAACTCACCTCATGTGTGAAATATGGAATCGTTAGACATCAAGGTTTTCCTGCTTAAATATCACTTTATTAGCATTTTCCTCCAACTCTTGTTTTATTGGGAGACACTCCCCCTTTTCCTGCTTGACTATCACTCTTCTAGCATTTTCCTCAAACTCTTGTTTTATTGGGAGACACTTCCCCTCTTCCTGCTTGTCTATCACTTTACTAGCATTTTCCTCCAACTCTTGTTTTATTGGGAGACACTGTCCTTTAATGACGACCCATTGCCTTGGTTCTGATAGCTGTGGTTCTGTATTGTCAGATGACAACATTTGGTAAGTTGACTGGTGCTGCTTTGGATGAGATGGTGCCCTATCACTCTTATAAAATTGGATATGTCCTTCTCCTGTGTGAGTTTGCATGTCCCTACTGTGCATCCTCTTATGCTGTGCCAGAGCTGAAGAATAAGTGAATGTCTTGTCACACTGATTGCACTGGAAGGGTCTTTCCCCACTGTGTAACCTCTTATGCTGTGCCAGAGCATAAGATTGAGTGAATGCCTTGTCACATTCATTGCACTGGAAGGGTCTTTCCCCACTGTGTAACCTCTTATGCTGTACCAGAGCATAAGATTGAGTGAATGCCTTGTCACATTCATTGCACTTGAAGGGTCTTTCCCCACTGTGTGACCTCTTATGCTTTGCCAGAGCTGAAGATTGAAGGTATGCCTTGTCACATTCATTGCACTTGAAGGGTCTTTCCCCACTGTGTGACCTCTTATGCTTTGCCAGAGCTGAAGAATAAGCGAATGTCTTGTCACATTCTTTGCACTTGAAGGGTCTTTCCCCACTGTGTAACCTCTTATGCTGTATCAGAGCTGAAGATTGAATGAATGCCTTGTCACATTCATTGCACTTGAAGGGTCTTTCCCCGCTGTGTATTATCTTATGCTGTGCCAGAGCTGAAGATTGAGTGAATGTCTTGTCACATTCATTGCACTGGTAGGGCCTTTCTCCACTGTGTGTTCTTTTATGCTTCATCAGACCTGAAAGATCTGTAAATGCCATGTCACAGCCATTGCATTGAAAGGGTTTTTCCCCACTGTGTGTCCTCTTATGACTTTCAAGATGAGAAAATCGAGAGAATGCCTTGTCACATTCATTGCACTGGAAGGGTCTTTCCCCACTGTGTAACCTTTTATGCTGTGCAAGAGCTGAAGATTGAAGGAATGCCTTGTCACAATCATTGCACTTGAAGGGTCTTTCCCCACTGTGTAACCTTTTATGTTTTACCAGAGATGAAAGCTGAGTGTATGCCTTGCCACATTCATTGCATTGGAAGGGTCTTTCCCCACTGTGTAACCTCTTATGCTGTGCCAGAGCTGTAGATTGAGTGAATGCCTTGTCACATTCATTGCACTGGAAGGGTCTTTCCCCACTGTGTATCCTCTTATGCTGTGCCAGACCTGAAGATTGAGTGAATGCCTTGTCACATTCATTGCACTTGAAGGGTCTTTCCCCACTGTGTGACCTCTTATGCTGTGCCAGAGCTGAAGAATAAGTGAATGTCTTGTCACATTCTTTGCACTTGAAGGGTCTTTCCCCACTGTGTATACTCTTATGCTGTACCAGATTGGAAGACTTTGTAAAGCTCTTGTTACAATCCCCACGATCTATCTTATTTGAAGGCATGATAAATAATTGACTGTGAAATGAAATAATTGAAATAAATACAAATTGTAAGTTGCATTCAGAATGAAGAAACTAAATTCATGTGGACCTTTTTTGGCAGATGCAGGTATAAATGGGTTAATGACTTGAGAATTGTTCTTGTCATACTTGAAAATAGTTGCCCCATAACTTCCTATGCAGTTTTATTTTGAGTCTATCACTTGATTTCTCTCTCCAAGATGAAGAAATGAAGAACTTTTAACTTCAATTCATTTTTCTCTGTTCGTGCTGTGGTGTTTGGTCACACAACTGTTTGGCTCACCATTATGAATCTGAAAATACAGATAAAAAAGTTTAAACAAGGAAAACAAATGACAGATATGACTTACACAGACATTTTGGTATATTGCACATGCTATTTTCAATGGACCTTATTTTGTAGATGATACTGAACTCCTAATCCTAGGATACTTTAATATAGTCAATTTAATCAGAGAAATGTATTTCTGTGCCACATGCATGGCTTAAATTATGTTCTATCAATTATATGGGATGTTTTGTGGATAAAGCCAGAGTAATGTAGTAAAATAAAATGTTTTATGCCATTTAGTGGCCTAAAAAAGACCGAACATTGGTATAGACTGGGGCTTGGCTCGCAGGGCATCATCTAGACACCCACACCTTGACATTCTCACTCACTTCATATTAAATACAGGGATATTACTAAAGGGTATTATACATCTCTGCTGGTGCAACTATTAATCATTAGCAGTAAGGTATCTGCTAATGACTTAGTTGCACCAACAGCCTGCTTAAAGGCTATTAACTGGCTAAGATGGCCACCCCCAGTACTTCTATTTTGTGTCTATTTGGAGGCAGTTAAACTGCAATATACTTCTTCTATGAAGGTTGGCACTGGTGAGAACTTGGGTTTAAGTACAGAATACCTTAAGGAACTATTTGGGCCTCCGTTTTATACATGGTGGAATTGTCTAGACTAGTTGTTTCAAGGTTTTCTTTTGTTTTTTGGTTTTTAAACTTATTTCTCAGTTCCTTTTGCCTCTTGCACTAAAGCTGCACCACTCGCACTAACCTTCAAGACCTCTAAACCATTATACCTGATACCATGCAGACAGACATCATAACTTTTTGAAACAAATTTTAAAAAACTTTAACAACACTAGGATACTTCCATGCGTCAAGGCAGGAACATATTCGATCCTGAAAATTGTGACAGATTCTGAACACTCTTTATAACAGAATAGTTGTAGGATACCTGCCTCCAATAAATCAAGTTATTAGCTGTGTTAAACAAAAATTCTTCCATGAAAACTATATGGTGAGAATTAGGGGCAGAATTGGCAAATTTGAGAACAAAATGGTCACTGCTCAGTAAAGAATGGGTTAAGTCAAAACATACAAAACAATAACTTTCAAACCTTCAAATTGTATTTACAGTAATATTCATAAAATCATTCCATACATATTAGGTAACAAATCACTACAGGCAAACAGCCTACAATATATTCTACCACAGCCCTATATCAGGGTCATTCCGTGGAAGCGTCCATTGTGTTGGATATGACAATTACACACTTACAATTTATTTTTTCAGAGGAAAACAGGTATATTGATGACTTAACTTTATAATCATGTCTACAAAGGACTTATCTAACATGTGCTATTGTTTCACAATTTTTTTCTCACAAAAAAATGTTATCTTTGAGGAAAATAAAATTGTGTTGGATATGACAAGCTTACAACAGTTTTTCTAAACTTTGGACAAATACCAAATTCTGTTCTGTTCATAGGAGTTCCACTACCAGACATGTCTAGGTATCATCTCAAAAGGGTTTTGAACAAGAGTCATGAACAATTTTCTTAAAAAAGATACTGTTTGGCAGTTTTGTGAGAGGATTCTAAAAAAGGTTGTTGTGTGCAAGGTCTTCAAAAATGCCTGTCCAAAACAGCAATTAAAAAAATTCTGCCCATCCAGATTTAGCAACTAATTTACTTCAAATCCTTATACCAGCTACTATTAATAGCTTAGTGTGTCAAAAAGGGTAATTTACACTTCAGCTATGTCCTAGAAAATGGTTTGTTAGGATAATATTTGGTTATTACACCCAGAAAGTCAAAATTGAAAAATCATCATAGAAAATTTTGCCTGTTCAAACAGTTTTTTTTTTTGGAAAATACCTGTCCAAAAGACAGGTAGGACGGTTCCTGGCTAGGTCTCTGGTTGTGTGGGATACGACAAGCTAGGCTGTGTCGGATACGACACTTTAGTCCACTACCTTATATCAATATAAAAAGAATCATATCTGTCATCGGACAATATCAGAACTGAAACGAACCTAGGATGTACTATGTTGAAAAGTTTGACTTGCATGAATTACTTATGTATGAGTCTAGGAAGCATTTTCAGATTATTTTAGAACATGTTACACTACCCAAAATATACTAGAATCATTTTTTTCTGATTTTTAAAAATGTACAATTGCTCCAAGTAAACAATTTATTAAAACTCACAATATTTAGATACATTATTTTCCTGGCCATACATACATCTAGCATATTGGAAAAATTGCATTGAAATATTAAGAAATATAACATTTAAGTAAGAAGTGCGAGGGTATACCTGTTACTCATTTCTCACTTGCTCAATGACTGAGCATGTGATGTTATTCAATATTCAGCCTACCCTCTCCAATCAGATTCCTGCAATGTTTTTTCATGACAACGTGAACATGTAATTGTCAGTAAGATATCTTTAGATAATTACCATTACATTTCAGTTGATTTGCAAATTTTCATGCTCCATAATTATTTGTCATTCTGAGAGACATACCACATGCTGATCCAGTTTACTACTTACATGAATTTATGCTACCCTGACATTAAGATTGAAAGAATCAGATTTATTACCTAAAGGTAAATACCCTGAATAACTTAAAAGCCATTAAATTATATCAATAATTATATCAATTATAACAAATGTTAAATCCGAAAAGAAGCAGGTTTGGCTTCCGTCTAGCAGGTCTGACCAAGCTATTGCCAAATTTGGCAACAGGAGTTCAGAATTTGGCAACAGTAATATTTTCAGTTATTAACTCATCACTAAGAGTAACTAATACTTTTCCTAGCATTCTGAGCATATAACATCAGCTTCCTCCCATACTCAAGCTAGTACCTGTGGGGCTGCAGTTCAAAGAGGATGAGGATGTTGACAAGAATACACATGTTTGGTGACTGTGTCCACCAGGGAACCTGGTGTAAATTGGAATTGAGCAATTGAGCCTGTTTCATCCCCATGGTATTGACCATGTACTTTTCAAAACTTACTTTGAATTCCCCTTGAAAAAAAGTTCATCTTGAATGTTAATGGGTTGGGTATACTTAAGATAGGGTGTCGTATCCAACATGTTTGTCGTATCCAACACGAATGAAAAACACCTTTTTCCCCCAAATTTTAAGCAGACCTTACACATTATATTCTGGGTTCTAATAAGGCTAGGGATAATTGAGACTATCATGAAATGGCATTTTTTTTTTGGTGCAGTAGGTTTGGAGAAAAATTAACTTTTTCATTTTTTTTTTGTGTCGGATACGACAGTCAGTATTGGGACAAAAGCTAATTTTTACCCGAAATATTTTTTTCTTCAAAATTCATTACCATTTATACAAACTAACTTAATTTCATGTGTCCAACCCAAAATGTAACATTTATCATTTTTTAGAATATCTTTATTGAAGAAAAACCAATGTCGTATCCGACACACATCCAACACACATTTTCCATTTTTCTCAATTAAACCATCAATAAAGTTCACTAAACACATGTTTTATTTATATCTGAGTCAAAAATCCATTACTTCAGAATGTCTAGTTTCAGAATATTTATGTATTAAATGTGTACATTATGATTTAATTTTTCACATCCATGTCGCAAATAGTGCAGAATTACTCATTAATAAACGTACATTGTACATCTTAAACCCTTATATGACAATAACTGGTATTACTATGTTTTTCACGACCACAATTGTATCCTTGTTTTTACATGTCGGCCTAGTCGAGATTTGAACAAAAACTGATTTTTTTAAAATGTACTGGCGAGGTACTAAGGTCCGTATAACACTCAACTATGCCTGTATACATTGGGGGCTGTAAACAAGACTTGACAGTGATACGCGTTGTGAAAGGTGTTCTGTGTTAAGTTTGTGTTCCCTACATGGACAGGTCAGTGAGTTGACCACTCCAGCTCGAACATGGTTCGTCTGTCCGCAGTACTCTAGCTACTCAGGTTTGGGAGTGGTGAGTGCAGCTCTAACCTCTAAGGCAAAATCCCTTAGATAGATGTAATGCCTTGTCAATTATTACTTCGTCTGTCTCTTTGCTTCCTGTTTCTTATATCGATGATTAGGCAGGAAACGGTGGTCAACTCAAGCAACAGACACAATGTCAACACCATCTTGCCTGTGCTGGTAAACAAGAATATGACACACATGCTATATAACAAGCACAGACGATTAATTATGATATAGTTTTGGTCACTTCAATTTGTATGCACTCAAGTTTAAAAGTTTCAACAATTCCTATCACTAGCACAAAGCCTTTGATTCGCAGTCAGCCCACAGACCAGAGAGCTAAGCTCAAGAATCCACCTGACCATGACCAGCTTCCAGCCTACGATGCCTCACCAAGAGCTTTTGTACTACCACATGAATTTTGTAGGTTGCACAATGCTGTTCGCTGAGTAGGTAATACTTATAAACTCACTTCATGTGTGAAATATATAATTGTTAGACAGTAAGGTTTTCATGCTTGACTATCACTCTACTAGCATTTTCCTCCACCATTAGCATCCCTTTCCAAGGTGGGCAGCATTGACCCTAAACCCTGTGACCTGGACCCTGGTGGAAGGGCCTGAAGTATGCTGCTTTGCCAAAAGGACTAGTTGAACTTATGATACAGCTGTACTCTGCTTACAAGCGCATCATCTGTATCCATTATGAGAATCTTTTCATCACTTGGAACTCATCCACAACAAGATCCGCAACCGACATGGGGTAGAAAAAGCAGCGAAACTTGTCTTCTGCTCTTGGATGCTGAGGGGAGAGGAGGATCTAGACTTTTAGTTACCCCCATAAAGGTTAAGTGCATATGTTGGGCCTATCATTATATAGTTAATCCCATTGAATTTCTATTAGAAAGGAAATGACATCATAATTAACTGCTTCTTTTCAACATCTATAGTTACTGCGAATTATGCGTATATAAGGGACCAGCAACATGGATATGAAACTAATCCAAATGTAATTAAATGGGAACTAAAGGCTCACATACATGTTAGCTTATATGAAAGTAATACACTTCAAGAATAGGATGCTGTCCTTTTTTTCTCAGTGATCCCAGGAGGGGAGAATTTTGCATATTGCCACCAGCCTGCACAGCCCCTAACAGCCTCTGGTATCAGCCATGTGTTTCAATTGCTATCAGCTGTGACTCAGCGAGTTGCAGCGCCCACTTCCTGTCCCCTAGCTCCTATCTGAGCAGTGCATAATAGACTGTAGTGCTCTACACACAAACTCTCTTTGAAAGTTGCATAAATACTTGTATCAAACAGGTAAATGGTAAAATCATGAGCAGCAATTGGCTGTACAAAAAGACAGGGTGGTAGAGTTATTTTTCCTATATTTTATGTTGGTAAAGTCGGACAAAAACTGTGGCGCAATCCTGTCCTGAAGCAAACAGTTCTTTGTTCAGACCACTTCGCTGATGCGTTTTATACCAGGAATCATAAATGCAGTCAGGATTACTTAACAAGATGGTGCTGTGCCATATAGTGTTGTTGTTTTCAACCCTTCTGTATCAACTGCTGACAAAGCGTAGAGGGTCAGCAAACAATTAAGTAAGTTTATAAGCTTACAATTATATAGGTACCTAAACATGGTCATCATTAATCTGTACAATTGAAAATAGACTGTTTAGGATTTTGTTGGTTGTCTTACAACTTGGGTTTTGTTTATTATCTAGGTCCCTTTGACAACAACAAAAGGAAGTAACAACTCCTTAAAGGAAAAGGATTAACAAAGGGTTAATTATAACCTTGTGGCATTACACATCTAGATACCAGGACAGATAAGTTAGTCAACACAGGACATAGCTATTGGTACCTGGAACAGCAATCATTTCCTTTAGTATTTGTGTAGGTTACATGAAAGAAAACAGTTTGTAGAACAGCTAGCTTCAAGTAAAATCAAATGCTGAAAAACGGGATGATTGGTGATGCACATACTGGTATTGTTTTTAGAGAATCCTTCCTTCAAAGTCACACAGGTATCCAATTACTTTGCATATGACAGATGTTGAGCTATGTTCATGAATTTTCAAATAACCTTATGATTTGCTGTTCCCCAAGTTCCCCTTATATAAGCAATCCTAACTGTAGTTTGTGATTGCTGACATAATACGCATTAGGGAAGTGGTCTGAACATAGAACTGCATACTTCAAGACAGGTGGATTTACAAGTTTCAGTGATGCTAGCCACTCTTTTTGTCTGACTTTACCAACAGGAAATATATGAAAAATAACTCTACCACCGTCTTTTGGTACAGCCAATTGCTGCTCATGATTTTACCATTTACCTGTTTAATACAAGTTTTTATGCAACAGTCTTTTATGCACTGCTCAGTTAGGAGCTAGGGGACAGGAAGTGGGCGCTGCCACTCGCTGAGTCACAGCTGATAGCAATTGAAGAACATGGCTGCTACCAGGGGCTGCTAGGGGCTGGGCAGGCTGGTGGCAATATGCAAAATTCTCCCCTCATGGGATCACTGAGAGAAAAAGGACAGCATCCTATTCTTAAAGTGTATTACTTTTATATAAGCTAATATGTATGTCAGCCTTTAGTTTCCCTTTAATGTCTATGCTCAAGTTATAAAGAAACATTTTGTCATAAGACAGAGATAGGTGAACAGTGATCAGCATAAAAAAAGCAGAAATAATTTCCTCTTCCACAAAAAATGAAGAGGACAGACAATTAAATAGACAGTGGATGGGGTGGGAGTTCACCTGTACAACTCATGAACTCACCTGATGTGTGAAATATGGAATTGTTAGACATCAAGGTTTTCCTGCTTGACTATCACTTTATTAGCATTTTCCTCAAACTCTTGTTTAATTGGGAGATACTGTCCCTTTTCCTGCTTGACTATCACTTTATTAGCATTTTCCTCAAACTCTTGTTTTATTGGGAGATACTGTCCCTCTTCCTGCTTGACTATCACTTTCCTATCATTTTCCTCCAATTCTTTTTTTATTGGGAGACACTGTCCATTAATGACGACCCATTGCCTTGGTTCTGATAACTGTGGTTCTGTATTGTCAGTTAACGACATTTGGTATGTTGACTGGTGCTGCTTTGGATGAGATGGTCCCCTATCACTCTTATACAATTGGATAGGTCCTTCTCCTGTGTGAGTCTGCATGTCCCCACTGTGCATCCTCTTATGTTGTGCCAGAGCTGAAGAATAAGTGAATGTCTTGTCACACTGATTGCATTGGAAGGGTCTTTCCCCACTGTGTAACCTTTTATGCTTTGCCAGAGCTGAAGATTTAGTGAATGCCTTGTCACATTCATTGCACTTGAAGGGTCTTTCCCCACTGTGTAACCTCTTATGCTGTGCAAGAGCTGAAGATTGAGTGTATGCCTTGTCACATTCATTGCACTTGAAGGGTCTTTCCCCACGGTGTATCCTCTTATGCTGTGCCAGAGCTGAAGATTGAGTGAATGCCTTGTCACATTCATTGCACTGGAAGGGTCTTTCCCCACTGTGTAACCTCTTATGCTGTGCCAGAGCTGATATTTGAGTGAATGCCTTGTCACATTCATTGCACTTGAAGGGTCTTTCCCCACTGTGTAACCTCTTATGCTGTGCCAGAGCTGAAGATTGAATGAATGCCTTGTCACATTCATTGCACTTGAAGGGTCTTTCCCCACTGTGTAACCTCTTATGCCGTGCCAGAGCTGAAGAATAAGTGAATGTCTTGTCACATTCTTTGCACTTGAGGGGTCTTTCCCCACTGTGTGTCCTCTTATGCACAACCAGATGAGAAAGGTGTGAGAATGCCTTGTCACATTCATTGCACTGGAAGGGTCTTTCCCCACTGTGTAACCTCTTATGCTGTGCCAGAGCTGAAGATTGAGTGAATGCCTTGTCACATTCATTGCAATGGAAGGGTCGTTCCCCACTGTGTATCCTCTTATGCTGTGCCAGAGCTGAAGACTGAGTGAATGCCTTGTCACATTCATTGCACTCGAAGGGTCTTTCCCCACTGTGTAACCTCTTATGCTGTACCAGAGCTGAAGAATAAGTGAATGCCTTGTCACATTCTTTGCACTTGAAGGGTCTTTCCCCACTGTGTATCCTCTTATGCTTTACAAGATCAGAAGAGTGTTTGAATGCCTTGTCACATTCATTACACTGGAAGGGTCTTTCCCCACTGTGTATACTCTTATGCTGTATCAGATTGGAAGACTTTGTAAAGCTCCTGTTACAATCCCCATGATCTATCTTATTTGAAGGCATGGTAAATAATTGAAATAGAATAATTGAAATAAATACAAATTGTAAGTTGCATTCAGAATGAAGAAACCAAATTCATATGGATCTTTATAGGCTGATGCAGGTATGAATGGAAAATAGCTTGAGAATTGTCCTTGTCATACTTGAAAATAGTTGCTCCAAAACTTCCTATGCAGTTTTATTTTTGAGTCTATCACTTGATTTCTCTCTCCAAGATGAAGAAATGAAGAACTTTTAACTTCAATTTATTTTCTCTGTTTGTGCTGTGGTGTTCGGTCACACAACTGTTTGGCGCACCATTATGAATCTGAAAATACAGATTAAAAAGTTTAAACAAGGAAAACAAATGACAGATATGACTTACACAGACATTTTGGTATATTGCCCATGCTATTTTCAATGGACCTTATTTTGTAGATGATACTGAACTCCCAATCCTAGGATATTTTGATATAGTCAATTTAATCAGAGAAATAGATTTCTGTGCCACATGCATGGCTTAAATTATGTTCTATCAATTATATGGGATGTTTTGTGGATAAAGCCAGACTGATGTAGCAAAACAAAATGTTTTATACCACATAAGTGGCCTAAACAAGACTGAACATTGGTATAGACTGGGGCTTGGCTCACAGGGCGTCACCTAGACACCCACACCCTTGACATTCTCAATCACTTCATATTAAATACAGGGATATTAGTAAAAGGTATTATACATCTTATGTAAGTAAATGTTTCTTAATGGCTGTTAAGTGAAGGTATAATAGTCTTCAAGGTCTTGGCCAGTTTTAAAATGGCAGTCCAAAAAAGCGATTCCAAAATGCCTGCCCATACAGAATTAGCTACTAATCTTCTTCAAATTCTCTTACCAACTACCTTTTATAGCCCATTGGAGTATTGGGTCAACAAGATGGATGCCAGTGGCGTCAAGGTTTTGATCAATGTGCATGGTGAATTGGCCTTAGTTTCTTTTAAACTTTAAGTTTTTGGACGAGTTGTTTCAAGGTTTTCTTTGGTTTTTTAAACTTTTTTCTCAGTTCCTTTTGCCTGTTGTTGTGGCAAAAGTTTGTTAGTTCTCTACTAACATTGTCATAAGATCAAAGCATTCAAGCTGCGATACCCACACTAACCTTCAAAATCTCCTAAACCATTCTACCTGATACCATGCGCACAGACATTATAACATTACAAATTAAAAAAAAACTTTAACAACACTAGGATACAGGTGAACTTGGATATGCCGGACCACTGTATGACAGATTTTTGCATATGACGGACAATATGCTTGGTCCCAGTCCAATGCATATCAAGGATTTGTCATATGTATATGACAGATTTTGCATATAACGGACCAATTTACCTGGTCTCATTGAGTCTGTCATATCCAAGTTCACCTTTACTTCCATGCATCAATGCAAGAACTTATTTAATCATGAAAATTGTGACAGATTCTGAACACTCTTTATAACAGTAAAGTTGTAGGATACCTGCCTCCAAAATATTAAGTTAATAGCCATGTTAAACAAAAATTCTTCCATGAAAACTATATGGTGAGAATTAGGGTCAAAATTGGCAAATTTGAGAAAAAAATTGTCACTCCTCAGTGTAGTCAAAACATACAAAACAATAACTTTCAAACCTTCAAATTTTATTTACAGTAATATTCTTAAAATCATTCCATACATATTAGGTAACAAATCATTACAGGCAAACAGCCTACAATATATCTTATCACAGCCCTATATTAATAAACTATCTTACATCCTTATATGACAATAACTGGTATTACTATGTTTTTTACTACTATAATTGTATCCTGTTTTTACATGTCGGCCTAGTCAAGATTTGAACAAAAATGATTTTTTTAAATGTACTGGCGAGGTACCAAGGTCTGTATAACACTCAAGTATGCCTGTATACATTGGGGGTTGTAAACAAGACTTGACAGTGATACGCGTTGATAAGGCCTAAAAAAAGAAATTGTTTGTTTTCTGTAACGGTCTGATGAGTATAGGGTATGTAGGTAGGTAAAGAAATTTTTCAGATTATTTTTTTGGTCAAAAATTTGTGTTTTATGCATGTTTTACGTTGATTGGGAGTTGGAAGGGCAAAAAAAAATTTAGGGTAGGGACTTTTTTGAATAAAAACTTGTTAGGGTAGTAGAGCTGCACTCACGCAGAGAGATCAACTCATGAGCTTACTACCCATTTGACTTGTGAGCTCACGGACGTTCCAATTTTCCAAAGAAATATTTTCCAGGCCAGCTATTAAGAAATAAATATTTATTGGCGGAGATTTATTGACATTGCCATGTTTATTTAATTTTAAAATGTGCTGACGAGGTACAAAGGTCACTATAGCTCTCAACACCACTTGAATGCATACATTGGAGATTTTAAAGAAGACATGACAACGATAAGCAGTTATCATCTTAATAAAGTGTGTTCCCAACATAGACGAGCTCACAATTTGAACATTTCAGCTTGAGCTTGGCGAGTTTTCCTGGGGCTCGAGCCACTCAAGTTTGTGAGTGGTGAGTGCAGCTCTATTGCCAACTAAAGCTGGGTTACAGGAAACAAACAACTTTTTTTAGGCCTAAGAAGGTGTTCCGTGTTAAGTTTGTGTTCCCTACATAGACAGTTCAGCGAGTTGACCACTCCAGCTCGAACATGGCTCGTCTGTCCACAGTACTCGAGCCACTCAGGTTTGGGAGTGGTGTGTGCAGCTCTATTGCCAACTAAAGCAAAATCCCTTTAATGGACGTAATGCCTTGTGAATTATTACTTCCTCTGTCTCTTCGCTTCCTGTTTCTTATATTGACGATTAGGCAGGAAAAGGTGGTCAACTCAAGCAACAGACACCATGTCAACACCATCTTGTCTGTGCTTATAAACAAGAATATGCACGCACACGCCATATAACAAGAACAGAAGCTTGAGTCTGATGTAGTTTTGGTCACTTTAATTTCCAGGCACTTAAGTTAGAAAAATTCAATGATTCGAAGCCTTTGATTTGCAGTCAGACCACAGAGCAGATAGCATGGCTCAAGAGTCCACCTGACCATGACCAGCTTCTAGCCTACGTAGCCTTGCCAAAAGCTATTGTACTTCCCTATGAATTTTGCAGTTTGCACAATGTTGTTTGCTGAGTAGATACTACTTATGAACTCACTTCATGTGTGAAAATTGTAATTGTTAGACAGCATAGTTTTCCTTCTTGGCTATCACTCTACTAGCATTCTCCACCACCTCTTGTTTTATTGGGACGTTCCCTTTTCCGGCTTGACTATCATTTTACTAGCATTTTCCTCCGATTCTTGTTTTATTGGGAAACTCTGTCCCTTTCCTACTTGACTATCATTTTACTAGTGTTCTGCTCCAATTCTTGTTTTATTGGGAGACAATGTGCCTTAACAACAACGCAATGCCTTGGTTCTGATAACTGTGGTTCTGTATTGTCAGTTGACTGCCTATGTCATTGCCAAAGGCTATTGTACTTCCACATGAATTTTGTAGGTTACACAATGTTATGTGCTGAGTAGGTAATACTTATTAACTCACTTCATGTGTGAAATATATAATTGTTAGACATCAAGGTTTTCATGCTTGACTATCATTCCACTAGCATTTTCCTCCAATTCTTTTTTTATTGGGAGACACTCTCCCTTTTCCTGCTTGACTATCACTTTACAAGCATTTCCCTCCAATTCTTGTTTTATTGGGAGACACTGTCCACTAATGACAACCCATTGCCTTGGTTCTGATGACTGTGGTTCTGTATTGTCAATTGATGACTTTTGATGTGTTAACTGGTGCTGCTTCGAATGAGATGGTGCCCTACCAGTCTTATTACACTTATCAAACTGAAAAAGTCTTTGACCTGAGTGAGTCTGAATAATTGATACAGGACCAGATTGTATAATTGCCTTGGGTCTTTCCTCAATGTGTGTCCTCTTATGCTTTTCCAGAATATAAGAATGAGTGAACACCTTGTCATATTCAATGCACTTAAAGGGTCTTTCCCCACTATGTAACCTTTTATGTTTTGCCAGACCTGAAAGCTGAGTGTATGCATTGAAAAACAATACAAAACGGCTACTTCTGACATAGCTGCAACTCGTACCATGCTGGTAACTGTGTATTTCCAGTGCTCCTGTTCATTGTTTACCATTGAATGAAGCCATTAATTCCTGATATTCTTAATGTAATGAAATAGTAATATTCAAACAAATCAAATGTCAGGATTCATACAAAATTTTATTCATTTTTAGAAAAAAGACAAATGATATTGTTTATATATGCAAATTCCTTAAGTAATCTTCTTTGATAACTTCTAGAATCGTGTCTGTTTGAAGTAGCTCAATGTCCACAGTTCCACCATTCTGTGACTTCTCCCATCAACTCTATGCTATGGACCAAAGGTACTGGGCATGGCAAGATGTTGTCAGGTAGAAATTTAAGTTTGCCTGGGAATAAGGCTGCTTTCTGCTGCTGTCTAATGCCAAGTATAGTGGATCTGACCCACCGCCAGAAGCTGCTTGCCCCACCCCAGAGGGGGGTCTTTCTTATGTGAAGGGTCGGGTGGGGGGGGGGGGGGGGGGGGGGGAGTGTAGGACAAGACAAACACCACAATAAATCTTTATTTTATTTATTTTCAGACCGTTGCAAGGGACTATGCCTATGGCTATGCATGTACTAATGGCCCTGAGGGTGCGTATGCGAACAGTTGCGGCTCCAGAGGGGTTCGAGACTCGAACTTCGAGTGGTTCGTCGAACCCAACCCCCCCCCCCAGTTCCAATTGTAATTCATGCCTGTCCTTTGAAGACCGCTACAAGCTGATTGGTGTCAGACAGGGATGGGCCTGTTTGAGGAGATTATGCGGTTAACGGACAGATATGCAATTACGGTCTGGGGTGTTTGATTTGGAGGCTAAAAATACCAGTAGAAAATAGTGATGTCATTGATATGAAATTTTATGGACTTGATTGATATATTTTTCGATTCAATTTGATATGCCGTTACATGCTCGTAGGGCACAATTATTTATAGGGATATCATTTATATACCTTTTTATTCGATTTGATTGATTGCTATACTCTTTCCGATACATCGATTCAATTCAATTCGATACCCTGTGTCTTGGCCATATGCCTGAGTAAAGTACACAATTCCTTCCAATTTCTCTTACAAAAGCCATAGAAAATACTTCAATATTTAGTCAGAGTTTCACTTTGTGTTAGTTTAACAGGAAAATATCTGGGAAAAGTGCATTTTTTATTAATAATCATACACCATTATGGGGGTACAGAACATCCATTATTTCGATTCGATACCCAAGCATTGGATTCGATTTAATTGACAAATTGAAAATGTTGTTTTATCTATTTGTCAACTATCGATGACATCCCTAGTAGAAAAGGGAGTACAGTAAGTGTCATTTCAGCTTGGGAAACCTCAGGTTCATTAGGTGTGGGGCGGGGGGAGGGGTTCGTTGACCTCTCAAACTTATAGATCATTTGAATTATTTTCATCCTTTGAAGAAAAACTGTAATCTGGGGTATTCCATTAGCTTGATTTGTAAAAAAGTGATTAAGAACTGACTTGGTGGGGAGTGAAATCATCTACCTCTAAGAATACAAAAAGTTTCAACTAAATGATCTACAGGAAGCTTCAATAATAAATCAAGACGATGGCTGATCAGGGGGGGGGGGGGGGGGGAATGAGAGATGGTCCGTCCAGTTGACCAGTCTGAAAGGCATGACGTCTTCAAGTCTCTGAGGTGACCTGCATGTAGATTACCTGGTGTTTGAAGCAGGACAAAAGATGACCATCAAGTAACTAACTGCAATTACCAGTGAGCAATCAGGAGTATCTGCATATTTACTCCAAAAACATACACTTACGTTCTGAAAGACTGAAGATATTACTTATTGTCAATTGATGTGTGCCCACTTACTTCCCCTCTACTTATCATTTATATTGCTGTTACACCCTGTATGTTATATTCTAATTGTTATTTTGTAGTCGGCCAAAAGCCCTGGCAGCTCTTGTTTATTATGTAAAGTTATTACTGACTTGATATAAAGATTATCTATCTATCATTTCCCTTATTGATTTGGGTTGTATCATGATCCTTAGTGACATAATTAACAGAGCTCTATTATTTCTAAAATTAGGCCAACTGAAGGTTTAAAATAAAGTTAGCTTGACCCAGAGTTTTGCTACATGAAGAATAACTGACTAATCACTAGTCAGTCTATTTCTGTTATTTCGAACATCGATAGCACCGGAGGCATGTATACATAGGCATTTCAAAAGGGGTGTTTTAAAAATGATTTTTTTTTGTGTAAAATTAGAAATCAATATTTCTACTGGAAACAGAAAGTTTGAGTAAATTAAGTTACCTCATATTCCAATTGAATGTTGCTTTTTTAAAAAGGAACATTCAAGTTTTTATTGACCCCTTGTGGTGTTTTCAGAAATCATTGTTAGTGGCGCCATCGGCGCATTTGCCTTAATCCAAATTTCAAATTAAATCCGTTCTGTAAATAATTTGTGGTTTTACAAAACCAATATGGCGGACATTTACAACCTGTCCCGCTCGATTGCCAACTGGAGCAGAAAAGAGTCTGATTAAGTCCAATTAAACGACGCTGACTTTTATTTATGACGACAATACATAGTAACTAGCCGTCGGTGATTGAAAAGAGGAAAAATACATTTCCCAGCTGTTTGTATGGGCCCAGATTATAGCAAAATGCTTCTGCTCAAAATCTCGGCGGAACAGTGCTAACATGATTTATAAGAGATGAAACTAAACCCTACCTAGCCCTGTGAGTGCGAGATGTCTACATCTTATGCTGTTGTTACTTATGCACCAGTCAATTGAATCCCCGGGAGGGGGGGGGGGGCCGGGATGGGGCGGGGATAGTGAACCGACCTTCTGCACTATTTTGCATAGTCCCCGCCCCCCGGGGCACAATTTTTTGTCACTAATCCCCGCCCCCGGGGCACATTTTTTAAAGGGGCCCTAAAGGTTTGCATACATATCAACTTATATGAGAGTAATACACTTCAAGAACAGGATGCTGCCCTTCTTGTTCTCTCAGTGATCTTATGAGGGGAGATTTTTGCATATTGCCATGATCCTGCCCAGCCCCTGGCAGTCACTGGCTGCGGCCATGTTTTTCAATTGGGTGGCAGAGATCACTTCCTGCCCCTAGCTCTGTGCTTATCTCAAGCACCCCTAAGCTCCTTTGCTACCCAATAACACTGACCACAGCAGGGCTTGATGACCCGGATTCACAATGGTGTCGGCCTTGCCTCCAAGGAAGTGCTACTCATTAATTACAATTTTAGATTTCTCTTTGTGTGGTTTCATATAAACCTATGATTTGTTCTTCATGACAGGAAATGTTCACATAGATTTTTTTTAAGTCACTAGTTACAACTTTCACCCTCAAGAACACGCTTAAACTCCTATACTAAGCCGGTGTATCATATACTTCCTTACCTAATTATACCACTTTTTTGTAGTTATTTCCAATAAAACCGCTTTTATACTCAATATTCCACTGCAAGTGGAAATCTTTAAGACTGTCTATTCTTGCGGTAACACCCCTCCTACAATGTCACAGCTGACTGCATTTGACCCATGAAGATAAGGACCTGCACGGCCAGTACCTGCCTGATAGATAGCGTTCTCTGGGGAGAGCAAATGGCAGGAGGCACAGCGACAGCGTAGTGTGCCTACGCCGGCGACACTCCACAAGTGGAGTGGCGGCGATGGTACTCTATGAGCACATTTCCTGTAATGTTCCCCAAGTTGCCCTTTAAACCATATTTTCAATCCATGTGGGCATCAAAAATATGATAGATGAATTTGAAAATAAACTTTTGTTGTGTTGATTTGTACAAATGCAGGAACATCCTAGAAAAAAACTATCATATTGAGGGCCTTCATGCACCTCATGAAGATTGTCTTTGTTGAAGAGTCCATAGCAGCTTGGTCTGTAGTACCGTGAGAAATTCCAGCCACTGTACATCCTCATGCAAACTATCAATTCTTATCTGGTCAGGCTACCATGATTGGATTTTAAAATGGCTATTTCATTTTTAGATATTTCTGGCATATAATAGCTTGTGCAGCCCTTCTGCAAAGAAGTGTTTATGATTGGCATAAGCATATGCACTGATACCTTGAAAAAAGTTACAGTTTCGAAGGACATTTGGACGAAATTTGCGATGTGCGCAAGTTTTGTGCAACTTGGCTCTGCAAAGTACAAACAAAAGCAGCGACCTCTATCGGCGGACTTTGGGAAAGAATGACGTCACGTTGAGACAGAATCCCGTTGTAACTTTGTGACTGCTTTAAAGGTTAATGCGGAATGATTAGAGAACGCACTAGTGCGTTGCACATACTTTTGTCCGCCACTGACCACGCAACATGCGCAACCACGCACCAAATCCTCAGTGTAACAAATGCTCACGCGATGTCATGATTATCGTAGCGGGAAAAGTTGCTACGGCGGTGTTCTCTAAAAAAGATAAATTATCTGCATCTCTGTGGGTCAACTTTAATGCAGTGTAGAATGTTATAACCGCCACAACTCATTCTACTTACCATTTAATTATTTTAAAGCTGTTGTGAAATGACGGTGTGGCGATAGCAGGGTGCAACACAGGTTCCAAAACATTACTTGCTGAGCATGGCAAGCTGCCCCTTAGTTTACTTGTCCACGCTGGCACTTCCACTTGTCCCACCACCCTGTTTAACTAAGGTGAGTTACATTGCGAGGACTCTGCCAAAAGACATTTCTTCCCGAGCGGGGCAAGTAAGGGTCTTGTTCTGCTGGCCAGATTGCCGTTTTTTTGCCGAATTCACTTGCAACGGTACAAGTGGTTAGGTTGGACAGGTTGAAATCGTAGCAATTGTTATGCCATTAATTTTTGGTCAATCACTACTCATACTGTGCGATTATTTCACAAATATATTCGAGATTCGCGAGCATTTAAAGCTTTGCTTTGTAGTCATATTATAATTAAAGTGTTATCCTCCAAATTTTACGAGATTCAGTAATCATCGATGTGTTTGTTTTTGTTAATATTCTTGTTTTTTTCCTCGTATTTATATAAAAAAGATAATTTTATACTAGCCACATTCAGTGCCGGTCGTATCAGTATGACAATATCTCATACCATTTGTCTATCCACTGCTAGGCGGCAGATTAATTGGGCTAATCATAAACAAGTAAATAGGATTTTGGCATGAGGAGGATTTGGGTGGTATTCACTATCCCCGCCCCCGTGCCCTGGCCTATATCGTCGCTCTACTAGTTAGTTATGTCCCCACCCTGCGGGGCAGCATTTTGGTGAACTAAACAGGATAAGCCCGGCATCGCCCGGCCATTTCCCGGCCCCCCCCTCCCGGGGATTCAATTGACTGGTGCATTATGACATCTACGCCCTGCCTTCCGCCTATTGGGGTCTTGGTTGTGTTTATGACAAAGCTGTAAGCGTACAGATGCGCTGCCCAAAACTTGCATTAAATGATATCTTGCCTTATCGGACATATATCAATACAGGCTGATGTCAATCTTTTTTAAAATCAGTGCAAAGTAAGTCTTCTTTTCGTTAATTTGAAGTCTGAGGCGAGAGCGATCTTTCGAAAAATGGTGGACATTGGAATAATGTCACTGATCACATGATCGGAGCTAGCCAATAAGAAAAATTCAAGAACAAAATAAAACGATGTTTGTCAAAATGGCGGACCTAGCAGACACTCCGCTTCAAATTTTCAACTAAACACCATTAAGTGCCAAGCCAGCAATCGAAATTATCTTTGCTGCCGATTGATGCAGTTTGTCAGTAAAGGAGCCCAGATGCCAGTAAAGTCGCAGCGCCCTCACTAGAATTGAGCACACAGACATTTCTATTTTCTTCTACTTACGTTTATGAGGCTTAATTTGTGAGCGGTAATTTAGCAGCCAAGAACATCCGACAATAGATGGCGCTAAATACTGATCATGTGAGCTAAACCCTACCGTCCAATAGAAAAACATAAATGGGAAAATAGGTAGGGTTAATCAATCTGCCACAGCAGTGATACCGTCTTCCGCTGGATTGCTACACGACTAGTATCTCTGCTCTCGAGCGTTTAATCACTCTGCATGTTTTAGAAGTTTCGTTGTTTCATGGTACGATTTCAAATTATACCAAATATGAAGCTTCTGTGCATTTTTCGCCATTCAATAATTTGTAATTGCGCTAACTAAGATATTTATGACATTTCGCCTGTAATGCGTTAGTACTATTTGCGATAGCTGATGAGAAAATGCGGTGAAAATTGACCAATCAGTCAGTCGGCCGTCCAGTACTCATACACTCAGAGAAAGAGGTCAGTGCTACGTCATTGTTGATTGTAAATATGACCACGTGCATCACACCTTTTGACCAATTGGATACATTTAATGACGTCACTCATCAAAATATTCCGCGAAATAGAACCGCCTCAACCGGTGTGGTGGCAGAGATACTATGCGTAGCTGGATCTATGTGTGGAGAGTGAACTAGGCGAGGACGTGATTTCATACCTACCTGGTGTATTTGACCAACTGCCACGCCACATTGAATGCTGCGCGAAATCTTCAATAAGATTTGCTCACCACCTTGCAACAAAAAAATCGGAAAAATCACTGTAAATGTACCGAAACTTACCTGGAACTGAGAGCTGGGAAGTGGTCTTCCTCATGTGTCTGTGCGCGGATGTACCCGATGCGCCTGCGCAAGCAGCCCCGAAGTTCAAGTCAAGGTCAAGGTCGAAGATGCAGATAGACTGGTGCCAGTCCTCTGAGCTAATGCGTGGAGTGATTACAGACTGGCGCTCATCTAAGATGCAGAGTCCTTGCTCATTTAATGCCAGTTTAAAGCTATAACACAATTCTACTGTAGTAATGTGATGAAAAAGAATAGTTATAGATACATCATGTTTGTGTCAGTTTCTAAAAAAATCAAGTATTTTATTTTAAAGGTTTTGATAAACTTGATACATAAAACAATTATTTACTGCTTATTTATGATACAATGTAGTTGTAATTTGTAATTCAAGTAAACTACCATAATCATTTCTTCTATGTTTGTTCTTTTTGAAAAAAGAAAAATTGCTTGTTTGTAAAAAACATCAATCCTGGGTAGTAAGTCAGATTTTCAAATTTGTGGTAATCGTCTATCTACCCTAGGCCTTAGATGAGCAACCACAGTATATTGGTCCAAGCCTAGGCCAACATAGGTCTGGATCTTATTTTGAATTGCATACTACTTATCATTTTCTTTCATTTTGATCTGTTTCCGAATATAAAGGATAGATATCAATCTATTCAAATAAGAAACCAATTAGTTTTTAACAGGAATTTGCATTAAATCTGTTTCAGAATATAAAAGATGGATATCGATCTATTCAAATATGAAATAATTTAGTTTATAGAAGGAGTTTACATTAACCCTAAGGCCTTCCAATGCTGAGGCTACTTTCATCCAAAGCAGAAAGACAAGATTTTTTAAAACCATCTAAACCCTGTCATGTTGGTATTCATTGGATAGCTCTCACTAAGCACTGGGACATTTCTGAAACTTGTAATGCAGTCTCTATGTAGTATTCTTTTTGAAACTGACAAATCAATTTAGCATTATTTTGGAAAATATTGAAGGATATTCCTTTAAACAATATTCCTAAAATGTTGTAATCCAAAACTAAGTCCAGGATATTTTGGGTGCTACAAAATGGCCAGGAGTTACTTAATCCAATTTCCAAGCTCAAATTTAAGTGATCAATAAGCCCTTAGGATAAGCCCCAGGATCTTAGAGGGTAAACAATAGCCGTGTAACGTAACTAGGAATTTAATGGCGTTACTGAAGGATCCCAGATCCATCCTTATTAGGAAGAAAATGAGAGAAAATACAAAGGAAAATTAGTGATTCTTGATATGCAGTATCTAAAGGATCTTGCTAGATATATTGTTGCCTCTAGAATTTTGCCCCGACGGGCTAAAACACAACCTTAACGAACATAGAAATAACAAGAGGGACGTAATGGCGTCAAGGACACTTCCAAGTGTGTAGTTGCTTGGCATTGGTTCTCCTTTAGCCTTAAGTTTTCTTGATTTGTTTCTTAGTTCTTTTGCTTTTTTTTTTATTGATAATTAAAAAAATCTCTTCGATATTTTTTAGTTTTTCTGTTGTCAAGTTATTTTGCTGCTTTTAAAATGTGATAATGTCAGTGATCAATAAGCCCTTAGAATATGTCCCAGGACCTGTATGCAACATCTTTATTAGGAAGAAAACAAGGGAATATACAAAGGAAAACTATTGTTTTTTGACCCACTGTGTCCAAATGATCTAATTACATATTGCTCCCTCTAGAATTTTGTCCCGAAGGGCCATAACACAACTTTTACGAACAAAAAAATAACAAGAGGGACGTATTGGCATCAAGGACACTTCCAAGTGTGTAGTTGCTTGGCCTTCGTTCTTCTTTAGCCTTAATCCTTGTAATGCTGAGTCTTCTTTTTGTCCCAGGCACAATATCTTAAAAATATTTGGCAATTATCTTAACCATGTCATGTTGGTATTCATTTGAAAGACCTCGCTGAGTACTATCATATGAGTACCCATTTGCCAGGGTTTCAGTCATTTTCTGGGGTTTTAACATCTTTCTGTATAGGCCACATTAGTTACCAGCAGCATAAGGGTTTTTCTTGTTTTTAGTTTCTTTTGTTTTTGCTATTTTCAGTTTGTTGACTTAAAGTCAATGACTTTTAAAAACCTCTTTGATTTCTTTTAGTTTTCCTGTTGTTGCCAAGTTGTTTAGTTCCTTCTAAAATGTAAAAATGTCCTGGGTGGTCTGCTTTTAATTGTTGCTGAATTTACTATGTCATGAATGTTTGTGTGAATGTGGACAATCAATGTTTTTGAAAAAATCGCTGATCACCTTGGCCAAAGGTTTCGGTTATCCGTTGGACAGTACTTTTTACCCTTAATTATAAAACAACAATTTATTTTTTGAAAGAAACCTGAAAAATGAAATGTCCAATACAGAATTGCTTATCTGATGAAAGGAAAAAGTTAGATGACTTTCCAGTTAATCTTAGGTCAACTATGTTGAACACCTGGGCATATAAAGTAATGGAAATTAATTAATAGTCATCAATGAATAACTCTTTAGGTGGAGATGTCAGATATTTTGCATTTTTCTTTCACACAAGGTGTAACTCTTAAAAAGTGCAGAGATGAGATGAAATGAAGAACAATAGAGATCATAATAAATTTGTTGATCTTTTTTAATTAGTCAATATGTTGTTCTTCAAATGAATGCAATCATAAACTTACAAATTCAAAATATGAAAAATAAAGATAGAGCATTGCCAACAGTGCAATTGAATAATATAAGACAATTAGATAACATTTGCAACATTATGCTTTACATTTCCTTATTTCGTTTTCTCGGTCAGAGGTTGTTTGTAATTTACTTCACATTTCCATTCAGGGTTCGACATATGTACTTGCCCCGGCAAGGGAATTTTTGAAAGAAGGGCCTTTGGTCAAATACGTTATAGTTTTCACTTGCCCGAAGGGGCAAGCTGATTTTCTGATCACTACACATTTTTTTTTTATATAAAAATGGCACAAATACCCAGAAAAATGCTTAAAAGCGTGACACAATTTTAAAGAAATTGGTTTCGAAATTCATTAAATATATAAAAAAATAATACATGTCATTCAAGTATATGTCACAACTTTTTGGGGGCAAGCAAAAAATCATGTTGGGCAAGTAAGACTCATCAGCCACTTGGCCGGCATGGCAAATTAGTTCTGAAACTTATGTTGGTGCCTGCCATTAAAGATTATACTCCTGTATGAATATCCATGCAGAATAGATGCGATGTATTGTGTGCATGGTATAATCCAGAGCAATAAATTTATGGCTATCGTAAATGTAATCTGCTGGGGTAATTGCTCGGCTTAAATATTCAAACCAAAGAAGGGTTCTAAATACACGCCAGTGTCTATATTGATATGCCTTTCTTTCAATAATGATTTCTGAATTGAGACCTCATTTGTTGAAATTGTATCAATATCACAGAAGTCATGATTGAAAAGGTTACCCCTTCCCCTATTTTTCCTTCTCTCCTTATCACCTGGCCTGGTTACATAGCACTTCTTATTGCTAATTCAAGCTAACAATAAGCGATAGTACAAGTTCAGGAGTATAGTCCATTCACTCTGCACAAAAGATTGATAGACCCTACAGGTGGATGTGTGACCTCTCCATGTCCACTTGTAAAGTATACAGATGGGTTCTGCCAGTAGCCCAGTTAGTTTTCTGGGTCACAGAGTAGGGAGGCTCCCCAGGGGTATCATATCTCAAGTACCACAATCTCTACATCTTATTTTAGACTACTAGTGTCCCATGTACCAGTTGCCCCTTTAGTTCCCCCTATGTTCTAGTTCTCCACACTCAGTTACTGCTAACCACAAACTGACCCAGATTTCTGTAAGTGGACAGGTCTGTTTGGCATGAACACCAATAGAGGACAAACCTGTTTTTACAGGCACACAGTTGAAACTTACAAACCCATTCGCTTTGCTCACCGTTAGCTAGAATTAGCTATAAGGTTTAGCAATTTAAAAGGACAATTACACCATGAATAAAACATAGGCCCAAATAGTTTCTTAGAGTATTCTCTAATAAAGCCCACCACTGCCAACCTTCATACAAGAAGTATATTGCTGTTCAAATACATTCAAACACACAAGAAATGGAGGCATGGTCTTAGCCAGCAGGGGTTCTGGGTGTCTTTTTGGACACCCAAACCCTTAAAAAGCACCCCTCTGGGCACCCAAAGATTTTTGTGAGGAGTTTCTTAAAATGTCAATCTCAAGCATATAAGTGAATTTTTTCATCTCCATATAATTCCAATGACATTGTATAAGGATATGCTACCTTATTTTGATAAAGTTATACATGTTTATGGCTGAAATCTAAGTATATTGTGGGCCCCCTAAAAAATTTAGACGCCCAAAGATTTTACAATTGCCAATTTTGGGCACCCAGTTTCTAAATCCTGGCTAAGACCCTGAATGGAGGTACCATTTAAGTCTACCAATAGCTCACCTCAGGTGGACCTGTGACCTCTGCATGTCCACTTGTAAAGTAGACAGGTAGGTTCAGCCAGTCGTCCAGTAGGTTTTCTGGGTCACCGAGTAGGGAGGCCTGTCAGGGGTATCATATCTCAAGTACCACAATCTCTACATCTTATTTAGACTACTAGTGTCCCATTTACCAATTGCCCCTTTAATTTCCCCTATGCTCTAGTTATCCACACTCAGAGACTGCTAACCACAAACTGACCCAGAAATCTATAGGTGCACACCTGTGCTTGAGGTGAGCACCGATAAAGAAAAAACCTGTTCTTACAGGCACACAGTTGAAACTTACAAACCCATTTGCTTTGCTCATTGTTAGCTTGAATTAGCTGTAATAAACTATCTTACATCCTTATATGACAACAACTGGTATTACTATGTTTTTCACTACTACAATTGTATCCCTAGTCGAGATTTGAACAAAAAATTTTTTTTTTTAAATGTACTGGCGAGGTACCAAGGTCTGTATAACACTCAACTATGCCTGTATACATTGGGGGTTGTAAACAAGACTTGACAGTGATACGTGTTGATAAGGTGTTCTGTGTTAAGTTTGTGTTCCCTACATAGACAGGTCAGCGAGTTGACCACTCCAGTTCGAACATGGCTCGTGTCCTCAGTACTCGAACCACTCAGGTTTGAGAGTGGTGAGTGCAGGCAAAATCCCTTCATGTTTCTTATATTGACGATTAGGCAGGAAAAGAGGGTCAACTCAAGCAACAGACACAATGTCAACACCATCTTGCCTGTGCTTGTAAACAAGAATAGGCATGCTATATAACAAGCACGGAAGATAAAGTATGACATAGTTTTGGTCACTTAAATTTGTATGCACTCAAGTTTAAAAATTTCAACAATTCTGATCACTAGCACCAAGCCTTTGATTGCAGTCAGCCCACAGAGCAGATAGCTCAGCTCCAGAATCCACCTGACCATGAGTCATAAATGCAGTCAGGATTACTTAACTGGATGGTACTGTGCCATTTAGTGTTGTTGTTTATGGAAAGGTTTCAAAGTTAAGAGAAAGGTTGAGGCTGGCAACCACAGGTAATGCTTTGAAATGTGTTATTCTTGTACTGACTTTTACATTGCGTTTTGATATGATTCAATGAGTGATAATATTTTTTGTCTCTCCTCATCTACATATTTCTTTGACTTGAAGGGGAATGTTTTTGTTAATCATTTTCATTCTTTTTATACACCAAGCACTATTTTATCATTCTTATTATAATTCTTATTCCTATTATCATTCTTATTTCTATTATCATTATCATTATTATTTTTATTATTGTTATTATCATTATTATTACACTTGAACTGACAAGTGGTAGAAAAAGGATATATGATAATGATCTAGGTCTAAAGGTAGTGCTGCCAATTTCTTTTTTTAAACCTAGCTACTTTTACAATCAGTGTGTAAATTTTTTATTGCTCATCAGGCACTCTCACATTTTAGTTCTTATACATGCCATTTGTATATGAATAAAAAGTTGATTTCTGAAATATATGTAGATGAAATAACAATAAAAATTAGTGTTGTCGGTGAATTTTGTGTTTTTTTCTTGTTATGTTAACACATATCTGTAAATGATTGATATTCAAAAGAAAAAATTATTGGACCAGTGAAAATTTCACAGGACCAGTAGATCCTAGGTGTTACTGGTCCTACAGGGCCAGTAACTGTTTGAGTAAGCGTCGAGGCCTGAGAGGGTCAGCAAACAATTAAGTAAGTTTGCATACTACTATATAGGTACCTAAACATGGTCATCATTAATCTGTACAATTGAAAATAGACTGTTCAGGATTTAGTTGGTTGTCTTACAAATTGGATTTTGTTTAATATCTAGGTCCCTTTGGCAAAAATAAAAGGAAGTAACAACTCCTTAAAGGAAAAGGATAAACAAAAGGTTAATTATAACCTTGTGGCATTACACATCTAGACGCTAATGTTCATGCAGCGCGTAGCGCCCCCACAAAGTGAAACGGCGGCAAATGTAACTAATTGAACCCCAGGATAGGAAGTTCATAACACTAGGAAAATTGGATTGCGAAACTGGCGATGCCATAAAGTTAACGACATGTAAAGGCGTATTGATATAATCATTATTCTTTATCTATTTGAAAAGGCATTAGATTAAAAGATCAAATACAATTTTTCAGCTATTTTGGCGCTCCTTATTGGGTTCTAACGTCATTCCGGCTATCCCGAGCCGGTTTGGAGTAGTTAGATAACAGGCGCCAGATTTGATTTGGATATTTTACTGGCTCGCATGAGGTAGGTAGGTCATAATCAGTTTCGGGCCTTATGTAAATATGTGGGGTCATTGATAAAAGTGGCCTGGCGGTCTTTTTCAAAGATTTACTCCGGTATTCAGTCACGTAAATGACAGGACAAAACTCGGAATGCAAGGAACGACCCAAAATAGAGTTACGGGATTTCATCAATATAGCTCTCTTTTCAAACCTAGCTGTCATACAGATGGCGCCGTAGCTTAGTGGCTAGAGCGCCTGCCTGCAGGGCAAGAGGTTGCGGGTTCGAATCCATCTGACCGCAACTAGTATCATCTTTTCCTGCCCAGTCCTTCGTCTGGCACTTTGAAACATTTCCTACTCCAAATAACGATGTCTATATTTTTATTATTTTTATTTCACTTTACTAAAATGAATTGTTGGTCAAATCCACTGATCCCAGAGAGAAGGTCTGCCTGAATTGGCGTTCGCTATAAGGCCCGATTTGATTAGTGTATGAAATTCCCTGGTTATAATAAACATTTCCACAGTTGTGAAGTTAGGAATTTCTTCGAGAAAATCTATAGTTTAATGAATGTAAGTAATGCCTAGCCTTCATATAAAAATTGAGCTCTGTGAAGTTTAATGGGTGTAAGTATTAATTTATATCTGTTGATGAAGGAAATGTTCCATTAAGTTCCCTATGACGTTGGTATTGTCACTTTCATGCACACTTGCGGCACATGACTATTACTTTATGCAACTCCCACCCATTTACCTTCTATCTGCCCTTTCACACATCTCTACGTGCTGATCAGTGCCCTATCCAATCCCATGTACCTTCCACCTGCACTTTGGGCTTGGATCCGTGCGCCCGCCACTCACTTTTTGGGCGCACGGATCCTTATTACATCGACAACTTCTACTCCTCCTGCGGCCTTAAGCGCCTTGCCGCAACACTTGCCTCCCCCTTCTCTGTAATTGTACTGTCCTCCCAGTACCTCTTTCAACGGGGCCCTATCTGGATACCAGGACACAGAAGTTAGTCGGCACAGGACACAGCTATCAGTACTTGGAACAGCAATCATTTCCTTAAGTATTTGTGTAGGTTCCATGAAAGAAAACAGTTTGCAGAACAGCTAGCTTCAAGTAAAATCAAATACTGAAAAATCAAGATGATTGTTGATGCTCATACTGCTATTGTTTTTAGAGAATCCTTCCTTCATAGTCACACAGGTATCCAATTACTTTCCTTATGACAGATGTTGAGCTATGTTCATGAATTTTCAAATTACCTTATGATTTGCTGTTCCCCATGTTCCCCTTTTATAAGCACTCTTAACTGTAGTTTGTGATTCCTGACATAATATGCACCAGGGAAGTAGTCTGAACAGAGAACTGCATACTTCAAGACAGGTGGATTTACAAGTTTCAGTGATGCAAGTCACTCTTTTTGTCTGACTTTACCAAAAGGAAATACATGAAAAATAACTCAACCACCGTCTTTTTGTACAGCCAATTGCTGCTCATGATTTTACCATTTACCTGTTTGATACAAGTTTTTATGCAACAGTCTATTATGCACTGCTCAGATAGGAGCTAGGGGACAGGAGGTGGCCGCTGCCACTTGCTAAGTCACAGCTGATAGCAATTGAAGAAAATGTCTGCTACCAGGGGCTGCTAGGGGCTGGGCCGGCTGATGGCAATATGCAAAATTCTCCCCTCATGGGATCACTGAGAGAAAAAGGAAGTGTATTACTTTTATATTAGCTAATATGTATGTGAGCCTTTAGTTTCGCTTTAATGTCTATGCTCAAGTTATAAAGAAACATTTCGTCATTAGACAGAGAGAGGTGAACAGTGATCCGCATAAAAAAAGCAGAAATAATTTCCTCTTCCACAAAAAATAAAGAGGACAGACAATTAAATAGACATGGGATGTGGTGGGAGGCTCAGGGAGTTGTAATTTCATAGTCAATGGGTCATGATCTCGTCTTGATTTTAAAAATGTTCATGCCTTGCAGTGCATGCTGGGTAAATTCTTCTATTCTATGCCTTGATGCGTAATCCAGATTTTGCCTAATCCGCACAGAGATTTAGGGTCCATATCCATCTGGATTAAGCCAGTTCACCTGCACAACTCATGAACTCACCTCATGTGTGAAATATGGAATCGTTAGACATCAAGGTTTTCCTGCTTGACTATAGCTTTATTAGCATTTTCCTCCAACTCTTGTTTTATTGGGAGACACTCCCCCTTTTCCTGCTTGACTATTACTCTACTAGCATTTTCCTCCAACTCTTGCTTTATTGGGAGACACTCTCGCTCTTCCTGCTTGTCTATCACTTTACTAGCATTTTCCTCCAACTCTTGTTTTATTTGGAGACACTGTCCTTTAATGACGACCCATTGCCTTGGTTCCGATAGCTGTGGTTCTGTATTGTCAGTTGATGACATTTGGTATGTTGACTGGTGCTGCTTTGGATGAGATGGTGCCCTATCACTCTTATAAAATTGGATAGGTCCTTCTCCTGTGTGAGTTTGCATGTCCCTACTGTGCATCCTCTTATGCTGTGCCAGAGCTGAAGAATAAGTGAATGTCTTGTCACACTGATTGCACTGGAAGGGTCTTTCCCCACTGTGTAACCTTTTATGCTGTGCCAGAGCTGAAGATTGAGTGAATGCCTTGTCACATTCATTGCACTTGAAGGGTTTTTCCCCACTGTGTAACCTCTTATGCTGAGCCAGAACTGAAGACTGAGTGAATGCCTTGTCACATTCATTGCACTTGAAGGGTCTTTCCCCACTGTGTGACCTCTTATGCTTTGCCAGAGCTGAAGAATGAGTGAATGCCTTGTCACATTCATTGCACTTGAAGGGTCTTTCCCCACTGTGTAACCTCTTATGCTGTGCCAGAGCATAAGATTGAGTGAATGCCTTGTCACATTCATTGCACTGGAAGGGTCTTTCCCCACTGTGTAACCTCTTATGCTGTGCAAGAGCTGAAGATTGAGTGAATGCCTTGTCACATTCATTGCACTTGAAGGGTCTCTCCCCACTGTGTATCCTCTTATGCTGTGCAAGAGCTGAAGAATAAGTGAATGTCTTGTCACACTGATTGCACTGGAAGGGTCTTTCCCCACTGTGTAACCTTTTATGCTTTGCCAGAGCTGAAGAATGAGTGAATGCCTTGTCACATTCATTGCATTGGAAGGGTCTTTCCCCACTGTGTAACCTCTTATGCCGTGCCAGAGCTGAAGATTGAAGGTATGCCTTGTCACATTCATTGCACTTGAAGGGTCTTTCCCCACTGTGTGACCTCTTATGCTGTGTCAGATGTGAAGAATGAGTGAATGCCTTGTCACATTCATTGCACTGGAAGGGTCTTTCCCCACTGTGTAACCTCTTATGCTCTACCAGAGCATAAGATTGAGTGAATGCCTTGTCACATTCATTGCACTGGAAGGGTCTTTCCCCACTGTGTAACCTCTTATGCTCTACCAGAGCATAAGATTGAGTGAATGCCTTGTCACATTCATTGCACTTGAAGGGTCTTTCCCCACTGTGTAACCTTTTATGTTTTACCAGAGATGAAAGCTGAGTGTATGCCTTGCCACATTCATTGCATTGGAAGGGTCTTTCCCCACTGTGTAACCTCTTATGCTGTGCCAGAACTGAAGATCGAGTGAATGCCTTGTCACATTCATTGCACTGAAAGGGTCTTTCCCCACTGTGTATCCTCTTATGCTGTACCAGATTAGAAGACTTTGTAAAGCTCTTGTTACAATCCCCATGATCTATCTTATTTGAAGGCATGGTAAATAATTGACTGTGAAATGAAATAATTGAAATAAATACAAATTGTAAGTTGCATTCAGAATGAAGAAACTAAATTCATGTGGACCTTTTTTGGCCGATGCAGGTATGAATGGGTAAATGACTTGAGAATTGTCCTTGTCATACTTGAAAATAGTTGCCCCATAACTTCCTATGCAGTTTTATTTTGAGTCTATCACTTGATTTCTCTCTCCGAGATGAAGAAATGAAGAACTTTTAACTTCAATTCATTTTTCTCTGTTCGTGCTGTGGTGTTTGGTCACACAACTGTTTGGCTCACCATTATGAATCTGAAAATACAGATAAAAAAGTTTAAAAACAAGGAAAACAAATGACAGATATGGCTTACACAGACATTTTGGTATATTGCACATGCTATTTTTAATGGACCTTATTTTGTAGATGATACTGAACTCCTAATCCTAGGATACTTTGATATAGTCAATTTAATCAGAGAAATATATTTCTGTGCCACATGCATGGCTTAAATTATGTTCTATCATTTATATGGGATGTTTTGTGGATAAAGCCAGACTAATGTAGAAAAACAAAATGTTTTATGCCATTTGATGGCCTAAAACAGACTGAACATTGGTATAGACTGGGGCTTGGCTCGCAGGGCATCATCTAGACACCCACACCCTTGACATTCTCACTCACTTCATATTAAATACAGGGATATTACTAAAGGGTATTATACATCTTTGCTGGTGCAACTATTAATCATTAGCAGTAAGGTATCTGCTAATGACTTAGTTGCACCAACAGCCTGCTTAAAGGCTATTAACTGGCTAAGATGGCCACCCCCAGTACTTCTATTTTGTGTCTATTTGGAGGCAGTTAAACTGCAATATACTTCTTCTATGAAGGTTGGCACTGGTGAGAACTTGGGTTTAAGTACAGAATACCTTAAGGAACTATTTGGGCCTCCGTTTTATACATGGTGGAATTGTCTAGACTAGTTGTTTCAAGGTTTTCTTTTGTTTTTTGGTTTTTAAACTTATTTCTCAGTTCCTTTTGCCTCTTGCACTAAGGCTGCACCACTCGCACTAACCTTCAAGACCTCTAAACCATTATACCTGATACCATGCAGACAGACATCATAACTTTTTGAAACAAATTTTAAAAAACTTTAACAACACTAGGATACTTCCATGCGTCAAGGCAGGAACATATTCGATCCTGAAAATTGTGACAGATTCTGAACACTCTTTATAACAGAATAGTTGTAGGATACCTGCCTCCAATAAATCAAGTTATTAGCTGTGTTAAACAAAAATTCTTCCATGAAAACTATATGGTGAGAATTAGGGGCAGAATTGGCAAATTTGAGAAAAAAATGGTCACTGCTCAGTAAAGAATGGGTTAAGTCAAAACATACAAAACAATAACTTTCAAACCTTCAAATTGTATTTACAGTAATATTCATAAAATCATTCCATACATATTAGGTAACAAATCACTACAGGCAAACAGCCTACAATATATTCTACCACAGCCCTATATCAGGGTCATTCCGTGGTAGCGTCCATTGTGTTGGATATGACAATTACACACTTACAATTTATTTTTTCAGAGGAAAACAGGTATATTGATGACTTAACTTTATAATCATGTCTACAAAGGACTTATCTAACATGTGCTATTGTTTCACAATTTTTTTCTCACAAAAAAATGTTATCTTTGAGGAAAATAAAATTGTGTTGGATACGACAAGCTTACAACAGTTTTTCTAAACTTTGGACAAATACCAAATTCTGTTCTGTTCATAGGAGTTCCACTACCAGACATGTCTAGGTATCATCTCAAAAGGGTTTTGAACAAGAGTCATGAACAATTTTCTTAAAAAAGATACTGTTTGGCAGTTTTGTGAGAGGATTCTAAAAAAGGTTGTTGTGTGCAAGGTCTTCAAAAATGCCTGTCCAAAACAGCAATTTAAAAAATTCTGCCCATCCAGATTTAGCAACTAATTTACTTCAAATCCTTATGCAAGCTACTATTAATAGCTTAGTGTGTCAAAAAGGGTAATTTACACTTCAGCTATGTCCTAGAAAATGGTTTGTTAGGATAATATTTGGTTATTACACCCAGAAAGTCAAAATTGAAAAATCATCATAGAAAATTTTGCCTGTTCAAACAGTTTTTTTTTTTGGAAAATACCTGTCCAAAAGACAGGTAGGACGGTTCCTGGCTAGGTCTCTGGTTGTGTGGGATACGACAAGCTAGGCTGTGTCGGATACGACACTTTAGTCCACTACCTTATATCAATATAAAAAGAATCATATCTGTCATCGGACAATATCAGAACTGAAACGAACCTAGGATGTACTATGTTGAAAGGTTTGACTTGCATGAATTACTTATGTATGAGTCTAGGAAGCATTTTCAGATTATTTTAGAACATGTTACACTACCCAAAATATACTAGAATCATTTTTTTCTGATTTTTAACAATGTACAATTGCTCCAAGTAAACAATTTATTAAAACTCACAATATTTAGATACATTATTTTCCTGGCCATACATACATCTAGCATATTGGAAAAATTGCATTGAAATATTAAGAAATATAACATTTAAGTAAGAAGTGCGAGGGTATACCTGTTACTCATTTCTCACTTGCTCAATGACTGAGCATGTGATGTTATTCAATATTCAGCCTACCCTCTCCAATCAGATTCCTGCAATGTTTTTTCATGACAACGTGAACATGTAATTGTCAGTAAGATATCTTTAGATAATTACCATTACATTTCAGTTGATTTGCAAATTTTCATGCTCCATAATTATTTGTCATTCTGAGAGACATACCACATGCTGATCCAGTTTACTACTTACATGAATTTATGCTACCCTGACATTAAGATTGAAAGAATCAGATTTATTACCTAAAGGTAAATACCCTGAATAACTTAAAAGCCATTAAATTATATCAATAATTATATCAATTATAACAAATGTTAAATCCGAAAAGAAGCAGGTTTGGCTTCCGTCTAGCAGGTCTGACCAAGCTATTGCCAAATTTGGCAACAGGAGTTAAGAATTTGGCAACAGTAATATTTTCAGTTAATATAGCTTATTCAAGCTAACAATGAGCGATAGTACAAGTTCAGGAGTATAGTCCATTCACTCTGCACAAAAGATTGATAGACCCTACAGGTGGACGTGTGACCTCTACATGTCCACTTGTAAAGTAGACAGGTGGGTTCTGCCAGTCGCCCAGTAAGTTTTCTGGGTGACAGAGTAGGGAGGCTCGACAGGGGTATCATATCTTAAGTACCACCATCTCTACATTTTATTATAGACTACTAGTGTCCATGTACCAATAAATCCTTTAGAACCCCCTTTGTTCTAGTTCTCCACACACCATGACTGCTAACCACAAACTGACCCAGAATTCTATAAGTGGACATGTCAGCTAGAACTGAACATCAATAGCCGATAAACCTGTTCTTACAGGCACTCACTTGAAACTTACAAACCTATTCGCTTTGCTCATTGTTAGCTTGAATTAGCAATAACTCATCACTAAGAGTAACTAATACTTTTCCTAGCATTCTGAGCATATAACATCAGCTTCCTCCCATACTCAAGCTAGTACCTGTGGGGCTGCAGTTCAAAGAGGATGAGGATGTTGACAAGAATACACATGTTTGGTGACTGTGTCCACCAGGGAACCTGGTGTAAATTGGAATTGAGCAATTGAGCCTGTTTCATCCCCATGGTATTGACCATGTACTTTTCAAAACTTACTTTGAATTCCCCTTGAAAAAAAGTTCATCTTGAATGTTAATGGGTTGGGTATACTTAAGATAGGGTGTCGTATCCAACATGTTTGTCGTATCCAACACGAATGAAAAACACCTTTTTCCCCCAAATTTTAAGCAGACCTTACACATTATATTCTGGGTTCTAATAAGGCTAGGGATAATTGAGACTATCATGAAATGGCATTTTTTTTTTGGTGCAGTAGGTTTGGAGAAAAATTAACTTTTATATTTTTTTTTTGTGTCGGTACGACAGTCAGTATTGGGACAAAAGCTAATTTTTACCCGAAATATTTTTTTCTTCAAAATTCATTACCATTTATACAAACTAACTTAATTTCATGTGTCCAACCCAAAATGTAACATTTATCATTTTTTAGAATATCTTTATTGAAGAAAAACCAATGTCGTATCCGACACACATCCAACACACATTTTCCATTTTTCTCAATTAAACCATCAATAAAGTTCACTAAACACATGTTTTATTTATATCTGAGTCAAAAATCCATTACTTCAGAATGTCTAGTTTCAGAATATTTATGTATTAAATGTGTACATTATGATTTAATTTTTCACATCCATGTCGCAAATAGTGCAGAATTACTCATTAATAAACGTACATTGTACATCTTAAACCCTTATATGACAATAACTGGTATTACTATGTTTTTTACGACCACAATTGTATCCTTGTTTTTACATGTCGGCCTAGTCAAGATTTGAACAAAAACTGATTTTTTTAAAATGTACTGGCGAGGTACTAAGGTCCGTATAACACTCAACTATGCCTGTATACATTGGGGGCTGTAAACAAGACTTGACAGTGATACGCGTTGTGAAAGGTGTTCTGTGTTAAGTTTGTGTTCCCTACATGGACAGGTCAGTGAGTTGAGCACTCCAGCTCGAACATGGTTCGTCTGTCCGCAGTACTCTAGCTACTCAGGTTTGGGAGTGGTGAGTGCAGCTCTAACCTCTAAGGCAAAATCCCTTAGATAGATGTAATGCCTTGTCAATTATTACTTCGTCTGTCTCTTTGCTTCCTGTTTCTTATATCGATGATTAGGCAGGAAACGGTGGTCAACTCAAGCAACAGACACAATGTCAACACCATCTTGCCTGTGCTGGTAAACAAGAATATGACACACATGCTATATAACAAGCACAGACGATTAATTATGATATAGTTTTGGTCACTTCAATTTGTATGCATTCAAGTTTAAAAGTTTCAACAATTCCTATCACTAGCACAAAGTCTTTGATTAGCAGTCAGCCCACAGAGCAGATAGCTCAGCTCAAGAATCCACCTGACCATGACCAGCTTCCAGCCTACGATGCCTCGCCAAAAGCTTTTGTACTACCACATGAATTTTGTAGGTTGCACAATGCTGTTCGCTGAGTAGGTAATACTTATAAACTCACTTCATGTGTGAAATATATAATTGTTAGACAGTAAGGTTTTCATGCTTGACTATCACTCTACTAGCATTTTCCTCCACCAATAGTACGAGATCAAGTGAGCAGCATTTTGAGAGAAATCCAGAGTACTTTGCTGCAGCAATAGAATTTCAAAGCCAGGCTGATCCCTTTCCAGCATCCTTTTCCAAGGTGGGCAGCATTGACCCTAAACCCTGTGACCTGGACCCTGGTGGAAGGGCCTGAAGTATGCTGCTTTGCCAAAAGGAATAGTTGAACTTATGATACAGCTGTACTCTGCTTACAAGTGCATCATCTGTATCCATTATGAGAATCTTTTCATCACTTGGGACTCATTCACATCAAGATCCGCAACCATCATGGGGTAGAAAAAGCAGCAAACTTGTCTTCTGCTCTTGGATCCTGAGGGGAGAGGAGGACCTGGACTTTTAGTTACCCCCATATAGGATAATTGCATATGTTGGGCCTATCATTATATAGTTAATCCCATTGAATTGCTATTAGAAAGGAACTGACATCATAATTAACTGCTTCTTTTCAACATCTATAGTCACTGTGAATTCTGTGTATATACTATATAAGGGACCAGCAACATGGATATGAAACTAATCCAATCGTAATTAAAGGGGAACTAAAGGCTCACATACATATTAGCTTGTCCGACTTTACCAACAGGAAATATATGAAAAATAACTCTACCACCCTGTCTTTTTGTACAGCCAATTGCTGCTCATGATTTTACCATTTACCTGTTTGATACAAGTTGTTATGCAACTTTCAAAGAGAGTTTGTGTGTAGAGCACTACAGTCTATTATGCACTGCTCAGATAGGAGCTGGGGGACAGGAAGTGGGCGCTGCCACTCGCTGATTCACAGCTGATAGCAATTGAAGAACATGGCTGCTACGGGCTGGGAGGCTGGTGGCAATATGCAAAATATTCCCCTCATGGGATCACTGAGAGAAAAAGGAGGACAGCATCCTATTCTTGAAGTGTATTACTTTCATATAAGCTAACATGTATGTGAGCCTTTAGTTCCCCTTAAATGTCTATGCTCAAGTTATAAAGAAACATTACGTCATTAGACAGACAGACAATTAAAGAGACAGGGAATGTGGTGGGAGGCTCAGGGGGTTGTAAATTCATAATCGCTGGGTCACGATTTCGTCTTGATTTTAGAAATGTACACACCTTGCTGTGCATGCTTGCTAAATTCTTCTATTTTATGCCTTTATGCGTAATCCAGATTTTGCCTAATCCGCACAGAAATTTAGGGTCCATATCCATCTGGATTAAGCCAGTTCACCTGTACAACTCATGAACTCACCTCATGTGTGAAATAGGGAATCGTTAGACATGAAGGTGTTCCTGCTTGACTATCACTTTATTAGCATTTTTCTCCAACTCTTGTTTTATTGGGAGACACTCCCCCTTTTCCTGCTTGACTATCACTCTACTAGCATTTTCCTCCAACTCTTGTTTTATTGGGAGACACTGCCCCTTTTCCTGCTTGACTATCACTCTACTAGCATTTTCCTCAAACTCTTGTTTTATTGGGAGACACTCCCCCTTTTCCTGCTTGACTATCAATCTACTAGCATTTTCCTCAAACTCTTGTTTTATTGGGAGATACTGTCCCTTTTCCTGCTTGACTATCACTCTACTAGCATTTTCCTCTAACTCTTGCTTTATTGGGAGACACTCTCCCTCTTCCTGCTTGACTATCACTTTACTAGCATTTTCCTCCAATTCTTGTTTTATTGGGAGACACTGTCCATTAATGACGACCCATTGCCTTGGTTCTGATAGCTGTGATTCTGTATTGTCAGATGACGACATTTGGTAAGTTGACTGGTGCTGCTTTGGATGAGATGGTGCCCTATCACTCTTATAAAATTGGATAGGTCCTTCTCCTATGTGAGTCTGCATGTCCCCACTGTGCATCCTCTTATGCTTTGCCAGAGCTGAAGAATAAGTGAATGTCTTGTCACACTGATTGCACTGGAAGGGTCTTTCCCCACTGTGTAACCTTTTAAGCCGCGCCAGAGCTGAAGATTTAGTGAATGCCTTGTCACATTCATTGCACTTGAAGGGTCTTTCCCCACTGTGTAACCTCTTATGCTTTGCCAGAGCTGAAGATTGAGTGAATGCCTTGTCACATTCATTGCACTTGAAGGGTCTTTCCCCACTGTGTAACCTCTTATGCTGTGCAAGAGCTGAAGATTGAAGGAATGCCTTGTCACATTCATTGCACTTGAAGGGTCTTTCCCCACTGTGTAACCTTTTATGCCGTGCCAGAGCTGAAGAATCAGTGAATGCCTTGTCACATTCATTGCACTGGAAGGGTCTTTCCCCACTGTGTACCCTCTTATGCTGTGTCAGAGCTGAAGATTGAGTGAATGCCTTGTCACATTCATTGCACTTGAAGGGTCTTTCCCCACTGTGTAACCTCTTATGCTGTGCAAGAGCTGAAGATTGAAGGAATGCCTTGTCACATTCATTGCACTTGAAGGGTCTTTCCCCACTGTGTACCCTCTTATGCTGTGCCAGAGCTGAAGGATATGTGAATGCCTTGTCACATTCATTGCATTTGAAGGGTCTTTCCCCACTATGTAACCCTTTATGTTTTACCAGAGCTGTAAGCTGAGCGTATGCCTTGCCACATTCATTGCATTGGAAGGGTCTTTCCCCACTGTGTATCCTCTTATGCTGTGCCAGAGCTGAAGATTGAGTGAATGCCTTATCACATTCATTGCACTGGAAGGGTCTTTCCCCACTGTGTATCCTCTTATGCTGTGCCAGACCTGAAGATTGAGTGAATGCCTTGTCACATTCATTGCACTTGAAGGGTCTTTCCCCACTGTGTGACCTCTTATGCTTTGTCAGATGTGAAGAATGAGTGAATGCCTTGTCACATTCATTGCACTGGAAGAGTCTTTCCCCACTGTGTAACCTCTTATGCTCTACCAGAGCATAAGATTGAGTGAATGCCTTGTCACATTCATTGCACTTGAAGGGTCTTTCCCCACGGTGTGACCTCTTATGCTGTGCCAGAGCTGAAGAATAAGTGAATGTCTTGTCACATTCTTTGCACTTGAAGGGTCTTTCCCCACTATGTATACTCTTATGCTGTATCAGATTGGAAGACTTTGTAAAGCCACGATCTATCTTATTTGAAGGCATGGTAAATAATTGACTGTGAAATGAAATAATTGAAATAAATACAAATCGAAGTTACATTCAGAATGAAGAAACTAAATTCATGTGGACCTTTTTTGGCAGATGCAGGAATGAATGGGTAAATGACTTGAGAATTGTCCTTGTCATACTTGAAAATAGTTGCCCCAAAAGTTCCTATGCAGTTTTATTTTGAGTCTATCACTTGATTTCTCTCTCCAAGATGAAGAAATGAAGAACTTTTTAACTTCAATTTATTTTTCTCTGTTCGTGCTGTGGTGTTCGGTCACACAACTGTTTGGCTCACCATTATGAATCTGAAAATACAGATAAAAAGGTTTAAACAAGGAAAACAAATGACAGATATGACATTTTGGTATATTGCACATGCTATTTTCAATGGACCTTATTTTGTAGATGATACTGAACTCCCAATCCTAGGATATTTTGATATAGTCAATTTAATCAGAGAAATATATTTCTGTGTCACATGCATGGCTTAAATTGTTCTATCAATTATATGTGATGTTTTATGGATGAAGCCAGACTGATGTAGTAAAACAAAATGTTTTATGCCACATAAGTGGCCTAAACAAGACTGAACATTGGTATAGACTGAGGCTTGGCTCACAGGGCATCATCTAGACACCCACCCACACCCTTGACATTCTCACTCACTTCATATTAAATACAGGGAAATTACTAAAGGGAATTATACATCTCTGCTGGTGCAACTATTAGTCATTAGCAATAAGGTATCTGCTAATGACTTAGTTGCACCAACAGCCTGCTTAGAGGCTATTAACTGGCTAAGATGGCCACCCCCAGTACTTCTATTTTGTGTCTATTGGGAGGCAGTTAAACTGCAATATACTTCTTCTATGAAGGTTGGCACTGGTGAGAACTTGGGTTTAAGTAGAGACCTAAACAAGACTGAACATTGGTATAGACTGGGGCTTGGCTCGCAGGGCGTCATCTAGACACCCACACCTTGACATTCTCACTCAAGATTAAATACAGGGATATTACTAAAAGGTATCATACATCTCATGTAAGTAAATGTTTCTTAATGGCTGTTAAGTGAAGGTATAATAGTCTTCAAGGTCTTAGCCAGTTTTAAAATGGCAGTCCAAAACAGCGATTCCAAAATGCCTGCCCATACAGAATTAGCTACTAATCTTCTTCAAATTCTCTTACCAACTACCTTTTATAGCCCATGGGAGTATTGGGTCAACAAGATGGACGCCAGTGGCATCAAGGTTTTGATCAATGTGCATGGTGAATTGGCCTTAGTTTCTTTTGGACTAGTTGTTTCAAGGTTTTCTTTGGTTTTTAAACTTTTTTCTCAGTTCCTTTTGCCTATTGTTTCGGCAAAAGTTTGTTAGTTCTCTACTAACAGTGTCATAAGATCAAAGCATTCAAGCTGCGATACCCACACTAACCTTCAAAGTCTCCTAAACCATTATACCTGATACCATGCGCACAGACATTATAACTTTTGGAAACAAATTTAAAAAACCTTTAACAACACTAGGATACATGTAACTTTTTTCTCAGTTCCTTTTGCCTGTTGTTGTGGCAAAAGTTTGTTAGTTCTCTACTAACAGTGTCATCCGATCAAAGCATTCAAGCTGCTATACTCACACTAACCTTCAAAACCTCCTTAACCATTATAACTTTTTGAAACATTAAAAAAAGACTTTAACAACACTAGGATACTTCCATGCGTCAAGGCAAGAACATATTCGATCTTGATAATTGTTACAGATTCTGAACACTCTTTATAACAGTAAAGTTGTAGGATACCTGCCTCCAATATATCAAGTTAATAGCCATGATAAACAAAAATTCTTCCATGAAAACTATATGGTGAGAATTAGGGGCAAAATTGGCAAATTTGAGAAAAAAATGGTCACTCCTCAGTAAAGTCAAAACATAAAAAAACAATAACTTTCAAACCTTCAAATTTTATTTACAGTAATATTCTTAAAATCATTCCATACATATCAGGTAACAAATCATTACAGGCAAACAGACTACAATATATCTTATCACAGCCCTATATTAATAAACAATCATACATCCTTATATGACAATAACTGATATTACTATGTTTTTGAAAACTACAATTGTATCCTTGTTTTTACATGTCTGCCTAGTCGAGATTTGAACAAAAATGATTACTGTAAAACTGGTAATGATTGCGTGATTTTAATTATTGCGTTTTAATGCGAATGCATGAGGACGCAATAATTAAAACACGCATAAATCTGTCCATTCTGTTTCAGATATCTGACGTCTGACGTCTGTCGCATTAATTAAAACACGCATAAAAGAGAAAATGAAAAAAACGCAATATTTACTCTCACACAAACATTACCAGTTTTACAGTATTGTTTTTTTTAAAATGTACTGGCGAGGTACCAAGGTCTGTATAACACTCAACTATGCCTGTATACATTGGGGGTTATAAACAAGACTTAACAGTGATACGCGTTGTGAAAGGTGTTCTGTGTTAAGTTTGTGTTCCCTACATGGACAGGTCAGTGAGATGACCATTCCAGCTCCAACATGACTCGTCTGTCCTCAGTACTCGAACCACTCAGGTTTGGGAGGGGTGAGTGCAGCTCTAAGCTCTAAGGCTTCCTGTTTCTTATATTGACGATTAGGCAGGAAAAGATGGTCAACTAAAGCAACAGACACAATGTCAACACCATCTTGCCTGTGCTTGTAAACAAGAATATGACACACATGCTATATAACAAGCACAGAAGATTAATTATGATATAGTATTGGTCACTCCAATTTGTATGCATTCAAGTTAAAAAGTTTCAACAATTCCTATCACTAGCACAAAGTCTTTGATTCGCAGTCAGCCCACAGACCAGAGAGCTAAGCTCAAGAATCCACCTGACCATGACCAGCTTACGATGCCTCGCCAAAAGCTTTTGTACTACCACATGAATTTTGTAGGTTGCACAATGCTGTTCGCTGAGTAGGTAATACTTATAAACTCACTTCATGTGTGAAATATATAATTGTTAGACAGTAAGGTTTTCATGCTTGACTATCACTCTACTAGCATTTTCCTCCACCAATAGCATCCCTTTCCAAGGTGGGCAGCATTGACACTAAACCCTGTGACCTGGACCCTGGTGGAAGGGCCTGAAGTATGCTGCTTTGCCAAAAGGACTAGTTGAACTTATGATACAGCTGTACTCTGCTTACAAGCGCATCATCTGTATCCATTATAAGAATCTTTTCATCACTTGGAACTCATCCACAACAAGATCCGCAACCGACATGGGGTAGAAAAAGCAGCGAAACTTGTCTTCTGCTCTTGGATGCTGAGGGGAGAGGAGGATCTAGACTTTTAGTTGCCCACATATAGGTTAAGTGCATATGTTGGGCCTATCATTATATAGTTAATCCCATCGAATTTCTATTAGAAAGGAAATGACATCATAATTAACTGCTTCTTTTCAACATCTATAGTTACTGCGAATTATGCGTATATAAGGGACCAGCAACATGGATATGAAACTAATCCAAATGTAATTAAATGGGAACTAAAGGCTCACATACATGTTAGCTTATATGAAAGTAATACACTTCAAGAATAGGATGCTGTCCTTTTTCTCTCAGTGATCCCAGGAGGGGAGAATTTTGCATATTGCCACCAGCCTGCCCAGCCCCATAACAGCCTCTGGTATCAGCCATGTGTTTCAATTGCTATCAGCTGTGACTCAGCGAGTTGCAGCGCCCACTTCCTGTCCCCTACCTCCTATCTGAGCAGTGCATAATAGACTGTAGTGCTCTACACACAAACTCTCTTTGAAAATTGCATAAATACTTGTATCAAACAGGTAAGGCCACTCCAATTTATTTACTTGTCTTACGAGCTCAGGAGGTAGGAAATGAGCCATTTTGAAATTTAAAAAAAAGTTGAAAAATGTGACTTTTTTATTTTTTTTAGAGTCTGATGACTAGGACTTGTAGCGATATGTTTCTAACAGCCTATTCTCAACTAAATAAAATCAATCAATCAATTAATCCCTGTAACCTGAAGGGTGGGATGTATACCTCCTCAAGTATGTGGCTCTAATACAGCAATGATAGCTTCCTGTAGTTGATTGAATCACCCTAACAAAGAATATTCTTAAAACTTGCACTTTTTTTTTTTTTTTTTTGGAGTCTGACAGAAAATTTCAAAACTACTTTTGTCCGTAAGACACCAAAGGTGACTTTTTTTTCTTTTTTTTTTTGAGTCTGACAGGATTTTTTTCCAAAAAAAAGCTTGTAAGACAAGTTATTAAATTGGAGTGACCTAAATGGTAAAATCATGAGCAGCAATTGGCTGTACAAAAAGACAGGGTGGTAGAGTTTTTTTTCATATATTTTCTGTTGGTAAAGTCGGACAAAAACTGTGGCGAAATCCTGTCCTGAAGCATACAGTTCTTTATTCAGACCACTTCGCTGATGCTTTTTATACCAGGAATCATAAATGCAATCAGGATTACTTAACAGGTTGGTGCTGTGCCATATAGTGTTGTTGTTTTCAACCCTTCTGTATCAACTGCTAACAAAGCGCAGAGGGTCAGCAAACAATTAAGTAAGTTTATAAGCTTACAACTATAAAGGTACTTAAACATGGTCATCATTAATCTGTACAATTGAAAATAGACTGTTTAGGATTTTGTTGGTTGTCTTACAACTTGGGTTTTGTTTAATATCTAGGTCCCTTTGACAACAACAAAAGGAAGTAACAACTCCTTAAAGGAAAAGGATAAACAAAGGGTTAATTATAACCTTGTGGCATTACACATCTAGATACCAGGACACAGAAGTTAGTCAACACAGGACATAGCTATTGGTACCTGGAACAGCAATCATTTCCTTTAGTATTTGTGTAGGTTACATGAAAGAAAACAGTTTGTAGAACAGCTAGCTTCAAGTAAAATCAAATGCTGAAAAACGGGATGATTGGTGATGCACATACTGGTATTGTTTTTATTCAATCCTTTCTTCATAGTCACACAGGTATCCAATTACTTTGCATATGACAGATGTTGAGCTATGTTCATGAATTTTCAAATAACCTTATGATTTGCTGTTCCCCAAGTTCCCCTTATATAAGCAATCCTAACTGTAGTTTGTGATTGCTGACATAATACGCACCAGGGAAGTGGTCTGAACATAGAACTGCATACTTCAAGACAGGTGGATTTACAAGTTTCAGTGATGCTAGCCACTCTTTTTGTCTGACTTTACCAACAGGAAATATATGAAAAATAACTCTACCACCCTGTCTTTTTGTACAGCCAATTGCTGCTCATGATTTTACCATTTACCTGTTTGATACAAGTTTTTATGCAACAGTCTATAATGCACTGCTCAGATAGGAGCTAGGGGACGGGAAGTGGGCGCTGCCACTCGCTGAGAAACAGCTGATAGCAATTGAAGAACATGGTTGCTACCAGGGGCTGCTAGGGGCAGGTGGCAATATGCAAAATTCTCCCCTCGTGGGATCACTGAGAGAAAAAGGAGGACAGCATCCTATTCTTGAAGTGTATTACTTTTATATAAGCTAATATGTATGTGAGCCTTTAGTTTCGCTTTAATGTCTGCTCAAGTTATAAAGAAACATTTTGTCATTAGACAGAGATAGGTGAACAGTGATCCGCATAAAAAAAGCAGAAATAGCAGAAATAATTTCCTCTTCCACAAAAAACGAAGAGGACAGACAATTAAACAGACAGGGGATGTGGTGGGAGGCTCAGGGGGTTGTAAGTTCATAGTCAATGGGTCATGATTTCGTCTTGATTTTAGAAATGTTCACGCCTTGCAGTGCATGCTTGCTGAATTCTTCTATTTTATGCCTTTATGCATAATCCAGATTTTGCCTAATCTGCACAGAAATTTAGGGTCCATATCCATCTGGATTAAGCCAGTTCACCTGTACAACTCATGAACTCACCTCATGTGTGAAATATGGAATCGTTAGACATCAAGGTTTTCCTGCTTAAATATCACTTTATTAGCATTTTCCTCCAACTCTTGTTTTATTGGGAGACACTCCCCCTTTTCCTGCTTGACTATCACCCTACTAGCATTTTCCTCAAACTCTTGTTTTATTGGGAGACACTTCCCCTCTTCCTGCTTGTCTATCACTTTACTAGCATTTTCCTCCAACTCTTGTTTTATTGGGAGACACTGTCCTTTAATGACGACCCATTGCCTTGGTTCTGATAGCTGTGGTTCTGTATTGTCAGATGACAACATTTGGTAAGTTGACTGGTGCTGCTTTGGATGAGATGGTGCCCTATCACTCTTATAAAATTTGATAGGTCCTTCTCCTGTGTGAGTTTGCATGTCCCTACTGTGCATCCTCTTATGCTGTGCCAGAGCTGAAGAATAAGTGAATGTCTTGTCACACTGATTGCACTGGAAGGGTCTTTCCCCACTGTGTAACCTCTTATGCTGTGCCAGAGCATAAGATTGAGTGAATGCCTTGTCACATTCATTGCACTGGAAGGGTCTTTCCCCACTGTGTAACCTCTTATGCTGTACCAGAGCATAAGATTGAGTGAATGCCTTGTCACATTCATTGCACTTGAAGGGTCTTTCCCCACTGTGTGACCTCTTATGCTTTGCCAGAGCTGAAGATTGAAGGTATGCCTTGTCACATTCATTGCACTTGAAGGGTCTTTCCCCACTGTGTGACCTCTTATGCTTTGCCAGAGCTGAAGAATAAGCGAATGTCTTGTCACATTCTTTGCACTTGAAGGGTCTTTCCCCACTGTGTAACCTCTTATGCTGTATCAGAGCTGAAGATTGAATGAATGCCTTGTCACATTCATTGCACTTGAAGGGTCTTTCCCCGCTGTGTATTCTCTTATGCTGTGCCAGAGCTGAAGATTGAGTGAATGTCTTGTCACATTCATTGCACTGGTAGGGCCTTTCTCCACTGTGTGTTCTTTTATGCTTCATCAGACCTGAAAGATCTGTAAATGCCATGTCACAGCCATTGCATTGAAAGGGGTTTTTCCCCACTGTGTGTCCTCTTATGACTTTCAAGATGAGAAAATCGAGAGAATGCCTTGTCACATTCATTGCACTGGAAGGGTCTTTCCCCACTGTGTAACCTTTTATGCTGTGCAAGAGCTGAAGATTGAAGGAATGCCTTGTCACAATCATTGCACTTGAAGGGTCTTTCCCCACTGTGTAACCTTTTATGTTTTACCAGAGATGAAAGCTGAGTGTATGCCTTGCCACATTCATTGCATTGGAAGGGTCTTTCCCCACTGTGTAACCTCTTATGCTGTGCCAGAGCTGTAGATTGAGTGAATGCCTTGTCACATTCATTGCACTGGAAGGGTCTTTCCCCACTGTGTATCCTCTTATGCTGTGCCAGACCTGAAGATTGAGTGAATGCCTTGTCACATTCATTGCACTTGAAGGGTCTTTCCCCACTGTGTATACTCTTATGCTGTACCAGATTGGAAGACTTTGTAAAGCTCTTGTTACAATCCCCACGATCTATCTTATTTGAAGGCATGGTAAATAATTGACTGTGAAATGAAATAATTGAAATAAATACAAATTGTAAGTTGCATTCAGAATGAAGAAACTAAATTCATGTGGACCTTTTTTGGCAGATGCAGGTATGAATGGGTTAATGACTTGAGAATTGTTCTTGTCATACTTGAAAATAGTTGCCCCATAACTTCCTATGCAGTTTTATTTTGAGTCTATCACTTGATTTCTCTCTCCAAGATGAAGAAATGAAGAACTTTTAACTTCAATTCATTTTTCTCTGTTCGTGCTGTGGTGTTTGGTCACACAACTGTTTGGCTCACCATTATGAATCTGAAAATACAGATAAAAAGTTTAAACAAAGAAAACAAATGACAGATATGACTTACACAGACATTTTGGTATATTGCACATGCTATTTTCAATGGACCTTATTTTGTAGATGATACTGAACTCCCAATCCTAGGACATTTTGATATAGTCAATTTAATCAGAGAAATATATTTCTGTGCCACGTGCATGGCTTTAATTATGTTCTATCAATTATATGGGATGTTTTGTGGATAAAGCCAGACTGATGTAGTAAAACAAAATGTTTTATGCCACATAACTTAAGTGGCCTAAACAAGACTGAACATTGGTATAGACCGAGGCTTGGCTCGCAGGGCATCATCTAGACACCCACCCACACCCTTGACATTCTCACTCACTTCATATTAAATACAGGGAAGTTACTAAAGGGTATTATACATCTCTGCTGGTGCAACTATTAGTCATTAGCAGTAAGGTTTCTGCTAATGACTTAGTTGCACCAACAGCCTGCTTAGAGGCTATTAACTGGCTATGATGGCCACCCCCAGTACTTCTATTTTGTGTCTATTGGGAGGCAGTTAAACTGCAATATACTTCTTCTATGAAGGTTGGAACTGGTGAGAACTTGGGTTTAAGTAGAGAATACCTTAAGCAACTACTTGGGCCTCCGTTTTATACATGGTGGAATTGTCCTTTAAGTTTTTAGACTAGTTGCTTCAAGGTTTTCTTTCGTGTTTTTTTTAAAACTTATTTCTCAGTTCCTTTTGCCTCTTGCATTAAAGCTGCAATAATCGCACTAACCTTCAAAACCTCTAAACCATTAAACCTGATACCATGCAGACAGACATTATAACTTTTTGAAACAATTTGAAAAACCCTTTAACAACACTAGGATACTTCCATGCCTCAAGGCAGGAACATATTTGATCCTGAAAAAAATTGTGACAGATTCTGAACACTCTTTATGACAGTAAAGTTGTAGGATACCTGCCTCCAATATATCAAGTTAATAGTCGTGTTAAACAAAAATTCTTCCATGAAAACTATATGGTGAGAATTAGGGGCAAAATTGGGAAATTTGAGAAAAAAATGGTCAATGCTCAGTAAAGAATGGGTTAACCCTTATCCCGCTAACCACAAAAATTGTTGTGGTGTACAGCAATGCTCATAGGTTTCACAGCAGGATAAGGGTTAAGTCAAAACATACAAAACACTAACTTTCAAACCTTCAAATTGTATTTACAGTAATATTCTTATAATCATTCCATACATATTAGGTAACAAATCACTACAGGCAAACAGACTACAATATATCTTATCACAGCCCTATATTAATAAACTATCTTACATCCTTATATGACAACAACTGGTATTACTATGTTTTTAACTACTACAATTGTATCCCTAGTCGAGATTTGAACAAAAATTGTGTTTTTTTAAAATGTACTGGCGAGGTACCAAGGTCTGTATAACACTCAACTATGCCTATATACATTGGGGGTTGTAAACAAGACTTGACAGTGATACGTGTTGATAAGGTGTTCTGTGTTAATTTTGTGTTCCCTACATAGACAGGTCCGCGAGTTGACCACTCCAGCTCGAACATGGCTTGTGTCCTCAGTAACCGAACCACTCAGGTTTGAGAGTGGTCGGCGCAGGCAAAATCCCTTAGATAGATGTAATGCCTTGTCTATATTTAAATACCCTTAATTTGAGTTCGTTGTGCAAGGTTTTCTCGGCCGTTTTGCCTTGCCGGGCTGCACTGCCATCGTGATTCTTTTGCCTTGGCTTTCCCATTGGTCGGGAAACTTTTGCTTTTTTGAAATTTTGGCATTTAATGCCTTTATTCTTGAAAAGTGGTCCGTTGCCAATGGCAATGACAAGTGTCTGCAGCCAGTCCAGGTCACATCAATGACATACGTCTGCAGCCACCCGATATGATACAATGTATTTCATACAATGTTGTACAACTGTATCTATGAAATTATACAATGTTGCTCTCCCCCTCTTTGAACTCTGTCTATAAAAGTATACAATGTTGCAAAAAACTCTACATCATACAGCACTATAGGTTGATAGGGAGAATTAGTGCATGTGTACTCAGGGCTGTAGTGTTACAATTAACTCCCTCATTGACTGCCCCCCTATCTCTCTACTGCCCCTTTATTGACTGCCCCCTTGACTATTCTCCTAAATTGTTTTGAGTGAAATTTAATCACCATCTCTCTCTCTCTCTCTCTCTCTCTCATTATGTATGTGATGTCCAGGGTTCGTCTTTCCCAGGAGCATATGACCCTAGCTTTGCTGTGGGCCCCTAGAAATGCTGTTTTTGACCACTAAATTTATTAAAATAGCTTTTCGGGCCCCAAGCCTGAAATCTAAGTGTCAGACCCTGGGTGTCACAATATCTTGATTAGTGGGGGCAGGGGTTTGGGGAATTTATACATGAGTTCTATCAAATTGGCTTGGCAAACTGAACGCCTGGCAGGACTTTCTGATCATGGGTCCAACTTGCCCTGCCTGACTACTTGGGTTGGCAGGGTACTGTTGAGCCCTGTCCCCTATGGTGATCTTCTCTCCCTTTCTTTTAAAAAAAGTTGTCGCACCCTCTCTCTCTCTCTCTCTTATTATTATTATTATTTAGGTGGTGTTTCAGTATCTTGATTAGTTGGTGCAGGGGTTGGGGGATCTATACATGAGTTGATATTAATATTTACTTGATTTACATCTCTATTAAACTTCTGGCGAGGTGTAGTTACCAGGGAGATGTTGCAGGGGCCATTTATCATACATGATGTAGGATTGGAAAATTTGATTATCCTTACTTTTTCTGCCATACTGCAGCCGCGACTAGCACGTTGTTAGTGGTTGAGAAAGCCAGAGTATCTGGCGAAGACCACAAGTCACTAGCAACTTTATTATGTGCATGGGAGGTTGGGAACCCAGGTAGTTGTGAGAGACAGCAAGCTGTCAGTGTACAACCATACTATGAGGCCACATAGTGTGGTGCCAAGTGCGGCTAACATGTCTGCAGTGTAGTCAATGCTGCACTCGGGTTGGACATGCAGCACTTTCATATTTATAGCATGCATACTGGCTGCAAGCAAGGTATATAAGGGGATCCCCTCCCTGACGTATACCCCAGGTAGACATTTGACGACATTGACGTAGATCCAAGATGCCTTGCAGTTGTAAGAGCACCATTAGATTGATGCATTTCATAATAATTTTAATAGTGTTTGTGTCACAGTTCCTGGTGATGACTGAAAACTAGAAACAAAAAAAACAAACAAGAGCGACGTCAATGGTTCACTAAGGGTTCTATTTTTTTGATTGGTTAAGGCAGTTTGTTTTGGGCTTCACTGAGTATAGCTGCCAGTGAAAAGACGACTAACCAAAGGTTCTTACTGCAGGTCTTTTATTTCCAAAACCTCCGTGAAACTAGAAAAAACAAGACAAAATACACCTAAGCATGTACACAAGCATTATAAGTACTATTAAATCTAAAAGACATGAAATACACATGAAATACTTTAATTACTACATAGTAACATACCTCTTTGGCCATGTGTTCTGCCTAGAATTCAGTCTTTCCCATTAAGCTGCTGCACAGCACTGTGTCCAGTGCAGAGTAAAGAAGTGCTGGTCACACCAGCTTATATACACTCAGAAAAGAGTCAATTTGCATACACAAAGAGGCATTTTGCATAAAGAAAGCAAGGTGCAGTACCTTATAGCGCACAAATGTCATGGTCAAGCGCTTTTGACCAACTAACTGCCCATACCACACACAGGCTACAATGAGATACAAGCATGCGTTATTGTAATGGTCTGGCGACCCTACCACACCTAGGCTGCAGTGCTATACAGCACAGGCTCCATTGTGATGGTCTAGTGACTCCATACACACATGCAGCACAGGTATCACAGGGTAACCTAAAAATACCACTAACACACATAGAACACCATACAGGGTGACCCAAAAGCATATAACCTACTGTTACACTGAGTATGACTTAGAATCCAAACCCGTGCTGTGCACGGGGGCCTGCTAGTCAATTATTATTTCCTCTGTCTCTGCGCTTCATGTTTTAGTGGGGAGGCTAAGAGCCAAAATTTGGATGAATTGTTCACTTTTTTGACAAAAGTGTGAAAATTGGCATAGTTGTACTTTGGACAATGGGGAATCATTTAAAGCCGGGTACCCACCAAGGTTGCCATGGTAACCAGCGCCATATTGGATGCCACAAAAATCTGTTTTTCTTCATATCTCAGCCTTAAAGTATGGTAGAAACAAGATCTAAGTGTCTAAAACCATGTTTTATGGGTTGTAGAATACATTTATGACATATTTAGGGCCCTAAGATGTCAGCCATCTTGAATTCCAAGATGGCCGACAGCAGAAATCTTTATTTTGTCCTTATACATTTGATTTAATTCATGCCAAATATGATCTTATTTCTCTGTAAGTTTTGTTCGTAGAAATGCTATTTTTATTTCAGAATTTATTATTTGGGAAAATGAGTGTCTTCTGAAGATGCCAATCCTGACTTTGTTCATAATAAGTAATGAGATTTAGGAGGTTATTGTGTTGTGCTTTGGAAATTGATCTGATGCAAAAAATGGCATAAAAATGTCCTAACTCGATCACCACTGCTGAAAGCTTGACCAGCAACATTTGAAGATTTACCAGCATTGCTATCTTTAATTTTTAAAAAAGTCATAAAAATTGGCACGGTTGTACTCTGGACCATGTAGTATCGTTTGAAGTCAGGTACCCACCCAGGTTGCCATGGTAACCAGCGCCATATTGAATTTCAAAATGGCCACCACTAAAATATGTTTTTCATATCTCAGCCTTAAAGTATGGTAGAAACAAGATCTAAGTGTCTAAAACCATGTGTTATGGCTTATAGAATCCATTTATGACATCTATAGGACCCTTAGAAGTCAGCCATATTGGATTCCAAGATGGCCGACAGCAGAAATCTTTATTTTCTTCATATTTCTTATTTGATTCATGCTGAATATGACTTTATTTTCTGTCATTCTTCTAAGAAATGCTATTTTCATATCAAAATTTATTTTGGGGGAGAGTCAGTGTTTTCTGAGGATGTCAATCCTGACTTTGTTCTTCAAAGTAATGAGATTGATGAGACTATTGTGTTGAGCTTTGGAAAATGCTCTGATGCAAAAACTTGCATAAAAATGTCCTCCACTGCGGTGAACTTGACCAGCAACATCTGAGGATTTACCAAGCATTTTCCCAGATAGGGCCCCGTTGAAAGAGGTACTGGGAGGACAGTACAATTACAGAGAAGGGGGGAGGCAAGTGTTGCGGCAAGGCGCTTAAGGCCGCAGGAGGAGTAGAAGTTGTCGATGTAATAAGGATCCGTGCGCCCAAAAAGTGAGTGGCGGGCGCACGGATCCAAGCCCAAAGTGCAGGTGGAAGGTACATGGGATTGGATAGGGCACTGATCAACACGTAAAGATGTGTGAAAGGGCAGATAGAAGGTAAATGGGTGGGAGTTGCATAAAGTAATAGTCATGTGCCGCAAGTGTGCATGAAAGTGACAATACCAACGTCATAGGGAACTTAATGGAACATTTCCTTCATCAACAGATATAAATTAATACTTACACCCATTAAACTTCACAGAGCTCAATTTTTATATGAAGGCTAGGCATTACTTACATTCATTAAACTATAGATTTTCTCGAAGAAATTCCTAACTTCACAACTGTGGAAATGTTTATTATAACCAGGGAATTTCATACACTAATCAAATCGGCCCTTATAGCGAACGCCAATTCAGGCAGACCTTCTCTCTGGGATCAGTGGATTTGACCAACAATTCATTTTAGTAAAGTGAAATAAAAATAATAAAAATATAGACATCGTTATTTAGAGTAAGAAATGTTTCAAAGTGCCAGACGAAGGACTGGGCAGGAAAAGATGATGCTAGTTGCGGTCAGATGGAATCGAACCCGCAACCTCTTGCCCTGCAGGCAGGCGCTCTAGCCACTAAGCTACGGCGCCATCTGTATGACAGGGAGGTTTGAAAAGAGAGCTATATTGATGAAATCCCGTAACTCTATTTTGGATCGTTCCTTGCATTCCGAGTTTAGTCCTGTCATTTACGTGACTGAATACCGGAGTAAATCTTTGAAAAAGACCGCCAGGCCACTTTTATCAATGACCCCACATATTTACATACGGCCCGAAACTGATTATGACCTACCTACCTCATGCGAGCCAGTAAAATAGCCAAATCAAATCTGGCGCCTGTTATCTAACTACTCCAAACCGGCTCGGGATAGCCGGAATGACGTTAGAACCCAATAAGGAGCGCCAAAATAGCTGAAAAATTGTATTTGATCTTTAAATCTAATGCCTTTTCAAATAAATAAAAAATAATGATTATATCAATACGCCTTTACATGTCGTTAACTTTATGGCATCGCCAGTTTCGCAATCCAATTTTCCTAGTGTTATGAACTTGCTATTCTGAGGTTCAATTAGTTACATCTGCTGCCGTTTCACTTTTGGGGGCGCTACGCGCTGCATGAACATTTGCGTCAAGAATGTTACTAAAGTTGGGACAGTTGTACTTTGGACCATGTAGAATCATCTAAAGTCAGGTACCCACCCTGGTTGCCATGGTAAACAGCACCATATTGGATTTCAAAATGGCCGCCACTAAAATGGGTTTTTTAGTGTCTAAAATGGGTTATAGAATCAATTTATGACAAATTCCGGATCCTACGATATCAGCCGTAATGGATTCCAAGATGGCAGACATCAGAAATCTTTATTTTTCTTCATATTTTTCATTTGATTCATGCCAAATATGATTTTATTTCAGTGTTTGTTTCTAGAAATGCTATTTTTATTTCCAAAGTTATCATATGGGAAAGTCAGTGTCTTCTGAGTATGTCAATCCTAATTTAGCTCCACAAAGTAATGAGATTATTATGTGTTGTGCTTTGGTAAAATCCTCTGATGCAAAAACAGCTTAAAAATCACCACTAAGCTTGACCATCAACATTCAAAGATTGACCAGCATTGGTATGTTTTCTACTAAAAGAAGGTTGTGAAAGTTGGCACTGTTGCACTCTGGACCATGTAAAATAGGTACCCATCCAGGTTACCCTGGTAACCAGCGCCATATTGGATTTCAAAATGACCATCCCTTGAACCTGGTTTTATTCATATCTCAGCCTCCAAGTATAGTAGAGACAAGATCTAAGTGTTTCATGCCATGTTTTACGGGTTGGAGAATCCATTTTGGGCATAATCAGGTATTTCAAATGTCAGCCATCTTAGTATGAACAAAACAAATTTTAATTGTATTAGACATTGATAATAACATGTAAGCACACAAACACACCCTTATGACTCCCTTCACACCCCTTTCCCTTTCTACCCTTCTTTCTTCTTCATCAGTTTTTAAACCCCTTCTCCAACTGTTCTGGCAAGTATGATTCCCCAACCAAACCTACTTGAGTTGCTCCCCCCCACCCCATTTGCCCATTCAGACCCCATCTATATCTCTGTTCCTTTCATAAACCTCCTTACCTTCCCCAACATTCTGTTCCTTTCAACTCTATATGTTAGACACTTTAGCACCATACATGTATGTTGTTCACTCTGGATCTCCCCCTCAATACACTTTTTCGCATGTTTTATCATGTGCTCTTTCTCCTGTTCTATTCCTCAATCCCGGTAATGCTGCTAGGATGTTAAAAAAAACGTTCTGTCTTCTCTTTCTAACCACAACTCAAATTTATTTTCTTACTGCTGTATTTTTCTAGTGTACTCTTATTTCTTATGTTTCATCACCTCTAACAACTTTCGCCTATCCCTTTCAGCTACTGCTGTCTTTACTTTCATTTTCCAAGTCCCTAGACGTATTAGTACCCTTGCTCCGGCTAGTCCCACCTCTTTTGTTAATGCTTTATTTTGTTTGCCCATGGTAGTCTTTTTTCCTCTGCCATATTCCATGCATGCGAAGCCCAACTTTTCGGTTCAAGGGATGCTACCCTGTCTCCCCATTTCCCCATTTCCTACTTGTCTTTCTATAATCTTTAGCTTACGTTTGTTCTTATCTGCCATATCAAAGACCTCTGCTCCATACAGGATGCTAGCGATAACTATTATCCGAGTTTTATTGCTACTCCTGCTGTTTGGTATGGGTCTGGAGTTTCTTATCTCTTTGCTTTTTTGATTGCATTCTCCAAATTTGTTTTGAACTTACCCTTTGCTCCTGACAACCAGATTCCAACACGTTTTGCTAATTGGAAACAAACTTACCATAACTCTCAACTCTGGATTACAATATGACTGTTCCCAAATAGATTATTTTTAAGTGTTGCTAAGGAGAAATGCACTATGGGCAAGAGGACAGTCTTTTATGGGTAATGATATCATTGGAATTCAATCATCTAGATCTGATCAACTCCAACTATAACTGTTGTAGTAAAATTGACATAACTCACTCATTTCTTTACACATTGTAACATACAGGTACCAATTTATAGGAAATTGTCAATTGCATCTATCCACTCCTTTTCTTTTAAGGTCATTTGAAAGTGACCTGAAGGTCATATGATGATCATTTGAGTTTTTTTCTGTTTAGTACGCACTGTAGGTAGCTCAGTGCTACTGTTTCAAACCACCTCTTTTCACTATAGTCATCTGGAATCAAATACAGTTGCTTGAAGCTGACCTTCTTTATCTGTCAAACAGCCTCCATGTGTAAAAAAAGTCATTGTGTGATCAAAAATGGTAAAATAAAACCTCTAGTGATACTGAAAATGTCATAGATGAATTCCTGGTCCCTGATAATGTTGGTATAGACACCAACATGGTTTTGCTAGGTTATTTAGAACTAAAGTTATGTGGAAAAATATAATTTTACATGGCAGCCATCTTGAAATCCAAAATGGCCGCCTTCTTGATGCTATTTTCCATATCAGAAATAGAAAACATGGTTTAAGACACTACGACTATTTCTGTACGTTCTGTAGGTCACTCAGTGCAACTATTTCTAACCACCTCTTTTCATTATTATAGTTATCTGAAGCCAAATACAGTTGTTTGAAGCTGAAGAGCTTCTTCCCCTGTCCAACGGCCTCCATATGTGAAAAAAGCCATTTTGTGGTCAAATATGGTGAAATAAAACCTCTAGTGAAACTGAAGATGTCATAAATGAATTCCTGGTCCCTGAAAATGTTGGTATAGAAACCAACATTGTTTAGCTAGGTTATTTAGAACTAAAGTTATGCGGAAAAACATAATTTCACATGGCGGCCATCTTGAAATCCAAGATGGTCGCCTTCTTGATGCTATTTTCCATATCAGAAATAGAATCCTTACCCCATAAAACATGGTTTTAGACACTGAGACTGTATTTCTGTTACATTTTAAGGCAGAAATATGGCGAGAAGGAGAGTTCAAAGGCGGCCATTTTGAAATTCAATATGGCCGCCGGTTACCATGGCAACCGAGATGGGTACCTGGCTTTAAAAAATTCCCCATCCGTCAAACAACACCTGTGCCAATTTTCACGCTTTTGTCAAAAAAGTGAAAGATTTTCGCCCTTAGCCTCCCCACTATTTTATATATTGACTATTAGGCAGGAAAAGGTGGTCAACTCAAGCAACAGACACAATGTCAACACCATCTTGCCTGTGCTTGTAAATAAGAATAGGCATGCTATATAACAAGCACAGAAGATTAAGTATGACATAGTTTTGGTCACTTCAATTTGTATGCACTCAAGTTTAAAAATTTCAACAATTCTGATCACTAGCACAAAGCCTTTGATTCGCAGTCAGCCCACAGAGCAGATAGCTCATCTCAAGAATGCACCTGACCATGAGTCATAAATGCAGTCAGGATTACTTAACAGGATGGTGCTGAGCCATTTAGTGTTGTTGTTTTCAACCCTTCTGTATCAACTGCTAACAAAGCGCAGAGGCAGGGCCGACACTAACGGTCAACCGCTGGCCCCTGGCCAGCAAAAGTTCCCCAAAACGGCTTCTGACCTCTACTGGTCCTACAGGGACAGTAAACATTTGTGTTCTGGACGGGCAATTCCAGAAGATGAAATTTTAGACAGGACAGGTAGCTTGGAGAGGCTCTTTGAACAGTAGGGTGCCGCATTTGACTACACGGCTCAGCACCACAGGTAGCGTTGATATGGGCTCTAATAACGGCATGCAGGCATTAGCGGCCGATGTCTGTGGGTTACCAGCAGAGATACCATTCACTCACAAGTCATATTATACACAATGACAGTTAACTATTGTGTACTCGGTCATCTTATAGTGGCCAAGATTATCGTGACAACTACGCTGTGTTCATGCCACAACCGGTCAAATGTTGTAAAATTACAACCGCAGCTTGAGAACTAACTTCAAATAGGCCAATCGTTTTATGCACTGGTTCCTGACACTGTATTACCTCTATATGGCCAGTACTGTGTATAACTGTCACTGTGGTTTATGGAAAGGTTTCAAAGTTAAGAGAAAGGTTGAGGCTGGCAACCACAGGTAATGCTTTGAAATGTGCTATTCTTGTACTAACTTTTACATTGCATTTTGATATGATTCAATGTGTGATAATATTTTTTGTCTCTCCTCATCTACATATTTCTGTGACTTGAAGGGGAATGTTTTTGTTAATCATTTTCATTCTTTTTATACACCAAGCACTATTTTATCATTCTTATTATAATTCTTATTCCTATTATCATTCTTATTTCTATTATCATTATTATTTTTATTATTGTTAGTATCATTATTATTACACTTGCACTGACAAGTGGTAGAAAAAGGATATATGATAATGATCTAGGTCTAGAGGTAGTGCTGCCAATTTCTTTTTTTAAACCCAGCTACTTTTACAATAAGTGTGTACATTTTTTTCTGTTCATCAGGCACTTTAACATTTTAGTTCTTATACATGCCATTTGTATATGAATAAAAAAGTTGATTTCTGAAATATATGTAGATGAAATAACAATAAAAATTAATGTTGTCAGTGAATTTTATGTGTTTTTTCTTGTTATGTCAACACATATCTGTAAATGATTGATATTCAAAAGAAAAAATTGTAGGACCAGTGAAAGTTTTACAGGACCAGTAGATCCTAGGTGTTACTGGTCCTACAGGGCCAGTAACTGTTTGAATAAGCGTCGAGGCCTGAGAGGGTCAGCAAACAATTAAGTAAGTTTATAAGCTTACAACTATATAGGTACCTAAACATGGTCATCATTAATCTGTACAATTGAAAATAGACTGTTTAGGATTTTGTTGGTTGTCTTACAACTTGGGTTTTGTTTAATATCTAGGTCCCTCTGGCAAAAATAAAAGGAAGTAACAACTCCTTAAAGGGAAAGGATAAACAAAGGGTTAATTATAACCTTGTGGCATTACACATCTAGATAACAGGACACAGAAGTTAGTCAACACAGGACATAGCTATCAGTACTTGAAACAGCAATTATTTCCTTTAGTATTTGTGTAGGTTACATGAAAGAAAACAGTTTGCAGAACAGCTAGCTTCAAGTAAAATCAAATACTGAAAATTGGGATGATTGTAGATGCACATACTGGTATTGTTTTTAGAGAATACTTCCTTCATAGTCACACAGGTATCCAATTACTTTGCATATGACAGATGTTGAGCTATGTTCATGAATTTTCAAATAACCTTATGATTTGCTGTTCCCCAAGTTCCCCTTTTATAAGCACTACTAACTGTAGTTTGTGATTCCTGACATAATATGCACCAGGGAAGTAGTCTGAACATAGAACTGCATACTTCAAGACAGGTGGATTTACAAGTTTCAGTGATGTTAGCCACTCTTTTTGTCTGACTTTACCAACAGGAAATATATGAAAAATAACTCTACCAGCGTCTTTTTGTACAGCCAATTGCTGCTCATGATTTTACCATTTACCTGTTTGATACAAGTTTTTATGCAACAGTCTATTATGCACTGCTCAGATAGGAGCTAGGGGACAGGAAGTGGGCGCTGCCACTCCCTGAGTCACAGCTGATAGCAATTGAAGAACATGGCTGCTACCAGGGGCTGTTAGGGGCTGGGCAGGCTGATGCAAAATTCTCCCCTCATGGGATCACTAAGAAAAGGAAGACAGCATCCTATTCTTGAAGTGTATTACTTTTATATTAGCTAATATGTATGTGAGCCTTTAGTTTCGCTATAATGTCTATGCTCAAGTTATAAAGAAACATTTCATCATTAGACAGAGATAGGTGAACAGTGATCCGCATAAAAAAACAGAAATAATTTCCTCTTCCACAAAAAACGAAGAGGACAGACAATTAAATAGACATGGGATGTGGTGGGAGGCTCAGGGGGTTGTAAATTCATAGTCAATGGGTCATGATTTCATCTTGATTTTAGAAATGTTCACGCCTTGCAGTGCATGCTTGCTAAATTCTTCTATTTTATGCCTTTATGCGTAATCCAGATTTTTCCTAATCCACACAGAAATTTAGGGTCCATATCCATCTGGATTAAGCCAGTTCACCTGTACAACTCATGAACTCACCTCATGTGGGAAATATGGAATCGTTAGACATCAAGGTTTTCCTGCTTGACTATCACTTTATTAGCATTTTCCTCCAACTCTTGTTTTATTGGGAGACACTCCCCCTTTTCCTGCTTGACTCTCACTTTATTAGCATTTTCCTCCAACTCTTGTTTTATTGGGAGACACTCCCCCTTTTCCTGCTTGACTATCACTCTACTAGCATTTTCCTCAAACTCTTGTTTTATTGGGAGACACTCCCCCTCTTCCTGCTTGTCTATCACTTTACTAGCATTTTCCTCCAACTCTTGCTTTATTGGGAGACACTCCCCCTCTTCCTGCTTGTCTATCACTTTACTAGCACTTTCCTCCAACTCTTGTTTTATTGGGAGACACTGTCCTTTAATGACGACCCATTGCCTTGGTTCTGATAGCTGTGGTTCTGTATTGTCAGTTGACGACATTTGGTATGTTGACTGGTGCTGCTTTGGATGAGATGGTGCCCTATCACTCTTATACAATTGGATAGGTCCTTCTCCTGTGTGAGTCTGCATGTCCCCACTGTGCATCCTCTTATGCTGTGCCAGAGCTGAAGATTTAGTGAATGCCTTGTCACATTCATTGCACTTGAAGGGTCTTTCCCCACTGTGTATTCTCTTATGTCGTGCCAGCGCTGAGGATTGGGTGAATTCCTTGTCACATTCATTGCATTGGAAGGGTCTTTCCCCACTGTGTATCCTCTTATGACTTTTCAGATTATAAGAACAAGAGAATGCCTTGCCACATTCATTGCAGTGGAAAGGTCTTTCCCCACTGTGTAACCTCTTATGCTGTGCCAGAGCTGAGGATTGAATAAATGTCTTGTCACATTCATTGCACTGGAAGGGCCTTTCACCACTGTGTATCCTTTTATGCTTCATCAGACCTGAAAGATTTGTAAATGCCATGTCACAGCCATTGCATTGAAAGGGTTTTTCCCCACTGTGTATCCTCTTATGACTTTCAAGATGAGAAAATTGAGAGAATTCCTTGTCACATTCATTGCACTGGAAGGGTCTTTCCCCACTGTGTATCCTCTTATGGTATGCCAGACCAGAAGAACGAGTGTATGCCTTGTCACATTCATTGCACTTGAAGGGTCTTTCACCACTGTGTATCCTCTTATGACTTTCCAGATAAGAAGATTGTTTGAATGCCTTGTCACATTCATTGCACTGGAAGGGTCTTTCCCCACTGTGTAACCTCTTATGCTGTGCCAGATTAGAAGATTGAGTGAATGCCTTGTCACATTCATTGCACTGGAAGGGTCTTTTCCCACTGTGTATCCTCTTATGCTTTATCAGATTCGAAGAATGAGCGAATGCCTTGTCACATTCACTGCACATGAAGGGTCTTGCCCCCCTATGTAAACTCTTATGCTGTGCCAGAGATGAAGGATCTGTGAATGCCTTATTACAGTCACCACACTGGAAGGGCTGCTCCCCATTTTGTACCCTCTCATGCTTTACCATCTCAAATTGAATCTAAAAAGGCAGTAAAAAATTGGAATAAGGAAAAGAAAATATAAATATGGCTTATAGAGAGACTTGTTAATCTCCAATGGTTTTATAATGGACAGTGTCTTTAAGATGAGCAAGAGTTAGCAATCATATAACGTTGGAGAAAGAGAATTTCTTTTGTATGTTATTGTCACCTACATGGATAAACCACATTCAGTGAATGTGGAATGGTATGTTATACTCATATTATATACAGCTACAAGTAAATGTATCCCTATAATGATAGTGATGTGAAGGTATCATGGTCTCTCTTTAAATACTAGTATAGGTGTGAAAGAAAAGTAACCTCCCACCTAGACACCACCATGCAGCTGCGTTTCATGTTAACCCTTTCACATGCTGAGGCTTCTTTCTTCCACAGGACAAGAAAGCAAAGATTCTTGATAACTATCTTAACCCTGTCATGTTGGCATTTATTAGATACCATTCACTGAGTACTCTCAGATGAGTACCCATGTGCCAGGGTTTCAGTCATTTTTCAGTAGTTGTTTCACTTGTTTGCATTATTTTGTATTGGCCAAATTAGCCACCAACATAAATGGTGGACTAGCTGCAGAAAAACCCTAACAGATCATTAAGGGGCAGTAGGGGAAAATATTTTACATGTGAGCAGGATTTAAGTAAGCAGGGTTTCTGGCATCCTTGGAACAAAAAATTCTAAATACCACACCTTTTTTTAAAGGGTTCGCCTCCCCTTTTTAAGGGTGGATCAGACATATAAGAAGTAGAGCTTTTTTGTATATGCAGACGACACAGATAGCATGAATGATGAAATGAAATGAATTAATATGAAACTCTTCTAAGTAATCACTCCCAATAATTGGGCGACAGACAATAAAGAGTAAGAAATGAAGGTTTTCAGTGATTGCCTCAGTTTATATAGGAATTGAACCCCTACTCGCCCCGGTCTGGGATTGAACTCTGGACCCCATGCCTCCCAGCACTCAGGCAGGCAATCTTGCCACTGTGCCATGGAGTCTGGTCATAAATACTGTAGAACAGGCAAAATTCGTGAGTGTGTATATTTCCCGAATACGCGAACTGGCATCACACTCGCGAACTTATCGCACGCGATCTAGATATTGGGTGCTTAGGTAGGCTATCCACCACTGGAGGTGATGGCGCGTCGGTCGGTGAATTTCAGTCTAGACGGTCGAGGCTGAAATGAAGAAAAATACGTTCAATAACTTCACAAAACTATTATAGTATGATACATTGGTAACTCATGAATAAGTTACCAATGTATCATATCATAATTCGCATACTTACCTGTCGAATTTTAGGAATACCTATGCCGAGTATAGCTTTCTTACGAGAAGCAAGACGGCCGCTGTGATTGTACAATACAAATGGAGACGGCTGTTGCGATAGAAACAATTGTTCAATTATCAATATACACATATGTGTATGTTGATAATTTTAGAATAATATACATGATGAAACGATAGTGATATTGTTCCTGTTGCAAATTGTATGTTTGCAAATGTACGGGTTTGCAAGTTCAATTTACAGTTGGCGAGTAAACGGTAACATACCGGCATAACGTGATTCTCACTCGTAGCCGATCCGAGGCTGAACGAAGACAAACACATGCAATAACTTCACAAAATCATTATAATATGAATACATTGGTATCATATTATAATTCGCATATTTACCTGTCCATATTTTGATGAAACTTGTGACAAGTTATGGCCGCGAGATGGCCGGCAAATTTCTACATTTTTTTATTATTGTTTGATTCAATAGGTGGCGCTGTAGAACTCGCTCGCTCGTGAAATAAAGTACACGCGAAAAAACAAAAAATCAGCTTTTCGCAAATTTTTTGTAGCGCGATATATACCTATTCTACAGTATCACACCTAAGGACACCCAAATAGTTTGATCTTGAGATGTCAATTTATAGTAAATAATTCAAGATTCTCACTTCAATGTTAGTACAGGGACCAGGATTCAGAAATTGGGTGCCCGGAATTGGCAATTGTAAATGTTTTAGGCATCCAATTTTCCAAGTTTGACCAAAATATACTCAGATTTCAACCATAAGCATGTACAAACTGATTGAAAGTAGGTAATATCCTCGTACAATGTCATTGGAATTATATTATGATAAAAGGACCCAATTATATGCTTGAGATTAACATTTTAAGAAATTACACACAAAGATTTTGGGTGTCCTGAGGGGTTGATCTTTAAGGGTTTGGGTGCTGGCTAAGACTATGACAGGGACCATACTCAAAATATATCATACATTTCAATAAATGAAAAGGTATATATACCTTCTCATTTATTAAAATGTATCAATAAAGTTTTGGAAATGGGTCATTCCATGGTAGCGTCCATTGTGTCAGATACAACAATTACACACTTAAAATTTATATTTTTCAGAGGAAAACAGGTATATTGATGACTTAACTTTATAATCATGTCTATAACTTAGGTTTTATCTAACATGTGCTATTGTTTCATATTTTTTTTCTCACAAAAAATAATTTTTGGGGAAAATAAAATTGAGTCGGATACTACGAGCTTGCGACGCAGGTTTTCTCAACTTTGGACAAATACCAAAATCTCTGTTCTGTTCATGGGACTGGGAGTTCCACTACAAGACATGTCTAGGTATCATCTAACAAGGGTTTTGAACATGAGTGATGAACAATTTTCTTAAAAAAGATATAGTTTGGCAGTTTTGTGAGAGGATTCTAAAAAAAGGATGTTGTGTCGGATACCACAAGCTAGGCTGTGTCGGATACGACACTTTTGTCCACTACCTTAATTCAATATAAAAACAATTATATTTGTCATCAGATCAATATCAGAACTGAAACAAACCAAGGATGTACTATGTTGAAAAGTTGACTTGCATGAAATACTTATATGAGTCTAGGGAGCATTTTTAGATCATTTTGGAACATGTTACACATGACAGTACCCAAAATATATCATTTTTTCTGATTTTTAACAATGTACAATTGCTCCAAGTAAACAATTTACATACAGACATCTTGCATATTGGAAAAATTGCATGGCAATATTAAGAAATATAACATTTAAGTAAGAAGTGCGAGGGTATACCTCATTTGCTCAATGACTGAGCATGTGATGTTATTCAGCCTACCCTCTCCAATCAGATTACTGCAATGTTTTTCATGACAAAGTAACCATGTAATTGTCAGTACCATATCTTTAAATAATTATCATTACATTTCAGTTGATGTGCAAATTTTCATGCTCTATAATTATTTGTCATTCTGAGAGACATACCTCAAGCTGATTCAGTTTGCCGTCTGCACTTACATGAATTTATGCTACCCTGACATTAGGATTGAAAGAATCAGATTGATTACCTAAAGGTAAATACACTGAATAACTTATAAGCCATTCCAATATATCAATAATTATATCAATTATAACAAATTTTAAAGCCGAATAGAAGCAGGTTTGGCTTCCGCCTATATCAGGGCTGACCAAGCTATTGCCAAATTTGGCGACAGGAGTTCAGAATTTGGCAACAGTAATATTTTCAGTTATTAACTCCTCACTAAAGAGTAACTCATATTTTCCCTAGCATTCTGAGCATATAACATCAGCTTCCTCCCATACTCAAGCTAGTACCTGTGGTGCTCCAGTTCAAACAGGATGAGGAAATAGAAGCTAGATTACTGTATATACGCTTTATTACTTACTTACTACAAATACAGGGATGAGCCTATCCTAATGTCCTAATATAGCCCCACTAGTAGATCCTAAAGTGTGCTGCCACTGCAGCCCAGAAGTAATATTCCTCAGCCCAGAAGTCAGTTATTGCTAATTCAAGCTAACAATAAGCGATAGTAAAAGTTCAGGAGTATAATCCATTCAGTCTGCGCAAAAGATTGATAGACCCTACAGGTGGACGTGTGACCTCTACATGTCCACTTGTTAAGTATACAGATGGGTTTTGCCAGTAGCCAAGTAAGTTTTCTGGATCACAGAGTAGGGAGGCTCTCCAGGGGTATCATATCTTAAGTACCTCAATCTCTACATCGTATTTAGACTACTAGTGTCCCATGTACCAATTGCCCCTTTAGTTTCCATATGTTCTAGTTCTCCAAACCCAGTGAATGCTAATCACAAACTGACCCAGAATTCTATAAGTGGACAGATGTGTTTGGCCTGAACAGAAATAGAGGACAAGCCTGTTCTTACAGGCACACAGTTAAAACTTACAAATCCATTCGCTTTGCTCATTGTTAGCTTGAATTAGCTATAAAGCACATGTTTTAATAGCAGTACAAGGGTCAGCGAGAGAGTGAGGGAAGGACTAGTACCTTGGATGAAGAAAAGAATGTGTTTGGTCATCTAAGCTAGTACCCATGTGGCATTTGAACAAAAGCAGTATCTTTATGACTATTGGTCAGATAAGAAGACCACAGTAGCCCGGCAGGGTGCTTCCTGCTATGTGAGTCAAGCCTGGCCTGCAGGAGGCAGGCGGGCCTTAAATGATGACCAATAGGGCAGAGGGCTAAAGAAGTAGCTCGTCATAATGCATTTCAAATAACAAACAGGGTACAATAGATCCCTGTTACAGCCTTAACCCTTTCATACCTGGAGATCTACTTGACTAGTAGCAGTTTTGGCTGATACGGGTATGAATGGGTTAAGGGTCTTCAAAATCGTGGGAAGTGCACCAGATCTATGAGATCCGGAAAGCCAAAAGGTGTTTGTTATCCATGTGAGACCGTTTCTGGGGTAAGAATTTTTTCATACATTTTTTGTGGTTTCAGCGAGGTGATTTCCTGCCACCTCAGGCTGCACTATACCTTTTGCTACGATCTTCAATAAGTTGGGAGGGGGGGGGGGGGGGGGGGGAGTGTAGGAGAATAACAACAATAAATCTTTATTTTGTTTATTTTCAGACTGTTGCAAGGTACAGAAGGGGCCGCACCCGCGTTACATATTTCGCGGAAAGGGGGCCTTTTTTAACCCCTCCGCATGTCCGCGATTTTGTAAAAGAAGGGTACTTTTTTGTACCCAGGTACGAAGTATGGGGGTCAAAATCCCCTTACAATCCACGAAATATACGCGGCTATGACGTCGAGTGACTCCCGAAGTGACTGGGCTTCCGAGTTTGCTGCCGCAGGGTTGGGTTTACGCCGCCTGAAACCTATTTCTGGCAGGACAGTGTCAGAAACCTAGTTTCCGACGCCTTTTACTAGTTTCTGGCGCCAGAAAATCTAGAGATGTGATTTAACATATTAATATGCTTGAAATGGAAGAATTAATGATAACTACTGGTGACAGAAAACAAAACAATGTATGTATATATATATATATATATATATATATATATATTTATTATATAACTATACAACTTTAATAGGTCAAATGAACTCCATACATTTGAATAGCTACATAGAGTCTATGTCATAGACATCTAGAAGATGAATTAGTATCCATATCAGATGGTATCTGCTAATTTACTGCTTCATTTGGAATTGCTTCATATCATACAATAGGTGGATAGTTAATGTCCTAATACTTGCAATACATACAGTGCCGCCACTTGCTGCTGCTAAACATGCAGAGGATTATAAAATCTTAAGTTAAAATATGTGTTCCCGTTCATCCAATGTCAGTGTTTTGATAAAAGAAGGGGTGTTTATTTGGCCAGAAATCAGTGCTTTAGGGGTATTTTTAAATTTGGATAACGAGCGTATGCGCCCCCCTAAATACCCAAGCCCCCCCTGGGTATAAGTCTGGCCGTGACACTCATTACAGTATATGGCCACACTGCCAACAGTCCTGGAAACTCCACTTGTGTAGACTCCAGGACGATGGCACACTGTGATACAGCCGTGCTTCCTGTCTAGTCGACCCCCTCTGGAATGCTGCCTCTGGCAGGCCCGGACGTTCTGGTTGTTATGTGTATTGGCGGGGGTGTCAACACAAGGAGTGACAGCTTTACAGATTTCCACTCATTGAAGAAGATTGAGTATAAAAGCATCTTTCTTGGAAATGGCTGCATAAAAGTGGGATATTTATTTAAGGAATTATATGATACAATAGTTAGCAACTTGATGTAGGAGTTCTAGGGCCCTTGAGTAGTCAGAAAGTGGCATTTATTGACTTCATTTAGTTCAGTGTGCGCAATTACTGTCATGCTCACCTTATACACGCGAGAAAACCACTCCGGTGAATTCACCACAGTGACGGCAGATTTTCACTATTGTGTGGTACCGTGTCTCTGAAGGGCCAATAACAGAAACATCAAAAACAAAAAGGATGGCCTAATAGAGACACAAACCGGGTCTAACACAACACAGTCTTGACAGAAACATCGAGCCCCCAAAACCGTTTATTTTAAATGAACTAAGGGCATGTACTAACGAACCTGCTCGGGTGCAAATTCTTGGACGTGATTTCCCAAGTATCAGGTCATTATGGCCCACTACCGGAACGGCCCACTACCGGAACGGCCAATTTTCTGGTCACTATGGCCCCCTCCAGTTGGTCATTATGGCCCACTTCAGTGAGGCATTATGGCCACCTCCATAAAAAGGTGATATAAGGCAAGTTATTATTAATAAAGATTTAAAAGAAAGAAATGGTCAAACATACATGAATTCAGTCACTTTAAGAATGCTTTTAGGACTATAAATGATAGAGGTTTTAGGAAGGAAAGTGGGTCACCATTGTTTGCACTCATTACAGGATATGGCCACACTACCAACCGTCTTGGCCACCACGGTACCGTGGTGGCCCGGACGGTTGGGAGTGTGGCCACACTGTGATACAGCAATGCTTCCTGTCATTCGCACTCCCTAGAGAACGCTACCCACCTGGCCGGCACTGGCGTGCAGGTCCTTATCTATATGGGTCAAATGCAGCCAGCTATAGTAGCAGTGTAGGATGGAGTGTTGACGCTAGATGTGACAGCCATACAGATTTCCATTTGCAGCAGAAAATTGAGTATAAAAGCAGTTTTCATGGAAATGGCTACAAGAAAGTGGTATATTTAGTTTAGGAAGTATACGATACTCTGGCGTGCAGCTTAATATAGGAGTTTTAGCATGCTCTTGAGGGTTGAAAGTTGTAACAAGTGACTTTAAAAAGTTCTGTGTGACCATATCCTGTCATGTGCTCACCATTGTCCAGAACCTCCATTACTGAGTAGTGTACACTTTGGATTAGAAGTTTAGGGTATGACTAATAATGACTTTATGAAAGACTGAATGAAATAAATACATACATGTATGACCTTTATCACCTTTTTATGGAGAAGTGGGCCATAATCACAGGGGCTTGTATCGTTGATCACAGTAGTCACAGCCGTACTAGTAATATAGTACCAGCCTCAGACTCACGAGTGACCGCTCAACGATACAAGCCCCTGTGGCCATAATGACCAACTGGAGGGGGTCATAGTGTAGGTAGAACAAGTGATTTTTTAAATAATGGAATTTACTATCGTGTGATACATCATATTGAAGCTAAGACTGAAAGAAATGCATTGGCATCATAAAAAACAAAAAAAATCTAACATGTTTGCCAAAAATGAACTTTTCATTTATTTCAACAGGATTCTCAGTCTGCCAAAATCCATATCATGGCAAAAATAGCATAAAAACCCTTGATAATTCTAAAAAGATAAAATATATACATGGTAGTTTTAACTATGCCAGTATATTTCTGCCATTCATCACGAAAAGAACTAGTTTGGGTCATAACATGTGGATCTATAGACCCCATCACACCAAGCACAATCTGCATCATGGGCTTAAAGTATATAAGCAATGAAAATCATACTGGTCGTCGCTACTTTCTGTCACACCCCTTATTATAAGTTACACCCCTTATAGAAATCAGAATGTCAAATGTAATCACAAGAAAAATTAAAAGAAGATGTGTGACTGTCTTTGCTATTGAAATGTTCTATTTGAAATACTCAAAAAGCACAAAAAAAGTCCATATACATGTACTATATATTCATTGGATGTGCGTGTCCAGAGAGATGACATCAAGATCCATCCATTCTTTAAGATTATTTTAAAAGGACAGTCAGATTGTAAATCAACTCAAACAAAAAACACCTGCCTCATATCTGCCTATAAGATACATCATACCAACTTTGCATTTAACATTTTATTTTCCATGTACATGCAATCTCGATCTCCTAATAAAGGAGGATTGCTGCTATCATCAGTCTGTGATTAACACAAGCTAGTAAGCTACTAGGGGCCCGACAGTCAGATAGGCTGGTCCTCCACATCTACAAAACTTCTCCACCATAGGGGTTTGTTCTCCAACCAAAGTACAATCACTGAGGATGAGTTCTGGTGTAACCTCTACACCTTACAAGTTGTGTTTATAAATACTAACTGAAGTGCAGTCACTGTCAAAAGATGAGTTGTTACTGCAATACATATAGCAAAACAGGGTTGGCAGTTTCTTCCGAGGGGCGGTTTCTTCCATGGAAAAATCCGGTTTCTTCCGTCCTGGAAGAAATATATTTCTTCCATTTCTTCCAATGTTTTGGAAGAAACCTATCTCCTCCAGTTTTCTTTGAGTGTTTCTTATAGATGATAAGGAATACTATGATAGCAAATGAGCAGCACTTAAATAGAAAACAATGAGGAATGTTAAATCCCTCAAATTGACATGTTAGTAATATGCCTTATGGTATGATAAGCATGGTTTCCATGTACTCAACTAAATAAGGTATGTCTGAATAAAACAAAGTAGCTTAAACCACTCAAACTAACTAAATCTGCTCGGTCAGGACATCACCCCACCCACCATCATGAAGCATGTTGTGGATGTGCAGAAGTTCTTCAGGAAAATCCAGAGTACCTTGCCGCAGCAATAGGATTTCAAAGCCGGTCAGACCCCTTCCCAGCATCCTTTTTCAAGGTGGGCAGCATTAACCCTGTAACCTGGTGGAAGGGCCTGAAGTATGCTGCTTTGCCAGAAGGACTAGTTGAACTTATGATACAGCTGCACTCTGCTTGTGCATCATCTGCATCCATTGAGAGAATCTTTTCATCATTTGGACTCATCCACAACAAGATCCGCAACCGTCTTGGGGTAGAAAAAGCAGCCAAACTTGTTTTCTGCTATAGGATGTTAAGGGGAAAGGAGGACCTGGATTATTAGTTAACCCTATGTAGGTCAAGTGTAAATGCCTCTAATTGTATAGTTTAACCCATTGAATTGCTATTAGAAAGGATCTGACTTCATAGCTTAACTGCTTCTTTTCAACATCCATAGTTAATGTGAACCCTGTGTATATAATGGACCAGCAACCTGGATATGAAACTAATCCAATGTTAATGTCTTAACTCAAGTTATAAAGAAACAGTTTGTCATTAGACAGAGATAGCTGAACAGTAATCAGCATCAATCAACAGATTAGCACCAGGAGTACACAGGTTGTGTGGAAAACTAGAACATTACTTATTGTATGAGTGTTTGCTAAACACAAGAGTAAGAATAACTTTCAACTAAATATTTCTCAAATGTTGCATTGTTCTTAAGATATTTCTATAAGAGTCAGGCCAGGTGTATGATTCACATGTGAATGGGTTAAGAGGATGTTTTCTCACTTTTGCACCCGTTTGTGTATGGTTAACTACTGGAAATATGTGTCTCAAAATATTGCTTTGCTATCAAGATATTTCTATTTAGTCAAGGTGTATGACACTCATGTTAATGAGTTAAGAAGATGTTATCTCTCTGTTTTCTTACTAAATAACTTTGTATGGTTTACTTAAATCAGTATATATATAAGGTTAAACTAGTATGTAAAGGGTCATGTATGTGCAAGGTATCTATCAGATAAAACAAATTTACAAGGGCAAATTTACAAGGGTTAAACTAAATGTGACAGAAATTGATGTAATATATTGTAAGATTATAATGGCATATATATAAACTATTCTACCTCAGATCTTTTTGTTTGTTATTATCTGCCCATTAATGTTATTCATAACCCATAGCTTTTTCAATTCTTATTATAACTCCCATTCTTCCATTTCTTCCGGAAGAAAGTGGAAAAATACGGAAGAAACCATGTTTCTTCCGTTGTCCTGGAAGAAATATGTTTCTTCCGGAAGAAACCCAACCCTGTAGCAAAATAAGTGATATATTTGGTTAGAGGGGAGAAAAGTACAATGAGATATTTATTGTTCAGGGTGGGTTAATGTTTCATAAATAGCATATCTGCATGATTTTGTCACATTTTTCTGAACTTTAATTTCATACGACATGATTATTTTCTATTGTTTTTATTAGTATTTTAAAACGTTTATTTTTTTTCATATTCTTCACGTAAGTATACTAGCGGCACCGGTTCCATTTTTAAGCGTGGCGAACCAATATTTAAATTTCTCGACCAACCCCCCACCACCCCCCCCCCCCCCCACCTTTGGCCATAGTTCAGATTCAGAATACCTGTAATTGACATAACTGTAATCCTGGTAGCTGACATATACTGAATAGATTTACTTAGAGGACATCTGCTTATAAATTATTCCATAACTCATCCCCAATACACGGCCCAATAGAAGTCCTAAACTATTAGTAAAATTTGACTTGAGAGAGAGAGAGAGAGAGAGAGAGAGAGAGAGAGAGAGAGAGAGAGAGAGACTATTTGGTCAACAGGTCAAGTGTCATGGACGCCATGACCTAGTTAGCAGTAGGCTTTAGCCAAATTTTCACATCAGTTGCGCAAAAAAGCGCTAGCAGTTGACAAGGTCAGTTGAGTTGTTTTAGGTCATTGACTACCTGGACTTTCCAATGTGACTATGCCAAATTGTGCCAACACAGTTCTAATAAGTGAAATTTGATGATACAATAATTAGCAAACTTAACACATGTCAAACTATGAATAAAATTCTCCTAAAACCTGAAAAAAACATACCTCATAGTTCTCTTGTATGTCATGCTTCTTTCCACTGTAAGCTTTCCAGAAGGTGTGGCACATGTGGTCAACAAGAATTTATTTTTGTTTGTCACCTGACAGGTCAGCAGCAAGGTGAGTAGCCTAGTCCTAGGCCAAGAAAATTTATCACTTCTTTAATAACTCACCTAATGTTTATATACCATTTTAAACTGTCTACCCATATTTAGTTCTATATTGGCTCACCAGGCGGCCAGCAAGGGTCTATTTGGATTTCTTGGCCTAGTCCCAAACTTGCTTTATGACCCTTGGGGAGTACTTACTTAATATGCAACTAGGTGAACCCGCCCAGCAGGGGAGTTGGCATCAAACGACCTGTTATCACAGCATTACAGCTGTTCCTGGAAATACAGGGTATTTATTGTTTTATATATATATGCTGAGCAGCCCTGTAAGTTCAGAGTAGCCTGCTCAGTGTGGCAGAGATAGGAGGGGCACTCAGAATGTCCACCCCTACCAAAACTCCAGTCAAGTATTCTCATCGACTGGCCCTTACTCCATCAGCTAAAATTTTCTATTTCGTATGTGGAAAGACAGAGGAACGAAAGAATTGCAGGAGGCAGCTTTGCTGTAACTAAGAAAAGACTGAAGACTGCAAATTCCTAGAGATTGCATTGGAAATAACAGTCACTGCAGCAACTATTGCATTGGCAGGGTGCGAACTGCTTACAAGGGGGATGTGCTAACCCCCAAAATAAAAAACCTTTGAGGAGTCTGTTTCAGAACAAAAAAAATACATTGGGGGTGGAGTGCATTGGGGTTGCTAATCATTGTGGAGGGGGGGGGGGGGGGGTAAACTTGGAAATTAACAAGAAAAGTAATGCATTTAAATGAGTGTTCTCAAATCCAATCAGTAGTGTGTATACAGTGGAACCTGTCAAATTGAACACCTGTGTACATTGAACACCTGCGTACATTGAACAATTTTTCATGTCCCGGCACACTCCCATGGAAAATCGATGATAGGCTACCTGGATACATTGCACACCTGTCCACCTTGAACATTGAACACCAAATATGTTCCCGCAGGCCACATTTAACCTGTCTACTTTGAACATTCTGCACTGATTTGAAACTTTTCACTGAAAATGAAGTAAAATGAGATATATAAGATTAACTGTTTTGTTAAGTGATATTTTTCAAATACTGAATATGTGAAGTTTTTAACTTAATTAAGAAAGTGATGTAAAGGCATAGTAGATTTTGCGATAAAATGATCATGTTTCTCTAATTATCCTTGATTTTGTTTCTATTTCACCCGACCTCCAAATACTCAGAACCTGGATACATTGAACACCTGCGAACATTGAACACTTTTTCCTTTCCCGTGAGTGCTTAATGTAGACAGGTTCACTGTATTTACCAAATATACTGAGGCTGACTTCCTATTAATTAAGCTTTTTTTTTTAATCTTGTGGGAGGGGCTCAGACAAGAAAAATATAGGGAGATACTCAAAATAATTTAAAACATGGGGGGTTTGCCCCTTAGTTGAATGAACATGGGGGGAGGGGGTGTAATACGCAATTTAAAAGAAAAAGAAATATTGTGGGGGGATTTTAAAATGCGGGCGGCTCCCTCCCTCTTTTTTCAATAACAGCCTTTAGGAATGAAGAATTTATAGAATGTGATAGTTGTAGCATGTTTTGTAGAAAGCCTCATGAACAAAGTAAGTCGCTGGGTCTAATAAAGTAAATTACTTGTGCTTTTGCGTAATTTGACACTTACAGACTTAGTTTAACCCATTAATTACTACTATATGAATTGTTGTCTGGCTCTATGATACTTTTGACAATAACTTAGGAATTAAGAATGATTTTGCAAAATATTTGGTGGAGGGTTGTTGGTTATGTTCTGATTAACATTTCTTCTTTAAATATTTTCCTATTTATACTTAAGCTTCAAAGTTTCCATTAGAATTGTCAGACTGTTTTAACCCCTATGAGTGATAATGGGTTAAAGTAATGATTTTAAGAATTATCATAAACAACCATGTTTTTTCATTCTAAAATGGTTTTATTTGCCCGTTGTTTACTAAACACTAACATTACCACTAGAAATAACTGCCGCAACTTGAAAATCTTTCAATGTTGCGTATCCAACACAATCCTTAGCAGTTTCTATATAGTTCTGCATCTTGCTCTCTAGATGTTTCACTGTGAGTAAACAGACTTTATACCTGTTTTCGCAACTTAGCCCTCTAAGTTGATGCACAGGGCACTCTATGCATACTGCTAATGGGGTGTGAAAAATCATGAGTACCCGTTATCTTGGTTTCCTAAGCAACCTATTGTCACCAGGGTGCTTCATGTGGGGATTCTGAATATCAATGAGTATAGCAAATTTGCTATACCCCTCCTATACCTTAAGCATAGGGAACATATCTAGGTCAATGTTTGGTACTAGTCTATGGTTCTGACTGACCAGGGTGACCACTGGTGCCATCTATCAACAGCATCTAAAACTAACACCTAAATATTGAACAAAAGATAGGCCAGAACAGAGAAAAGCACAATATAAGTAAATCATAGACTAGGAGCTAGTCTACAAGGTGAGGTGCTGCCATCTGTCCTTGTTATCACTAACCTTGCTCAACTTATAGTTAGATTTTTAGCATGTTAACATAATTTCAGCCACAAAACATGATTATTATCTGAAAATTGAAGTGTTTTTACAATGTAGTACATGAAATAAACAACTGATCACAACACAGATCTCAAATCCCAGCCCTGCAAAGTTGGTATGTTTAGCCCATGGCAGATATGGGTAATGGCAATGGCCAAACACTTGGCATCCCTACTATCATAGTGACCAGAAAATTGGCCGTTCGGGTAGTGGGCCATAAAGACTAGGAACCATTTCCTACCTACCAGATTCATCTGCCCAACTGCCACTCCGCATTAAATGATGTGCGGAATCCTCAGTAAGATTGGCTCACCATCCGCAATAAAGCGAAGGGAAAGTCACAGTAAATGTGGCGTCACTACCATGGGTCTTCCTCATGCGTGTGTGCTGCGTGTGTGCGGACATACCCGATGCGCAAGCGCAAGAAGCCCCGAAGTTCAAGGTCAAGGTCGGAGAAGCAGATAGACTGGTGCCAGACCTCTGAGCTAATGCGTGGAGTGATTATAGACTGGCGCTTATCTAAGATGCAGAGTCCTTGCTCATTTAACGCCAGTTTACCGCTATAAGACAATTCTACTGTATTAATGTGATGAAAAAGAATAGTTGTAGGTACATCATGTTTGTGTCAGTTTCTAAAAAAAAAAGTTTTATTTTAAAGGTGTTGATATACTTGATTCATGAAACAATTATTTACTGTTAATTTATGATAGTTAATAATAGTAATAATAATAATAATTGATATTTGATATAGCGCCCTTTCCACCTATAATGTTCAAAAGTGCTTTAGAGTCATTGCCGACATTGGACAGTTGTCATGGTCCATATAGTCAATAAAACTCCTTTCGAAATAGCAATGTTTTTAGCTGTTTCTTGAGGTTTTGCACACTATCAGCAGCCTTGATGTTGTCAGGGAGCTCATTCCAAAGGCATGGTGCATAGGCACAGAATGCTCTGTCACCAAACCTTTTCAGATTAGTGAGTGGTATCTGTAATAAGTTCTTAGTGTTTGATCTTAGAGTCCTTGTATTGGCTTGTTTGACTAACAGTTCCCTCAAGTATAGAGGTGCACATCCTTGCATGCATTTGAAAATCAAAAGCAGAATCTTGAACTCAATCCTTTTCCTGATGGACAGCCAGTGAAGATCTTTTAGAACTGGTGTAATGTGATCATACTTTTTGGAGCCACTAACCACTCTAGCAGCATTGTTTTGGAATTTCTGGAGCCTGCATAGCAGCTCATCAGTGATTCCACAGAAAAGTCCATTACAATAGTCAAGGCGTGATGTCACCAGTGAGACGATGTCACTCTTGGTTGTATCAGTATTAAGAAATTTCCTTATTTTTCCAATGTTCCTAAGGTTGTAATTTGCAGACTTGATAACTTTTGATACATTTGCAGACATATTCATGTTCGGATCAAAAACAGCGCCCAGATTACCGACGGGTTCATTAAGAACTGGTACTATTACACCATTTACGGTAATACTAGGAATGGAGATTTTCGCCCGCATCTGTGGGTTACCCATGACCAGTACCTCTGTCTTGTCTGCATTCAATTTCAGTTTATTTTGAGACATCCATGTATATATGTCAGTGAGGCAGTTTTCCAACTTAGCTACACTTTCGTCCACTACACGCTGATTGATAGGTTTGATAGAGATGTAGAGTTGCGTATCATCCGCATAAGCATGGAGTTCTTGACCATGCTTTCTTATCAGTATTCCTAAGGGTAGGTAAATCAGGAAGAGCAGAGGGCCCAACACTGATCCTTGTGGTACAGACCATAGGATTTCCTGTGACGCGGAGAATGAATCATCTATCTGAACACGAATAGTACGGTCACCAAGATATGAACGGAACCATTCAAGGGCGGGCCCTGTTATACCCAGAGTGCTTTCCATTCTAGAAAACAGCACATCATGGTCGATGGTATCAAATGCTGCACTTAGGTCAAGAAGGATCAGTATAACAATTATAATGATAGTTGTAATTTGTAATTCAAGTAAAATACCATAATAATTTCTTCTATGTTTGTTCTTTTTGAAAAAAGAAAAATTGCTTGTTTGTAAAAAAAATCAATCCTGGTTACTAAGTCCGATTTTTAAAGTTCTTGGTAATCGTCTATCTACCCTAGGCTAACATAGGTCTGGATCTTATTTTGAATTACATACTACTTATCAGTTTCTTTCATTTTGATCTGTTTCCGAATATAAAGGATAGATATTAATCTATTCAAATAAGAAACCAATTAGTTTTTTAACAGGAATTTGCATTAAATCTGTATCAGAATATAAAAGATGGATATCGATCTATTCAAATATGAAATAATTTAGTTTTTAGAAGGGGTTTACATTAACCCAAGGCCTTCCAATGCTGAGGCTACTTTCATCCAAAGCAGAAAGACACAAGATTTTTTAAAACCATCTAAACCCTGTCATGTTGGTATTCATTGCATAGCTCTCACTAAGCACTGGGACATTTCTGAAACTTGTAATGCAGTCTCTATGTAGTATTCTTTTTGAAACTGACAAATCAATTTAGCATTATTTTGGAAAATATTGAAGGATATTCCTTTAAACAATATTCCTAAAATGTTGTAATCCAAAACTAAGTCCAGGATATTTTGGGTGCTACAAAATGGCCAGGAGTTGCTTAATCCAATTTCCAAGCTCAAATTTAAGTGATCAATAAGCCCTTAGGATAAGCCCCAGGATCTTAGAGGGTAAACAATAGCCATGTAACGTAACTAGGAATCTAATGGCGTTACTGAAGGATCCCAGACCCATCCTTATTAGGAAGAAAATAAGAGAAAATACAAAGGAAATATATTGATTCTGAATGTGCGGTATCCGAAGGATCTTACTAGATATATTGTTGCCTCTAGAATTTTGCCCCTAAGGGCTATTCCATTTGAATATACATGGGGGGGGGGGGGGGGGGGGGAACGCTCACCTATTAAAAAATCATGGGGAGAGGGGGTCAAGATGAAAAAAAATCAGTGGGCGAGGGGTCTGTCAAATATTGAAAAACATGGGGCGGGCGGGGGGGGGGGGGGGGGGGGGACTACCTGACAAAAAAAATAACATTGGGTGTGTGGTATATACTATATATACTGAAAAGTCGCAGGTCGGGTGCCAAGACACTGCCATAAAATGAAGCAGGATGTATCCAAAAACCCAAAGAGAGCAGACGCTTGCAAATTTCAGTCAATGAAATTTAGAGCTGGGGCTCTTTGAACAAACGTTCCCCTTCATTTCTATATTTGAATACCGAGTAGTTCCGGAAGAAATGAATATTAGCGGCAAAGTACTTAACTTACGGCGTCATTCAGAAAGCAATAGGAAGATAATACACGGACAATTCTGGTACGTCCCAGAATTGTTATAACAATTCTGGAAGAAAAAGTGTACCAGAGTTGTATAGTCGGACAATTCTGGTAGTACCGGAATTGCACAATTCTGGTACGTTCTAGAATTGCTACGTGTGATAAACAATTTTAGAACGTACCAGAATTGCACAATCCTGGAACGTACCAGAATTGAGGTCGCAAAGTACAACATGACCCAAAAAAAACAAATTGGGTATGGGGTTTCGAAAAAGTAATGAAAATCATTGGTGGGGAGGTTTAGATGAAAAAAATCATTGTGGGGGGGGGGGGGTTTACATGAAAAAAAAATCATTGGTGGGGGGGGGTCTGAAATTGTGAGCGTTCCACCCCCCCCCTCCCCATGTATTTTTAAATGGAATAGCCCTAAGGGCCAAAACACAACTTTTACAATCAAAAAAAAATACAAGAGGGACGTAATGGCGTCAAGGACACTTCCAAGGGTGTAGTGGCTTGACCTTGGATCTTCTTTAGCCTTAAGTTTTTCTAGTTTATAGTTTCTGTTTTTTTTTGCTATTTTTCGTTTATTGACTTTTAAAAATCTCTTTGATTTCTTTTAGTTTTCCTGTTGTTGCCAAGTTCTTTAGTTCCCTTTAAAATGTAAAAATGTCCTTTTTTTTGCCTACTTCACTTTTTAATTGTCGCTGAATTTACTATGTCCGGCATGTTTGTGTGAATGTGGACAATCAATGTTTTTAAGAAAAATTGGCTGATCACTTGTAGGGCAAAGGTTTCGGTTATCCATTGGACAGTGCATTTTCCGCTTAATTATAAAACAATTTAAACTTTTTTAAAGAAACCTAAAAAATGAAATTTCCAATACAGATTTGCGTATCTGATGAAAGGAAAAAGTTAGATGACTTTCCAGTTTATCTTAGGTCAACTATGTTGAACACCTGGGCATATTAAGTAATGGAATTAATTAATAGTCATTAAGAATAAATCTTTATGTCAGATATTTTGCATTTTTCTTTCACACACGGTGTAACTCTTTAAAAGTGCAGAGATGAGATGAAATAAAGAACGATTGAGATCATAATAGATTTGTTGATCTTTTTTAATTAGTCAACATGTTGTTCTTCAAATAAATGCAATCATAAGCTTACAAATTCCAAATATGAATAATAAAGATAGAGCATTGCCAACAGTACAATGGAATAATATAAGACAATTAGAGAACATTGGCAGCATAATGCTTTACATTTCCTTGTTACGTTTTCTCAGTCAGAGGTTGCTTATTATTTACTTCACATTTCCATTCAGGGTTCAACATAAGTACTTGCCCCGGCAAGTGAATTTTTGAAAGAAGGGCCTTTGGGCAAATACATTATAGTTTTCACTTGCCCGAATGGGCAAGCTGATTTTATGATCACTACACATTTTGCAAATAGAAAAATGGCACAAATACCCAGAAATATGCTAAAAACGCAACACTTGCTTCCTGTTTCTTATATTGACGATTAGGCAGGAAAAGGTGGTCAACTCAAGCAACAGACACAATGTCAACACCATCTTGCCTGTGCTTGTAAACAAGAATATGACGCACATGCTATATAACAAGCACAGAAGATTAAGTATGATATAGTTTTGGTCACTTCAATTTGTATGCATTCAAGTTAAAAAATTTCAACAATTCCGATCACTAGCACAAAGCCTTTGATTCGCAGTCAGCCCACAGAGCAGATAGCTCAGCTCAAGAATCCACCTGACCATGACCAGCTTCCAGCCTACGTAGCCTCGCCAAGAGCTTTTGTACTACCACATGAATTTTGTAGGTTGCACAATGCTGTTCGCTGAGTAGGTAATACTTATGAACTCACATCATGTGGGAAATATATAATTGTTAGACAGTAAGGTTTTCATGCTTGACTATCACTCTACTAGCATTTTCCTCCACCAATAGTATGAGATCAAGTGAGCAGCATTTAGAGAGAAATCCAGAGTACTTTGCTGCAGCAATAGAATTTCAAACCCTGGCTGATCCCTTCAAGAATAGGATGCTGTCCTACTTCTTCTCTCAGTGATCCCAGGAGGGGAGAATTTTGCGTATTGCCACCAGCCTGCCCAGCCCCTGGTAGCAGCCATGTTCTTCAATTGCTATCAGCTGTGACTCAGCGAGTTGCAGCGCCCACTTCCTGTCCCCTAGCTCCTATCTGAGCAGTGCATAATAGACTAGTTCTCTACACACAAACTCTCTTTGAAAGTTGCATGAATACTTGTATCAAACAGGTAAATGGTAAAATCATGAGCAGTAATTGGCTGTACAAAAAGACAGGGTGTTAGAGTTATTTTTCATATATTTTCTGTTGGTAAAGTCGGACAAAAACTGTGGCGAAACCCTGTCCTGAAGCATACAGTTCTTTGTTCAGACCACTTCGCTGAAGCGTTTTATACCAGGAATCATAAAAGAAGTCAGGATTACTTAACAGGATGGTGCTGTGCCTTTTAGTGATGTTGTTTTTAACCCTTCTGTATCAACTGCTAACAAAGGAAGCGCAGAGGGTCAGCAAACAATTAAGTAAGTTTATAAGCTTACAACTATATAGGTACCTAAACATGGTCATCATTAATCTGTACAATTGAAAATAGACTGTTTAGGATTTTGTTGGTTGTCTTACAACTTGGGTTTTGTTTAATATCTAGGTCCCTTTGGCAACAACAAAAGGAAGTAACAACTCCTTAAAGGAAAAGGATAAACAAAGGGTTAATTCAAACCTTGTGGCATTACACATCCAGATACCAGGACACAGAAGTTAGTCAACACAGGACATAGCTATCAGTACTTGGAACAGCAATCATTTCCTTTAGTATTTGTGTAGGTTACATGAAAGAAAACAGTTTGCAGAACAGCTAGCTTCAAGTTAAATCAAATACTGAAAATCGGGATGATTGGTGATGCACATACTGGTATTGTTTTTAGAGAATACTTCCTTCATAGTCACACAGGTATCCAACTACTTTGCATATGACAGATGTTGAGCTATGCTCATGAATTTTCAAATAACCTCATGATATGCTGTTCCCCAAGTTCCCCTTTTATAAGCAATCCTAACTGTAGATTGTGATTCCTGACATAATATGCACCAGGGAAGTAGTCTGAACATAGAACTGCATACTTCAAGACAGGTGGATTTACAAGTTTCAGTGATGCTAGCCACTCTTTTTGTCTGACTTTACCAACAGGAAATATAGGAAAAATAACTCTACCACCGTCTTTTTGTACAGCCGATTGCTGCTCATGATTTTACCATTTACCTGTTTGATACAAGTTTTTATGCAACAGTCTATTATGCACTGCTCAGATAGTAGCTAGGGGACAGGAAGTGGCCGCTGCCACTCGCTAAGTCACAGCTGATAGCAATTGAAGAACATGGCTGCTACCAGGGGCTGCTAGGGGCTGGGCAGGCAGGTGGCAATATGCAAAATTCTCCCCTCATGGGATCACTGAGAAAAAAAGGAAGACAGCATCTTATTCTTGAAGTGTATTACTTTTATATAAGCTAATATGTATGTGAGCCTTTAGTTTCGCTTTAATGTCTATGCTCAAGTTATAAATAAACATTTCGTCATTAGATTTAGACAGAGATAGGTGAACAGTGATCCGCATAAAAAAAAGCAGAAATAATTTCCTCTTCCACAAAAAACGAAGAGGACAGACAATTAAATAGACATGGGACGTGGTGGGAGGCTCAGGAGTTGTAAATTCATAGTCAATGGGTCATGATTTTGTCTTGATTTTAGAAATGTTCACGCCTTGCAGTGCATGCTTGCTAAAGTCTTCTATTTTATGCCTTTATGCGTAATCCAGATTTTGCCACAGAAATTTAGGGTCCATATCCATCTGGATTAAGCCAGTTCACCTGTACAACTCATGAACTCACCTCATGTGTGAAATATGGAATCGTTAGACATCAGGGTTTTCCTGCTTGACTATCACTTTATTAGCATTTTCCTCCAACTCTTGTTTTATTGGGAGACACTCTCCCTTTTCCTGGATGACCATCACTCTACTAGCATTTTCCTCCAACTCTTGTTTTATTGGGAGACACTGCCCCTTTTCCTGCTTGACTATCACTCTACTAGCATTTTCCTCAAACTCTTGTTTTATTGGGAGACACTCCCCCTTTTCCTGCTTGACTATCACTCTACTAGCATTTTCCTCAAACTCTTGTTTTATTGGGAGATACTGTCCCTTTTCCTGCTTGACTATCAATCTACTAGCATTTTCCTCAAACTCTTATTTTATTGGGAGATACTGTCCCTTTTCCTGCTTGACTATCACTCTACTAGCATTTTCCTCTAACTCTTGCTTTATTGGGAGACACTCTCCCTCTTCCTGCTTGACTATCACTTTACTAGCATTTTCCTCCAATTCTTGTTTTATTGGGAGACACTGTCCATTAATGACGACCCATTGCCTTGGTTCTGATAGCTGTGATTCTGTATTGTCAGATGACGACATTTGGTAAGTTGACTGGTGCTGCTTTGGATGAGATGGTGCCCTATCACTCTTATAAAATTGGATAGGTCCTTCTCCTGTGTGAGTCTGCATGTCCCCACTGTGCATCCTCTTATGCTTTGCCAGAGCTGAAGAATAAGTGAATGTCTTGTCACACTGATTGCACTGGAAGGGTCTTTCCCCACTGTGTAACCTTTTATGCCGTGCCAGAGCTGAAGATTTAGTGAATGCCTTGTCACATTCATTGCACTTGAAGGGTCTTTCCCCACTGTGTAACCTCTTATGTTTTGTCAGAGCTGAAGATTGAGTGAATGCCTTGTCACATTCATTGCACCTGAAGGGTCTTTCCCCACTGTGTAACCTCTTATGCTGTGCAAGAGCTGAAGATTGAAGGAATGCCTTGTCACATTCATTGCACTTGAAGGGTCTTTCCCCACTGTGTAACCTTTTATGCCGTGCCAGAGCTGAAGAATCAGTGAATGCCTTGTCACATTCATTGCACTGGAAGGGTCTTTCCCCACTGTGTACCCTCTTATGCTGTGTCAGAGCTGCAGATTGAGTGAATGCCTTGTCACATTCATTGCACTTGAAGGGTCTTTCCCCACTGTGTAACCTCTTATGCTGTGCAAGAGCTGAAGATTGCAGGAATGCCTTGTCACATTCATTGCACTTGAAGGGTCTTTCCCCACTGTGTACCCTCTTATGCTGTGCCAGAGCTGAAGGATATGTGAATGCCTTGTCACATTCATTGCATTTGAAGGGTCTTTCCCCACTATGTAACCCTTTATGTCTTACCAGAGCTGTAAGCTGAGTGTATGCCTTGCCACATTCATTGCATTGGAAGGGTCTTACCCCACTGTGTATCCTCTTATGCTGTGCCAGAGCTGAAGATTGAGTGAATGCCTTATCACATTCATTGCACTGGAAGGGTCTTTCCCCACTGTGTATCCTCTTATGCTGTGCCAGACCTGAAGATTGAGTGAATGCCTTGTCACATTCATTGCACTTGAAGGGTCTTTCCCCACAGTGTGACCTCTTATGCTGTGCCAGAGCTGAAGAATAAGTGAATGTCTTGTCACATTCTTTGCACTTGAAGGGTATTTCCCCACTATGTATACTCTTATGCTGTATCAGATTGGAAGACTTTGTAAAGCCACGATCTATCTTATTTGAAGGCATGGTAAATAATTGACTGTGAAATGAAATAATTGAAATAAATACAAATCGAAGTTACATTCAGAATGAAGAAACTAAATTCATGTGGACCTTTTTTGGCAGATGCAGGTATGAATGGGTAAATGACTTGAGAATTGTCCTTGTCATACTTGAAAATAGTTGCCCCAAAAGTTCGTATGCAGTTTTATTTTGAGTCTATCACTTGATTTCTCTCTCCAAGATGAAGAAATGAAGAACTTTTAACTTCAATTTATTTTTCTCTGTTCGTGCTGTGGTGTTCGGTCACACAACTGTTTGGCTCACCATTATGAATCTGAAAATACAGATAAAAAAGTTTAAACAAGGAAAACAAATGACAGATATGACATTTTGGTATATTGCACATGCTATTTTCAATGGACCTTATTTTGTAGATGATCCTGAACTCCCAATCCTAGGATATTTTGATATAGTCAATTTAATCAGAGAAATATATTTCTGTGTCACATGCATGGCTTAAATTGTTCTATCAATTATATGTGATGTTTTATGGATAAAGCCAGACTGATGTAGTAAAACAAAATGTTTTATGCCACATAAGTGGCCTAAACAAGACTGAACATTGGTATAGACTGAGGCTTGGCTCGCAGGGCATCATCTAGACACCCACACCCTTGACATTCTCACTCACTTCATATTAAATACAGGGATATTACTAAAGGGAATTATACATCTCTGCTGGTGCAACTATTAGTCATTAGCAGTAAGGTTTCTGCTAATGACTTAGTTGCACCAACAGCCTGCTTAGAGGCTATTAACTGGCTAAGATGGCCACCCCCAGTACTTCTATTTTGTGTCTATTGGGAGGCAGTTAAACTGCAATATACTTCTTCTATGAAGGTTGGCACTGGTGAGAACTTGGGTTTAAGTAGAGACCTAAACAAGACTGAACATTGGTATAGACTGGGGCTTGGCTCGCAGGGCGTCATCTAGACACCCACACCCTTGACATTCTCACTAACTTCATATTAAATACAGGGATATTACTAAAAGGTATTATACATCTCATGTAAGTAAATGTTTCTTAATGGCTGTTAAGTGAAGGTATAATAGTCTTCAAGGTCTTAGCCAGTTTTAAAATGGCAGTCCAAAACAGCGATTCCAAAATGCCTGCCCATACAGAATTAGCTACTAATCTTCTTCAAATTCTCTTACCAACTACCTTTTATAGCCCATGGGAGTATTGGGTCAACAAGATGGACGCCAGTGGCATCAAGGTTTTGATCAATGTGCATGGTGAATTGGCCTTAGTTTCTTTTGGACTAGTTGTTTCAAGGTTTTCTTTGGTTTTTAAACTTTTTTCTCAGTTCCTTTTGCCTATTGTTTCGGCAAAAGTTTGTTAGTTCTCTACTAACAGTGTCATAAGATCAAAGCATTCAAGCTGCAATACCCACACTAACCTTCAATGTCTCCTAAACCATTATACCTGATACCATGCGCACAGACATTATAACTTTTGGAAACAAATTTAAAAACCCTTTAACAACACTAGGATACATGTAACTTTTTTCTCAGTTCCTTTTGCCTGTTGTTGTGGCAAAAGTTTGTTAGTTCTCTACTAACAGTGTCATACGATCAAAGCATTCAAGCTGCTATACACACACTAACCTTCTAAACCTCTTAAACCATTATAACTTTTTGAAACATTAAAAAAAAACTTTAACAACACTAGGATACTTCCATGCGTCAAGGCAAGAACATATTCGATCTTGAAAATTGTTACAGATTCTGAACTCTTTATAACAGTAAAGTTGTAGGATACCTGCCTCCAATATATCAAGTGAATAGCCATGATAAACAAAAATTCTTCCATGAAAACTATATGGTGAGAATTAGGGGCAAAATTGGCAAATTTGAGAAAAAAATGGTCACTCCTCAGTAAAGTCAAAACATAAAAAAACAATAACTTTCAAACCTTCAAATTTTATTTACAGTAATATTCTTAAAATCATTCCATACATATTAGGTAACAAATCATTACAGGCAAACAGACTACAATATATCTTATCACAGCCCTATATTAATAAACAATCGTACATCCTTATATGACAATAACTGATATTACTATGTTTTTGAAAACTACAATTGTATCCTTGTTTTTACATGTCTGCCTAGTCGAGATTTGAACAAAAATGATTATTTTTTAAATGTACTGGCGAGGTACCAAGGTCTGTATAACACTCAACTATGCCTGTATACATTGGGGGTTATAAACAAGACTTGACAGTGATACGCGTTGTGAAAGGTGTTCTGTGTTAAGTTTGTGTTCCCTACATGGACAGGTCAGTGAGATGACCATTCCAGCTCCAACATGGCTCGTCTGTCCTCAGTACTCGAACCACTCAGGTTTGGGAGTGGTGAGTGCAGCTCTAAGCTCTAAGGCTTCCTGTTTCTTACATTGACGATTAGGCAGGAAAAGATGGTCAACTCAAGCAACAGACACAATGTCAACACCATCTTGCCTGTGCTTGTAAACAAGAATATGACACACATGCTATATAACAAGCACAGAAGATTAATTATGATATAGTATTGGTCACTTCAATTTGTATGCATTCAAGTTAAAAAGTTTCAACAATTCCTATCACTAGCACAAAGTCTTTGATTCGCAGTCAGCCCACGGACCAGAGAGCTAAGCTCAAGAATCCACCTGACCATGACCAGCTTCCAGCCTACGATGCCTCGCCAAAAGCTTTTGTACTACCACATGAATTTTGTAGGTTGCACAATGCTGTTCGCTGAGTAGGTAATACTTATAAACTCACTTCATGTGTGAAATATATAATTGTTAGACAGTAAGGTTTTCATGCTTGACTATCACTCTACTAGCATTTTCCTCCACCAATAGCATCCCTTTCCAAGGTGGGCAGCATTGACCCTAAACCCTGTGACCTGGACCCTGGTGGAAGGGCCTGAAGTATGCTGCTTTGCCAAAAGGACTAGTTGAACTTATGATACAGCTGTACTCTGCTTACAAGCGCATCTTCTGTATCCATTATGAGAATCTTTTCATCACTTGGAACTCATCCACAACAAGATCCGCAACCGACATGGGGTAGAAAAAGCAGCGAAACTTGTCTTCTGCTCTTGGATGCTGAGGGGAGAGGAGGTTCTAGACTTTTAGTTACCCCCATATAGGTTAAGTGCATATGTTGGGCCTATCATTATATAGTTAATCCCATTGAATTTCTATTAGAAAGGAAATGACATCATAATTAACTGCTTCTTTTCAACATCTATAGTTACTGCGAATTCTGTGTATATAAGGGACCAGCAACATGGATATGAAACTAATCGAATCGTTTCACCACTTCGCTGATGCTTTTTATACCAGGAATCATAAATGCAATCCGGATTACTTAACAGGATGGTGCTGTGCCATTTAGTGTTGTTGTTTTCAACCCTTCTGTATCAACTGCTAACAAAGCGCAGAGGGTCAGCACACAATTAAGTAAGTTTATAAGCTTACAACTATATAGGTACTTAAACATGGTCATCATTAATCTGTACAATTGAAAATAGACTGTTTAGGATTTTGTTGGTTGTCTTACAACTTGGGTTTTGTTTAATATCTAGGTCCCTTTGGCAACAACAAAAACAAGTAACAACTCCTTAAAGGAAAAGGATAAACAAAGGGTTAATTATAACCTTGTGGCATTACACATCTAGATACCAGGACACAGAAGTTAGTCAACACAGGACATAGCTATCAGTACTTGGAACAGCAATCATTTCCTTTAGTATTTGTGTAGGTTACATGAAGGAAAACAGTTTGTAGAACAGCTAGCTTCAAGTAAAATCAAATACTGAAAATCGGGATGATTGGTGATGCACATACTGGTATTGTTTTTATTCAATCCTTTCTTCATAGTCACACAGGTATCCAATTACTTTGCATATGACAGATATTGAGCTATGTTCATGAATTCTCAAGTAACCTTATGATTTGCTGTTCCCCAAGTTCCCCTTTTATAAGCAATCCTAACTGTAGTTTGTGATTGCTGACATAATACGCACCAGGGAAGTGGTCTGAACATAGAACTGCATACTTCAAGACAGGTGGATTTACAAGTTTCAGTGATGCTAGCCACTCTTTTTGTCTGACTTTACCAACAGGAAATATATGAAAAATAACTCTACCACCGTCTTTTTGTACAGCCAATTGCTGCTCATGATTTTACCATTTACCTGTTTGATACAAGTTTTTATGCAACAGTCTATTATGCACTGCTCAGATAGGAGCTAGGGGACAGGAAGTGGGCGCTGCCACTCGCTGAGTCACAGCTGATAGCAATTGAAGAACATGGCTGCTACCAGGGGCTGCTAGGGGCTGGGCAGACTGGTGTCAATATGCAAAATTCTCCCCTCATGGGATCACTGAGAGAAAAAGGAGGACAGCATCCTATTCTTGAAGTGTATTATTTGCATATAAGATATGAATGTGAGCCTTTAGTTCCACTCTAATGTCTATGCTCAAGTTATAAAAAAACATTGCTTCATTAGACAGAGATAGGTGAACAGTGATCAGCATGAAAAAATCAGTAATAATTTCATCTTCCACAAAAAATGAAGAGGACAGACATTTAAATAGATTTTGCCTAATCCATACAGAAATTTAGGGTCCACATCCATCTGGATTAAGCCAGTTCACCTGTACAACTCATGAACTCACCTCATGTGTGAAATATGGAATTGTTAGACATTAAGGTTTTCCTGCTTGACTATCACTTTATTAGCATTTTCCTCCAACACCTGTTTTATTGGGAGACACTCTCCCTTTTCCTGGATGACCATCACTCTACTACCATTTCCCTCCAACTCTTGTTTTATTGGGAGACACTGCGCCTTTTCCTGCTTGACTATCACTCTACTAGCATTTTCTTCAAACTCTTGTTTTATTGGGAGACACTCCCCCTTTTCCTGCTTGACTATCACTCTACTAGCATTTTCCTCAAACTCTTTTTTATTGGGAGATACTGTCCCTTTTCCTGCTTGACTATCAATCTACTAGCATTTTCCTCAAACTCTTGTTTTATTGGGAGATACTGTCCCTCTTCCTGCTTGACTATCACTCTACTAGCATTTTCCTCTAACTCTTGCTTTATTGGGAGACACTCTCCCTCTTCCTGCTTGACTATCACTTTACTAGCATTTTCCTCCAATTCTTGTTTTATTGGGAGACACTGTCCATTAATGACGACCCATTGCCTTGGTTCTGATAGCTGTGATTCTGTATTGTCAGATGACAACATTTGGTAAGTTGACTGGTGCTGCTTTGGATGAGATGGTGCCCTATCACTCTTATAAAATTGGATAGGTCCTTCTCCTGTGTGAGTCTGCATGTCCCCATTGTGCATCCTCTTATGCTGGAAGGGTCTTTCCCCACTGTGTAACCTTTTATGCCGTGCCAGAGCTGAAGATTTAGTGAATGCCTTGTCACATTCATTGCACTTGAAGGGTCTTTCCCCACTGTGTAATCTTTTATGCCGTGCCAGACCTGAAGTTTGAGTGAATGCCTTGTCACATTCGTTGCACTTGAAGGGTCTTTCCCCACTGTGTAACCTCTTATGCTGTGTCAGAGCTGAAGATTGAGTGAATGCCTTGTCACATTCATTGCACTTGAAGGGTCTTTCCCCACTGTGTAACCTCTTATGCTGTGCAAGAGCTGAAGATTGAAGGAATGCCTTGTCACATTCATTGCACTTGAAGGGTCTTTCCCCACTGTGTAACCTTTTATGCCGTGCCAGAACTGAAGAATCAGTGAATGCCTTGTCACATTCATTGCACTGGAAGGGTCTTTCCCCACTGTGTACCCTCTTATGCTGTGTCAGATCTGAAGATTGAGTGAATGCCTTGTCACATTCATTGCACTTGAAGGGTCTTTCCCCACTGTGTGACCTCTTATGCCGTGCCAGAGCTGAAGATTTAGTGAATGCCTTGTCACATTCATTGCACTTGAAGGGTCTTTCCCCACTGTGTATCCTGTTATGCTGTGCCAGAGCTGAAGAATAAGTGAATGTCTTGTCACATTCTTTGCACTTGAAGGGTCTTTCCCCACTATGTATACTCTTATGCTGTATCAGATTGGAAGACTTTGTAAAGCCACGATCTATCTTATTTGAAGGCATGGTAAATAATTGACTGTGAAATGAAATAATTGAAATAAATACAAATCAAAGTTACATTCAGAATGAAGAAACTAAATTCATGTGGACCTTTTTTGGCAGATGCAGGTATGAATGGGTAAATGACTTGAGAATTGTCCTTGTCATACTTGAAAATAGTTGCCCCAAAAGTTCCTATGCAGTTTTATTTTGAGTCTATCACTTGATTTCTCTCTCCAAGATGAAGAAATGAAGAACTTTTAACTTCAATTTATTTTTCTCTGTTCGTGCTGTGGTGTTCGGTCACACAACTGTTTGGCTCACCATTATGAATCTGAAAATACAGATAAAAAAGTTTAAACAAGGAAAACAGATGACAGATATGACTTACAGACATTTTGGTATATTGCACATGCTATTTTCAATGGACCTTATTTTGTAGATGATACTGAACTCCCAATCCTAGGATATTTTGATATAGTCAATTTAATCAGAGAAATAGATTTCTGTGCCACATGCATGGCTTAAATTATGTTCTATCAATTATATGGGATGTTTTGTGGATAAAGCCAGACTGATGTAGTAAAACAAAATGTTTTATGCCACATAAGTGGCCTAAACAAGACTGAACATTGGTATAGACTGGGGCTTGGCTCGCAGGGCGTCATCTAGACACCCACACCTTGACATTCTCACTCACATCAGATTAAATACAGGGATATTACTAAAGGGTATTATACATCTCTGCTGGTGCAACTATTAGTTATAAGCAGTAAGGTTTCTGCTAATGACTTAGTTGCACCAACAGCCTGCTTAGAGGCTATTAACTGGCTAAGATGGCCACCCCCAGTACTTCTATTTTGTGTCTATTGGGAGGCAGTTAAACTGCAATATACTTCTTCTATGAAGGTTGGAACTGGTGAGAACTTGGGTTTAAGTAGAGACCTAAACAAGACTGAACATTGGTATAGACTGGGGCTTGGCTCGCAGGGCGTCATCTAGACACCCACACCTTGACATTCTCAATCAAGATTAAATACAGGGATATTACTAAAAGGTATCATACATCTTATGTAAGTAAGTGTTTCTTAATGGCTGTTAAGTGAAGGTATAATAGTCTTCAAGGTCTTAGCCAGTTTTAAAATGGCAGTCCAAAACAGCGATTCCAAAATGCCTGCCCATACAGAATTAACTACTAATCTTCTTCAAATTCTCTTACCAACTACCTTTTATAGCCCATTGGAGTATTGGGTCAACAAGAGGGACGCCAGTGGCGTCAAGGTTTTGATAAATGTGCATGGTGGCTTGGCCTTAGTTTCTTTTAACTTTTAAGACTAGATGTTTCAAGGTTTTCTTTCGTTTTTGGCTTTTAAACTTATTTCTCAGTTCCTTTTGCCTCTTGCATTAAAGTTGCAATACTCACACTAACCTTCAAAACCTCCTATACCATTATACCTGATAACATGCCAACAGACATTATAACTTTTTGAACAAATTAAAAAAAATTTTTAACAACACTAGGATACCTCCATGCGTCAAGGCAGGAACATATTCGATCTTGAAAATTGTGACAGATTCTGAACACTCTTTATAAAAGTAAAGTTGTAGGATACCTGCCTCCAATATATCAAGTTAATAGCCATGTTAAACAAAAGTTCTTCCATGAAAACTATATGGTGAGAATTAGGGGCAAAATTGGCAAATTTGAGAAAAAAATGGTCACTGCTCAGTAAAGAATGGGTTAAGTCAAAACATACAAAACAATAACTTTCAAACCTTCAAATTTTATTTACAGTAATATTCTTATAGCTAATTCAAGCTAACAATGAGCAAAGCGAATGGGTTTGTAAGTTTCAACTGTGTGCCTGTAAGAACAGGTTTGTCCTCTATTGGTGTTCATGCCAAACAGACCTGTCCACTTATAGAAAGCTGGGTCAGTTTGTGGTCAGCAGTCACTGAGTGTGGAGAACTAGAACATAGGGGTAACTAAAGGGGCAATTGGTACATGGGACACTAGTAGTCTAAAATAAGATGTTGAGATTGTGGTACTTGAGATATGATACCCCTGGAGAGCCTCCCTACTCTGTGACCCAGAAAACTTACTTGGCTATTGGCAGAACGCATCTGTATACTTTACAAGTGAACATGTAGAGGTCACACGTCCACCTGTAGGGTCTATCAATCTTTTGTGCAGAGTTAATGGACTATACTCCTGAACTTGTACTATTGCTCATTGTTAGCTTGAATTAGCAATAAAATCATTCCATACATATTAGGTAACAAATCATTATAGGCAAACAGCCTACAATATATCTTATCACAGCCCTATTTTAATAAACAATCTTACATCCTTATATGACAATAACTAGTATTACTATGTTTTTTACTAATACAGTTGTATCCTTGTTATTACATGTCGGCCTAGTCGAGATTTGAACAAAAATGATTTTTTTGAAACAAATTAAAAAAAACTTAAACAACACTAGGATACTTCCATGCGTCAAGGCAGGAACATGTTCAATATTGAAAATTGTTACAGATTCTGAACTCTTTATGACAGTAAAGTAGTAGGATACCTGCCTCCAATATATCAAGTTAATAGCCATGTTAAACAAAAATTCTTCCATGAAAACTATATGGTGAGAATTAGGGGCAAAATTGGCAAATTTGAGAAAAAAATGGTCACTTCTCAGTAAAGAATGGGTTAATTCAAAACATACAAAACGATAAACTTTCAAACCTTCAAATTGTATTTACAGTAATATTCTTAAAATCATTCCATACATATTAGGTAACAAATCACTACAAACAAATAGACTACAACATATCTTATCACAGCCCTATATTAATAAACAATCGTACATCCTTATATGACAATAACTGATATTAATATGTTTTTTACTACTACAATTGTATCCTTGTTTTTACATGTCTGCCTAGTCGAGATTTGAACAAAAATGATTTTTTTAATGCACTGGCGAGGAACCAAGGTCTGTATAACACTCAACTATGCCTGTAAACAATTGGGGGTTGTAAACAAGACTTGACAGTGATACGCGTTGATAAGGCCTAAAAAAAGAAATTGTTTGTTTTTTCTGTAACGGTCCAATGAAAAATAGGGTATGTAGGTCAGTAAAAATATTTTTTTTTAGATTATTTTCTTGGTCAAAAATGTGTGTTTTATGCATATTTTACGTTGATTGGGAGTTGGAAGGGCGGAAAAAACTTTAGGGTAGGGATTTTTTTGAATAAAAACTTGTTAGGGTAGTAGAGCTGCACTCAGAGGGAGATCAACTCATGAGCTTACCACCCGTTTGACTTGTGAGCTCACGAACGTTCCAATTTTCCAAAGAAATACTTATTTTCCAGCCCAGCTATTAAGAAATAAATATTTATTGGCAGAGATTAATTAACATTGCCATGTTTATTTAATTTAAAAACGTGCTGACGAGGTACAAAGGTCACTATAGCTCTCAACACCGCTTGAATATATACATTGGAGATTTTAAAGAAGACATGACAGCATTAAGTAGTTATCATGTTAATAATGTGTGTTAGTGGCTCTGTGTTACATTTGTGTTCCCAACATAGACGAGCTCACGATTTGAACATTTCAGCTCGAGCTCGGCGAGTTTGCCCCGGGGCTCGAGCCACTCGAGTTTGTGAGTGGTGAGTGCAGCTCTATAGGGTAGGGTTACAGGAAACAAACAACTTTTTTTAGGCCTAAGAAGGTGTTCTGTGATAAGTTTGTGTTCCCTACATGGAGAGGTCAGCGAGTTGACCACTCCAGCTCGAACATGGCTTGTCTGTCCGCAGTACTCGAGCAACTCAGGTTTGGGAGTGGTGTGTGCAGCTCTATTGCCAACTAAAGCAAAATCCCTTTAATGGACGTAATGCCTTGTGAATTATTACTTCCTCTGTCTCTTCGCTTCCTGTTTCTTATATTGACGATTAGGCAGGAAAAGGTGGTCAACTCAAGCAACAGACACAATGTCAACACCATCTTGTCTGTGCTTATAAACAAGAATATGCACGCACACGCCATATAACAAGAACAGAAGCTTGAGTCTGATGTAGTTTTGGTCACTTTAATTTCCAGGCACTCAAGTTAGAAAATTTCAATGACTCCACTCACTAGCACAAAGCCTTTGATTTGCAGTCAGACCACAGAGCAGATATCACAGCTCAAGAGTCCACCTGACCATGACCAGCTTCTAGCCTACAAAGCCTTGCCAAAAGCTATTGTATTTCCCCATGAATTTTGCAGTTTGCACAATTTTGTTTGCTGAGTAGATACTACTTATGAACTCACTTCATGTGTGAAAATTGTAATTGTTAGACAGCACAGTTTTCCTTCTTGGCTATCACTCTACTAGCATTCTCCACCACCTCTTGTTTTATTGGGACGTTCCCTTTTCGGCTTGACTATCATTTTACTAGAATTTTCCTCCGATTCTTGTTTTATTGGGAAACTCTGTCCCTTTCCTACTTGACTATCATTTTACTAGTGTTCTGCTTGAATTCTTGTTTTATTGGGAGACACTGTCCCTTAACAACAACGCAATGCCTTGGTTCTGATAACTGTGGTTCTGTATTGTCAGTTGACTGCCTATGTCATTGCCAAAAGCTATTGTACTTCCACATAAATTTTGTAGATTACACAATGTTATGTGCTGAGTAGGTAATACTTATGAACTCACTTCATGTGTGAAATATATAATTGTTAGACATCAAGGTTTTCATGCTTGACTATCATTCCACTAGCATTTTCCTCCAATTCTTGTTTTATTGGGAGACACTCTCCCTTTTCCTGCTTGACTATCACTTTACAAGCATTTCCCTCCAATTCTTGTTTTATTGGGAGACACTGTCCACTAATGACAACCCATTGCCTTGGTTCTGATGACTGTGGTTCTGTATTGTCAATTGATGACTTTTGATGTGTTAACTGGTGCTGCTTCGAATGAGATGGTGCCCTACCAGTGATATTACAATTATCAAACTGAAAAGGTCTTTGACCTGTGTGAGTCTGAATAATTGATACCAGACCAGATTGTATAATTGCCTTGGGTCTTTCCTCAATGTGTGTGCTCTTATGCTTTTTCAGAATATAAGAATGAGTGAACACCTTGTCATATTCAATGCACTTAAAGGGTCTTTCCCCACTATGTAACCTTTTATGTTTTGCCAGACCTGAAAGCTGAGTGTATGCATTGAAAAACATTACAAAACGGCTACTTCTGGCATAGCTGCAACTCGTACCATGCTGGTAACTGTGTATTTCCAGTGCTCCAGTTCATTGTTTACCATTGAATGAAGCCATTAATTCCTGATATTCTTAATGTAATGAAATAGTAATATTCAAACAAATCAAATGTCAGGATTCATACAAAATTTTATTCATTTTTAGAAAAAAGACAAATGATATTGTTTATATATGCAAATTCCTGAAGTAATCTTCTTTGATAACTTCTAGAATCGTGTCTGTTTTAAGTAGCTCAATGTCCACAGTTCCACCATTCTGTGACTTCTCCCATCAACTCTATGCTATGGACCAAAGGTACTGGGCATGGCAAGATGTTGTCAGGTAGAAATTTAAGTTTGCCTGGGAATAAGGCTGCTTTCTGCTGCTGTCTAATGCCAAGTAAAGTGGATCTGACCCACCGCCAGAAGCTGCTTGCCCCACCCCAGAGGGGGGTCTTTCTTATGTGAAGGGTGGGGGGGGGGGTAGGACAAGACAAACACCACAATAAATCTTTATTTTATTTATTTTCAGACCGTTGCAAGGGACTATGCCTATGGCTATGCATGTACAAATGGCCCTGCGCGTGCGTATGCGAACAGTTGCGGCTCCAGAGGGGGTTCGAGACTCGAACTTTGAGTGGTTCGTCGAACCCAACCCCCCCTCCCCCCCCCCCCCCCAGTTCCAATTGTAATTCATGCCTGTCCTTTGAAGACCGCTAGAAGCTGATTGGTGTCAGACAGGGATGGGCCTGTTTGAGGAGATTATGCGGTTAACGGATAGATATGCAATTACGGTCTGGGGTGTTTGATTTGGAGGCTAAAAATACTAGTAGAAAATAGTGATGTCATTGATATGAAATTTTATGGATTTGATTAATTGATATATTTTTCGATTAAATTGGATATGCCGTTACATGCTCGTAGGGCACAATTATTTGTAGGGATATCATTTATATCCCTTTTTATTTGATTTGATTGATTGCTATACTCTTTCCGATATATATCGAGTCAATTCAATTCGATACCCTGTGTCTTGGCCATATGCCTGAGTAAAGTACACAATTCCTTCCAATTTCTCTTACAAAAGCCATAGAAAATACTTCAATATTTAGTCAGAGTTTCACTTTGTGTTAGTTTAACAGGAAAATATCTGGGAAAAGTGCATTTTTTCTTAATAATCATACACCATTTTGGGGGTACAGAACATCCATTATTTCGATTCGATACCCAAGCATTGGATTCGATTTAATTGACAAATTGAAAATGTTGTTTTATCTATTTGTCAACTATCGATGACATCCCTAGTAGAAAAGGGACTACAGTAAGTGTCATTTCAGCTTGGGAAACCTCAGGTTCATTAGGTGTGGGGGGGGGGGGGAGGGGTTCGTTAACCTCTCAAACTTATAGATCATTTGAATTATTTTCATCCTTTGAAGAAAAACTGTAATCTGGGGTATTCCATTAGCTTGATTTGTAAAAAAGTGATTAAGAACTGACTTGGTGGGGAGTGAAATCATCTACCTCTAAGAATACAAAAAGTTTCAACTAAATGATCTACAGGAAGCTTCAATAATAAATCAAGACGATGGCTGATTGGGGGGGGGGGGGGGGGGTAGGGGAAACGAGAGATGGTCCGTCCAGTTGACCAGCCTGAAAGGCATGACGTCTTCAAGTCTCTGAGGTGACCTGCATGTAGATTACCTGGTGTTTGAAGCAGGACAAAAGATGACCATCAAGTAACTAACTGCAATTACCAGTGAGCAATCAGGAGTATCTGCATATTTACTCCAAAAACATACACTTACGTTCTGAAAGACTGAAGATATTACTTAAATTTTGTCAATTGATGTGTGCCCACTTACTTCCCCTCTACTTATCATTTATATTGCTGTTACACCCTGTATGTTATATTCTAATTGTTATTTTGTAGTCGGCCAAAAGCCCTGGCAGCTCTTGTTTATTATGTAAAGTTATTACTGACTTGATATAAAGATTATCTATCTATCATTTCCCTTATTGATTTGGGTTGTATCATGATCCTTAGTGACATAATTAACAGCTATTATTTCTAAAATTAGGCCAACTGAAGGTTTAAAATAAAGTTAGCTTGACCAAGAGTTTTGCTACATGAAGAATAACTGACTAATCACTAGTCAGTCTATTTCTGGACTGAATACACTTGAAATAATTGGGTTACGAACTCAATTATACCAAGTGTAATCACTTCTTTGGCACAGAGGCCTAATGTGGAGTGATCACAGACTGGCGCTCATTTAAGATGCAGAGTCCTTGCTCATTTAATGCCAGTTTACAGCTATAACACAATTCTACTGTAGTAATGTGATGAAAAAGAATAGTTATAGATACATTTGAATCTGACCACAGTGACATCTACATACATTAGATACTTGTAACTCTGTAAATGGTCACAATTTGCAGAGTTAAGCGACACTTATTCTAGCCCATACTGTGAACATCGATAGCACCGGAGGCATGTATACATAGACATTTCAAAAGGGGTGTTTTAAAAATGATTTTTTGTGTGCAAAACTAGAAATCAATATTTCTACTGGAAACAGAAAGTTTGAGTAAATTAAGTTACCTCATATTCCAATTGAATGTTGTTTTTTTAAAAAGTAACATTCAAGTTTTTATTGACCCCTTGTGGTGTTTTCAGAAATCATTGTTAGTGGTGCCATCGGTGCATTTGCGCTAATCCAAATTTCAAATTAAATCTGGTCTGTAAATAATTTGTGGTTTTACAAAACCAATATGGCGGACATTTACAACCTGTCCCGCTCGATTGCCAACTGGAGCAGAAAAGAGTCTGATTAAGTCCAATTAAACGGCGCTGACTTTTATTTATGACGGCAATACATAGTAACTAGCCGTCGGTGATTGAAAAGAAGAAAAATACATTTCCCAGCTGTTTGTATGGGCCCAGATTAAAGCAAAATGCTTCCGCTCAAAATCTCGGCGGAACAGTGCTAACATGATTTATAAGAGATGAAACTAAACCCTACCTAGCCCTGTGAGTGCGAGATGTCTACATCTGATGCTTTTGTTACTTATGACATCTACGCCCTGCCTTCCGCCTATTGGGGTCTTGGTTGTGTTTATGACAAAGCTGTAAGCGCACAGATGCGCTGCCCAAAACATGCATTAAATGATATCTTGCCTTATCGGACATATATCACTACAGGCTGATGTCAATCTTTTTTAAAATCAGTGGAAAGTAAGTCTTCTTTTCGTTAATTTGAAGTCTGAGGCGAGAGCGATCTTTCGAAAAATGGTGGACATTGGAATAATGTCACTGATCACATGATCGGAGCTAGCCAATAAGAAAAATTCAAGAACAAAATAAAACGATGTTTGTCAAAATGGCGGACCTAGCAGACACTCCGCTTCAATTTTTTAACTAAATACAATTAAGTGCCAAGCCAGCAATCGAAATTATCTTTGCTGCCGATTGATGCAGTTTGTCAGTAAAGGAGCCCAGTTGCCAGTAAAGTCGCAGCGCCCTCACTAGAATCGAGCACACAGACATTTCTATTTTCTTCTACTTACGTTTATGAGGCTTAATTTGTGATTTAGCAGCCAAGAACATCCGACAATAGATGGCGCTAAATACTGATCATGTGAGCTAAACCCTACCGTCCAATAGAAAAACATAAATGGGAAAATAGGTAGGGTTTATCAATCTGCCACAGCAGCGATACCGTCTTCCGCTGGATTGCTACACAACTAGTATCTCTGCTCCCACACGTTTAATCACTCTGCATGTTTTAGAAGTTTCGTTCTGTTTCATGGTACGATTTCAAATTATACCAAATATGAAGCTTCTGTGCATTTTTCGCCATTCAATAATTTGTAATTGCGCTAACTACAATATTTATGACATTTCGGGTGAAATGCATTAGTACTATTTGCGATAGCTCATGAGAAAATGCGGTGAAAATTTACCAATCAGTCAGTCGGCCGTCCAGTACTCATGCACTCAGAGAAAGAGGTAGAGCTGCACTCACCCCTCACAAACTCGAGTAGCTCGAGCCCTGGGGCAAACTCGCCGAGCTCGAGCTGAAATGTTCAAATCGTGAGCTCGTCTATGTTGGGAACACAAACGTAACACAGAGCACGTAACACACATTATTAACGTACATAACTGCTTATCGCTGTCATGTCTTCTTTAAAATCTCCAATGTATGCATTCAAGCGATGTTGAGTGTTATACTGACCTTTGTTCCTCGTCAGCACGTTTCAAAATTGAATAAACATGGCAATGTTAATCAATCTCCGCCAATACATATTTATTTCTTAATAGCTGGGCTGGAAAATGAGTATTTCTTTGGAAAGTTGGAACGTCCGTGAGCTCCCGAGTCAAACGGGTGGTGAGCTCATGAGTTGATCTCCCTCCGTGAGTGCAGCTCTAGAAAGAGGTCAGTGCTACGTCATTGTTGATTGTAAATATGACCACGTGCATCACACCTTTTGACCAATTGGATACATTTAATGACGTCACTCATCAAAACATTCCGCGAAATAGAACCGGTGTGGTGGCAGAGATACTATGCGTAGCTGGATCTATGTGTGGAGAGTGAGGGGTTTATGTCTGAACTAGGCGAGGACGTGATTTCCTACATACCTGGTGTATTTGACCAACTGCCACGCCACATTGAATGCTGTGCGAAATCTTCAATAAGATTGGCTCACCACCTTGCAACAAAAAAAAAACGGAAAAATCACTGTAAATGTACCGAAACTTGCCTGGAACCGAGAGCTGGGAAGTGGTCTTCCTCATGTGTCTGTGCGCGGATGTACCCGATGCGCCTGCGCAAGCAGCCCCGAAGTTCAAGTCCAGGTCAAGGTCGAAGATGCAGATAGACTGGTGCCAGTCCTCTGAGCTAATGCGTGGAGTGATTACACACTGGCGCTAATCTAAGATGCAGAGTCCTTGCTCATTTAATGCCAGTTTACAGCTATAACACAATGCTACTGTAGTAATGTGATGAAAAAGAATAGTTATAGATACATCATGTTTGTGTCAGTTTCTAAAAAAAAATCAAGTATTTTATTTTAAAGGTTTTGATAAACTTGATACATAAAACAATTATTTATTGCTTATTTATGATACAATGTAGTTGTAATTTGTAATTCAAGTAAACTACCATAATAATTTCTTCTATGTTTGTTCTTTTTGAAAAAAGAAAAATTGCTTGTTTGTAAAAATCCTGGGTAGTAAGTCAGATTTTCAAATTTGTGGTAATCGTCGATCTACCCTAGGCCTAAGATGAGCAACTACAGTATATTGGTCCAAGCCTAGGCCAACATAGGTCTGGATCTTATTTTGAATTGCATACTACTTATCATTTTCTTTCATTTTGATCTGTTTCCGAATATAAAGGATAGATATCAATCTATTCAAATAAGAAACGTATTAGTTTTTAACAGGAATTTGCATTAAATCTGTTTCAGAATATAAAAGATGGATATGGATCTATTCAAATATGAAATAATTTAGTTTATAGAAGGAGTTTACATTAACTCTAAGGCCTTCCAATGCTGAGGCTACTTTCATCCAAAGCAGAAAGACACAAGATTTTTTAAAACCATCAAAACCCTGTCATGTTGGTATTCATTGGATAGCTCTCACTAAGCACTGGGACATTTCTGAAACTTGTAATGCAGTCTCCATGTAGTATTCTTTTTGAAACTGACAAATCAATTTAGCATTATTTTGGAAAATATTGAAGGATATTCCTTTAAACAATATTCCTAAAATGTTGTAATCCAAAACTAAGTCTAGGATATTTTGGGTGCTACAAAATGGCCAGGAGTTACTTAATCCAATTTCCAAGCTCAAATTTAAGTGATCAATAAGCCCTTAGGATAAGCCCCAGGATCTTAGAGGGTAAACAATAGCCATGTAACGTAACTAGGAATCTAATGGCGTTACTGAAGGATCCCAGACCCATCCTTATTAGGAAGAAAATAAGAGAAAATACAAAGGAAATATATTGATTCTGAATGTGCGGTATCCGAAGGATCTTACTAGATATATTGTTGCCTCTAGAATTTTGCCCCTAAGGGCTATTCCATTTGAATATACATGGGGCGGGGGGGGGGGGGGGGGGGGTGAACGCTCACCTATTAAAAAATCATGGGGAGAGGGGGTCAAGATGAAAAAAAAATCAGTGGGCGAGGGGTCTGTCAAATATTGAAAAACATGGGGCGGGGGGGGGGGGGGGGGGGGGGGGGGCTACCTGGCAAAAAAAAAAACATTGGGTGTGTGGTATATACTATATATACTGAAAAGTCGCAGGTCGGGTGCCAAGACACTGCCATAAAATGAAGCAGGATGTATCCAAAAACCCAAAGAGAGCAGACGCTTGCAAATTTCAGTCAATGAAATTTAGAGCTGGGGCTCTTTGAACAAACGTTCCCCTTCATTTCTATATTTGAATACAGAGTAGTTCCGGAAGAAATGAATATTAGCGGCAAAGTACTTAACTTACGGCGTCATTCCGCAAGCAATAGGAAGATAATACACGGACAATTCTGGTACGTCCCAGAATTGTTATAACAATTCTGGAAGAAAAAGTGTACCAGAGTTGTATAGTCGGACAATTCTGGTAGTACCGGAATTGCACAATTCTGGTACGTTCTAGAATTGCTACGTGTGATAAACAATTTTAGAACGTACCAGAATTGCACAATCCTGGAACGTACCAGAATTGAGGTCGCAAAGTACAACATGATCCCCAAAAAACACATTGGGTATGGGGTTTCGAAAAAGTAATGAAAATCATTGGTGGGGGGGTTTAGATGAAAAAAAATCATTGTGGGGGGGGGGGGGGGTTTACATGAAAAAAAAATCATTGGTGGGGGGGGTCTGAAATAATGAGCGTTCCACCCCCCCCCCCCCCCCCCCCCCCATGTATTTTTAAATGGAATAGCCCTAAGGGCCAAAACACAACTTTTACAATCAAAAAAAATTACAAGAGGGACGTAATGGCGTCAAGGACACTTCCAAGGGTGTAGAGGCTTGACCTTGGTTCTTCTTTAGGTTTAAGTTTTTCTTGTTTATAGTTTCTTTGTTTTTTTTGCTATTTTTCGTTTATTGACTTTTAAAAATCTCTTTGTTTTCTTTTAGTTTTCCTGTTGTTGCCAAGTTCTTTAGTTCCCTTTAAAATGTAAAAATGTCCTTTTTTTGCCTCCTTCACTTTTTAATTGTCGCTGAATTTACTATGTCCGGAATGTTTGTGTGAATGTGGACAATCAATGTTTTTAAGAAAAATTGGCTGATCACTTGTAGGGCAAAGGTTTCGGTTATCCATTGGACAGTGCATTTTCCGCTTAATTATAAAACAATTTAAACTTTTTTAAAGAAACCTAAAAAATGAAATTTCCAATACAGATTTGCGTATCTGATGAAAGGAAAAAGTTAGATGACTTTCCAGTTTATCTTAGGTCAACTATGTTGAACACCTGGGCATATTAAGTAATGGAATTAATTAATAGTCATTAAGAATAAATCTTTATGTCAGATATTTTGCATTTTTCTTTCACACACGGTGTAACTCTTTAAAAGTGCAGAGATGAGATGAAATAAAGAACGATTGAGATCATAATAGATTTGTTGATCTTTTCTAATTAGTCAACATGTTGTTCTTCAAATAAATGCAATCATAAGCTTACAAATTCCAAATATGAATAATAAAGATAGAGCATTGCCAACAGTACAATGGAATAATATAAGACAATTAGAGAACATTGGCAACATAATGCTTTACATTTCCTTGTTACGTTTTCTCAGTCAGAGGTTGCTTATTATTTACTTCACATTTCCATTCAGGGTTCAACATAAGTACTTGCCCCGGCAAGTGAATTTTTGAAAGAAGGGCCTTTGGGCAAATACATTATAGTTTTCACTTGCCCGAATGGGCAAGCTGATTTTATGATCACTACACATTTTGCAAATAGAAAAATGGCACAAATACCCAGAAATATGCTAAAAACGCAACACTTGCTTCCTGTTTCTTATATTGACGATTAGGCAGGAAAAGGTGGTCAACTCAAGCAACAGACACAATGTCAACACCATCTTGCCTGTGCTTGTAAACAAGAATATGACGCACATGCTATATAACAAGCACAGAAGATTAAGTATGATATAGTTTTGGTCACTTCAATTTGTATGCATTCAAGTTAAAATTTTTCAACAATTCCGATCACTAGCACAAAGCCTTTGATTCGCAGTCAGCCCACAGAGCAGATAGCTCAGCTCAAGAATCCACCTGACCATGACCAGCTTCCAGCCTACAAAGCCTCGCCAAGAGCTTTTGTACTACCACATGAATTTTGTAGGTTGCACAATGCTGTTCGCTGAGTAGGTAATACTTATGAACTCACATCATGTGGGAAATATATAATTGTTAGACAGTAAGGTTTTCATGCTTGACTATCACTCTACTAGCATTTTCCTCCACCAATAGTATGAGATCAAGTGAGCAGCATTTTGAGAGAAATCCAGAGTACTTTGCTGCAGCAATAGAATTTCAAACCCTGGCTGATCCCTTCAAGAATAGGATGCTGTCCTACTTCTTCTCTCAGTGATCCCAGGAGGGGAGAATTTTGCGTATTGCCACCAGCCTGCCCAGCCCCTGGTAGCAGCCATGTTCTTCAATTGCTATCAGCTGTGACTCAGCGAGTTGCAGCGCCCACTTCCTGTCCCCTAGCTCCTATCTGAGCAGTGCATAATAGACTGTAGTTCTCTACACACAAACTCTCTTTGAAAGTTGCATGAATACTTGTATCAAACAGGTAAATGGTAAAATCATGAGCAGTAATTGGCTGTACAAAAAGACAGGGTGTTAGAGTTATTTTTCATATATTTTCTGTTGGTAAAGTCGGACAAAAACTGGGGCGAAACCCTGTCCTGAAGCATACAGTTCTTTGTTCAGACCACTTCGCTGAAGCGTTTTATACCAGGAATCATAAAAGAAGTCAGGATTACTTAACAGGATGGTGCTGTGCCTTTTAGTGATGTTGTTTTTAACCCTTCTGTATCAACTGCTAACAAAGGAAGCGCAGAGGGTCAGCAAACAATTAAGTAAGTTTATAAGCTTACAACTATATAGGTACCTAAACATGGTCATCATTAATCTGTACAATTGAAAATAGACTGTTTAGGATTTTGTTGGTTGTCTTACAACTTGGGTGTTGTTTAATATCTAGGTCCCTTTGGCAACAACAAAAGGAAGTAACAACTCCTTAAAGGAAAAGGATAAACAAAGGGTTAATTTAAACCTTGTGGCATTACACATCTAGATACCAGGACACAGAAGTTAGTCAACACAGGACATAGCTATCAGTACTTGGAACAGCAATCATTTCCTTTAGTATTTGTGTAGGTTACATGAAAGAAAACAGTTTGCAGAACAGCTAGCTTCAAGTAAAATCAAATACTGAAAATCGGGATGATTGGTGATGCACATACTGGTATTGTTTTTAGAGAATCCTTCCTTCATAGTCACACAGGTATCCAACTACTTTGCATATGACAGATGTTGAGCTATGCTCATGAATTTTCAAATAACCTTATGATTTGCTGTTCCCCAAGTTCCCCTTTTATAAGCAATCCTAACTGTAGATTGTGATTCCTGACATAATATGCACCAGGGAAGTAGTCTGAACATAGAACTGCATACTTCAAGACAGGTGGATTTACAAGTTTCAGTGATGCTAGCCACTCTTTTTGTCTGACTTTACCAACAGGAAATATAGGAAAAATAACTCTACCACCGTCTTTTTTTACAGCCGATTGCTGCTCATGATTTTACTATTTACCTGTTTGATACAAGTTTTTATGCAACAGTCTATTATGCACTGCTCAGATAGTAGCTAGGGGACAGGAAGTGGCCGCTGCCACTCGCTAAGTCACAGCTGATAGCAATTGAAGAACATGGCTGCTACCAGGGGCTGCTAGGGGCTGGGCAGGCTGGTGGCAATATGCAAAATTCTCCCCTCATGGGATCACTGAGAAAAAAAGGAAGACAGCATCCTATTCTTGAAGTGTATTACTTTTATATAAGCTAATATGTATGTGAGCCTTTAGTTTCGCTTTAATGTCTATGCTCAAGTTATAAAGAAACATTTCGTCATTAGATTTAGACAGAGATAGGTGAACAGTGATCCGCATAAAAAAAAAGCAGAAATAATTTCCTCTTCCACAAAAAACGAAGAGGACAGACAATTAAATAGACATGGGACGTGGTGGGAGGCTCAGGAGTTGTAAATTCATAGTCAATGGGTCATGATTTTGTCTTGATTTTAGAAATGTTCACGCCTTGCAGTGCATGCTTGCTAAAGTCTTCTATTTTATGCCTTTATGCGTAATCCAGATTTTGCCACAGAAATTTAGGGTCCATATCCATCTGGATTAAGCCAGTTCACCTGTACAACTCATGAACTCACCTCATGTGTGAAATATGGAATCGTTAGACATCAGGGTTTTCCTGCTTGACTATCACTTTATTAGCATTTTCCTCCAACACCTGTTTTATTGGGAGACACTCTCCCTTTTCCTGGATGACCATCACTCTACTAGCATTTTCCTCCAACTCTTGTTTTATTGGGAGACACTGCCCCTTTTCCTGCTTGACTATCACTCTACTAGCATTTTCCTCAAACTCTTGTTTTATTGGGAGACACTCCCCCTTTTCCTGCTTGACTATCACTCTACTAGCATTTTCCTCAAACTCTTGTTTTATTGGGAGATATTGTCCCTTTTCCTGCTTGACTATCAATCTACTAGCATTTTCCTCTAACTCTTGCTTTATTGGGAGACACTCTCCCTCTTCCTGCTTGACTATCACTTTACTAGCATTTTCCTCCAATTCTTGTTTTATTGGGAGACACTGTCCATTAATGACGACCCATTGCCTTGGTTCTGATAGCTGTGATTCTGTATTGTCAGATGACGACATTTGGTAAGTTGACTGGTGCTGCTTTGGATGAGATGGTGCCCTATCACTCTTATAAAATTGGATAGGTCCTTCTCCTGTGTGAGTCTGCATGTCCCCACTGTGCATCCTCTTATGCTTTGCCAGAGCTGAAGAATAAGTGAATGTCTTGTCACACTGATTGCACTGGAAGGGTCTTTCCCCACTGTGTAACCTTTTATGCCGTGCCAGAGCTGAAGATTTAGTGAATGCCTTGTCACATTCATTGCACTTGAAGGGTCTTTCCCCACTGTGTAACCTCTTATGTTTTGTCAGAGCTGAAGATTGAGTGAATGCCTTGTCACATTCATTGCACTTGAAGGGTCTTTCCCCACTGTGTAACCTCTTATGCTGTGCAAGAGCTGAAGATTGAAGGACTGCCTTGTCACATTCATTGCACTTGAAGGGTCTTTCCCCACTGTGTAACCTTTTATGCCGTGCCAGAGCTGAAGAATCAGTGAATGCCTTGTCACATTCATTGCACTGGAAGGGTCTTTCCCCACTGTGTACCCTCTTATGCTGTGTCAGAGCTGCAGATTGAGTGAATGCCTTGTCACATTCATTGCACTTGAAGGGTCTTTCCCCACTGTGTCTCCTCTTATGCTGTGCAAGAGCTGAAGATTGAAGGAATGCCTTGTCACATTCATTGCACTTGAAGGGTCTTTCCCCACTGTGTACCCTCTTATGCTGTGCCAGAGCTGAAGGATATGTGAATGCCTTGTCACATTCATTGCATTTGAAGGGTCTTTCCCCACTATGTAACCCTTTATGTCTTACCAGAGCTGTAAGCTGAGTGTATGCCTTGCCACATTCATTGCATTGGAAGGGTCTTTCCCCACTGTGTATCCTCTTATGCTGTGCCAGAGCTGAAGATTGAGTGAATGCCTTATCACATTCATTGCACTGGAAGGGTCTTTCCCCACTGTGTATCCTCTTATGCTGTGCCAGACCTGAAGATTGAGTGAATGCCTTGTCACATTCATTGCACTTGAAGGGTCTTTCCCCACTATGTATACTCTTATGCTGTATCAGATTGGAAGACTTTGTAAAGCCACGATCTATCTTATTTGAAGGCATGGTAAATAATTGACTGTGAAATGAAATAATTGAAATTCATGTGGACCTTTTTTTGGCAGATGCAGGTATGAATGGGTAAATGACTTGAGAATTGTCCTTGTCATACTTGAAAATAGTTGCCCCAAAAGTTCGTATGCAGTTTTATTTTGAGTCTATCACTTGATTTCTCTCTCCAAGATGAAGAAATGAAGAACTTTTAACTTCAATTTATTTTTCTCTGTTCGTGCTGTGGTGTTCGGTCACACAACTGTTTGGCTCACCATTATGAATCTGAAAATAAAGATAAACAAGATAGACGCCAGTGGCGTCAAGAGGTTGATTCCTTGTATGTCTTTTTGTAGTTAATCATTTGCAATTTTTTGTTTTTTTAATATTTTGCTATTTTGAAATTTTTCTGATTTTTGTGTTTTTTCGTTAGTGGTTACAGACTGATACACACTTGTAATGCTGCTGATGATACTTACAGACTTTTTAATCAAAAACCAAGTTTGTGAATAGACATTAATATCAGTTTGGAGCACTATAAAACATTTTCCTTTTTTATGAAATTCTTTATCTTTTTATCATACCTAAAAGTGCCAAAAAATACATCTGAAACACATATCTTTCAAATTTTTCATAAGATTTCTATCTAAAACCCTCCCTCAAATATTTTCCAAAACTATAACCCACTTCTAGCTATCCAGAAACTTTGACAAACTCACCACCCACCATCACCTATCCAGTAGATCACCAAACATGAACGGGAAAAGCCCACATCCTGCACTGCAAATGACAGTCAACAAAACCCCACCAATAGCATGCTTGCCACAACTTACTTAATGCTGCCTGAAGAACTTTAGTCTGTGACTTACCCTTACATGAAAATGGCCAAACACTGCCAGAATGCAAACATGCACAGGGATCAACCTTATGGTCCCTTAAAGGGCATATGCCCCTGAACCATGTGATTTTGCTACCAGATGATGAATTATAGGAGCCAAGTTTGTGAACGGACATTAAATATCAGCTTAAAGCATTTTAAAAACTTTTCCTTTTTTTGAAATTCTTTATCTTTTCATCATACCTAATAGTGCCAAAAAATACAGCTGAAACACAAACCTTTCAAACTTTTCCCTGGGAGCATGCCCCAAGATCCCCAAACCTGGACAATGCACCCCTGGCAAAACCATACCGTCGTGGTGGCCGCACAGGAATTTAATAGCCCCTAAACTTAAAATCCTGGGAGCCAAATCTGCTCCTGTCTGAAAATGTTAAAGTCAATCACTGATGCATGTAACAAACTGACTGGCTGCCTGCAAATAACACCACATCAAAATCAAACATGTTGCCAACAGCCAAAAATCCACTCCCCCTTAACAGAGGCTTGTGACTCTCCCCCACAACACAAAATGTTAACACATAAGCTAAGTATATACAACAAAGCCCATGCATTAAAATAAGTGCCGGCTCTCAAATATTAAAAAAGACCAACAGTTAAACAGCGAATAAAAAATTTCATCATAACCTAAAATTCAGCACGCATAAATAAAATGCAACTTTTGACAAACTAAACTAATCACTAAGCCTATCCGCCAAATATAAACATGAACATTTTAACACACATGCTTCAGAAAAAGAGAGCGATGGGGGGCGGGGTTAAAAATTTGACATCTGACATATCATCAAAGTAACACAAAACATTTACATGAAGATGGCCAAACACTGCCTAAAAGCAAACATGAACAGGGATCAACCTTATGTACCCTTTAGGGGCATATGCCCCTGGTTCATGTGATATTGCAACCAGATGAAAAAATATACGAGCCAACTTTGTGAAAGGACATTAAATATATGTTTGGAGCATTTTAAAACATTTTCCTTTTTCCTTAAATTCTTTATCTTTCTATCATACCTAATAGTGCCAAAAAATACATCTGAAACACATATCCTACAATTTTTTCATAAGAATTCTATCTAAAACCCTCCCCCAAATATTTCCCAAAATTATAACCCACTTCTAGCTATCCAAGAAACTATGACAAACCCACCATCACTCATCCATTAGATCACCAAACATGAATGGGAAAAGCCCACATCCTGCACTGCAAATGAGAGTCAACAAAACCCCACCAATAGCATGCTTGCCACAACTTACCTGCTGCTGCCTGAAGAACATTAGTCCGTGACTTACCTTTACATGAAAATGACCAAACACTGCCTGAGTGCAAACATGCACAAGGATCAACCTTATGGTCCCTTAAGGGGCATATGTTCCTGGATTATGTGATTTTGCTACCTGATGATGAACTATAAGAGCCAAGCTTGTGAATGGACATTAAATATCAGCTTAGAACATTTAAAAAAAAAATTCAACTTTCTTGAACTTCTTTATCTTTTTATCATACCTAATAGTGCCAAAAAATACATCAGAAACACAAACTATTCAATTTTTTCCCTGGAAAAATGCTCCAAAACCCCCAAACCTGGACAGTTAAAACATTTCCCTTCCACTGAAATTCTTTATCTTTTTATCATACCTAATAGTGCCAAAAAATACAACTGAAACACATATCCCTCAATTTTTTTCAAAAGAATTCTATCTAAAACCCTCCCTCAAATATTTTCGAAAACTATAACCCACTCCTAGCTATCCAAGAAACTATGGCAAACTCACCACCACTAATCCAGTAGATCACCAAACATGAATGGGAAAAGCCTACAACCTGCACTGCAAATGACAGCCAACAAAACCCCACCAGCAGCATGCTTGCCACAACTAACATGCTGCTGCCTGAAGAACTTTAGTCCGTGACTTACCTTTACATGAAAATGGCCAAACACTGCCTGAATGCAAACATGCACAAATATCAACCATATGGCCCCTTAAGGGACATATGCCCCTGGCCATGATCTTCCGCCACTAAAGCAGGTCCAGCACTACCAGAAACCCAATATGCATGCAATAACTTTGTACTTAAACCTAAAATAGACTGATACACACTTGTAATGCTGCTGATGATACTTACAGACTTTTTAATCAAAACCAAGTTTGTGAATAGACATTAATATCAGTTTGGAGCAATTTAAAACAATTTCCTTTTATTTGAACTTCTTTATCTTTTTATCACACCTAATAGTGCCAAAAAATACATCTGAAACACATATCTTCCAAACTTTTCATAAGATTTCTATCTAAATCCGCACTTAAAAAAACTTCCCTATTTTTGAATTTCTTTATCTTTTTATCACACCTAATAGTGCCAAGAAATACAACTATAAGAGCCAGTTTGTGAATGTACATTAAATATCAGTCTAGAACAATTTCAAAAAAAAATCCCATTCTTTGAACTTCTTTATCTTTCTATCATACCTAATAGTGTTAAAAAAATACATCAGAAACACAAACTTTGTAATTTTCCCTTTATTTTGATCAGTATTTTCGTTTGTTTTGCATCTTGGGCGATACAAATGCAGGGAGATGCTGCCTGGGCCCGAGCACTGGGTTGAAGGGGTATGGGACCGGCATCGACATCATAGGGTAGAAGCCTGCATACTTCAGGTCTGCTACTTCATTCATGTTGAGAAGAGTTTCTAGGGACAGAACTGCAGGCAGCACTAAACATCAGGTAGACTGAAGGTACATCAGAGAAATTCAATACACCATGCAACCTGAAAAAATAATCATACATACCATCAAAGCAACACAAAAATATCAACACAAAACATATCTCACCAAATGCAATCTTATATTATCACACCGACACAATATCTTCTTTAAACAGTAATTGTTTTGTTTGAGGGACAGTGAAGATTTGCATGGTTTCTATATTTTGTGGATGTGTTTTTATAAAATTGTATATTGAGTGATAGTTTTGTATTGATACTTTTGTATTTATTTCAATTTAATGTATGCTTACTATTTTGGGTTGTCATGTGAATCAAGTTCCTATGATGCTCTTTGGTGTAGATGCAGTATGATGTCGAAGCCAGTTTCTATGAGTGCTGCCTGCAGTTATGTCCCTTGACACCCTTCTCACCATGAGTGAAAATGCAATCCTGAAGTATGCAGACCATTAACCCTGCCATCCCATGCATTCGCATTACATGCTCTTTGGGCTTATAAGTTTGTGACCAATAAATTATAACAGTACACACTTTTCCTGTCACCCAAAACAATTAAAATCATATCTTTATCTAAAATACAACAACAGTGAGAACGGAAGGGATGGCAGGGTTAAAGGTCTGCTAACTTCAGGACTGCATACTACACTCATGGTGAGAAGGGTATATATACTGACTGCTGAAATCGCGATAAAAATATTTACTACTTCCGTTTTTTTCAAAGTTGTTTTTTTACGATTGTGGGGAACAAAAAAAATCCACAAATGGGCAGGATGGATTATTTAGAGTCTGTTTTCTTGAAGTTGAAACTTTTTTTCCGGTTTTAGTGGCGAAATTAATAAGTAAATTTAGAATTTCGCCAGGGTTCCTAAATCAACATTCCAAAAAGCCGTTTTTGCCGTTTTTTTCCGAAGTCGCCATTTTTTTTCAAAAATTACAAATATAAGCAACAAGTTATGATAATAGGGTAAAAGCCCTATTTGTTGCGAACACTTTGATGGGCCATTTGTAAATTTTGACCCAGAAACGGCGACGTGACAATTTATTGAAAAAAGTATGTTTTTTGTGTGAAATGCACACAATGCATATCAATGCCCTAATCTCGCTATATCAAAAAAATCAACTTCCGGTTGTAGCGAAAAGCTTCCAACCTGAAGTTGAATTAAAAAAATGATTGAATCAGATAGATGAGGATCTCATCTATCCAGGTAGGTAGTCATATTGTGATCGGGGGGAGATAGCTTGATGAAATTGACAGGAATCGGCGAGGTACCATTGACAATGTACTAATCGCCGTGGTCAACACGCCACCATCGATGCGTGTTGACAAATATCTCAAAATATTTTCGATTTTCCGAAACCAAAAGAATTAATCTTAATAATATAGATACTTGGCTTGTTAATTCTTTTGGTTTCAGAATTTTAGAGTTAGAGATGGCCACAAACGAAAGCTTTGAAATCGGGGTGCAAATTTCGTCAAACCCGACCCATCGCCATGTTCACGCCACCATCGATGCGTGTTGACAAATATCTCAAAATATTTTCGATTTTCCGAAACCAAAAGAATTAATCTTAATAATATAGATACTTGGCTTGTTAATTCTTTTGGTTTCAGAATTTTAGAGTTAGAGATGGCCACAAACGAAAGCTTTGAAATCGGGGTGCAAATTTCGGCAAAACCGATATTCAAAATGGCGGAGGGTAACCTAGCCAATGTAAAAAATACGTGAATGAACACGTAAGTAAAATAGTACAAAGAGAAATACAAATAGCCGCCCATTGGTTAATAAACCGCGGGAAAGAGTACCACGTGGTGTGACGGTGAGGCAGTGAGACCGCTCATTGGATAATTCACCAGAGACAAACCACGTGGTGCTGTCTGCTGAAATCGCGATAAAAATATTTACTACTTCCGTTTTTTTCAAAGTTGTTTTCTTACGATTGTGGGGATCAAAGAAAATCCACAAATGGGCAGGATGGATTATTTAGAGTCTGTTTTCTTGAAGTTGAAACTTTTTTTCCGGTTTTAGTGGCGAAATTAATAAGTAAATTTAGAATTTCGCCAGGGTTCCTAAATCAACATTCCAAAAAGCCGTTTTTGCCGTTTTTTTCCGAAGTCGCCATTTTTTTTCAAAAATTACAAATATAAGCAACAAGTTATGATAATAGGGTAAAAGCCCTATTTGTTGCGAACACTTTGATGGGCCATTTGTAAATTTTGACCCAGAAACGGCGACGTGACAATTTATTGAAAAAAGTATGTTTTTTGTGTGAAATGCACACAATGCATATCAATGCCCTAATCTCGCTATATCAAAAAAATCAACTTCCGGTTGTAGCGAAAAGCTATTTTTTCGCTTCCAACCTGAAGTTGAATTAAAAAAATGATTGAATCAGATAGATGAGGATCTCATCTATCCAGGTAGGTAGTCATATTGTGATCGGGGGGAGATAGCTTGATGAAATTGACAGGAATCGGCGAGGTACCATTGAGAATGTACTAATCGCCGTGGTCAACACGCCACCATCGATGCGTGTTGACAAATATCTCAAAATATTTTCGATTTTCCGAAACCAAAAGAATTAATCTTAATAATATAGATACTTGGCTTGTTAATTCTTTTGGTTTCAGAATTTTAGAGTTAGAGATGGCCACAAACGAAAGCTTTGAAATCGGGGTGCAAATTTCGTCAAACCCGACCCATCGCCATGTTCACGCCACCATCGATGCGTGTTGACAAATATCTCAAAATATTTTCGATTTTCCGAAACCAAAAGAATTAATCTTAATAATATAGATACTTGGCTTGTTAATTCTTTTGGTTTCAGAATTTTAGAGTTAGAGATGGCCACAAACGAAAGCTTTGAAATCGGGGTGCAAATTTCGGCAAAACCGATATTCAAAATGGCGGAGGGTAACCTAGCCAATGTAAGAAATACGTGAATGAACACGTAAGTAAAATAGTACAAAAAGAAATACAAATAGCCGCTCATTGGTTAATAAACCGCGGGAAAGAGTACCACGTGGTGTGACGGTGAGGCAGTGAGACCGCTCATTGGATAATTCACCAGAGACAAACCACGTGGTACTGTCACGTGATTAGCCGATCGCATTAAATATGCAGAAAACCCACGCATGCGCATCCACCCACGCATGCGCATCCAACGGCCGCCCCACCAGACCAGACACGCTACAGAATCGTATTGGAGTGAAGAAAACGTAATGTATAAACACGTAAAAATCCACCAAAAAAAAACTAGGCAACCCACAGAAACAATGAAACAAACTCTATAAACTACACACCCAACTCTAACAGAAACATTAAACAAAACGACCCCACCACACCCCACTCTCCAGATCATTCGCCTAGAATTTTCCAAAAATGCCATGTAAGACAACATAGGGAAAATGCATCAACCAGCTCCCAGGACCCCCCCCCGGGAATGCAAGACAACAAAAGCGAACTGAATATAGGTTGTTGTTTGTACAACAACCTCTAAAAAGTTTAAACAAGGAAAACAAATGACAGATATGACATTTTGGTATATTGCACATGCTATTTTCAATGGACCTTATTTTGTAGATGATACTGAACTCCTAGGATATTTTGATATAGTCAATTTAACCAGAGAAATATATTTCTGTGTCACATGCATGGCTTAAATTGTTCTATCAATTATATGTGATGTTTTATGGATAAAGCCAGACTGATGTAGTAAAACAAAATGTTTTATGCCACATAAGTGGCCTAAACAAGACTGAACATTGGTATAGACTGGGGCTTGGCTCGCAGGGCATCACCTAGACACCCACACCCTTGACATTCTCACTCACTTCAGATTAAATACAGGGATATTACTAAAAGGTATCATACATCTTATGTAAGTAAATGTTTCTTAATGGCTGTTAAGTGAAGGTATAATAGTCTTCAAGGTCTTAGGCAGTTTTAGAATGGCAGTCCAAAACAGCGATTCCAAAATGCCTGCCCATACAGAATTAGCTACTAATCTTCTTCAAATTCTCTTACCAACTACCTTTTATAGCCCATGGGAGTAATGGGTCAACAAGATGGATACCAGTGGCGTCAAGGTTTTGATCAATGTGCATGGTGAATTGGCCTTAGTTTCTTTTAAACTTTAGGTTTTTGGACGAGTTGTTTCAAGGTTTTCTTTGTTTTTTTAAACTTTTTTCTCAGTTCCTTTTGCCTATTGTTTCGGCAAAAGTTTGTTAGTTCTCTACTAACAGTGTCATAAGATTAAAGCATTCAAGCTGCAATACCCACACTAACCTTCAAAATCTCCTAAACCATTCTACCTGATACCATGCGCACAGACTAGGGATGGGGACCGCGGACCGGTTCATATGTGATACCGGTCTGAGCATTGCGGTTAACCAGTCAAAAACCGGACCTCCCTCTACACGGTTCGGTTTTCTATGCATGCACAGGGTTTCTGGAGGCGTAATAAAACTGTCAGCACCTACCTCCTCGCTGGCCTCACAATGTCTGCCAAGCGCTACGATCAAACAGCCATTTCAAAAGCTCTCAAGTCTGGTACCCTGCCCACTTTCACTATGCTCAGAAGCCTTCTGAGCGTAGAGAACGTGGCCAGGGAGCTAGTATATAGGAACTTTCCAGTTCAGGCAAGTTCAGCCACGCATTCCATTGCGTAGTTTCGTATCCAAGAAATGTCATTAATAAACCGTTTAGGAAACCGTGATAAAACCGAACCGTAGAAGCAAAACCGAGAACCGAACCGAACCGTAGAATTCTCAACGATCCCCATCCCTAGCGCAGACATTATAACTTTTTGAAACAAATTTTAAAAAACCTTTAACAACACTAGGATACAGGTGAACTTGGATATGCCGGACCACTGTATGACAGATTTTTGCATATGACGGACAATATGCTTGGTCCCAGTCCAATGCATATCAAGGATTTGTCATATGTATATGACAGATTTTGCATATAACGGACCAATTTACCTGGTCCCATTAAGTCTGTCATATCCAAGTTCACCTTTACTTCCATGCATCAATGCAAGAACTTATTTAATCATGAAAATTGTGACAGATTCTGAACACTCTTTATAACAGTAAAATTGTAGGATACCTGCCTCCAAAATATTAAGTTAATAGCCATGTTAAACAAAAATTCTTCCATGAAAACTATATGGTGAGAATTAGGGGCAAAATTGGCAAATTTGAGAAAAAAATTGTCACTCCTCAGTGTAGTCAAAACATACAAAACAATAACTTTCAAACCTTCAAATTTTATTTACAGTAATATTCTTAAAATCATTCCATACATATTAGGTAACAAATCATTACAGGCAAACAGCCTACAATATATCTTATCACAGCCCTATATTAATAAACTATCTTACATCCTTATATGACAATAACTGGTATTACTATGTTTTTTACTAATATAATTGTATCCTGTTTTTACATGTCGGCCTAGTCAAGATTTGAACAAAAATGATGTTTTTAAATGTACTGGCGAGGTACCAAGGTCTGTATAACACTCAACTATGCCTGTATACATTGGGGGTTGTAAACAAGACTTGACAGTGATACGCGTTGATAAGGCCTAAAAAAAGAAATTGTTTGTTTTCTGTAACGGTCCCATGAGTATAGGGTATGTAGGTCGGTAAAAAAAATTTTTTTAGATTATTTTTTTGGTCAAAAATGTGTGTTTTATGCATGTTTTAAGTTGATTGGGAATTGGAAGGGCGGAAAAAATTTAGGGTAGGGATTTTTTGCATAAAAACTTGTTAGGGTAGTAGAGCTGCACTCACGCAGAGAGATCAACTCATGAGCTTACCACCCATTTGACTTGTGAGCTCACGGACGTTCCAATTTTCCAAAGAAATACTTATTTTCCAGCCCAGCTATTAAGAAATAAATATTTATTGGCGGAGATTTATTAACATTGCCATGTTTATTTAATTTAAAAACGTGCTGACGAGGTACAAAGGTCACTATAGCTCTCAACACCACTTGAATGTATACATTGGAGATTTTAAAGAAGACATGACAGCGATAAGCAGTTATCATGTTAATAATGTGTGTTAGTGGCGCTGTGTTACATTTGTGTTCCCAACATAGACGAGCTCACGATTTGAACATTTCAGCTCGAGCTCGGCGAGTTTGCCCCGGGGCTCGAGCCACTCGAGTTTGTGAGTGGTGAGTGCAGCTCTATAGGGTAGGGTTACAGGAAACAAACAACTTTTTTTAGGCCTAAGAAGGTGTTCTGTGATAAGTTTGTGTTCCCTACATGGACAGGTCAGCGAGTTGACCACTCCAGCTCGAACATGGCTCGTCTGTCCTCAGTACTCGCGCTACTCAGGTTTGGGAGTGGTGAGTGCAGCTCTATTGCCAACTAAAGCAAAATCCCTTTAATGGACGTAATGCCTTGTCAATTATTACTTCCTCTGTCTCTTCGCTTCCTGTTTCTTATATTGACAATTAGGCAGGAAAATGGGGTCAACTCAAGCAACAGACACAATGTCAACACCATCTTGTCTGTGCTTATAAACAAGAATATGCACGCTCACGCCATATAACAAGAACAGAAGCTTGAGTCTGATGTAGTTTTGGTCACTTTAATTTCCAGGCACTCAAGTTAGAAAATTTCAATAATTCCAAGCCTTTGATTTGCAGTCAGACCACAGAGCAGATAGCACAGCTCAAGAGTCCACCTGACCATGACCAGCTTCTAGCCTACGTAGCCTTGCCAAAAGCTTTTGTACTTCCCCATGAATTTTGCAGTTTGCACAATTTTGTTTGCTGAGTAGATACTACTTATGAACTCACTTCATGTGTGAAAATTGTAATTGTTAGACAGCATAGTTTTCCTTCTTGGCTATCACTCTACTAGCATTCTCCACCACCTCTTGTTTTATTGGGACGTTCCCTTTTCCGGCTTGACTATCATTTTACTAGCATTTTCCTCCGATTCTTGTTTTATTGGGAAACTCTGTCCCTTTCCTACTTGACTATCATTTTACTAGCGTTCTGCTCAAATTCTTGTTTTATTGGGAGACAATGTCTCTTAACAACAACGCAATGCCTTGGTTCTGATAACTGTGGTTCTGTATTGTCAGTTGACTGTCTATGTCATTGCCAAAGGCTATTGTACTTCCACATAAATTTTGTAGGTTACACAATGTTATGTGCTGAGTAGGTAATACTTATTAACTCACTTCATGTGTGAAATATATAATTGTTAGACATCAAGGTTTTCATGCTTGACTATCATTCCACTAGCATTTTCCTCCAATTCTTTTTTTATTGGGAGACACTCTCCCTTTTCCTGCTTGACTATCACTTTACAAGCATTTCCCTCCAATTCTTGTTTTATTGGGAGACACTGTCCACTAATGACAACCCATTGCCTTGGTTCTGATGACTGTGGTTCTGTATTGTCAATTGATGACTTTTGATGTGTTAACTGGTGCTGCTTCGAATGAGATGGTGCCCTACCAGTCTTATTACACTTATCAAACTGAAAAAGTCTTTGACCTGTGTGAGTCTGAATAACTGAAACAGGACCAGATTGTATAAATGCCTTGGGTCTTTCCTCAATGTGTGTCCTCTTATGCTTTTCCAGAATATAAGAATGAGTGAACACCTTGTCATATTCTTTGCACTTGAAGGGTCTTTCCCCACTATGTGACCTTTTATGTTTTGACAGACCTGAAAGCTGAGTGTATGCCTTGCCACATTCATTGCATTGGAAGGGTCTTTCCCCACTGTGTATCCTCTTATGCTGTGCCAGAACTGAAGATTGAATGAATGTCTTGTCACATTCATTGCACTTGAAAGGTCGTTCCCCACTGTGTATCCTCTTATGCTGTGCCAGAGCTGAAGATTGAATAAATGTCTTGTCACATTCATTGCACTGGAAGGGCCTTTCACCACTGTGTATCCTTTTATGCTTCATCAGACCTGAAAGATCGGTAAATGCCATGTCACAGCCATTGCATTGAAAGGGTTTTTCCCCACTGTGTATCCTCTTATGACTTTCAAGATGAGAAAATTGAGAGAATGCCTTGTCACATTCATTGCACTGGAAGGGTCTTTCCCCACTATGTATCCTCTTATGGTATGCCAGACCAGAAGGACGAGTGTATGCCTTGTCACATTCATTGCACTTGAAGGGTCTTTCACCACTGTGTATCCTCTTATGACTTTCCAGATAAGAAGATTGTTTGAATGCCTTGTCACATTCATTGCACTGGAAGGGTCTTTCCCCACTGTGTAACCTCTTATGCTGTGCCAGATTAGAAGATTGAGTGAATGCCTTGTCACATTCATTGCACTGGAAGGGTCTTTTCCCACTGTGTATCCTCTTATGCCTTATCAGATTCGAAGAATGAGCGAATGCCTTGTCACATTCACTGCACATGAAGGGTCTTGCCCCCCTATGTAAACTCTTATGCTGTGCCAGAGATGAAGGATCTGTGAATGCCTTGTTACAGTCACCACACTGGAAGGGCTGCTCCCCATTTTGTATCCTCTCATGCTTTACCATCTCAAATTGAATCTAAAAAGGCAGTAAAAAATTGGAATAAGGAAAAGAAAATATAAATATGGCTTATAGAGAGACTTGTTAATCTCCAATGGGTTTTTAATGGACAGTGTCTTTAAGATGAGCAAGAGTTAGCAATCATATAACGTTGGAGAAAGAGAATTTCTTTTGGATGTTTTTGTCACCTACATGGATTAAACCACATTCAGTGAATGTGGAATGGTATGTTATACTCATATTATATACAGCTACAAGTAAATATATCCCTATAATGATAGTAATGTGAAGGTATCACAGTCTCTCTTTAAACATTAGTATGGCTGTGAAAGAAAAGTAACCTCCCACCTAGACACCACCATGCAGCTGTGTTTCACATGCTGAGGCTTCTTTCTTCCACAGGACAAGAAAGCAAAGATTCTTGATAACTATCTTAACCCTGTCATGTTGGCATTCATTAGATACCATTCACTGAGTACTCTCAGATGAGTACCCATGTGCCAGGGTTTCAGTCATTTTTCAGTAGCTGTTACACTTGTTTGCATTATTTTGTATTGGCCAAATTAGCTACCAACATAAATGGTGGACTAGCTGCAGAAAAACCCTAACAGATCATTAAGGGGCAGTTGGGGAAAATATTTTACATGTGAGCGTGATTTAAGTAAGCAGGGTTTCTGGCATCCTTTAAACAAAAAATCCTAAATACCACACCTTTTTTTAAAGGGTTCGCCTCCCCTTTCTAAGGGTGGCTCAGACATATAAGAAGTAGAGCTTTTTTGTATATGCAGACGACACAGATAGCATGAATGATGAAATGAAATGAATATGAAACTCTTCTAAGTAATCACTCCCAATAATTGGGAGACAGACAATAAAGAGTAAGAAATGAAGGTTTTCGGTGATTGCATCAGTTTGTATAGGAATTGAACCTTTACTCGCCCCGGTCTGGGATTGAACTCTGGACCCCATGCCTCCCAGCACTCAGGCCGGCAATCTTGCCACTGTGCCATGGAGTCTGGTCATAAATATCACACCTAAGGAGACCCAAATAGTTTGATCTTGAGATGTCAGTTTATAGTAAATAATTCAAGATTCTCACTTCAATGTTAGTACAGGGACCAGGATTCAGAAATTGGGTGCCCAAAATTGGCAATTGTAAATGTTTTAGGCATCCAATTTTCCAAGTTTGACCAAAATATACTCAGATTTCAACCATAAGCATGTTCAAACTGATTGAAAGTAGGTAATATCCTTGTACAATGTAATTGGAATTATATTATGATAAAAGGACTCAATTATATGCTTGAGATTAACATTTTAAGAAATTACCCACAAACATTTTGGGTGTCCTGAGGGGTTGATCTTTAAGGGTTTGGGTGCTGGCTAAGACTATGACAGGGACCATACTCAAAATATATCATACATTTCAATAAATGAGAAGGTAATATACCTTCTCAATTATTAAAATGTATGATACCTTTATTGGTACCATGGTCTTAGCCAATATTTGGAAACAGGATGTCCAAATAGATGTTTCATAGACTTTTGCGTGTCCAAAGTGTGGTACATAGTACATACTACTAATAAAATAAACCCTATATATTTACAAATTTTGCTTTCTAAGGCTAGTAACTGCTTTGTGTGTCTAATAAAAGTGACACTACAGCTTCTACATCTTCTAAGAAAAGTCATCATACGTAAATTCTGACAAATTCTTTTGGGTGTCCAAACTGTCAAAAAAAAAGTGTTCTGGGTGTCCAAATAACACGCTGGACGCATAGGCAGCTAAGCCCCTGATTGGTAGTCCTTGAAATCTGGACACCAAATTTGTTTAGGATTACCCATTTTAACTGTTTAAGCATCCCAGCGTTCGACATACATGGTAGCCCGCTAGCCCGAGGCTAGCCCATGGGGAAAAAACAGGTGGTCGGGCTAGTATATCGTCTGCTACACTAGCCCGCTGGGGCTAGTCGTTAATCCAAAGTTAAGTGGAGTTGATAATTGATGAAATATGTGCCTGCACTAAAAGACCCTCCTCAGCGATGCTGCTGGTAAACAAACCAGTGTCACAAAACTAGCACTGATAACAGAAGCATTAGTGGTCGTTGTCACATTTTGGCTTTTGCAAAGAGAAAAAGTTGATAAAAATGAAAAAAAAAAGGAAATTAAAAGATAAGAACATATCATATAGTAAAAGTAAAAGGACAAAAACTTTTTTTGGACAAGTGGAGAACAGATTTTGCGGGCATGTTTTTGGCATGCACTTTGTGCAGGGCTAGTGCAACTTCAGGCAGGGCTAGTACATTTTGATGAATGTGGAACCCTGCATCCACTTTCAAAATCTTAACCCTTTCAAAAAGGCGATTACATCCCATATTGATTACGCCTCACTTTTACTCACAGTAGCGTATTTCTTCTTCTTTCTCTTTTTTCTTCCTTTCTCTTAGTTATTTACGATCATAATCTAGTGCAGTGTAGTTAGTGGTGTCCATTATTTCTTTGCAGGTTTATACTCTCATAAGAACAGACAGGAGAGTTTGATCAGGCCGCCATGGATTCATTTCACTCATGTGTCGGCACACGCTGTGTCGGTACTCGGAGCACTATTAAACATTGAAATAAAGTTTTGGAAATGGGTCATTCCGTGGTAGCGTCCATTGTGTCGGATTCAACAATTACACACTTAAAATTTATATTTTTCAGAGGAAAACAGGTATATTGATGACTGAACTTTATAATCATGTCTATAAAGGACTAATCTAACATGTGCTATTGTTTCATAATTTTTTTCTCACAAATAACATAATTTTAGGGAAAATAAAATTGAGTCGGATACGATGAGCTTGCGATGCAGGTTTTCTCAACTTTGGACAAATACCAAAATCTCTGTTCTGTTCATGGAAGTTCCACTACAAGACATGTCTAGGTATCATCTCAAAAGGGTTTTGAAAATGAGTCATGAACAATTTTCTTAAAAAATATATAGTTTGGCAGTTTTGTGAGAGGATTCTAGAAAAAGGTTGTTGTGTTGGATACGACAAGCTAGGCTGTGTCGTATATGACACTTTTGTCCACTACCTTAAATAATTATAAAAACAATTATATTTGTCATCAGATCAATATCAGAACTGAAACAAACCAAGGATGTACTATGTTGAAAAGTTTGACTTGCATGAAATACTTATATGAGTCTAGGGAGCATTTTTAGATTATTTTGGAACATGTTACACATGACACCACCCAAAATATATCATTTTTTCTGATTTTTAACAAAGTACAATTGCTCCAAGTGAACAATTTATTAAAACTCACAATAATTAGATACTTTATATTCCTGGCCATATAGACATCTTGCATATTGTCAAAATTGCATTGAAATATTAAAAAATATAACATTTAAGTAAGAAGTGCGAGGGTATACCTGATACTAATTTCTCATTTGCTCAATGAGCATGTGATGTTATTCAGCCTACCCTCTCCAATCAGATTACTGCAATATTTTTCATGACAAAGTAACCAAGTAATTGTCAGTACCATATCTTTAAATAATTATCATTACATTTCAGTTGATGTGCAAATTTTCATGCTCAATAATTATTTGTCATTCTGAGAGACATACCTCATGCTGATTCAGTTTGCCATCTGTACTTACATGAATTTATGCTACCCTGACATTAAGATTGAAAGAATCAGATTTATTACCTAAAGGTAAATACCCTGAATAACTTATAAGCCATTCCATATATCAATAATCATATCAATTATAACAATTTTTTAAGCCGAATAGAAGCAGGTTTGCAGTAATATTTTCAGTTATTAACTCCTCATGAAGAGTAACTCGTACTTTTCCTAGCATTCTGAGCATATAACATCAGCTTCCTCCCATACTCAGGCCAGTACCTGTGGGGCTCCAGTTCAAACAGGATGAGGGTGTTGACTAGAATACACATGTTTGGTGACAGTGTCCACCAGGGACCAGTAGGTACTATGTCTGGAAGGATAGCAAGATCCAAGAAAGGAAGTAGAAACCTTACTTGTGACTGCATTAGTTTATAACAAGTGGATCAGATGGACGTTATCATATATGTATAAATCTCGATATATTTCTGTTCTTCAACAAACGTTTTCTCAAATGGGTGTAAACAGGAACGTGACCAGTGTAAATGAGCTGTTCAGCTAATTCACTTAAACATTTTCACTGTCTCAATTAAAACTTTGTATTTTCATTGGAACAGAGAGGTGGATTAACTCAGATTAGAATCAAATCCTTATGGCTGTGGTAGAGGGAATCCCCTTCTACTGTCCTAATTGCCTAGATTATCAAGGAGTAATCGCACTTGGCATGCACCAGATAATTAGACAAAGGGTAACCAATTCAAATGGGAATTGATAGACAAACAATGTAAATTGGAACTGGGAAATTGAGCCTGTTTCATCTAGTGATGTCATTGATATGAAATTTTATCGATTCGATTAATCGATATATTTTTCCACTTGATTCGATTTGATACACCGTAATGTGTTGTTGGACACAATTAATTACCTAGTATATTGCTCAAAATAAAAAACATTCTTGCCTTTTTAATTCATTCATCAAACAGCAAATCAATGAATCAATTCTGTATTTATTCATTCATCAATCATTATAATCAATCATGATTTATCTTAATTTATTTTTATTTCATTTTAATACACACATTACCTAATTCAATTTGTTTATCAATTTACTTAATGTTTGCGTTATTCTTTAATACCTATTACAATTCATTCTACAATGAGTTGATTTCATTTTGTGGCTGTTATTTATACTAATTTCATCCACAGCCACATTGTATGTCTACATTGACATTTGTTACATTTGCTCATTTGAGACACGAACGTTCAAAACGTTTGTATCTCGAATACTGCATACATGATGAGCAGTACGTTTAGTGAACGTTTCAGACATGTTGTTCAGAATGTACTGCGAATTCTATGTGCGCAGTAAAATGGAATGACGGCCGTTTGTTTTGGTGAGCGAATCGGTCTACCACTCATGATTTTTCATGTACTTACGGCTGAGAGCCGTAGTAGAACGTAAAACTTTACCATCAAAGGTAACGGCCGTTGGGTTTGTTGGACCGAGCGATCGCTCATGAGTTTTTACGTGTACTTGCGTCTGACAGCCGTAGTACACGATAGAACTTAACCCCCAAACGTAGCGACATTTGGGGGTAAATTTTGTTGATTCTGTCGCATCGATACGGTAGCCTTATCGATGCGACTATCGACAAGGTCTTACTTAACGGTGCATCGACTTGGCGACTATCGATGACATCCTTAGTTTCATCCCCATGGTATTGACCATGTACTTTTCAAAACCTATTTGGACTTCCCCTTGTAAAAAGGTTCATCACCTATTGTTACAGCTGATTCAAGCTAACAATGAGTGATAGTACAAGTTCAGGAGTATAGTCCATTCACTCTGCACAAAAGATTGATAGACCCTACAGGTGGACGTGTGACCTCTACATGTCCACTTGTAAAGTACACTGATGGGTTCTGTGTAGCCCAGTAAGTTGTCTGGGTCACAGAGTAGGGGGGCTCCCCAGGGGTTTTATATCTCAACTACCACAATCTCTACATCTTATTTTAGACTACTAGTGTCCCATGTACCAATTGCCCCTTCAGTTCCCCCTATGTTCGAGTTCTCCACACTCCGTGGCTGCTAACCACAAACTGACCCTGATTTCTATAAGTGCACAGGTGAGCTTGAATTGAAAATCAATAGCGGACAGACCTGTTCTTACAGGCACACACTTGAAACTTACAAACCCATACACTTTGCTCATTGTTAGCTTGAATCAGCTATAATAGGTTGGGTATACTCAGGATAGGGTATCCGACACGTTTGTTGTATCCGACACAAATGAAAAACACCTTTTTCCCCCAAATTTTAAGCAGAACTTACACATTATATTCTGGGTTCTAATAGGGCTAGGGATAATTGAGACTTTCATGAAATGGCATTTTTTTTGATACAGTAGTTTTGGAGAAAAATAAACTTTTTCATGTTTTTTTTGTGTCAGATACGACAGCCAGTATTTGGACAAAAGCTTATTTTTACCCAAAATATTTGTTTCTTCAAAATTCATTACCATTGTTTCAAACTAACTTAATTTCATATGTCCAACCCAAAATGTAACATTTATCATGTTTTAGAATGTTTTTATTGAAGAAAAACCAATGTCGTATTCGACAGTTACACACATACAACACACATTTTTCTCAATTAAACCATCAATTAAGTTCAATAAACACATGTTTTTTTATATCTAAGTCAAAAATCCATAACTTCAGAAAGTCTAGTTTTAGAATGTATTGAATGTGTACATTATGATTTGATTTTTCAAATCTATGTCACAATTAGTGCGGAATGAACCAAATGAGTTTTTTCACCCCCCTGATGTGTGCTCACCACTGCAATTGAAATGTGAGACGTAATCGAAATGGGACGTAACAGCCACACACCTGTTATCCAAGTATACTGATGTCCCTTGAAAAACTGGATGCCCCAAATTTTACTATTGCCAATTTCGGTCACCCAGTTTCTAAATCCTGGCTAAGACCCTGCAGTGAGACACCTGAGATAACCGTATGCTCTTGCTAGCTCAGGGCTAGTCTGAGGGTTGGTTAAAATTAGGGTTAGGAGATCAATCTATGCAATGCAGGGTCAAAAGGATAACAAATAGAAGTTAGATTACTGTATATACGCTTTATTACTTACTACAAATACAGGGATGAGCCTCTCCTAATGTCCTAATATAGTCCCACTAGTAGATCCTACAGTGTGCTGCCACTGCAGCCCAGAAGTAATATTCCTCAGCCCAGAAGTCAGTTATTGCTAATTCAAGCTACCGTAAAGTCTCGCAAATATCGGACACTTTTTATTAATTACGATTGTCATTGGCTGATGGTGGCCGAAATTAACAGAAAATAGCGATCAAATGTCAGACACCGTGGCCGAGATTCGTCAATCTTACCAACAGAAACGAAAACTAGATGAAAAATTGATCGCAAACTTTGTACACAAGAACACAATTTTCCCCACAAAACCCTTATTGTCCACCTACCTTACTTGTTATTCCTCTGCTATATGTACTAATAAAGGAATTTGCCTACCTTCTATGTTGTTTACTTGATTATTCTTGCTGCCCAGGCCAATTACGCATGTTATACTTGACACTTGTGATTGACAAGTTAGCTAACAATAAGCAATAGTACAAGTTCAGGAGTATAGTCCATTCAGTCTGCACAAAAGATTGATAGACCCTACAGGTGGACGTGTGACCTCTACATGTCCACTTGTAAAGTATACAGATGGGTTTTGCCAGTAGCCAAGTAAGTTTTCTGGACGCGAGGTTCCGGAACCCGCCCATAGGTGGCTTCAAAGACGTCGAATGCCTTAGTGGAACGCCATGAATTCTTTTATTAAAGAAAACATGATTCTTCCAGTTATGTATGATAGCGTCCACTCTGTTTTGGTCAAACAGCATGGATACATTCAATGGACCAATTGTACTAAGAATACACTTTTAGGAAATTAAATAACCTTTTTTAAATCAGTGAAATTAGCGATTTTACAGTTTTGATGATGTCACAAGTAATTGGAAGCTAATTATAGAACGCGATGGTGGCGCCGCGTTCATTTACACTACAGACCTCTGTAGTGTAAATGAACGCCAAACACAAACACGTTACAGTCAACCTCCCCCCCCTACTACACCCATTCTACTGCCAACACATGGCATCCAATCCTAGTTCCGAAAAACTCTGGGTCACAGAGTAGGGAGGCTCTCCAGGGGTATCATATCTCAAGTACCACAATCTCTACATCTTATTTAGACTACTAGTGTCCCATGTACCAATTGCCCCTTTAGTTCCACTTATATTCTAGTTCTCCACACCCAGTGAATGCTAACCACAAACTGACCCAGAATTCTATAAGTGGACAGATGTGTTTGGCCTGTACAGAAATAGAGGACAAACCTGTTCTTACAGCAGGGACTTAGCCAGGACCCGTCCTACCTGTCTTTTGGACAGGTAGTTTCCTATAATCCTCCCGTTTGGACAGGCAAAAATTTCTATGAATATTATTCCATTTTGACTTTTGGGGTGTAATAAACAAATATCTTTCTAACAAACCATCTTCTAGGACACAACTCAAGTGTAAAGTACCCTTTTTGACACACTAGGCTATTAAATGTAGCTGGTATAAGGATTTGAAGTAAATTAGTAGCTACATCTGGAAGGGCAGAAATTTTAAAACTGCTGTTTTGGACAGGCTTTTTATGGTTCTTTATTTTGGTAAGTTGTACTATATATTCCTTTTCATTATGATTTCGTAATTCTGGGAGTTATATGCAACTGCTCACGTGCGAGTCTTGCAAAAAATATACATGGCTTCACTTCGACTTCTTTTTTAGAAGTCTTCCTCTTTTGGGCCTCAGAAACGGCTTCAAAAGGGACGACATTGACGAGGAAGCACACAGATTGTTTAAATACATATCAAAAAAAATTAACACCAGCCTGTAGTGAAATATGTCCGAGAAGCCAAGATAACATTGCATGCAAGTTTTGGACAGCGCATCTGTGCGCCCCCGGGTTGGTAAAATACACAACCAAGACCCCAATAGGTGGAAGTCAGGGCGTAGATGTCATTAGTCATTCTGCCAGGGCGACGATAACAGTCTTCCGGCTGGATTGGTACACGACGAGTATCTCCACCAGCGATTGCACGATCACTAAACCATGTTTTCTTAAGTTCCGTCATGTTTCATTGTACGATTAGAAAAATTATACCAAATATGAAGCTTCCGAGCATTATTTGCCATTCAGTTATTTATAATTGCGCAAACTTCGATATTTATGACATTTCGGGTGTAATGCCTTAGTACTATTTGCGATAGCTGATGACAATATGCGGTAAAAAGGCCTGAATATTGACCAATCAGTCAGTCGGCAGTCCAGTCCTCGTGCACTGAGAGAAATAGGTCAGTGCTACGTCATTGTTGATTGTAAATATGACAACGTGCATCACACCTTTTGACCAATGGGATACATTTAATGACGTCACTCATCAAAATATTCCGCGAAATAGAACCGGCGTAGTGGCAGAGATACTATGCGTAGCTGGGTCGAAGAGTGGTCATTAGTAACAACAGCATAAGATGTATACTTGTTATAGATACACAGGGGCTTGTATCGTTGATCACAGTAGTCACAGCCGTACTAGTAATATAGACTATTTCATAGTACCAGCCTCAGACTCACGAGTGACCGCTCAACAATACAAGCCCCTGTGTAAAGATAGACATCTTCGCAATCACAGGGCAAATGCGAGGACGTGATTTCCTACCTACCTGATTCATTTGCCCAACTGCCACTCCACAGTTAAATGACGTGCGAAATCCTCAGTAAGATTGGCTGACCATCCGCAATCAAACAAAGGGAAAGTCGCTGTAAATGTGGCGAGGCTCCCATGGATCTTCCTCGTGCGTGTGTGCGGATATCCATGATGCGCAAGCGCAAGCAGCCCAGAAGTTCAAGGTCAAGGTTGAAGATGCAGATAGACTGGTGCCAGTCCTCTGAGCTAATGCATGGAGTGATTACAGACTGGCGCTTATCTAAGATGCAGAGTCCTTGATCATTTAATGCCAGTTCACAGCTACAACACAATTCTACTTTTGTAATGTGATGAAAAAGAATAGTTATAGGTACATCATGTTTGCATCAGTTTCTAAAAAAACAAGTATTTTATTTCAAAGGTTTTGATATACTTGTCACTTGATTCATGAAACAATTATTTACTGTTACTTTATGATAGTTGTAATTTGTAATTCGATTAAACTACCAAGATCATTTCTTCTGTTTGTTCTTTTTGAAAAAATAATTGTTTGTTTGTTAAAAATCAATCCTGTGTACTAAGTCAGAATTTGCATTAAATCTTTATCAGAATATAAAAGATGGATATCGATCTATTCAAATATGAAATAATTTAGTCTTTAGAAGGGATTTACATTAACCCTAAGTCCTTCCAATGCTGAGACTACTTTCATCTAAAGCAGAAAGACACAATATTTTTGAAAAACACTTAAACCCTGTCATGTTGGTATTCATTGGATAGCTCTCCCTAATCACTGGGACATTTCTGAAACTTGTAATGCAGTCTCTATGTAGTATTCTTTTTGAAGCTGACAAATCAATTTAGCATTACTTTAGAAAATATTGAAGGATATTCCTGAAATGTTGTAATCCAAAACTAAGTCCAGGATATTTTGGGTGCTACAAAATGGTCAGGAGTTACTTAATCCAATTTCCAAGCTCAAATTTAAGTGATCAATAAGCCCTTAGGATATGCCCCAGGATCTTAGAGGGTAAACAATAGCCATGTTATATAACTAGGAATTTAATGGCGTTAATGAAGGATCCCAGACCCATCCTTATTAGGAAGAAAATAAGAGAAAATACAAAGGAAAATTAGTGATTCTTAATATGCAGTATCCAAAGGATCTTACTAGATATATTGTTGCCTCTAGAATTTTGCCCCGACGGGCCAAAACACAACTTTAACGAACATAGAAATAACAAGAGGGACGTAATGGCGTCAAGGACACTTCCAAGTGTGTAGTTGCTTGGCATTGGTTCTCCTTTAGCCTTAAGTTTTCTTGATTTGTTTCTTAGTTCTTTTGCTTTTTTGTTTATTGATGTTTAAAAAAATCTCTTCGATATTTTTTAGTTTTTCTGTTGTCAAGTTATTTTGCTGCTTTTAAAATGTGATAATGTCAGTGATCAATAAGCCCTTAGAATATGTCCCAGGACCTATATGCAACATCTTTATTAGGAAGAAAACAAGGGAATATACAAAGGAAAATTATTGTTTTTTGACCCACAGTGTCCAAATGATCTAATTACATATATTGCTCCCTCTAGAATTTTGTCCCGAAGGGCCATAACACAACTTTTACGAACAAAAAAATAACAAGAGGGATGTTATGGCGTCAAGGACACTTCCAAGTGTGTAGTTGCTTGGCCTTGGTTCTTCTTTAGCCTTAACCCTTGTAATGCTGAGTCTACTTTTTGTCCTCTGCACAATATCGTAAAAATATTTTGCAATTATCTTAACCATGTCATGTTGGTATTCATTTGAAAGACCTCGCTGAGTACTATCATATGAGTACCCATTTGCCAGGGTTTCAGTCATTTTCTGGGTTTTTAACATCTTTCTGTATAGGCCACATTAGTTACCAGCAGCATAAGGGTTTTTCTTGTTTTTAGTTTCTTTTGTTTTTGCTATTTTCAGTTTGTTGACTTAAAGTCAATGACTTTTAAAAATCTCTTTGATTTCTTTTAGTTTTCCTGTTGTTGCCAAGTTCTTTAGTTCCTTTTAAAATGTAAAAATGTCCTGGGTGGTCTGCTTTTAATTGTCGCTGAATTTACTATGTCCTGAATGTTTGTGTGAATGTGGACAATGTTTTAAAAACAAAATCGCTTGTAGGCCAAAGGTTTTGGTTATCCATTGGACATTGCTTTTTCCCCTTAATTATAAAACAAACAATTTAAACTTTTTTTAAAGAAACCTGAAAAATGAAATGTCCAATACGGAATTGCTTATCTGACGAAAGGTAAAAGTTAGATGACTTTCCAGTTAATCTTAGGTCAACTATGCTGAACACCTGGGCATATAAAGTAATGGAATTAATTAATAGTCATTAAGAATAAATCTTTAGGTGGAGATGTCAGATATTTTGCATTTTTCTTTCACACAAGGTGTAACTCTTAAAAAGTGCAGAGATGAGATGAAATGAAGAACAATTGAGATCATAATAGATTTATTGATCTTTTTTAATTAGTCAATATGTTGTTCTTCAAATGAATGCAATCATAAGCTTATACATTCCAAATATGAAAAATAAAGATAGAGCATTGCCAACAGTACAATTGAATAATATAAGACAATTAGAGAACATTGGCAACATAATGCTTTACATTTCCTTGTTTCGTTTTCTCAGTCAGAGGTTGTTTGTAATTTACTTCACATTTCCATTCAGGGTTCGACATAAGTGCTTGCCCCGGCAAGTGAATTTTTGAAAGAAGGGCCTTTGGGCAAATACATTATAGATTTCACTTGCCCGAATGGGCAGGATGATTTTCTGATCACTACACATTTTGCAAATAGAAAATGGCACAAATACCCAGAAATATGCTAAAAACGCAAAACAATTTAAAAGAAATTGGTTTTAAAATTTATTAAATATATTTAAAAAAAATACATGCCATTCTAGTCTATGTCACAACTTTTTTAGGGCTCGCAAAAAATCATGTTGGGCAAGTAAGACTCATCAAGAGCAATAAATTCATGGCTATCATAAATGTAATCTGCTTGGGTAATTGCTCGGCTTAAATATTGAAACTAAAGAAGGGTTCTAAATACTCGCCAGTGTCTATAGTGATATGCCTTTATTTCAATAAGGATTTCTGAATTGAGACCTCATTTGTTAAAATTGTATCAATATCCCAGAAGTTATGATTGAAAAGGTTACGCCTACTCCTATTTTTCCTTCTCTCCTTATCTACTGGCCTGGTTACATAGCACTTCTTAAGGTTTAGCCATTTAAAGGACAATTACACCATGAATAAAACATAGGCCCAAATTAGTTTCTTAGAGTATTCTCTAATAAAGCCCACCACTGCCAACCTTCATACAAGAAGTATATTGCTGTTTAAACACTTCCGAACACACATGAAATGGAGGTACCATTTAAGTCTATCAATAGCTCACCTCAGGCTGTTTGTCATTAGCAGTAATCAATGTAAATTCAGGTATACTGATTACAGAACTCTTCCTCATTCCTGAAAGTCTGTTCTGTTAGAAGTTAAATGCAGGAGAGTAACTCCCTGGACCAGTGTATAATATAAGACAAGCAGTACATAACCCTTCATTTGCAGTCAGACCACAGAGCAGGCAGCATTGGCTCGAGAAGAGAGGAACTCCCTTTACCAGTATGTAACACAAGACAAGCAGTACACAACCCTTCATTTGCAGTCAGACCACAGAACAGGTAGCATCGGCTCAAGAGGAGAAGAACTCCCTGGACCAGTATATAAAGCAAGACAAGCAGTACATAACCCTTCATTTACAGTAAGACCACAGAGCAGGCAGCATCGGCTCAAGTCCAAAGAAGCAAAACAAGACCCTAACTTGCCACACTCGGCAAGTAATGTTTTGGGTAGAGTCCTTGCAATGTAACTTAACTTTGTTCAACAGAGTGCCAGGCCAAGTGGAAGTGTCAGCGGGCGAGTAAACTTTAGGGGCAGCTTGCCCAGCTTGGCAATTAATGTTTTGGAACCTATGTTGCACCCAGTTTAGCCTGCATTGCCTAGCAAAAATCTCTTGTACCTTCACACGAATCTTTTAGGTTGCACAATGGTGTTGGCTGTATTACTTATGAAGTATCTTCAGACATAGGTTATGTAATTACTAGTGATCAAGGTTTTCCTGCATGACTATCACTCGACTAGCATTTTCTTCCAACTCTTGTTTTATTGGGAGACACTCTCCCTTTTCCTGCATGACTACCACTCTACTAGCATATTCTTCTAAGTCTTGTTTTATTGGGAGATACTGTCTATCAACAACAACCCATTGCCTTGGTTCTGATAACTGTGCTTCTGTATTGTCAGTTGGTGACTTTTGATATGTTAACTGGTGCTGCTTCCTATTACGCTTATCAAACTGGAAAGGTCCTTCTCCTGTGGGAGTCTGCGTGTGTGATACCCGACAAGACGCGTGTGTGAATGCCTCCTCACATTCACAACACTGGGAGGGTATTTCCCCACTATGTAACCTCTTATGGCGTGCCAGAGCTGAAGACTGTGAGAATGCCTTGTCACATTCATTGCACTGGAAGGGTCTTTCCCCACTATGTATCCTCTTATGCTTTACAAGATCAGAAGAGTGTTTGAATGCCTTGTCACATTCATTACACTGGAAGGGTCTTTCCCCACTATGTACCCTTTTGTGCTGCGCCAGAGTAAAAGACCGAGAGAATGCCTTGTCACATTCATTGCACTGGAAGGATCTTTCCCCACTGTGTAACTTCTTATGCCTTTCCAGACTAGAAGATTGTATGAATGCCTTGTCACATACATTGCACTGGAAGGGTCTTTCCCCACTGTGTATCCTCTTATGCTGTGCCAGAGCTGAAGATTGAGTGAATGCCTTGTCACATTCTTTGCACTTGAAAGGTCTTTCCCCACTGTGTATCCTCTTATGCTGTGCCAGATGTGAATGACCTGTGAATACCTTGCCACATTCATCACATTGGAAGGGTTGCTCCCCACTCTTATGCTTTACCATCTCAAATTGAATCTGAAAAGGCAGTAAAAAAATTGGAATAAGGAAAAGGAAATATAAATACGGCTTAAAGAGAAACTTGTAAATCTCCAATGGTATTTTCAATGGACAGTATCTTAAAGATGAGCAAGAGTTATTGCTAATTTAAGCTAACAATGAGCAAAGTGAACAGGTTTGTAAGTTTCAACTGTGTGCCTGTAAGACCAGGCTTGTTCTCTATTGGTGTTCAGGTCAAGCACACCCGTCCACTTATAGAAATCTGGGTCAGTTTGTGGTTAGCAGTCACTGAGTCTGGAGAACTAGAACATAGGGGGAACTAAAGGGGAAATTGGTACATGGGACACTAGCAGTCTAAAATAAGATGTAGAGATTGTGGTACTTGAGATATGATACCCCTGGGGAGCCTCCCTACTCTGTGACCCATAAAACTTACTGGGCTACTGGCAGAACCCATCTGTATACTTTACAAGTGGACATGTAGAGGTCACACGTCCACCTGTAGGGTCTATCAATCTTTTGTGCAGAGTGAATGGACTATACTCCTGAACTTGTACTATCGCTCATTGTTAGCTTGAATTAGCAATAACAATCCTATAACGTTGGAGAAAGAGAATTTCTTTTGGATGTTTTTTTGTCACACACATGGATTAAACCACATACAGTGAATATGGAATGGTATGTTATACTCAGATTATATACAGCTATAAGTAAATGTATCCTTATAATGAAAGTAATGTGAAGGTATCATGGTCTCTATTTAAATTATAGTATAGGTGTGAATGAAAAGTAACCTCTAACCTAGGCACCACCATGCAGCTGTGTTTCACGTTAACCCTTTCACATGCTGAGGCTTCTTTCTTCCATTGGACAAGAAAGCAAAGATTCTTGAGAACTATCTTAACCCTGTCATGTTGGCATTCATTAGGTACCCTTCACTGAGTACTCTCAGATGTGCCAGGGTTTCAGTCATTTTTCATTAGTTGTTTGCATTACTAGTATTTTGTATTGGCCAAATTAGCCACCAGCAGCATAAGTGTTAAGACTGTGGAACATAAATGGTGGACTAGCTGAAAAGACCCTTCATTTAGGGGCAGTAGGGGTAAATACATTTTATGTGTGAGCAGGATTTAAGTAAGCAGGGTTTCTGGCATCATTTGAACAAAAAATCCTAAATATCACACTTTTTTTTTAAAGGGTTCCCCTCCCCTTTTTAAGGAATTGAACCCCTACTCGCCCCAGTCTGGGATTGAACTCTGGACCCCACGCCTCCCAGCACTCAGGCCGGCAATCTTGCCACTGTGCCATGGAGTCTGGTCATAAATATTACACCTAAGGACACCCAAATAGTTTGATCTTGAGATGTCAATTTATAGTAAATAATTCAAGATTCTCACTTCAATGTTAGAACAGGGACTAGGATTTAGAAATTGGGTGCCCAAAATTCGCAATTGTAAATGTTCTAGGCATCCAATTTTCCAAGTTTGACCTAAATATACTCAGATTTCAACCATAAGCATGTATAAACTGATTGAAATAAGGTAATATCCTTGTACAATGTCAGTGGAATTATATTATGATTAAAAAACTCAATTATATGCTTGAGATTAACATTTTAAGAAATTTCCCACAAAAATGTGGGTGTCCTGAGGGGTGATGGCTAAGACTATGGCAGGGAGCATACTCAAAAGATATTATACATTTCAATAAATGAGAAGGTATATATACCTTCTCATTTATTAAAAATGTATAATACATGTATTGGTACTCCTTGAAATCTGGACACCAAATTTGTTTAAGATTACCCATTTTAACTTTTTAAGCATCCACTTTCAAAATCCTGACCCTTTCAAAAACAATGAATTGGCCACCATTTTGTCTTTCTTAAAAAAAATGTATATATAGAAATAATATAGAAACCAAGATATTTTCGTTTTGGACTAACCCAAATTTGCTGATAAGGTAAGAAAACTATACCTAAAAAATCATAAATTGAAAAACAATACTAAACAGCTACTTCTTGCATAGCTGCAACTCGTACCATGCTGTTTACTGTGTATTCCCAGTGCTCCAGTTCATTGTTTACCAATGAAACCATCAATTCCTGATATTCTTAATGAAATGAAATAGTAATATTCAAACAAATCAAATGTCAGGATTCATGAAAAAATTTATTCATTTTTAGAAAAAAGACATAATATTGTTTATATGCAAATTCCTGAAGTGATATTATCCGATTACTTCTAGAATCTTGTATGTTTGAAGTAGCTCAATGGCCATACTTCCTCCATTCTGTGACTTCTCCCATCAACTCTATGCTATTGACAAACAGGTACTGGCCGTGGCCAGATGTTAATATTTCTATATTGTGGAAATCTAAGATTCCTATTCAATCTATAAATTTTAAATGCAATACCTAAACAGTCTTTTTAAACTGAAAATGAATGAGGTGCATAGTTTACAACACATACAGGGGAGGAACCAGGATTTGAGAAGGGGTTGGGCTTCAATTTAGTTCTGAAATTCTGAAAAGTGACACTGGTGGCGCCACTACAATTATTTCTGAAAACACCACCAGGGGTCAATAAAAAGCAACACTCAAGTGGAATATAAGGCAACTTAAAATACTCAAACTTTCTGTTTCAAATAGAAATATTGATTTCTAGTTCTGTACATAAAAAATAACCATTAAAAAAAAAGTTGATTTTGAGTTGTTCATGTATACATGCTTCTGGTCCTACTGGGGCAAAATCTTCTGTCAGTTTCCCCACCACTTTTTATAGTGGAACAGCCCTACCCATGAATGGGTTTTAAAAATTATCAATTATCAATGGATGGACCTCTCGAGTGGGTGGGGTTCAGACGAACCCCTAACCCCCCCCCCCTGGATCCACCCCTAGGATATTGGAAAAGAGTTGACTAAAACTTTATTACCAACCTAGGGCAACAGATCAACTCAGGCCAAGAAAAAAATATTGTTTGTTTCCTGTAACGGTTTGAAAAAAAATAGGGTAGGTAGGTCGCTTTTGCATTATTTTTTGGGTCAAAAATGGGTGTTTTATGCATGTTTTACGTTGATTGGGAGTAGGGAGGGCGGAACAACCTTCAGGGTAGGAATTCTTTTGAATAAAAACTTGTTAGGGTAGGGTTACAGGAAACAACTTGTTTTTAGGCCTCATACCAGGGCTCTACATTAAGGGCTGCCATACTGCATGTTAAAACTTTCAAAATGGCTGAAGGGTAGGTAAAAACCAGTGTACATGCCTTACATGGCGGGTAAAATTTCATCATGCAACTTCAGAGATACTATAACAGAAGGGAAACCAATATTTTTTCAACAGTACAGATAAAGCTTTATCAAGAAAACACTTAATTGGCTCAAGTATAGTACATGCAGAAAAGTCACTTTGATGATAATTCTATCACACCTTTTGCAGGGCAGGTTAAAATTGTATCAGTAGGTAGAAATTAACATTTACCAGACCTACTTGGCAAGTGCTTTTAAAAGTTAATCTTGAACCCTGCATACCCAATTCAACTTGTACTTATCCAAGCTGGTTTCAAGGCTAGGGATGGGGATCGTTGAGAATTCTACGGTTCGGTTCGGTTCTCGGTTTTGCTTCTACGGTTCGGTTTTATCACGGATTCCTAAACGGTTTATTAATGACACATCTTGGATACGAAACTATGCAATGGAATGCGTGGCTGAACTTGCCCGAACTGGAAAGTTCCTATATACTAGCTCCCTGGCCACTTTCTCTACGCTCAGAAGGCTTCTGAGCATAGTGAAAGTGGGCAGGGTACCAGACTTGACAGATTTTGAAATGGCTGTTTGATCGCGCTTGGCAGACATTATGAGGCCAGCGAGGTGGTAGGTGCTGACAGTTTTATTACGCCTCCAGGATCCCTGTGCATGCATAGAAAACCGAACCGTTTAGAGGGAGGTCCGGTTTTTGACTGGTTAACCGCAATGCTCCGATCGGTTTCACATATGAACCGGTCCACGGTCCCCATCCCTATTCAAGGCATTTGTGCAATATATCTTTCTGCCTGTTACTGTAACTTCACCTCCTCATAATTGACGTTTAAGGAGATCATATCAGTCACCATAATAAAGTGAAAAAGACTGCAAGGCAACCAACAATTCTATATTGATCTACAGGCATTCTGATTGGCTGATGTACTCAAACTGGCATAGAAGGTGCGAGCATTGCCAAGGACGTGCCATGCCAGACACCTATAGTCTTACTCTCTTAGCCAGCAGGGCGCCTGGGTGTAATTTGGACACTTAAACCATCAAAACCCTTCAGGACACACAAATATTTTTGAGAGGAATTTCTTGAAATGTCAATTTCAAGCATATACTTGAATTTTTTCCCCGACAATATAACTCCCATGACATTGTATATGAATATAACACCTTATTTAAATAAATCACACACCTTCCTCCCATGGATTGTGCCTTCAAAATCGGGGGAAGTGCCCCAGAAAGGAGTTTGTTATCCATTTGAGGCTGTTAGTAGCGAGCGCGCCAGCTTGCAATCATGTAACGTGTGTGTACGTACATGTATGTAGATACAATGTATATATACAATGTACCGTAAAGTCTCGCAAATATCGGACACTTTTTATTAATTACGATTTTAGTTGGCTGATGGTGGCCGAAATTTTGTGAAAATAGCGATCAAAGCTTAGACACCGTGGCCGAAATTCGCCAATATTATCAATTGAAACGAAAGCAAGATGGAAAATCGATCACTGACTTTGTACACAAGAAAAAAAAAATTCTTATTGTCCACCTACCTGACTTGTCTTTCCTCTGCTATATATACTAATAAAAGAATTTGTCTACCTTATATGTTGTTTACTTGTTTATTCTTGGTGCCGCACGCCAATTACGCATATAGAATTATACTTTGTTTATACACAAGTCAGACTTTCAAAATGGCGGTCTTCACATACTGCGAACGATTGACATGCGCCGGCATATACCGGCCAAGCTACAGGCACATGGCAGGAATAATTGACAATTGGTGAATCGGTTGCTGACTTGCTGACGACGCCATGCGGCTAATTTGGCGATCGATGTACTTATACACATACTGATGTATAATCAGATGCAATAAGGGCCCCAGAAAAGCATATAATCTTGTGGGAGAGCAGTTTAAAGCAGGCAACTGGCTTTTCTTATCAGAGTGATTGATTACCTCAGCTGTCAACAGTGGTACTGTCGCGAGCATGACTTGTCAGGCTTTAGATATCTATACAACCAAACAAACTTCTGATTATGTATGGGAAAGTTATGGGAACTGGAATTTATCACGATAGCTCAAACACGGCAGTAAAATGTCACCCAATTTGATAACTTTTACTTTATCTCGGATCGTGAAACATTCATCATCATCTGTTCCCTTTCAATTGTATCAAAATAGCATTTTGATCCGGCACCACGCGCAACTTCACAGTCCACAACAAAGTAACAAATGCTCAGGCGACGTCGGGGAAAGCTGACACGGTGGTAGACTATATGATCAAAATAAAAATAGAGTCATTAATACTCGCCTTTCCGTGGGTCAATTTTATTGCTGTTTGAACTGCCACAACTCACTCTACTCGCCATTTAATTCTCACTTAAATCTGTTGCGAAATGTAGATCTTGCGACAGGTTAAATTTGCTATAATTTTTGGTGTCATAATTATTCGGTCAATCTCAATGCTATCTTTTGGTCAGTATGAAATGAGATCATCCGAAGCTTCACGCTCGATTCCTGGCAGACCAGCAACATAGTTTTTTCACACTTTTTCTGATTTCAGCAAATTGATTTCCTGCACTTAGGCTGCATTATACCTTTCGCTACACTCTTTAATAAGTTGGGGGGGGGGGGGGGGGGGCGGGGGGTGGGGGCCTATGGCTATGCTAGCCCTGTGAGTACGAAGACATCTACATCTTATGCTCACGTGAGCTAATGGCTATGCGTGTACTAACGAACCTGCTAGGGTGCATATGCGAGGGTGCGATTTCCTACCTACCTGATTCAACTGCGACTCCACATTGAACAGTTGAATGATGTGGGAAATCCTCAGTAAGATTGGCTCACCATCCGCAATATGCAACCAAACAAAGGGAAAGTCACTGTTTATGAGTCTTCCTCATGTATGTGTGGGGATATCCTCGATGCACATGCGCAAACAGCCCAAAGTTTAATGTCAAGGTCGAAGACGCAGATAGACTGGTGCCAGTCCTCTGAGCTACTACATGACTTGTTTATAGACTGGCGCTACTCTAAGATGCAGAATCCTTGTTCATTTAATGCCAGTTTATAGAGCTATATAGCTCTATAACACTATTCCACTGTAGTAATGTGATGAAAAAGAAAGATTATATGTACATCATGTTTGTGTTGAGTTTCTGAAAACACAAAGTATCTTATTTTTAAGGTTTTGATATACTTGATTCATGAAACAATCCTTGACTGTTAATCTATGAAAGTTGTAATTTGTAATTCAAGTAAACTACCACAATTTCTTGTGTTTGTTCTCTTAGAAAAAAAAAGTTAGTTTGTAAAACATCAATCCTGGGTACTAAGTCAGATTTTCAAATTCCTGGTAATCGTCTATGTATCCTAGGCCAACATAGGTCTGGATCCTATTTTGAATTGCATACTACTTATCAGTTTCCTTCATTTTGATCTGTTTCCGAATATAAAGGATATATATCAATCTATTACAATAAGAAACCAATTATCCTGGTCCCACTGGGTCTGTTATATACGAGTTCACATGTACTAACAAACATACTTCAGGTGTGAAATATGTAATTGTTAGACATTAAATTTTTCAAGCTTGACTATCACTCTACTAGCATTTTTCTCCACCTCTTGTTTTATTTGGAGACACTCTCCCGTTTCCTGCTTGACTATCACTTTGCTAGCATTTTCGTCCAATTCTTTTTTTATTGGGAGACACTGTCCCTTAACAACAACCCATTGCCTTGGTTCTGATAACTGTGGTTCTGTATTGTCAGTTGACGCCTTTTGATATGTTAACTGGTGTTGCTTCGGGTGAGATGGTGCCCCACCAGTGTTATTACACTTATCAAACTGAAAAAGTCTTTGACCTGTGTGAGTCTGAATAATTGATACCAGACCAGATTGTATAAGTGCCTTGTGTCTTTCCTCAATGTGTGTCCTCTTGTGCTTTTTCAGAATATAAGAATGAGTGAACACCTTGTCACATTCATTGCACTTGAAGGGTCTTCCCCCACAATGAAACTTTCTATGGTATGCCCGAGCTGAAGGCTGAGTGTATGCCTTGCCACATTCATTGCATTGAAAGGGTCTTTCCCCACTGTGTATCCTCTTATGCTGTGCTAGACTTGAAGATTGAGTGAATGCCTTGTCACAATCATTGCACTTGAAGGGCCTTTCTCCACTGTGTATCCTCTTATGCCTAATCAGCCCTGACTTATGTGTAAATGCCATGTCACATTCATTGCATTGGAAGGGTCTTTCCCCACTGTGTATTCTCTTATGCTTTATCAGCCATGACGCATCTGTAAATGCCATGTCACAGTCATTGCATTGGAAGGGTCTTTCCCCACTGTGTATTCTCTTATGCTTTTTCAGACCTGAAGAATTTATAAAAGCCTTGTCACAGTCATTGCACTTGTAAGGTCTTTCCCCACTGTGTATCCTCTTATGCTGTACCAGAGTTGAAGATTGAGTGAATGCCTTGTCACATTCATTGCACTGGAAGGGTCTTTCTCCACTGTGTATTCTCTTATGCTTTTTCAGATTCGAAGAATGAGCAAATGCCTTGTCACATTCATTGCACTTGAAGGGTCTTTCCCCACTGTGTAACCTCTTATGGTGTGCCAGAGTTGAAGATTGAGTGAATGCCTTATCACATTCATTGCACTTAAAGGGTCTTTCCCCACTGTGTAACCTCTTATGATTTTCCAGACCAGAAGAATGAGCGAATGCCTTGTCACATTCATTGCATTGAAAGGGTTTTCTCCCACTGTGTATCCTCTTATGACTTTCCAGATTATAAGAACGAGAGAATGTCTTGTCACATTCATTGCATTGGAAAAAGGGTTTTTCGCCACTGTGTGTTCGCTCATGCTGAGCCAGAGCTGAAGGATCTGTGAATGCTTTGCCACAGTCATCACACTGGAAGGACTGCTCCCCTCTCTGTATCCTATTATGCTTTACCATCTCAAATTGAATCTAAAAAGGAAGTAAAAACTGGAATAAGGAAAAGAAAATATAATTATGGCTTAAGGAGAAACGTAGATCTCCAATGATGTTTTCAATGTATGTATGTATGTATTTTATTGACTGTAATCACAAGGATACAAAATATTACAAATCATACAAGTTTTTACCAATGCTTTATTGCTAATTCAAGCTAACAATGAGCAATGCCAATGGGTTTGTAAGTTTCAAGTGTGTGCCTGTAAGAACAGGTTTATCGGCTATTGATGTCAGTTCTAGCTGACATGTCCACTTATAGAATTCTGGGTCAGTTTGTGGTTAGCAGTCATGGAGTGTGGAGAACTAGAGAAAAGGGGGTTCTAAAGGGTTCATTGGTACATGGGACACTAGTAGTCTATAATAAGATGTAGAGATTGTGGTACTTAAGATATGATACCCCTGTCAAGCCTCCCTACTCTGTGACCCAGAAAACTTACTGGGCGACTGGCAGAACCCACCTGTCTACTTTACAAGTGGACATGTAGAGGTCACACGTCCACCTGTAGGGTCTATCAATCTTTTGTGCAGAGTGAATGGACTATACTCCTGAACTTGTACTATCGCTCATTGTTAGCTTGAATTAGCTATAAATAACTGTTAGATCTAAACTAGTAATAACTGGAAATGAGTCGACTGCAGGACATTACGCTAAGCAGCAAAAATAGATGACATTATTCCCAACAAAATAATTAAAATAAAGCTAGAGAGGGTAGTATACGATCCTTTAACTTGTAGCGGGTCTTTAACCTAGCTACGTATCAATTAAGCACAAGAAGAAGGTTAAATACACCTGAATCGCCGTTCGCTATAAAGGCTGATGCTAACTAAAAATATATCTTTTTGGTTCATATATTTTAATGGGTGTGGGTATTAATTTTCATATGTTAATGAAGGAAATATTCCCATAAGTTCCAAGTGCTTGGCCCATCAGTGGGTATCCCTATGATGTTGATATTGACACTTGCATGCACACTTGCTGCACATGACTATTACTTAATGCAACTTCCATCCATTCACCTTCTTTCTGCCTTTTAACACATCCGACATCCCCACCTGTGGATCAGTGCCCTATACATGCTACTTCCACCTGTACTATGGGCTTGGATCTGTGCGCCCGCTACTCACTTTTTTGGCACACAGATCCTTACTACACTGTCATTTTCTAATCATCATGCAGTCTTTAGCACCCTGCCGCAACATTTGCTTTCCCCCTTCTCTGTAATTCAAGTCCTCAGTACCTCTTTCAATGGGGCCCCATCTGGATTCTATTTCACATAGGTCAGATAATTACTTAGCTAGCTAAATTTATCCTAGATCATGCTTTGTTATCCTGTGAATTTGTAAGCTCGCGGTTAGCAAGATTACCCATTTATCCTTTCGTGAAATACTCAAATACTAGACCCGAATCGTGTCTCTATCCAGGCCATCTTTTTTTGTTTAATGATTTTCCCTTATTGGCGTAAAAATCTGCCATCAGTCCGGTGAATTCACCAGAGCGAATTTCTCTCTAGTATAAGGCGAGTAACATGGCCAGACTTTTACCATTCAATTATATACATGTTTGACTAGTTGATTTGCCCCAAGTCGGCAGGTGACAATATTTAAGTGTTTATTATCTTAGAAAGAAGTTCTGAAGTGAGAATTTCCGCCATTTCAAATTTCCCAGGTATGACAAATCGAGCACCAGGAAAGTCTTTGGGAGCGTCTGTTATGACGCGTACAGGCACTCTTAATGTCTTGGCTGGTGCTTGATTAGTCTGGCCTTAAGCGGTCTTGTTTAGATGCAATGTTCTTGTGAAATAAAAAAGGCAAAGGACAGTTCACTTATAATTGATTTTTTGTTTATTCCACTCTATGTGCCAATTACATAAGTGTAACTTGTTCTTGCCATAGTCACAATGTAACATAACAATGTATATGTATACATGTATATATATATATATATATATATATATATATATATATATATATATATATATATATATATATATACACACATGTATATATATATATATATACACACACACACATATATATATATATATATATATATATATATATATATATACATATATATATATATATATATATATATATATATATACATATATATATATATATATATATATATATACATATATATACATATATATATATATATATAAATGTAAAAAAAATTGAAAATGTAATCTTTATTTCAGGGTTGGGTTTCTTCCAGAAGAAACCTATTTCTTCCAAGACATCGGAAGAAACATTCCACATTTTTCCAGTTTCTTCCGGAAGAAACATAGAATGGGGGCTATGATAAGAATCGAAATAGTTTTCCATACAATAAGTTATGTTTTTCGGTTTCTGCACCATTTTTGCACTCTTGGTGCATTTGTCTAGACGCTATGTTCAACCGTAGCCGGTAAGCGGCTTGGAAAAGTGAAACGTTTGCGAATGTTACAATCTGAACACACCCAGAGATGTTTTTACTAGAAGGGAAAATTTGCCTGAGAAATCGGAGATGCCGTAGATTTAACGACTTGAAAACGCATATAGCTATATTCATTATTGTGTTTTCATTGGCAAGTTGTTTAGGCGCTTGTAATCTCATAATTGGTTTTTAACGACATTCGAGTGATCTGTATACCGTAAGAGTGGGGCCATCATAGTTAGCATATACTGGACGATTTATGGATCCACATGTTGACACGGTAAGGTAAGGGGACGTATCTAAATTAGGGGGGTTATTAATAAAGATGGCCAAATAGTAAATAACAAGATTTTTTTCGGTATGTTAGGCACAATCCCAAACAATGAATATGAATATTCATTTGTTTTTATCCGTGCATGGGTAACATGACTCGATGGACCCATTGATAGCGAATCGGCTTGAAGTGGCAAAGGTCGTGGGATCGAACCCTATCCAATTTTTAAATATATATTTTTTTTGGCAGGAGTTTATTTCTAGCTTCCAAATGCTTCAGATGGCACTTTAATCTGTAGGTGCAGTCGGCAATTTGAGAATTTCTTCAAAAATATATATATATAGTTTAATGGGTGTAGTAATGCCTAGCCTTCACATAGAATATGAGATCTGTTAAGTGGTCAGCTTGTTGCTTTCAACAGAAAAAAAAATCATAAGTGATAAAGTTTAGAATTTCTTCAAGAAAAATATATAGTTTAATGGATGTAAATATTAAATTAAATATGTAAATAAAGGATATGTTCCTGATGATGTTGGTATTGTCACGTGCATGCACACTTGCTCCACATGCCCATTATTCAATGCAACTTCCACCCATTCACCTTCTATTTGCCCTTCCATACGTTGTCACCTGTTGATCAGTGCCCTATTTATGCACCTTCCCACTCATTTTTTTGGGCACACGGATCCTTATTACACTGTCATCTTGTACTCATTCTGCGGCCTTAATAAGCACCCTGCCGCAACACTTGCCTTCCTCCTCTCTGTAAGTGTACTGTCTTCCCAATACCTCTTTCGACAGGGCCCTATCTGGTTTGACCCTATACATGCTCAGTCCTAATAGTTAACCATACACAAACGGGTGCAAAAGTGAGATAACATCCTCTTAACCCATTAACATGTGAATCATACACTTGGCCTTACTCTTATAGAAACATCTTAATAACAAAGCAATAGTTTGAGAAATATTTGGTTGTAAGTTATTCTTACTCTAGTGTTTAGCAAACACTCTTCTCTGTTAGTTCTCATACAAAATGCAATGTTCTAGATTTCCACACCATTTGTGCACTCCTGATGCTAATGTATTGATTGAGCTGATCACTGTTCAGCTATCTCTGTCTAATGACTTAATCTTTCTTTATAACTTGAGCACAGACATTAATTAAAATTGGATTAGTTTCATATCCAGGTTGCTGGTCCATTATATACACAGATTCACAAAAAAAGCATTGAACTACGAAGCCAGTTCCTTTCTAATAGCAATTTGAACAAAGGGATTAACTACACAATGAGGGGCCCAACATTTGAATTTGACCTATCTGGGGGTAACTTATAGTCCAGGTCCTCCTTTCCCCTTAACATCCTATAGAGCATAAGACAAGTTTGGCTGCTTTTTCCACCCTGAGGCTGAGACGGTTGCGGATCTTGTTGTGGAAGCTGTGAGTCTAAATGATGGAAAGACTCTCTAAATGGATGCTGATGATGCACAAGCAGAGTGAAGCTGTATCATAAGTTCCAACTACTCTGGCAAAGCAAACGTTGCTCATGTGGTCTCATACTATTTCTTTTCATCAATAAAAAAGATCTACCAAAGGCAGTGTAAGAAATGGAAGAAACCTATTGTTTATGAAAATGGTCTTGGGCCTCCCTCATGTGCTGAAATTTCAAATAGAAGTTGCTTGTTGATGAAAGCTCGCGATGACCTCTCGCAATCTCAGCAAGATGGTGGTCACCATTTGATAAACAAACCCTCTCAAGAAATCTTTGGACTACCCTTCCGTTATAAGTGATTTTACCAACACACGAAGTTAGCGGCACATATTGCTAGCTTTTATTAGTCATCCTGGAGCTAGGGCTGGACTCGATACGCACGGCGATTCTGAATTGGCATTTCCTGAGGATCGATACTCAAGAAATGCATATTCCAAGCGCTATTTTGATTCTTGGGACCGACCTTCGCGGTCTAATCCCTTGAATCATTAAGCTAAAACAAGTGAAATTGCGGCGCAACACAGAAATACAAATAAACATGCAAATAAAACTCACATGTTGTTGTAGTTGTTATTCGTTTTTCTGCTCCGCGAAGCAAGGAAAGCCGCCAAAAGCGGTGCTTCGGCGTGAGCCTTTCCTTTGGGAGGGTGTGGTGAGGGACAGATGCATACTGACAATACAAAACGCGCAAAATACTTGTCCCTCACCACACTTTCCAATGAACTATGTCACACATATTTTTCTAATCGTCGGCCTAATAGACACATATATAAAATACACGGCAAGCAATAAAACAAGGTGCAGTCTACAATACAAGAATCGAGAATCGAATAGAAATAATCGAAATCGAAAAAAATATGTCAATGAATCGAATCGAAAAAAATTGGATGTCAAGCCCAGCCCTACCTGGAGCAGTCAGGTATGAAGTAAATTTGGCACCGACGAATACTACCACAGCAGGGTATAGGCGTTATCCCCGACTCTAATACCAAATAGCATCAGTATTAGTATATAAAATGAGTATAAGATTCGGCCCCGGCTAGGTCTACTCAAATGGAAATCAGGAGACATAGTAGCAGGGGCCGACTCTAATACTCATTTTATATATTGATGTTATTTGGTATTAGAGTCGGGGTAAGCCTGTATACCTCGTAATGGTAGTTATTAATTTTCCCAAATTACTCCCTCGGGGTCAAATTTACGCCTTACCTGACTGAACTATGATGACTAATGTTAGCGAGTAAAGCGTGCCGCTACTGTGATATCTTGACAAGCTCACTTATAACGGAGAGATAGTCCAAAGATTTATTGACAGGTCTTGTTTACCATTTGTTGACCACCATCTTCAGATATCCACGTGATGTTAAAGCACTTAAATGGAGCGGTCAGCAAGTGCCACAGGTCTGCGCCGATTTCAAATCGGCATATGTTTGGCGGTTCTTTCACAATAAAAATTGTGTCAGCCGGGCATGTCCCTAATTAGGAATCATACACCTTTTCAAAGATCTCGCGATAGTTCAATCCAAGATGGCAAGTTACATTTTTGAAATGTTATCAACAATTAAATGTGTACATTTTTCAATGATCGGATATGTACAGTTTTTGCAAAGACTGAGTTGCAGCACACATCCATGTACATCCAAGTAAACGCCTATGCTATTATTTGAGCAATTGGGTAAGGAATGAAGTCGCTATGGGGGAAAGTTTGATACTACCATTGCAGCATATAGGGCTGTGTGTCGATGTTCATACCATATAGTCAATAGCAAAAAATTATAAATATCAGACATCACTGTCGGTTAGAGACTTCGTAACCAAACTGGTCTGTAACCAAACTGATGCATACCCAAGTAGCTTCGGTAGATGGTCAAAATCGCCGATCCCGAAATCGCCGTTCACAAAATCGCCGTTCGCAAAAAGGCCGTTGCTTAAAAGGGCCCTATATATTGGAAATCAATTAGGCTTAGTGTTCGTGTATACGAGTGTGAAAAGTGATAAAATTAGAATATTTCAAGAAGAAAAGTCGGTGTAGCTAGTTCAACTTTAGGATGTCTTGGGTTTGTGGCGTAATTACGTCTACAATTAACATTCAGATTTAAACAAAAACATATATCGAAACACAGAATACTTAATAAGAATGTTTATGACACTTGACATGTGGAGAATGCAAAGTTCAATTACTGAATTAGGGGAATATGAAGGTTTATAAGTCTCACAAATATCAGACACTTTTTATTAATTACGATTTTCTTTTGGCTGATGGTGGCCAAAATTATTCGAAAATAGCGATCAAAGCTCTATAGATACTAATAAAGGAACTTGCCTACAATTCAATCTGGGTACGAAATCGTTGTGACGAAAGCTGTTGGGTTACGAACCAGTTTGGGTACGAAGTCTCCAGCTTGCCTCAAATACGGCCCTGCTCGGGTGACGTTATTTCCTACCTACCTGGAGTATTTGACCGCCACCCAGTAAACTGCCACCCAACTTTGAAGGCTACGCGAATTTTCAGTAAGATTGCCTTTCCACCTTGCAACCAAAAAACGGGAAAATCACTGTAAATGTGGCGAAACTTGCCTGGATCCGAGAGCTGAGCAGTGCTTTTCCTCATGTGTGCAAGCGGATGTACCCGATGCGCCTGCGCAAGCAGCCCTATAAACACTGATAAAGGTTCAAGCGGTTCAAGCGCGGTTCAAGCCCTTCAGCCCTTCAAGCTCAAGGTCGAAGATGCAGATAGACTGTTGCCAGTCTTTTGAGCTACTGCTTGACGTGATTATAGAATGGCGCTAATCTAAGATGTATAGTATGGTGATATGCAGATTATGTCTGTGTCGGTTTCTAAAAAAAAAAACGAAGTATTTTACGTTTAAGGTTTTGATATACTTGATTTATGAAACAATGCTTTACTGTTAATTCATCATAGTTGTATTTTGTAATTCAAGTAAACTAGTAAACTACCATAATAATTTCTTTTTTTTTTGTGAAAACAGGTAAGAAAACTCCTCTTCATCAGGTCCATACTGGCCCTTGATGATGATGCTTTCAAGTTTTTGTTTTTAAAACTTTTTTTATTTTCCTTGACGCCAGGTAAAACTGGCCCACATTCATAAATAACAGTGTTACATGATTGTATAGATAAAGTGGTATCAGGTTACAGTGTTACAAAATAAATATTATTTTGTATATTTTACACAATAAAGTTACTTTAAAAGATCAATTTTCTATGTTGTCTGTATATATACCCCACATTTGTGTGAATACTTTTTCTTTGTCTTTCAATTGGAAACTAAATTTTTCATAACTATGCATATTCTTTACACTGGATTTTTATAAGATAAAGTTGGCTTGATTTCTCTAATCTTTGCAATAAATATAGATTTTTTTGTGTTAAGTAGTATTGCATTTACCCAATATGAGCAGTTAAAATCACCCAGAATTTATTTTTCATCTGAGATTGTGTAACCGTCAATGCCAATAGGATTGGAGTAGAGATTTATGTGACAACAAGGCTTGTACTAACTATAGACTTTTTAAGAAGGATTTTGCAATGAAGAGATATTTGATAGACATTCCTTGGTGTTTGTCCTACCAACTGCTTAAATTTCGAGTTAGAAACATTAAGCTACTATGTGAATATATTTTCTCAGGAGGTGTGGATGATTCCCCAATTTGTTCGCTTTGTGACCAGAGTGGTTGTGATGAATTTCATTTGTTGCTCACCTGTACTGCTCTCAGGGGGCAGAGGCATTTACTGGGTTTAAGAATCGCCCCAAATGTGGTATTTTTTAGCAGACTTATGAATCTACACGATGTTGCGAAATTAGCTGGTTTGTTAGAAAAATTTGTTTGACCTTAAAGGAGTGAGTCAAAAAACCCTCACTGAAATATTTTCTTTGTACATATTGTTATTTGTGTGTTATATTTGTACTGTTACCATTTGTATGATGTCCTGTAATCTTCTTGATTTTGGACAATAAAATTGAATTGAATATCCTATATCCAGGATTGAACCTTTGTCCAGATTGTGTTAGAGACCTCACACTGAATGAGCATGTGTTCATTTGAGTCTTTTTCCTTTTTACAAAGACCACACACCTCTTAGTCCTTTATACCAATTTTATGAAGAATGTTATTTGTGTAAAATCTTCTATGTAATGTTCTAAATTGGATATATCTAAGATATGTATCATCTATGGTTGGAATCTTTCTAAAAGATCTCCCTATAGAAAAAGATGATATACTCAGATTCATTTTCTCATTCCATTTTCTGAGGTCTCCACCAGAATATTGCTGTGGTTTCCCAACATAATCTTATAGATATTGGACACACCTTTTTTGTCCAAGGACAAAACAATATTTAGATATGAATTTACAGGGTCAATTGGGTTGTGCATGGGTAATTCTTTTTGACCAAGGTAATCCTTTATTACCCTGCAGAAGGCGCAATATTCCAAAAAGTTGGTTTTTAAATTAAACTTTTCTTAAAAGTTTTTTTAAGGAATATGGCTCCATGTTTGCATCAAGTATATCATAGATAGTTTGTTTCCCACTATCTAGCCATCTTTTTTTAATCTGTAATCTTAACTGAGGATTGTGCCATAAAGGAGTAAGCAATATGTTTTCAGAAAAGATAAAATCCTCTTTTTTTCCCAAAATTTTTAGGCTATTCAGAACATCTTTCCAGAAAGGATTTAAAGTCATTTCCTGAATATTTTCTAAGAAGTCTAAGCCATACTTAAATACATTGTACAATTCAAAATCATCAGGGATGACACACCATTTTGAATTTGACCTTACGTATCTTTTTAGCCATCCAATTTTGAGAGAGGAATCAAACAGTTCTAAATTGTGTAATTTCATACCACCAAATTTTGTATCTGCTTCCAAGATTTCTTTTCTGAATTTAGGGGGTTTTCTCTCCCACAAGAAATCTTTTACTAAATTGTTGATAGTTTTAAAGGTCTCTTTGCCTGGGGTTGGTAGGGACAGGAGTATATGGGTGAACTTTGAGAATAGTATTATTAAACTCTTTATTATTACTACTTTTCGGTAAGGTGTCAACTTTCTTGTCTTCCAAATAGCAATATTTTTTTTAATATCTTTGATTTTATTTAAGATATTATATTCAGAAATTTCACCCATTTTGCAGATATTGTAACTGATGCCTAAGACTTCAAATTCATCAGTCCATTTCAAATTGTATTTGCCTTCCCAGGCTATACTCCTGTCCCTTGAGCTTCCAATTTAAACCACTTTGGTCTTTTCTTTATTTACCCCCAGACCTGAAATCTTTTTGAACCAGTCTAATACTCTCATGACACCACACAAGCTTTCTCTTTCAGCCTTCAGAAAGATAGTGGTGTCATCAGCGTAAAGAGATATTTTACCTCCTTATTGTGTACTCTGATACCCTTTATATCAGAATTCTCTCTGATTACATGTGCCAAAAACTCTGCGCAAAGTACGAAGATGTAAGGTGAAATGGGATCACCTTGGCGACAGCCCCTAGATAGTTCAAATATACTTGTGAAATGCCCATTTTGTTCAACCCTAGATATGGATTTAGAACGTAATAGTTGAACCCAAGATATTAGTTTGTCTCCAAAATTAAATCGATTTAGACATTGGTCAACATAGCTCCATTCAATGGTATCGAAGGCTTTAGAATAATCTACCACAATTAAAAGCCCATCAATATTTTCATTGTGACAGTAATCTATAGTATCATATAATATATGATGCTTTCAAGTTGTCTATGAACATTTTTTGTGACCGTGCGAGGCATATTTTCGACAGTAAACTTAATAATGAACCCACCATGTATTTAGGTGTTGTTAATGACATGTTGAAATTTGCTATCCTGTTCAACCAGTATGATGACATTAGAAATATGGTATTTAGGGGCCATTTTTATCCAAAAGCAGCTTTGAGAATGAAAGTATGGGACCGTGCGTGGGCCTTAGAGGATGTATATTGGCGTATTAAGTTTGAATCACACAAAAGTCTTGATCTATCAAAACGTATTGTTATTGCTTCCTCTGGCTCACCCAATAAGCGTTCAGGATTCCTACCATGTGACCGGCCCGGGGGGGGGGGGGGGGGGCACTCAGGTACAGAGAGGGGCCGCACCCGCGTTACATATTTCGCGGATGATGGGGTCTTTTTTTAAGACCTCCGCATGTCCGCGATTTTGTAAAGGAAGAGTACTTTTTTGTACCCAGGTACGAAGTATGGGGGTGAAAATCCCCTTACAATCCACGAAATATACGTGGCTCTGATGCCGAGTGACTCCCGAAGTGACTAAGTCCAATGAATTAGCCTCCTTTGTTGGTCGTTTTTATTACTGTTGGTCCTATGTCCAGCATTCGGAGTCTAATGAAAGTAGTATTAAAACAGTTCTGTATCTGTATCTGTATAGCTGATAATGCTCCTTAAGGAGAACTGTCACAGCTTGGAGTGTGCGCTCCTTAGTAACGGTACATAGGTCCGTCTAAGGTTAAGTCTATGTTCTTGATAGACTCTTTCAATGGATTCAGTTCGTGGAGGTTCACAACGTCTTGTGGCAGGTTATTCCACTGAACCACTGTCCTAGGTATGAATGAGCAGTTGAGCAGCATTCCGCCGAGATTATTAGGCAGAACGAAAACGGCCGCAAAAAGTACTTTTTGTTTTGAGTTGTTTATACTAACTTACGTTTCCAATGTCCTTGACATGTATTTAAACAATACGTGTGCTTGCTTGTCAATGTCGTCCTTTATTAAGCCATTTCTGAGGCCTAAAACAGGAAGACTTCTAGAAACGAAGTCGAAGGGCAGTCATGTTTATTTCTTGCAAGGCTCGCACGTGACCAGTTGCACATAACTCCCAGAATTACGGAATTAAAATGAAAAGGAATGTATAGTACAACTTACCAAAATAAAGAACCACAACAGTACAAAATGATATTATTTAAAGGAAAGATCATGTGAAATTCATATTTCAAGTGTTTTTTATCACTACACTGTTTTATTTCTTTAAAACTTTCCGTTTTTAATGAATTCCGATATTTACAATCACACGCCGTAACGATAATCTCGCGAGAGACCATGTGACCACGTTTATTCAAAATGGTTGACACAACATTGTCTGCACTGAGGTAACAGTAAGTTAAAACGAATTTTACCTCTTAAAAACATTAAAAAAGCATTATCAGACTTGTTGTGTGTGGCGGACATTATTTATTTAAAGGCTGCTAAGTAATACTTGGCAGAGGACGTCGTCGAAAACAAATCAGTTAGATAAATCAACGTAAGTGTCCTCAGAGCAGAGTGTGCAACTGATTTGATAGAATCTGCAATAAACGTTAAAGGGTGGTGACAAATCAAATCTGGACAGAAAAGTCGAGCCACCGTTACGTTTATTTTAAATGAACTAGAAGTGACTGGGCTTCCGAGTTTGCTGTCGCCACTTGCTGCCGCTAAACACGCAGAGGATTATAAAATCTAAAGTTAAATTATGTGTTCCCGTTCATCCAATGTCAGTGTTTTGATAAAAGAAGGGGGTGTTTATTTAGTGGAAAAAGTCAGCGTTTTTGTTAAAATAAGGGTGCTTTTTTGGCCAAAAATCAGTGCTTTAAGGGTATTTTTTAATTTTGATAACGAGCGTATGCGCCCCCCTAAATACCCAAGTGCGCCCCCCCCCCCCCCCAGAAATTAAAAGGAAGAAGGTAAAAGAAAACATTGCCCTTTTTAGTTCTTATTGTGGGTCTGCATACCATATATCACAAGATACGTATACTATTGATCAGATCACAAGAAATGTCTCATTCAGGGACGCAATAATAAAAACCTTAATAACTGTTCACGCAGGCAGTATGTGTATTAAATGTGCGCCTTCAGGCATCCTGACCAGACCTCGGGCCGAATGCCTTCAGGCGCACATTAAATACTGCCCTTGTGAACAGTCATTTAGGCTTTATTGGCAGTAGGTGTAGGTACCTCAGCTGATGGCACCTGTCTCGAAGGAAGTTTACCATGCTCGTCATCTGAAATCCGATGACGAACGTGTTAAAAGACAAATGATAGCCTCCAAATTCTGTATATTTTGTGATCTCTCTGAAAAGGACAATGCAAATCATCTTATTCTGCAATGCTCCGCCTTTCAGGAGAGGACTCGTATGTTCAACAAGATTCGGGAGATACCTGATGGAACAGGTGCCCTGTTACTTGACAATTGCACAGACATGTTTAGTGTTGTAATAGGCAGACATAAAGAAAATTATATGATAGAACAGACTGAGAAAATTTAGTTGATATCAGGTAAATATGTTAACCTAATGTATGGTCTGATTATAAAAGGTAGAAAAGGGGTTGTTATAAAATCAAACCAAAGAAAGAGTTCTAAATAAACGCCAGTGTCTATAGTAATATATGAGATAATTTACTTCTCAGCATTAATATGGGAATTTTAATATGATATGCCTTTTTTTCAATATTGATTTCTGAATTGAGAGGTCATTTGTTGAAATTTTACCAATATCACTGAAGTTGTGATTGAAAAGGTTACCCCTACGGTGCCTACCCCTATTTTTCCTTCTCTCCTTATCTACTGGCCTGATTACATAACATTTCTTAAGGTTTGGTGATTTAAAGGACAATTACACCATGAATAAAACATAGGCCCAAATAGTTTCTTAGAGTATTCTCTAATAAAGCCCACCACTGCCAACTTCATACAAGAAGTATATTGCTGTTTAAACACATCCGAACACACAAGAAATGGAGGCATGGTCTTAGCCAGCAGGGGGTCTGGGTGTCTTTTTGGACACCCAAACCCTTAAAAAGCACCCCTCTGGGCACCCACAAAATTTTGTGAGGAGTTTCTTAAAATGTCAATCTCAAGCATATAATTGAATTTTTTCATCTCCATATAATTTCAATGACATTGTATAAGGATATCATACCTTATTTTGATAAAGTTATACATGTTTATGGTTAAAATCTAAGTATTTATCAACTTTATGCTATTGCAAACAGGTTCTGGGCATGGCCAGATGTTAATATTTCTATATTGTGGAAATCTAAGATTCCTATTCAATCTATAAATTTTTAATGCAATACCTTAAACAGTTTTTTTTAACTAAAAATGAACAAGGTGCATGATTTACATCACGTTGGATTCAGGGGTGGATCCAGGATTTGAGAAGGGGGTGTTCAATTTAGTTCTGAAAAGTGACTCTGGTGGTACCAGTGTCTTAGCCAGGATTTAGAAACTGGGTGCCTAAAATTGGCAGTTGTAAAATTTTTGGGTGTCCAAATTTTTTAGGAGGATCACAATATGCTCATATTTCACCCATTAACATGTATAAATTCATCAAAAATAAGGCATGACATCATTAAACAATGCCATGGGAATTAAAAGGAGATGAAAAAATTTAATTATAAGCTTGAGATTGAGATTTTTTAGAAATTCCACTCAAGAAAATTTTGGTGTCCTGAGGGGTACTTTTTAAGGGTATGGGTGTCTAAAAAGGCACCCAGACGTCCTGCTGGTTAAGACCATGGGTGGTAATGTTTCTTAAAAGCTGTCAAATGCAGGTATAATGGTCTCCAGGGTCTGAGCCAGAGGTTTAAAGTCCAAAACAGCGATTCCAAAATGTTTGCACATCTAGAAAATAGCTCCTAATCTACTTCAAATCCTCTTACCAACTACCTTCAATAGCCTATTGCGTCAACAAGATGCCAGTGGCTCAAGTTTTTGATCCAGGTGTATGGTGGCTTGACTTAAGTTTCTTTAAACCTTTAGTTTTTTAGATTAGTTTTATCAAGGTTTTGTTCCTTTATTGTTTTTCCCTTTATAATTCCTTTTGCCTTTTGTTTTGACGTATATTTGTTATTTATTTATTGTGTCATAGTCTCAAAGCATTCAAGCAGCAATACCCACACTAACCTTCCAAACCTCCAAAACCATTATACCTGATAACATCATAACATTTTGTAACAAATCAAAATACGCTGAAACAACACTAGGATACTTCCATGTGTCAAGGCAGGAATATATTCTATCTTGAAAATTGTGACCGATTGGATATACTTTATATGACAGTTAAGTTGGAGGATATCTGCCTCCAATATATGAAGTAAATAGCTGTGTTGAACAAAATTGAAATATGCTTCCATGAAAGATACATACAAATCAATAACTTTCATACCTTCAAATTTTATTTACAGAAATATTCTTACAATCACTCCATACATTTTAGGTAACAAATCACTACAGGCAAAGAGTCTGAAATATATTTTATCCAGCCCTATACTTTTTTACAATTTCAAATTGCACACATGTGCAACAGGGTTTTTATTTCACAAATCATTTAATATCACAGTGTAACAAATAATAAAGTATCATAATTGAAAGAGAAAGTTATTTTCTTTCTTCTGGGTTTTATGAGTATCATCATTTCGTGTAGTTTACATCGGAAATAGATCATCATAATAAATAGCACCATACGCTACCAATCTAGAAGGTCAAAGCAATGTCATATACCAGCTTCTTTTAACTTTGATATCATTTCTGAGATCTATAATGAAGCTATACCATCTATTTTCAAAGGAATCTAAAGTGTTTGCAATTAATTCTTGGGTTTTAAGTATGCTCAAATTTTTTAATAAACACCATTTAATATCTGTAATGCACAGTTTTGCTCCTGTTTTTCTTTTGTGGCAAATCACATCTTTAACACTAGTAATTAGAATATTTGTTACCGGGCTGTTTTTTGTACCACCAAAAAAATTTTCATTGTCAGAGATGATAAAGTGGTTATCGTAAATACTTCTCACCCATGTTATAGTGTCATTCCATAATGTCAACGAGTTTCTGCAATCTAAGTAAATATGTTCTATGGTTTCAGGACCTTCTTTACAGTAAAGGCAATGGTCAAAGTGTATTATGTTCATTTTTTTAAGTAGTCTATTTTTTATTGTTCTTCTATGTATCAGCTTGTATTGAATAAAGTGTTGATATACAGAAGGAGCTGATTTTTTTGCCATTTCAAAGGATGATTCTAACATATTTAAGTTAACATCTTCATTAATAGCCTCACTCCATTTGCCACTGAGTATAACTAAATGTGATAAGTCCTTTTTGAGAGAATTGTAATAAACATTCTTGTTCCCTTTGTTACCAATCTCAAGACAGTGTAGTATATGTGACAGTTGAGGGGACACCTGTGTCATTACCGTTTTCTGTTTGTGACATATATTTTGAATCTTCTTTTAAGTCTTAAATGTAATCCAGCCCTATACTAATAAACAATTGTACATCCTTATATAACAATAATTGGAATATTATGTTTTTACTACTGCAATTGTGTCCTTGTATTTTACATGTGGGCCTAGTGCTTTCAGTGGAGATTTGGAAAAAATATAAATATTTTATAGCTAATTCAAGCTAACAATGAGCAAAGGGAATGGGTTTGTAAGTTTCAACTGTGTGCCTGATAGAACAGGCTTGTCCTCTATTGGTGATCAGGCCAAACCCATCTGTCTACAAATAGAAATCTGGGTCAGTTTGTGGTTAGCAGTCGCTGAGTGTGGAGAACTAGAGCATAGGGGGAACTAAAGGGGCAATTGGTACATGGGACACTAGTAGTCTAAAATAAGATGTAGAGATTGTGGTACTTGATGAATGATACCCCTGGAGAGCCTCCCTACTCTGTGACCCAGAAAACTTACTTGGCTACTGGCTGAACCCATCTGTGTACTTTACGAGTGGACATGTAGAGGTCACACGTCCACCTGTAGGGTCTATCAATCTTTTGTGCAGAGTGAATGGACTACCTTATTACCCCGCATACAACACACACTTTTATACACCACAACACCTATGTCAAGGAGGGGGTGCGTGTTATCAACGGGTACATAAACAGAACTTTTTTACATTGATGCTATGGTGCGGGGCGTGCGTGGTAGCGAACATCTATCTTTAGTGGGTTCCTAATGTCTATTGTCCTGTCACCATGACGATGTTATGATGAATGCTATTGTGATACCCTATATGTGCTAGCTCATGTTTAAAAATGGTAATTGGTATCACTTGTACAGTGACTCTGATCACTATAAACACTGTAAGCCTCTAATTCAAGAGGCAACGCAGGTTACGGTACAAGGGTCAAGTACTTAACCGGACACTCCACACTCCCCAACTCCGCCTGCGTGTTATTAACGGGGAATTGTATTTTACATATGGGAAAGGGACTTGGGGAGGGGGTGCGTATTATCTATGCGGTGCCTGTTGTATGCGGGGTAATACGGTATACTCCTGAACTTGTACTATCGCTCATTGTTAGCTTGAATTAGCAATAAATTTTGTTTTAAATGTTGAATATTGACAATAGGTTACAATATATATATATATACATAATGCCCTGCAAAACAGGGCATTATGGGGATTTAATGACGGTTCATGTGGTACAAATCCTGAATACTGATTGGACAATTCAAAGTGTTGCCTTTGATTCACAGAGCAGATAGCGCATCTCAAGAGTCCACCTGACCATGACCAGCTTCCAGCCTATGTTCTCAGTCAGACCACAGAACAGATAGCACAGCTCAAGAGTCCACCTGACCATAACCAGCTTCCAGCTTACGTTGCCTTTGATTCGCAGTCAGACCACAGAACAGATAGCACAGCTCAAGAGTCCACCTGACCATGACCAGCTTCCAGCCTACAGTGTCTTGCCAAAAGCTTTTGTACTACCATATGGATTTGGTAGGTTGTACAATGTTGTTTGCTGTGTAGGTTCTACTTATGAACTCAATTCATGTGTGAAATATGTAATTGTTAGACAGTAAGGTTTTCATGCTTGACAAACACTCTACTAGCATTTTCCTCCAATTCTAGTTTTAATGGGAGACACTCTCCCTTTTCCTGCTTGACTATCACTCTACTTGCATTTTCCTCCACCTCTTGTTTTATTTGGAGACTCTCCCCCTTTTCCTGCTTGACTATCACTTTACTAGCATTTTCCTCAAATTCTTGTTTTAATGGGAGACACTGTCCCTTAACAACAACCCATTGCCTTGGTTCTGATAACTGTGGTTCAGCATTGTCAGTTGACGCCTTTAGATATGGTGACTGGTGCTGCTTTGGATGAGATGGTGCCCTACCAGTCTTATTACACTTATCAAACAGAAAAGATCTTTGACCTGTGCGAGTCCGAATAATTGATACCAGCCCAGAAGATTGTATAAATGCCTTGGGTCTTTCCCCACTGTGTGTCCTCTTATGATTTTCCAGAAAATGAGAATGAGTGAATGTCTTGTCACATTCATTGCACTTGAAGGGTCTTTCCCCACTATGTAACCTCTTATGGCATGCCAGATGTGAAGGATCTATGAATGCGCTGCCACATTCATTGCATTGGAATAGTCTTTCCCCACTGTGTATCCTCTTATGCTGTGCCAGATGTGAAGATTGAGTGAATGCCTTGTCACATTCATTGTACTTGAAAGGTCTTTCCCCACTGTGTATCCTCACATGACTTTTAAGATTATTAGAACAAGAGAATGCCTTGTCACAGTCATTGCATTGGAAAGGTCTTTCCCCAATGTGTATCCTCTTATGCTTTGCCAGATGTGAAGATTGAGTGAATGCCTTGTCACAGTTGTTGCATTGGAAAGGTCTTTCCCCAATGTGTATCCTCTTATGCGTTGCCAGATGTGAAGATTGAGTGAATGCCTTGTCACATTCATTGCACTTGAAAGGTCTTTCACCACTGTGTATCCTCTTATGCCTATTCAGCTTAGAAAATAAAGCAAATGCCTTATCACATTCATTGCATTGGAAAGGTCTTTCCCCACTGTGAATCTTCTTATGCTGTATCAGACTGTTAGACTTTGTAAAGCTCTTATTACATTCATCACAGTGAAAAGGTCTTTCCCCACTGTGTATCCTCTTATGACTTTCAAGTTCAGAAGAACGAAAGAATGCTTTATTACATTCATTGCATAAGAAAGGTCTTTCCCCACTGTGTATCCTCTTATGCTGTATCAGATTGGAAGACTTTGTAAAGCTCTTGTTACATTCATCACAGTGAAAAGGTCTTTTCTTTTTGTGCCAATCCCCATGATCTATCTTATCTGAAGACATGGTATATTATTAACCATGTAATGAAATAAATGAAGTATTTGAAATGAATACAATGTGAAATTGTCAGTGGTCAGTTTGCTTCAGAGTATTTTTTCTCAGGACTTTCTCTGCAAATATATCCAAGAGCTGCATTCAGAATGAAGACACCAACTTCATGTGGACCTTTTTTGGCTGATGGGTAAATAACTTGAGAATGGTCCTTGCATTACTTAAGAGTAATTGCCCCAAAACTTCCTATGTAGTTTCAGAGTCGAGTCTATCACCAGGTTTCTCTCTCCTAGATGAAGAAATGAAGAACTTTTACTTTGACCTTGATTCATTTTTGTCTTCCTGAGGTGACGTTGAGTCACACAATTGTTCAGTTCACCATTATGAATCTGAAAATACAGAGAAAAAAATTAAAACAAGGAAAACAAATTGCAAATTTGGCTTATACAGACATTTGGGTGAAACGCCCATGCTATTTTCAATGGACCTTATTTAGTAGATGATACTGAACTCCCAATCCTAGATCATTTTGAGCATAAGCATTTTGAATAGTCAATTTAATCACAAAATAGATTTGTGTACCACATACAAGGATTGCATTATGTTCTATCAATTATATTGGATGCTTTGTGGATGAAGCCAGACTGATGTAGTGAAACAAAATATTTTATGCCACATAGGTGGCCTAATGAACTTTTATGGATTCGATTAATTGATATATTTTTCGATTCGATTCTATTTGATATGGCGTAACATGCTTGTAGGGCACAATTATTCATAGGAATGTCATTGATATCCCTTTTTTTTCGATTTGATTGATTGCTATACTCTTTCCGATATATTGATTCAATTCAATTCGATACCCTGTGTCTTGGCCATATGCCTGAGTAAAGTACACCATTCCTTCCAATTTCTCTTACAAAAGCCATAGAAAATACTTCCAATATTTAGTCAGAGTTTCACTTTGTGTTAGTTTAACAGGAAAATGTCTGGGAAAAGTGCATTTTTTTATTGATAATCATACGCCATTTTGGAGGTACAGAATATTAATTATTTCGATTCCATACCCAAGAATTCGATTCGATTTAATTGACAAACTGAAAATGTTGTTTTATCGATTTGTCAACTATCGATGACATCCCTAGCAGAAAAGGGACTACAGTAAGTGTCAATTCAGCTCAGGGGTTTGTTAGGTGGGGTGGGGGTTTCGTTGACCTCTCAAACTTCTAGATCATTTGAATTATTTTTATCCTTTAAAGATAACCTGTTGTCGGGGGTATACCATTAGCTTGATTTATACAAAAGTGATTAAGAACTGAAGCTTCAATAGTAAATCAAGACGATGGCTGATCGGGGGGGGGGGGGGGGGGGGGAATGAGAGATGGTCCAACCCCCTCCACCCCACTTGTGGAGTGATGAGAGTGGTATTGACCCCTGGTGGTGTTTTCTGAAATCATTGTAGTGGCGCCATCGGTGTCACTTTTCAGAACTACACTGAACCCCCCACCCTTCTCAAATCCTGGATCCGCCCCTGGGGAGGACGTGATTTCCTACCTACCTGGAGTATTTGACCAACTGCCACGCCACATTGAATGCTGCGCGAAATCTACAATAAGATAGGCTCACCACCTTGCAACCAAAAAAAACAGTAAAAAACAGTAAAATCATTGTAAATGTGGCGAAACTTGCCTGGATCCGAGAGCTGAGAAGTGATCTTTCTCATGTTTGTGTGTGTGTGTGCGGATGTACCTGATGCGCCTGCGCAAGCAGCCTCGAAGTTCAAGGTCTTCAAGGACAAGGTCGAAGATGCAGATAGACTGGTGCCAGTCCTCTGAACTACTGTGTGAATTGATTATAGACTGGGGCTAATCTAAGATGCATAGTATAGTGATATGTAAATTATGTGTGTGTCGGTTTCTGAAAAATCGAAGTATTTTATTTTTATCGTTTTGATCTACTTGATTTATGAAACAATTATTTACTGTTAATGTATGATCGTTGTTATTTGTAATTCAAGTAAACTACCATAATAATTTCTTCTTTTTTTGTGTGAAAATATTTGTTTGTTTGTAAAAAACAAAACAATCCTGGGTACTTTGTCAGATTTTCAAATTCTTGGTGATTCTCTATTTACACCATGGGACCATAGGTTTGGATCTTATTTTGAAATGCATACTTCTTATTAGTATCTTTCACATTGATGTGTTTTATAATATAAAAGGTAGATATCAATCTTTTCAAATATGAAACAAATAAGTTTTTAGCAGGCATTTGCATTAAATCTGTTTCAGAATATAAAAGATGGATATCAATCTATTCAAATATGAAACAACTTCGTTTTTAGCAGGGATTCTCATTTCATACTGTGACATCTCTGAAATGTGAAATGCAGTCTCTATGTACTGTTCTTTTTGAACATAACAAAACAACTTAGAATCATTTCACAAAATATTGAAGTATATTCCTTTGTTGTGTTCTGAAAAACATTACTCCCTGATATAATATTCCTAAAATTTTGTAATCCAAAACTACGTCCAGGATATCTTCAGTGCTACAAAATGGTCAAGAGTTACTCTCCCCAATTACCAAGCTCAAACCTAAGTGATCAATAGGCCCCTAGGATAAGCCCCAGGATCTCAATAGGTAAACAATAGCCATGTAACATAACTAGGAATCTAATGGCATTACTGAAGGATCCCGGACCCATCCTTATTAGGAAGAAAATAATAGAAAATACAAAGGAAAACTAGTGATGTTTAATGCGCAGTGTCCAAAGGATCTTACTAGATATATTGTTCCCTCTAGAATGTCGGGCCAAAGCACAACTTTTACAAAAACAACAACATAAAAACATGAGGGACGTAATGGCGTCAAGAACACTTCCAAGTGTGTAGTTACTTGGCCTTGGTTCTTCTTTAACCTTTTAATCTTTGTTATTTTGCTATTTTTGGTTTATTGATTTTTAAAAATCTCTTCGATTTTTTTAAAGTTCTTTTGTTCCTTTTAAAATGTGAAAATGTCCTGGGCGGTCTGCTTTTTAATTTTTTTTGCCCCCTTCACTTTTTGTTTGTCCCTGCTTTTACTCTGTTCTGAATGTTTGTGTAAATGTGGTCAATCAGTGTTTTTTTTTTTTTTCTCTGATCGCTTGTTGAAGGCCAAGCGGTTGGTTATCCGTAGGAGTGTTTTTCCGCGTAATCATGAAAACATATGGTGTTTATTGACCTTTATATATCTTTATAAGTTTTTTTCTGGAATACCATGAGGGTGATCGATTTCTGAGATCTCTATTCAGCATGGTCAAGAGCAAAATCAGCTAAGTTTATGCTCATTCAATTAATAGGCCCATGAGCCGTCAACTCTTGCACCCTTCAGTAAATAAATTAACAATGTAAAATTGGTTGCGAAAATAAATATTAATTTATGTAATTACCGCTAATTGCACCAAGAACTTTCGCTATTGTTCTGCTAGTCAGTTCATTCATTTCACCAACACATTGAAAGACCAGTCCCTGCAGCAATGTTTCAAGTTCTATGCTTGGCGGATGACTTCAACTCTAGCATTGTTTATTTTGTGGTTAGCGAAGTGAGTTCCAGTCAATACAGGACTAGATGGGGTCCGTAAGGGGTTAGACATAGTACCATGGTCTTGGCACATGCAGTTATGGCCAAATATGTTGAACACCTGGGCATACAAAGTAATGGAATTGATTAATAGTCATTAATGAATAAACCTTTAGGTGGAGATGTCAGGTATTTTTTATTTTTCTTATCACACAAGGCGTAACTCTTTAAAAGTGTGGAGACGAAATGAAATGAGGAACAATTGAGATCATATTAGATTTGTTGATTTCTTTAATTAGCTTATATCTTTCTCTTCAAATAAATGCAATCATGAGCTTTCCAATTCTAAATATGATAAATAATTTGAATTTGAATTTCGTTTTTCGTCACATTTATGCCAATTCCGACTAATTCGAAACTAGCCAGTTGTAAGTAGTGGAGGAAACCGGAGTACCCGGCGAAAACCACCACCTAACTCCAAGTCACTGGCAACTTTCTCACATGCCCAGACCGGGATTCGAACCCAGACAGTGGTGAGAGACAGCGTACAGTCAGTGGCAGCACCTTAGACCACACTGCCGTCAGAGCAGGCCCAATATGATAAATAAAGATGGAGTATTGCCGACAATACAATTGAGTTATAGTAAGACAATTATGTTGCATTAGCAACATAATGCTTCACATTTCCTGGTTTGGTTTTCTCGGTCACAGGTTGTTTGTAATTTATTTCACATTAATACCATTGAAGAATATAATCCTATATAAATATCCATGCAGAATAGATGCTAAGTATAGGAATGTATGCTATAATCCAGAGCAATTGCTAGGCTTATATAATCAAACCAAAGAAGAGTTCTAAATACATGTGTCTATAGGAGATAATTTCACTTCTGAGCATTAATAAGGGAATTTTCATAAGTAATGTGATATGCCTTCATTTCAATAATGATGATTTCTAAATTGAGACCTCATTCGTTGAAATTGTATTAATATCACTGAAGTTATGATTAAAAAGGTTATCCCTACCCTCAACGTAAATTCTTGGTAATTTGGGACACATTTTATCAATAATGATTTTTATGGGTTGAGATCTGGCATGTGAGATGTTGAAATGTGATTGTCATTGTCGCAGAAGCAGAACAATTGTGATTGTTATTGTAATTGAGGTTGGCCCCTATTTCCAAATTATTATTTTGCAAAATAATTGTAGTGGCCAAAATTCCTAGGGTGGTCTAAATTTCTTAGTATTTACAGTATTTTTCCTTCTCGCTGCACAAGTAATGTTTTGGAACCTATGTTGCACCCTGTTAATTTTCCTGCATGACTATCACTCTACTAGCATTTTCCTCCAATTCTTGTTTCATTGGAAGACACTCTCCCTTTTCCTGCATGACTATCACTCTACTAGCATTTTCCTCCAACTCTTGTTTCATTGGAAGACACTCTCCCTTTTCCTGCATGACTATCACTCCACTAGCATTTTCCTCCAACTCTTGTTTTATTGGAAGACACTCTCCCTTTTCCTGCATGACTATCACTCTACTAGCATTTTCCTCCAAATCTTGTTTCATTGGAAGACACTCTCCCTTTTCCTGCATGACTATCACTCTACTAGCATTTTCCTCCAACTCTTGTTTTATTGGAAGACACTCTCCCTTTTCCTGCCTGACTATCACTCTACTAGCATCTTCTTCCAACTCTTGTTTAAATGGGAGACACTGTCCATTTTCCTGCTTTACAATTACTTTACTAGCATTTTCCACCAACTCTTGTTTTATTGGGAGACACGCTCCCTTAACAACAACCCATTGCCTTGGTTCTGATAACTGTGGTCCAGTATTGTAAGTTGACTCCTTTTGATATGTTAACTGGTGCTGCTTGGGATGAGATTGTGGCTTATCAGTCTTATTACACTTATCAAACTGGTAAGGTCCTCCTTTGTGAGTCTGCATGTGATTTAACAGACCAGAAGACTGTATAAATGCCTTGTCACATTCACTACACTTAAAGGGTCTCTCCCCACTATGTAACCTCTTATGCCTTACCAGAGCTGAAGACTTTGTGAATGCCTTGTCACATGCATTGCACTGGAAGGGTCTTTCCCCACTATGTAACCTCTTAAGGCGTGCCAGATGTAAAGGTAAAGGTATTCGGTTTAAATCTTGTATCCACCGAAGCGCTCACACGACCTCCCTCCCCTAGCAGGCCTGTACACACGGAAACCATTTCAATCCCCCGGGGGATATTCCAGAGCAACTGGCAGCATATAGCGCACACGCTCTAAGCACTGCCTTATTAATGCTAGGTACCCATTTTTCAGCTGGGTAGACTGAAGCAATATGGAATAAACTGTCTTGCCCAAGAACAGACCAAAGTGCCCTAGCCGACAATTGAACCAGCGACCCTCTGATTACTAGTCCGACACCTAACCAACTGAGCTATTTTGTCCCCATGTGAAGGATCTATGAATAAGTTGCCACATTCATTGCATTGGAATAGTCTTTCCCCACTGTGTACAGGTGAACTTGGATATGACAGACTCAATGGGACCAGGAAAATTGGTCCGTCATATGCAAAATCCATCGTATACATATGACGAATCCTTGATATTCATCGGACTGGGACCAAGCATATCGTCTGTCATATGCAAAATCCGTCATATGCATATAACGGACTCAGTCCGTCATATGCAAGTGTGTATGCTATTGCATTGGGGACCTCATTTGATGGGTATAAAAGTGAAAACAGCGAAAAAATATATGCCTGGCTGGACTTTTATGTATTTGTCTGCTACGCGAACAACCAGACGGTGCAAACAGAGTTCTGTCTGGCCGAACGTAACTCAGCACATGTGTTAGTCTTGCAAAATCCATCGTATACATATGACGAATCCTTGATATTCATCGGACTGGGACCAAGCATATCGTCTGTCATATGCAAAATCCGTCATATGCATATAACGGACTCAGTCCGTCATATGCAAGTGTGTATGCTATTGCATTGGGGACCTCATTTGATGGGTATAAAAGTGAAAACAGCGAAAAAATATATGCCTGGCTGGACTTTTATGTATTTGTCTGCTACGCGAACAACCAGACGGTGCAAACAGAGTTCTGTCTGGCCGAACGTAACTCAGCACATGTGTTAGTCTTGGCAGGAATAAGCCGACTGCTAGACACGTGCTTGTCCGGCATACACAATACTAATTAAAAAAGCATAAAAAGCATCCAATACACGTACTTGATATGCATGGGACTGGGACTTAGCATATTGTCCGTCATAGCCAAAAGTCTGGCGTACAGGGGTCCGTCATAATCGAGTTCACCTGTAGCAAGAGGGACGCAAATGGCTTCAGGCACACTTCCAAGTGTGTAGTTGCTTTGCCTTTTAGTTTCTCTTTTTTTTGCTTTTTTAAGTTTATTGATTTTTAAAAATCTCTTTGATTTTTTTAGTTTTCCTGTTGTTGCTAAGTTCTTTTGTTTCTTTTAAAATGTGAAAATGTCCTGGGTGGTCTGCTTTTTCAATTTTTTGCCTTTTAGCTTTTACTCTGTCCTGAATGTATGTGTAAATGTGGTCAATCAGTGTTTTGTTTTTGTTGTTTTTCCTCTGATCACTTGTTTTAGGCCAAGTGTTTTGGTCATCACTAGGAATGTTTTTTCCGCTTAATTATGAAAACATATGGTGTTTATTTACCTTTAGGCCATTCCAATTTAATTACTTGTCTTACGAGCTTTTTGTGGACAAAAAATACTGTCAGACTCCAAAAAAAATAAAAATAAAAGTCGACTTTGGTGTCTTACGGACGAAAGTGGTTTGGAGATTTTCTGTCAGACTCCAAAAAAAAAGAAAAAAAAAGTGCAAGTTTTAAGAATATTCATTGTAAGGGTGATTCAATCAACTATAGGGATTTATCAATGCTGTAGCAGAGCTTCAGATTTGAGGATGTATATCTCCCAGCCTTCAGGTTACAGGATTGATTGATTTTATTAAGTTGAGAATAGGCTGTTAGAAACATCTCGCTACCAGTCCTAGTCGGCAGACTCTAAAAAAAATAAAAAAAATTAAAAAAAACTCATTTTTCAACTTTTTTTTTATTCCAAAATGGCTCATTTCCAGACTCTGGAGCTCGTAAGACAAGTAATAAAATTGGAGTGGCCTTATATATTCAAGAAAAAAAAAAGTTTATTTTTGGTTTATTGATTTTTAAAAATCTCTTCGATTTTTTTAAAGTTCTTTTGTTCCTTTTAAAATGTGAAAATGTCCTGGGCGGTCTGCTTTTTAATTTTTTTTGCCCCCTTCACTTTTTGTTTGTCCCTGCTTTTACTCTGTTCTGAATGTTTGTGTAAATGTGGTCAATCAGTGTTTTTTTTTTTTTTCTCTGATCGCTTGTTGAAGGCCAAGCGGTTGGTTATCCGTAGGAGTGTTTTTCCGCGTAATCATGAAAACATATGGTGTTTATTGACCTTTATATATCCAAGTTTTTTTCTGGAATACCATGAGGGTGATCGATTTCTGAGATCTCTATTCAGCATGGTCAAGAGCAAACTCAGCTAAGTTTACGCTCATTCAATCCATAGGCCCATGAGCCGTCAACTCTTGCACCCTTCAGTAAATAAATTAACAATGAAAAATTGGTTGTGAAAATAAATATCAAACTTATGTAATTACAGTTAATTGCACCAAGAATTTTCGCTATTGTTCTGCTAGTCAGTTCATTCATTTGACCAACACATTGAAAGACCCGTCCTGACCATAATGTTTCAAGTTCTATGCTTGGCGGATGATTTCAACTCTAGCATTGTTTATTTTGTGGTTAGCGAAGTCAGTCCCAGTCAATACAGGACTAGATGGGGTCCGTAAGGGGTAAGACATAGTACCATGGTCTTGGCACATGTAGTTATGGTCAAATATGTTGAACACCTGGGCATACAAAGTAATGGAATTAATTAATAGTCATTAATCAATAAACCTTTAGGTGGAGATATCAGATATTTTTTATTTTTCTTATCACACAAGGCGTAACTCTTTAAAAGTGTGGAGACAAAATGAAATGAGGAACAATTGAGATCATATTAGATTTGTTGATTTCTTTAATTAGCTTATATCTTTCTCTTCAAATAAATGCAATCATGAGCTTTCCAATTCTAAATATGATAAATAATTTGAATTTGAATTTCGTTTTTCGTCACATTTATGCCAATTCCGACTAATTCGAAACTAGCCAGTTGTAAGTAGTGGAGGAAACCGGAGTACCCGGCGAAAACCACCACCTAACTCCAAGTCACTGGCAACTTTCTCACATGCCCAGACCGGGATTCGAACCCAGACAGTGGTGAGAGACAGCGTACAGTCAGTGGCAGCACCTTAGACCACACTGCCGTCAGAGCAGGCCCAATATGATAAATAAAGATGGAGTATTGCCGACAATACAATTGAGTTATAGTAAGACAATTATGTTGCATTAGCAACATAATGCTTCACATTTCCTGGTTTGGTTTTCTCGGTCACAGGTTGTTTGTAATTTATTTCACATTAATACCATTGAAGAATATAATCCTATATAAATATCCATGCAGAATAGATGCTAAGTATAGGAATGTATGCTATAATCCAGAGCAATTGCTAGGCTTATATAATCAAACCAAAGAAGAGTTCTAAATACATGTGTCTATAGGAGATAATTTCACTTCTGAGCATTAATAAGGGAATTTTCATAAGTAATGTGATATGCCTTCATTTCAATAATGATGATTTCTAAATTGAGACCTCATTCGTTGAAATTGTATTAATATCACTGAAGTTATGATTAAAAAGGTTATCCCTACCCTCAACGTAAATTCTTGGTAATTTGGGACACATTTTATCAATAATGATTTTTATGGGTTGAGATCTGGCATGTGAGATGTTGAAATGTGATTGTCATTGTCGCAGAAGCAGAACAATTGTGATTGTTATTGTAATTGAGGTTGGCCCCTATTTCCAAATTATTATTTTGCAAAATAATTGTAGTGGCCAAAATTCCTAGGGTGGTCTAAATTTCTTAGTATTTACAGTATTTTTCCTTCTCGCTGCACAAGTAATGTTTTGGAACCTATGTTGCACCCTGTTAATTTTCCTGCATGACTATCACTCTACTAGCATTTTCCTCCAACTCTTGTTTCATTGGAAGACACTCTCCCTTTTCCTGCATGACTATCACTCTACTAGCATTTTCCTCCAACTCTTGTTTCATTGGAAGACACTCTCCCTTTTCCTGCATGACTATCACTCCACTAGCATTTTCCTCCAACTCTTGTTTTATTGGAAGACACTCTCCCTTTTCCTGCATGACTATCACTCTACTAGCATTTTCCTCCAACTCTTGTTTCATTGGAAGACACTCTCCCTTTTCCTGCATGACTATCACTCTACTAGCATTTTCCTCCAACTCTTGTTTTATTGGAAGACACTCTCCCTTTTCCTGCCTGACTATCACTCTACTAGCATCTTCTTCCAACTCTTGTTTAAATGGGAGACACTGTCCATTTTCCTGCTTTACAATTACTTTACTAGCATTTTCCACCAACTCTTGTTTTATTGGGAGACACGCTCCCTTAACAACAACCCATTGCCTTGGTTCTGATAACTGTGGTCCAGTATTGTAAGTTGACTCCTTTTGATATGTTAACTGGTGCTGCTTGGGATGAGATTGTGGCTTATCAGTCTTATTACACTTATCAAACTGGTAAGGTCCTCCTTTGTGAGTCTGCATGTGATTTAACAGACCAGAAGACTGTATAAATGCCTTGTCACATTCACTACACTTAAAGGGTCTCTCCCCACTATGTAACCTCTTATGCCTTACCAGAGCTGAAGACTTTGTGAATGCCTTGTCACATGCATTGCACTGGAAGGGTCTTTCCCCACTATGTAACCTCTTAAGGCGTGCCAGATGTAAAGGTAAAGGTATTCGGTTTAAATCTTGTATCCACCGAAGCGCTCACACGACCTCCCTCCCCTAGCAGGCCTGTACACACGGAAACCATTTCAATCCCCCGGGGGATATTCCAGAGCAACTGGCAGCATATAGCGCACACGCTCTAAGCACTGCCTTATTAATGCTAGGTACCCATTTTTCAGCTGGGTAGACTGAAGCAATATGGAATAAACTGTCTTGCCCAAGAACAGACCAAAGTGCCCTAGCCGACAATTGAACCAGCGACCCTCTGATTACTAGTCCGACACCTAACCAACTGAGCTATTTTGTCCCCATGTGAAGGATCTATGAATAAGTTGCCACATTCATTGCATTGGAATAGTCTTTCCCCACTGTGTACAGGTGAACTTGGATATGACAGACTCAATGGGACCAGGAAAATTGGTCCGTCATATGCAAAATCCATCGTATACATATGACGAATCCTTGATATTCATCGGACTGGGACCAAGCATATCGTCTGTCATATGCAAAATCCGTCATATGCATATAACGGACTCAGTCCGTCATATGCAAGTGTGTATGCTATTGCATTGGGGACCTCATTTGATGGGTATAAAAGTGAAAACAGCGAAAAAATATATGCCTGGCTGGACTTTTATGTATTTGTCTGCTACGCGAACAACCAGACGGTGCAAACAGAGTTCTGTCTGGCCGAACGTAACTCAGCACATGTGTTAGTCTTGCAAAATCCATCGTATACATATGACGAATCCTTGATATTCATCGGACTGGGACCAAGCATATCGTCTGTCATATGCAAAATCCGTCATATGCATATAACGGACTCAGTCCGTCATATGCAAGTGTGTATGCTATTGCATTGGGGACCTCATTTGATGGGTATAAAAGTGAAAACAGCGAAAAAATATATGCCTGGCTGGACTTTTATGTATTTGTCTGCTACGCGAACAACCAGACGGTGCAAACAGAGTTCTGTCTGGCCGAACGTAACTCAGCACATGTGTTAGTCTTGGCAGGAATAAGCCGACTGCTAGACACGTGCTTGTCCGGCATACACAATACTAATTAAAAAAGCATAAAAAGCATCCAATACACGTACTTGATATGCATGGGACTGGGACTTAGCATATTGTCCGTCATAGCCAAAAGTCTGGCGTACAGGGGTCCGTCATAATCGAGTTCACCTGTAGCAAGAGGGACGCAAATGGCTTCAGGCACACTTCCAAGTGTGTAGTTGCTTTGCCTTTTAGTTTCTCTTTTTTTGCTTTTTTAAGTTTATTGATTTTTAAAAATCTCTTTGATTTTTTTAGTTTTCCTGTTGTTGCTAAGTTCTTTTGTTTCTTTTAAAATGTGAAAATGTCCTGGGTGGTCTGCTTTTTCAATTTTTTGCCTTTTAGCTTTTACTCTGTCCTGAATGTATGTGTAAATGTGGTCAATCAGTGTTTTGTTTTTGTTGTTTTTCCTCTGATCACTTGTTTTAGGCCAAGTGTTTTGGTCATCACTAGGAATGTTTTTTCCGCTTAATTATGAAAACATATGGTGTTTATTTACCTTTAGGCCATTCCAATTTAATTACTTGTCTTACGAGCTTTTTGTGGACAAAAAATACTGTCAGACTCCAAAAAAAATAAAAATAAAAGTCGACTTTGGTGTCTTACGGACGAAAGTGGTTTGGAGATTTTCTGTCAGACTCCAAAAAAAAAGAAAAAAAAAGTGCAAGTTTTAAGAATATTCATTGTAAGGGTGATTCAATCAACTATAGGGATTTATCAATGCTGTAGCAGAGCTTCAGATTTGAGGATGTATATCTCCCAGCCTTCAGGTTACAGGATTGATTGATTTTATTAAGTTGAGAATAGGCTGTTAGAAACATCTCGCTACCAGTCCTAGTCGGCAGACTCTAAAAAAAATAAAAAAAATTAAAAAAAACTCATTTTTCAACTTTTTTTTTATTCCAAAATGGCTCATTTCCAGACTCTGGAGCTCGTAAGACAAGTAATAAAATTGGAGTGGCCTTATATATTCAAGAAAAAAAAAAGTTTATTTTTGGTTTATTGATTTTTAAAAATCTCTTCGATTTTTTTAAAGTTCTTTTGTTCCTTTTAAAATGTGAAAATGTCCTGGGCGGTCTGCTTTTTAATTTTTTTTGCCCCCTTCACTTTTTGTTTGTCCCTGCTTTTACTCTGTTCTGAATGTTTGTGTAAATGTGGTCAATCAGTGTTTTTTTTTTTTTTCTCTGATCGCTTGTTGAAGGCCAAGCGGTTGGTTATCCGTAGGAGTGTTTTTCCGCGTAATCATGAAAACATATGGTGTTTATTGACCTTTATATATCCAAGTTTTTTTCTGGAATACCATGAGGGTGATCGATTTCTGAGATCTCTATTCAGCATGGTCAAGAGCAAACTCAGCTAAGTTTACGCTCATTCAATCCATAGGCCCATGAGCCGTCAACTCTTGCACCCTTCAGTAAATAAATTAACAATGAAAAATTGGTTGTGAAAATAAATATCAAACTTATGTAATTACAGTTAATTGCACCAAGAATTTTCGCTATTGTTCTGCTAGTCAGTTCATTCATTTGACCAACACATTGAAAGACCCGTCCTGACCATAATGTTTCAAGTTCTATGCTTGGCGGATGATTTCAACTCTAGCATTGTTTATTTTGTGGTTAGCGAAGTCAGTCCCAGTCAATACAGGACTAGATGGGGTCCGTAAGGGGTAAGACATAGTACCATGGTCTTGGCACATGTAGTTATGGTCAAATATGTTGAACACCTGGGCATACAAAGTAATGGAATTAATTAATAGTCATTAATCAATAAACCTTTAGGTGGAGATATCAGATATTTTTTATTTTTCTTATCACACAAGGCGTAACTCTTTAAAAGTGTGGAGACAAAATGAAATGAGGAACAATTGAGATCATATTAGATTTGTTGATTTCTTTAATTAGCTTATATCTTTCTCTTCAAATAAATGCAATCATGAGCTTTCCAATTCTAAATATGATAAATAATTTGAATTTGAATTTCGTTTTTCGTCACATTTATGCCAATTCCGACTAATTCGAAACTAGCCAGTTGTAAGTAGTGGAGGAAACCGGAGTACCCGGCGAAAACCACCACCTAACTCCAAGTCACTGGCAACTTTCTCACATGCCCAGACCGGGATTCGAACCCAGACAGTGGTGAGAGACAGCGTACAGTCAGTGGCAGCACCTTAGACCACACTGCCGTCAGAGCAGGCCCAATATGATAAATAAAGATGGAGTATTGCCGACAATACAATTGAGTTATAGTAAGACAATTATGTTGCATTAGCAACATAATGCTTCACATTTCCTGGTTTGGTTTTCTCGGTCACAGGTTGTTTGTAATTTATTTCACATTAATACCATTGAAGAATATAATCCTATATAAATATCCATGCAGAATAGATGCTAAGTATAGGAATGTATGCTATAATCCAGAGCAATTGCTAGGCTTATATAATCAAACCAAAGAAGAGTTCTAAATACATGTGTCTATAGGAGATAATTTCACTTCTGAGCATTAATAAGGGAATTTTCATAAGTAATGTGATATGCCTTCATTTCAATAATGATGATTTCTAAATTGAGACCTCATTCGTTGAAATTGTATTAATATCACTGAAGTTATGATTAAAAAGGTTATCCCTACCCTCAACGTAAATTCTTGGTAATTTGGGACACATTTTATCAATAATGATTTTTATGGGTTGAGATCTGGCATGTGAGATGTTGAAATGTGATTGTCATTGTCGCAGAAGCAGAACAATTGTGATTGTTATTGTAATTGAGGTTGGCCCCTATTTCCAAATTATTATTTTGCAAAATAATTGTAGTGGCCAAAATTCCTAGGGTGGTCTAAATTTCTTAGTATTTACAGTATTTTTCCTTCTCGCTGCACAAGTAATGTTTTGGAACCTATGTTGCACCCTGTTAATTTTCCTGCATGACTATCACTCTACTAGCATTTTCCTCCAACTCTTGTTTCATTGGAAGACACTCTCCCTTTTCCTGCATGACTATCACTCTACTAGCATTTTCCTCCAACTCTTGTTTCATTGGAAGACACTCTCCCTTTTCCTGCATGACTATCACTCCACTAGCATTTTCCTCCAACTCTTGTTTTATTGGAAGACACTCTCCCTTTTCCTGCATGACTATCACTCTACTAGCATTTTCCTCCAACTCTTGTTTCATTGGAAGACACTCTCCCTTTTCCTGCATGACTATCACTCTACTAGCATTTTCCTCCAACTCTTGTTTTATTGGAAGACACTCTCCCTTTTCCTGCCTGACTATCACTCTACTAGCATCTTCTTCCAACTCTTGTTTAAATGGGAGACACTGTCCATTTTCCTGCTTTACAATTACTTTACTAGCATTTTCCACCAACTCTTGTTTTATTGGGAGACACGCTCCCTTAACAACAACCCATTGCCTTGGTTCTGATAACTGTGGTCCAGTATTGTAAGTTGACTCCTTTTGATATGTTAACTGGTGCTGCTTGGGATGAGATTGTGGCTTATCAGTCTTATTACACTTATCAAACTGGTAAGGTCCTCCTTTGTGAGTCTGCATGTGATTTAACAGACCAGAAGACTGTATAAATGCCTTGTCACATTCACTACACTTAAAGGGTCTCTCCCCACTATGTAACCTCTTATGCCTTACCAGAGCTGAAGACTTTGTGAATGCCTTGTCACATGCATTGCACTGGAAGGGTCTTTCCCCACTATGTAACCTCTTAAGGCGTGCCAGATGTAAAGGTAAAGGTATTCGGTTTAAATCTTGTATCCACCGAAGCGCTCACACGACCTCCCTCCCCTAGCAGGCCTGTACACACGGAAACCATTTCAATCCCCCGGGGGATATTCCAGAGCAACTGGCAGCATATAGCGCACACGCTCTAAGCACTGCCTTATTAATGCTAGGTACCCATTTTTCAGCTGGGTAGACTGAAGCAATATGGAATAAACTGTCTTGCCCAAGAACAGACCAAAGTGCCCTAGCCGACAATTGAACCAGCGACCCTCTGATTACTAGTCCGACACCTAACCAACTGAGCTATTTTGTCCCCATGTGAAGGATCTATGAATAAGTTGCCACATTCATTGCATTGGAATAGTCTTTCCCCACTGTGTACAGGTGAACTTGGATATGACAGACTCAATGGGACCAGGAAAATTGGTCCGTCATATGCAAAATCCATCGTATACATATGACGAATCCTTGATATTCATCGGACTGGGACCAAGCATATCGTCTGTCATATGCAAAATCCGTCATATGCATATAACGGACTCAGTCCGTCATATGCAAGTGTGTATGCTATTGCATTGGGGACCTCATTTGATGGGTATAAAAGTGAAAACAGCGAAAAAATATATGCCTGGCTGGACTTTTATGTATTTGTCTGCTACGCGAACAACCAGACGGTGCAAACAGAGTTCTGTCTGGCCGAACGTAACTCAGCACATGTGTTAGTCTTGCAAAATCCATCGTATACATATGACGAATCCTTGATATTCATCGGACTGGGACCAAGCATATCGTCTGTCATATGCAAAATCCGTCATATGCATATAACGGACTCAGTCCGTCATATGCAAGTGTGTATGCTATTGCATTGGGGACCTCATTTGATGGGTATAAAAGTGAAAACAGCGAAAAAATATATGCCTGGCTGGACTTTTATGTATTTGTCTGCTACGCGAACAACCAGACGGTGCAAACAGAGTTCTGTCTGGCCGAACGTAACTCAGCACATGTGTTAGTCTTGGCAGGAATAAGCCGACTGCTAGACACGTGCTTGTCCGGCATACACAATACTAATTAAAAAAGCATAAAAAGCATCCAATACACGTACTTGATATGCATGGGACTGGGACTTAGCATATTGTCCGTCATAGCCAAAAGTCTGGCGTACAGGGGTCCGTCATAATCGAGTTCACCTGTAGCAAGAGGGACGCAAATGGCTTCAGGCACACTTCCAAGTGTGTAGTTGCTTTGCCTTTTAGTTTCTCCTTTTTTTGCTTTTTTAAGTTTATTGATTTTTAAAAATCTCTTTGATTTTTTTAGTTTTCCTGTTGTTGCTAAGTTCTTTTGTTTCTTTTAAAATGTGAAAATGTCCTGGGTGGTCTGCTTTTTCAATTTTTTGCCTTTTAGCTTTTACTCTGTCCTGAATGTATGTGTAAATGTGGTCAATCAGTGTTTTGTTTTTGTTGTTTTTCCTCTGATCACTTGTTTTAGGCCAAGTGTTTTGGTCATCACTAGGAATGTTTTTTCCGCTTAATTATGAAAACATATGGTGTTTATTTACCTTTAGGCCATTCCAATTTAATTACTTGTCTTACGAGCTTTTTGTGGACAAAAAATACTGTCAGACTCCAAAAAAAATAAAAATAAAAGTCGACTTTGGTGTCTTACGGACGAAAGTGGTTTGGAGATTTTCTGTCAGACTCCAAAAAAAAAGAAAAAAAAAGTGCAAGTTTTAAGAATATTCATTGTAAGGGTGATTCAATCAACTATAGGGATTTATCAATGCTGTAGCAGAGCTTCAGATTTGAGGATGTATATCTCCCAGCCTTCAGGTTACAGGATTGATTGATTTTATTAAGTTGAGAATAGGCTGTTAGAAACATCTCGCTACCAGTCCTAGTCGGCAGACTCTAAAAAAAATAAAAAAAATAAAAAAAAACTCATTTTTCAACTTTTTTTTTATTCCAAAATGGCTCATTTCCAGACTCTGGAGCTCGTAAGACAAGTAATAAAATTGGAGTGGCCTTATATATTCAAGAAAAAAAAAAGTTTATTTTTGGTTTATTGATTTTTAAAAATCTCTTCGATTTTTTTAAAGTTCTTTTGTTCCTTTTAAAATGTGAAAATGTCCTGGGCGGTCTGCTTTTTAATTTTTTTTGCCCCCTTCACTTTTTGTTTGTCCCTGCTTTTACTCTGTTCTGAATGTTTGTGTAAATGTGGTCAATCAGTGTTTTTTTTTTTTTTCTCTGATCGCTTGTTGAAGGCCAAGCGGTTGGTTATCCGTAGGAGTGTTTTTCCGCGTAATCATGAAAACATATGGTGTTTATTGACCTTTATATATCCAAGTTTTTTTCTGGAATACCATGAGGGTGATCGATTTCTGAGATCTCTATTCAGCATGGTCAAGAGCAAACTCAGCTAAGTTTACGCTCATTCAATCCATAGGCCCATGAGCCGTCAACTCTTGCACCCTTCAGTAAATAAATTAACAATGAAAAATTGGTTGTGAAAATAAATATCAAACTTATGTAATTACAGTTAATTGCACCAAGAATTTTCGCTATTGTTCTGCTAGTCAGTTCATTCATTTGACCAACACATTGAAAGACCCGTCCTGACCATAATGTTTCAAGTTCTATGCTTGGCGGATGATTTCAACTCTAGCATTGTTTATTTTGTGGTTAGCGAAGTCAGTCCCAGTCAATACAGGACTAGATGGGGTCCGTAAGGGGTAAGACATAGTACCATGGTCTTGGCACATGTAGTTATGGTCAAATATGTTGAACACCTGGGCATACAAAGTAATGGAATTAATTAATAGTCATTAATCAATAAACCTTTAGGTGGAGATATCAGATATTTTTTATTTTTCTTATCACACAAGGCGTAACTCTTTAAAAGTGTGGAGACAAAATGAAATGAGGAACAATTGAGATCATATAAGATTTGTTGATTTCTTTAATTAGCTCATATCTTTCTCTTCAAATAAATGCAATCATGAGCTTTCTAATTCCAAATATGATAAATAAAGATGGAGTATTGCCAACAATACAATTGAGTTACAGTAAGACAATTAGAGAGTATTGGCAACATAATGCTTTACATTTCCTGGTTTGGTTTTCTCGGTCACAGGTTGTTTGTAATTTATTTCACATTACCATTGAAGAATATAATCCTATATAAATATCCATGCAGAATAGATGCTAGGTATGGGGATGTATGCTATAATCCAGAGCAATTGCTAGGCTTATATAATCATACAAAAGAAGAGTTCTAAATACATGCCAGTGTCTATAGTAATATAGGAGATAATTTCACTTCTGAGCATTAATAAGGAAAATTTCATAAGTAATGTGATATGCCTTCATTTCGATAATACTATTTCTAAATTGAGACCTCATTCGTTGAAATTGTATTAATATCACTGAAGTTATGATTAAAAAGGTTATCCCTACCCTCAACGTAAATTCTCGGTAATTTGGGACACATTTTATTAATTATGATTCTTATGGGTTGAGATCTGGCAGGTGAGATGATGCAATCATACTGTGATTGTAATTGTCGCAGACCACAGAAATCTTCCTCATTCCTTACAGCTGATTGCAACCAAGAATTTTTGCTATCAAACTGGTTTTCACTTCTATTCCTAGGTCATCGTACTTGAACTTAGAAATCAAAGAACAACCAATAAGATCTATCAATAGACCTTACAAAACCTGTGATCCTTGCATAGAATACACCAGTTAGGTAACCTACTTTTTTTCTAAGCACATGTTGAGGTCCGAGTGGGAAAATTTGGATTTCGACTTCACATGTTAGCATAGGAAAATAATACCTATATCATGTAAAAATGGTATCGATAACAATACTTGTCATGCTCAATATCATAGAAATACCTATGACTGGACCGTTGTGCTCCAGTTGTCTTTTGTATTCACCTCAAAACTTCTGATTTTGCCACATAGTGACCAATGACCTAGAATAATACAAAGTAGTGGTCGGACGATTAAGCGAGAACTCAAGCATTTGGTTGAGGTGAGGCCGACTCGACCCGTTCGAACGGCATTTGAAATAATCGATTATTTCAATTGTGAAAGTTCTGAAGAAATTTTGTGAAATTACGCGGCCAAAACAATAGAACATACGTTTAAGTGGCACGGAACAGCTCCATGTTAGCACTCAAGAGTAAACAAATCTATTGCGCCACAATAATGTTTAAAATCGTTTGCCTTAAAAATAACGGCAATGTGGCTATAAAACTTGAACCGAATCGATTAATTGTTTGAAATATTTTTCGATCAATCGATTCAAAGAATCTCTTCGCATCCGAACCCTAATACAAAGCCATCCCAAAAACGCTACATTGGTTATGTCTGTTAACAAAACCTGTCCTAACATCAAAATAACCCCTTTGCAAATCTTAAAAATGAATTCCTTAAATATAGAAATCATGATAGAAATGAAGGCATATCATATTATCAATAAAAAAAATTCCATAGCAATGCTCAAAAGTGAAATTTTCTCATAAATTACTTAAGACACTGGCATGAGTTTAGAACTCATCTTTGGCTTGATTATACAGGTGAACTTGGATATGACAGACTCAATGGGACCAGGAAAATTGGTCTGTCATATGCAAAATCTGTCGTATACATGACGAATACTTGATATGCATCGGACTGGGACCAAGCATATCGTCCGTCATATGAAAAAATCTGTCATACAGTGGTCCGTCATATCCAAGTTCACCTGTATAAAGCTGAGCAATTACCTCCATAGAATGGATTTACGACAGCCATGGACTTATTGCAAAATGAATTACACCATACATCGCTATACATCGATTACACCATACATCGCTATTCATCGCATCTTATCAGCATGGATATTCATATAGGATTATATTCTTCAATGGAAATATTGTGAAATTAATAATCAACATCCTGTGACTGAGAAAACAAAAAAATTAAATGTATAGCATCATGTTGCCAATTCTTGCTAATTGCTATTATTCAGGTATACCTTTGGCAGTGCTCTTCATTTATCTACATTTAACTGTTTTTCATATTTGGAGTTGGAAAACTCATGATTGCAATTATTTGAAGAACAGCATATTAACTATAAAGCAACATATCTAGAATGATCTCAATTGTTCTTCATTTCATGTCATCTCCCTACTTTACTTTAAATGAGTTACACCTTCTTGTGTGAAAAAAAGTATCTGACATCACCACCTAAAGGTTTATTTATTAATGACTATAACATTAACCAATTTCATTACTTTCTTTGCCCAGGTGTTCAACATATTTGACCTGAGATTAACTGGAAAGTCATGTGTCTTTTCTTTCATAAGATATGCAATTCTGTATCTGAAATCCAAATCTGACTATTCTTATTTAACTCTTTCATCTAAATTGAGAACTGCTCATGCCCATGACTACATAGGCTAAGAGCAAGGTAATCTGTACTATGTCTAACCCCTTACGGTCCTCATCTAAACCTGTTTTGAGCAGTGCTCACTTCCTAACCACAAAATGAACATATCTATAGTGGAAGTGACTGGCTAAACATAGAAATTGAAATGTTGTGGTCAGGGACTGGTCTTTCAATCTATTGCAGGGCTCGACAAATAGCATAGTCCCATCTCCCGGGAGATCTGAATTCCCAAAACAGCCCTGTCGGGCTACCTAAGGATGGATTCAGGTAGTCCCGCTGGACTACCTGAATCCTGAGGAAGTTACCCACTAAAATGCTACAAAATGGTAGCTAAAAAAAGAAAAATATAGCATCCCTTAAGCATGCAACCTACAAAATAGAAGAAAAAAAAGCATAAGTACCATTACTAACATGAACAGGGGGAAAAAGGACCTTGTTGCCTTTTTGGAATAAATGGCGGGGCTACCTAAAATGCTGGCGGGACTACCTGATTTTGGGTTCAGGTAGCCCCGCCAGCCTACTTGGTCCTTCGGAGTACCGTCGAGCCCTGTATTGGTGTAGTGAATGAACTGACTAGCAGAACAATAGCGAAAATTCTTGGCTGCAATCAGCTGTAAAGTCAGTTCCATTACAAGTAAAATGCAGGAGAGGAACTCCCTGGACCAGTATAAAAATTAAGACAAGCAGTTCCGAACCCTTCATTTGCAGTCAGACCACAGAGCAGGCAGCATCGGCCCAAGTCCACCTGACCATGACTAGCATTTAGCAGCATGCCACATAACCGCTTGCCCCGTTGCAAATGAATTTGGCACAAAACTATAATCCGGCAAGCAGAGCAAGACCCTAACTGGCCCCCCTCTACAAGTCATGTTTTGGGCAGAGTCCTCGCAATGCAACTCAACTTTGTTTAACAGAGTGGCGGGGCAAGTGGAAGGGCAAGTAAACTTATGGGGCAGCTTGCCCCGCTGCGCAAGTAATGTTTTGGAACCTATGTTGCACCCTGTTAATTTTCCTGCATGACTATCACTCTACTAGCATTTTCCTCCAACTCTTGTTTCATTGGAAGACACTCTCCGGGTTTACGCTTAACAATCACTTAATAGCATTTTCCTCCACCTCGTGTTTTATTGGGAAACACTCCCCCGTTTCCTGCTTGACTATCACTCTACTAGCATCTTCTTCCAACTCTTGTTTTATTAGGAGACACTCTCCCTCTTCCTGCTTAACACTCTCTCTACTAGCATTTTCCTCCAAGTCTTGCTTTATTGGGAGACATTCTCCATTTTCCTGCTTGACTATCACTTTACTAGCATTTTCCTCCAAGTCTTGTTTTACTGGGAGACACTGTCCCTTAACAACAACCCATTGCCTTGGTTCTGATAACTGTGGTCCAGTATTGTAAGTTGACTCCTTTTGATATGTTAACTGGTGCTGCTTGGGATGAGATTGTGCCTTATCAGTCTTATTACACTTATCAAACTGGTAAGGTCCTCCTTTGTGAGTCTGCATGTGAGTTAACAGACCAGAAGACTGTATAAATGCCTTGTCACATTCACTACACTTAAAGGGTCTCTCCCCACTATGTAACCTCTTATGCCTTACCAGAGCTGAAGACTTTGTGAATGCCTTGTCACATGCATTGCACTGGAAGGGTCTTTCCCTACTATGTATTTTCTTATGCCTTTCCAGATGAGCTAACTGTGAGAATGCCTTGTCACATTCATTGCACTGGAAGGGTCTTTCACCACTATGTATCCTCTTATGCTGCACCAGATTAGAAGACTGTGCGAATGCCTTGTCGCATTCATTGCATTGGAAGGGTCTTTCCCCACTATGTTTTGTCTTATGCCTTTCCAGATGAGATGACTGCGAGAATGCTTTGTCACATTCATTGCACTGGAAGGGATTTTCCCCACTATGTAACCTCTTATGCCGTGCCAGATTTGAAGATTGAGTAAATGCCTTGCCACATTCATTACATTGGAAGGGTCTTTCCCCACTGTGTATCTTCTTATGGTGTGCCAGCGCTGAAGATTGGGCGAATGCTTTGTCACATTCATTGCATTCGAAGGGTCTTTCCCCACTGTGTATCCTCTTATGATTTTCCAGACCAGAAGAATGAGTGAATGCCTTGTCACATTCATTGCACTGCAAGGGTCTTTCCCCACTGTGCATCCTCTTATGACTTTTTAGATTATAAGAACAAGAGAATGCCTTGTCACACTCATTGCAGTGGAAAGGTCTTTCCCCACTATGTAACCTCTTATGCTGTGCCAGAGCTGAAGACTTTGTGAATGCCTTGTCACATTCATTGCACTGGAAGGGTCTTTCCCTACTATGTATTGTCTTATGCCTTTCCAGATGAGCTAACTGTGTGAATGCCTTGTCACATTCATTGCACTGGAAGGGTCTTTCACCACTATGTATCCTCTTATGCTGCACCAGATTAGAAAACTGTGCGAATGCCTTGTCACATTCCTTGCATTGGAAGGGTCTTTCCCCACTATGTTTTGTCTTATGCCTTTCCAGATGAGATGACTGCGAGAATGCTTTGTCACATTCATTGCACTGGAAGGGATTTTCCCCACTGTGTAACCTCTTATGCCGTGCCAGAGTTGAAGATTGAGTGAATGCCTTGCCACATTCATTGCACTGGAAGGGTCTTTCCCCACTGTGTATTCTCTTATGCTTTTTCAGACCTGAAGAATCTGTAAATGCCTTGTCACAGTCATTGCACTTGAAAGGTCTTTCCCCACTGTGTATCCTCTTATGCTGCACCAGATTAGAAGACTGTGCGAATGCCTTGTCACATTCATTGCACTGGAAGGGTCTTTCCCCACTGTGTATCCTCTTATGAATTTCCAGACCAGAAGAATGAGCGAATGCCTTGTCACATTCATTGCATTGAAAGGGTTTTCTCCCACTGTGTATCCTCTTATGACTTTCCAGATTATAAGAACGAGAGAATGTCTTGTCACATTCATTGCATTGGAAAAAGGGGTTTTCGCCACTGTGTGTTCGCTCATGCTGAGCCAGAGCTGAAGGATCTGTGAATGCTTTGCCACAGTCATCACACTGGAAGGACTGCTCCCCTCTCTGTATCCTCTTATGCTTTACCATCTCAAATTGAATCTAAAAAGGCAGTAAAAACTGGAATAAGGAAATGAATATATGATTATAGCTTAAGGAGAAACTTGTAAATCTCCAATGATGTTTTCAATGTATGTATGTATGTATGTATGTATTTTATTGGCTGTAATCACAAGGATACAAAATATTACAAATCATACATGTTTTTACATATGCTTTAAATAACTGTAAGACCTAAACTTGTAATAACTGGAAATGAGTCGACTGCAGGACATTACGCTTAGCAGCAAAAATAGATGACATCATTCCCAACAAAATAATTAAAATAAAGCTAGAGAGGATATATAGTATACAATCCTTTAACTTGTAGCCAGTCTTTAACCTAGCTACGCAAGAAGAAGGTTAAATACACCTGAATCGCCGTTCGCTATTATGGCTGATGACTTTATGTTGGGTGCTAACTAAAAAAGATCTTTTTAGATTCATGTTGTTTAATGGGTGTAGGTATTAATTTTCATATGTTAATGAAGGAAATATTCCCTTAAGTTCCAAGTGCTTGGCCCATCAATGGGTATCCCTATGATGTTGATATTGTCACTTGCATGCACACTTGCTGCACATAATTATTACTTTATGCAACTTCTATCCATTCACCTTCTATCTGCCCTTTCACACATCCGACATCCCCACCTGTTGATCAGTGCCCTACACATGCACCTTCCACCTGTACTATGGGCTTGGATCTGTGCGCCCGCCACTCACTTTTTTGGCACATGGATCCTTACTACACTGTCATTTTCTAATCATCATGCAGTCTTTAGCGCCCTGCCGCAACACTTGCCTTCCCCCTTCTCTGTAATTGAAGTCCTCAGTACCTCTTACAATGGGACCCTATCTGGGTTCTATTTCACATAGGTCAGATAATCACTTAGCTAGCTAAATTTATCCTGGATCTTTCTTATCCTGTGAATTTGTAAGCTCACATTTAGCAAGATTACCCATTTATCCTACTTTCGTGAAATACTCAAATACTAGACCCGAATCGTGTCTCTATCCAGGCCATCTGTTCTTTGTTTATTGCTTTTTCCCTTATTGGCGTAAAAATCTGCCATCAGTCCGGTGAATTCACCAGAGCAGATTTCTCACTTGTATAAGGCGAGTAACATGGCCAGACTTTTACCATTCAATTATATACATGTTTGACTAGTTGATTTGCCCCAAGTTGGCAGATGACAATATTTAAGTGTTTATTATCTTAGAAAGAAGTTCTGAAGTGAGAATTTCTGCCATTTCAAATTTCCCAGGTATGACAAATCGAGCACCAGGAAAGTCTTTGGGAGCAACTGTTATGACGCGTACAGGCACTCTTAATGTCTTGGCTGGTGCTTGATTAGTCTGGCCTTAAGCGGTCTTGTTTAGATGCAATGTTCTTGTGAAATAAAAAAGGCAAAGGACAGTTCACTTATAATTGATTTTTTGTTTAATCCACTCTATGTGCCAATTACATAAGTGTAACTTGTTCTTGCCATAGTCACAATGTAACTTAACAATGTATATGTATGTATATATATATATATATATATATATATATCTATCTATATATATATATATATATATATATATATATATATATATATATATATATATATACACACATATATATATATATATATATATATACACACACATATGTATATATATATATACACACACATATATATATATATATATATATATATATATATATATATATATATATATATATATATATATATATATATATATATATATATATATATATATATATATATATAAATGTAAAAAAAATTGAAAATGTAATCTTTATTTCAGGGTTGGGTTTCTTCCAGAAGAAACCTATTTCTTCCAGGACATCGGAAGAAACATTCCACATTTTTCCGGTTTCTTCCGGAAGAAACATAGAATGGGGGCTATGATAAGAATCGAAATAGTTTTCCAATAGTTTTCCATACAATAAGTTATGTTTTTCGGTTTCTGCACCATTTTTGCACTCTTGGTGCATCTGTCTAGACGCTATGTTCAACCGTAGCCGCTAAGCGACTGGAAAAGTGAAATGTTTGCGAATGTTACAATCTGAACACACCCAGAGATGTTTTTACAGGAAGGGAAAATTTGCCCGAGAAATCGGAGATGCCGTAGATTTAACGACTTGAAAACGCATATAGCTATATTCATTATTGTGTTTTCATTGGCAACCGGATAAAGTCGGTATATCGCCAAAGTTTTTTCAGTTGTTTAGGCGCTTGTAATTTCATAATTGGTTTTTAACGACATTCGAGTGATCTGTATACCGTAAGAGTGGGGCCATCATAGTTAGCATATACTGGACGATTTATGGATCCACATGTTGACACGGTAAGATAGGGGGACGTATCTAAATTAGGGGGGTTATTAATAAAGATGGCCAAATAGTAAATAACAAGATTTTTTTCCGTATGTTAGGCACGATCCCAAACAATGAATATGAATATTTATTTGTTTTTATCCGTACATGGGTAACATGACTCGATGGACCCATTGATAGCGAATCGGCTTGATGTGGCAAAGGTTGTGGGATCGAACCCTATCCAATTTTTAAATATATATTTTTTTTGGCAGGAGTTTATTTCTAGCTTCCAAATGCTTCGGATGGCACTTTAATCTGTAGGTGCAGTCCGCAATTTGAGAATTTCTTCAAAAAAATATATATAGTTTAATGGGTGTAGTAATGCCTAGCCTTCACATAGAATATGAGATCTGTTAAGTGGTCAGCTTGTTGCTTTCAACAGAAAAAAATATCATAAGTGATAAAGTTTAGAATTTCTTCAAGAAAAATATATAGTTTAATGGATGTAAACATTAATTTAAATATGTAAATAAAGGATATGTTCCTGATGATGTTGGTATTGTCACGTGCATGCACACTTGCTCCACATGCCCATTATTCAATGCAACTTCCACCCATTCAACTTCTATTTGCCCTTCCATACATTGTCACCTGTTGATCAGTGCCCTATTAATGCACCTTCCAACTGTACTATGGGCTTGGATACGTGCGCCCGCCACTCAATTTTTTGGGCACCGGATCCTGATTACACTGTCATCTTGTACTCATCCTGCGGCCTTAATAAGCACCCTGCCGCAACACTTGCCTTCCTCCTCTCTGTAAGTGTACTGTCTTCCCAATATCTCTTTCGACAGGGCCCTATCTGGTTTGACCCTATACATGCTCAGTCCTAATAGTTAACCATACACAAACGGGTGCAAAAGTGAGATAACATCCTCTTAACCCATTACAGCTAATTCAAGCTAACAATGAGCGATAGTACAAGTTCAGGAGTATAGTCCATTCACTCTGCACAAAAGATTGGTAGACCCGACAGGTGGACGTGTGACCTCTACATGTCCACTTGTAAAGTAGACAGATGGGTTTTGCCAGTAGACAAGTAGGTTTTCGGGGTCACAGAGTAGCGAGGCTCTCCAGGGGTATCATATCTCAAGAACCACAATCTCTACATCTTATTTTAGACTACTAGTGTCCCATATACCAATTGCCCCTTTAGCTCCCTGTATGTTCTACTTCACCACACTCAGAGACTGCTAACCACAAACTGACCCAGATTTCCAGAAGTGGACAGGTGGGTTTGGCCTGGACATCTATAGAAATCAAACCTGATCTTACAGGCACACAGTTGAAACTTACAAACCCATTCGCTTTGCTCATTGTTAGCTTGAATTAGCTATAACATGTGAATCATACACTTGGCCTTACTCTTATAGAAACATCTTAATAACAAAGCAATAGTTTGAGAAATATTTGGTTGTAAGTTATTCTTACTCTAGTGTTTAGCAAACACTCTTCTCGGTTAGTTCTCATACAATATACAATGTTCTAGATTTCCACACCATTTGTGCACTCCTGATGCTAATGTATTGATTGAGCTGACCACTGTTCAGCTATCTCTGTCTAATGACTTAATCTTTCTTTATAACTTGAGCACAGACATTAATTAAAATTGGATTAGTTTCATATCCAGGTTGCTGGTCCATTATATACACAGATTCACAAAAAAGCATTGAACTCCGAAGCCAGTTCCTTTCTAATAGCAATTTGAACAAAGGGATTAACTACACAATGAGGGGCCCAACATTTGAATTTGACCTATCTGGGGGTAACTTTAATATAGTCCAGGTCCTCCTTTCCCCTTAACATCCTATAGAGCATAAGACAAGCTGCTTTTTCCACCCTGAGACGGTTGCGGATCTTGTTGTGGAAACTGTGAGTCTAAATGATAGAAAGACTCTCTAAATGGAGGCTGATGATGCACAAGCAGAGTGAAGCTGTATCATAAGTTCAACTACTCTGGCAAAGCAGAATGTTGCTCATGTGGTCACATACTATTCCTTTTCATCAATAAAAAAAATCTACCAAAGGCAGTGGAAGAAATCTATTGTTTATGAAAATGGTCTTGGGCCTCCCCCATGTGCCGAAATTTCAAATAGAAGTTGCTTGTTGATGAAAACACCAGGGGCTTAGCCGTAACGCGTCCAGCATGTCATTGGACACGCAGAACACTGTTTTTTGACAGTTTGGACACCCAAAAGTTTATGTCAGAATTTGCTGAAGATGACTTTTCTTAGAAGATAGAAGATGTAGAAGCTGTAGTGTCACTTTTATAAGACACACAAAGCAGTATCTGGCCTAAAAAAGCAAAATCTATAAAGGTATAGGGTCTATCTTATTAGTAGTATTTTTTTTGTACCACACTTTGGACACGCAAAAGTCTATGAAACCTCTATTTGGACACCCTGTTTCCAAATATCGACTAAGACCCTGACCAACACACGAAGTTAGCGGCACATATTGCTAGCTTTTATTAGTCATCCTGGAGCTAGGGCTGGACTCGATACGCACGGCGATTCTGAATTGGCATTTCTTGAGGATCGATACTCAAGAAATGCATATTCCAAGCGCTATTTCGATTCTTGGGACTGACCTTCGCGGTCTAATCCCTTGAATCATTAAGCTAAAACAAGTGAAATTGCGGCGAAACACAGAAATACAAATAAACATGCAAATAAAACTCACATGTTGTTGTAGTTGTTATTCGTTTTTCCGCTCCGCGAAGCACGGAAAGCCGCCGAAAGCAGTGCTTCGGCGTGAGCCTTTTCTTTGGGAGGGTGTGGTGAGGGACAGATGCATACTGACAATACAAAACGTGCGAAATACTTGTCCCTCACCACACTTTCCAATGAACTATGTCACACATTTTTTTCTAATCGTCTGCCTAATAGACACATATATAAAATACACGGCAAGCAATAAAACAAGGTGCAGTCTACAATACAAGAATCGAGAATCGAATCGAAATAATCGAAATCGAAAAAAATATGTCAATGAATCGAATCGAAAAAAATTGGATGTCAAGCCCAGCCCTACCTGGAGCAGTCAGGTATGAAGTAAATTTGGCACCGACAAAGAAATTTGGGAAGAACGAATACTACCACAGCAGGGTATAGGGGCCATTCTACAGTATTAGGTACCTAAGGGTGGAAAAACTAAAGTTTATAATATTCAAATAATAATCATGAATTATAAAACATAACCATCTAAGGTGTCAGGAAAACTGATTTTTTTTACTCATGGGTTGTGAAAAATGACTTTTATTAGCATGTTTATTTCGAAAATGCATACATTTGAGCCAGGACATGACCTTGGATATTTTCATATAATTTCTAATTTTGATTATTTTTGTATGAATGATAGAATGTAACACTGAATATAAGTTGTTAGAAATATGGAAAACCTTGTTTGCTTATTTTCAAAAACTGATCAGCTCATTAAAATTTTGTTCCAAAATTGAAATGTCGTGTCCTGGCTGATTTGATATGCAAAAGTTTATTTTTTTTCAAAAGTTTTTCATAGAAATTATTGTCATTTCATACCTTCTTATTACACACTACAAGCAATATCTCAATGAAATATCAATGCAATATCTGTTAGCAATAAAGAGAAAAAATAATTAGAAAATTGATCCAGGACATGACACACTGAGCCAGGATGGGACATATGGGTAGATGACAACAACTGAGAAGAGAGTCGTAAACTTTGATTTGCATATATGATTGTTTCGAGCACATTCCCTTTGTTCCTTAATACAGTGATACTGTTTGCTCTATGCAACATGAATCATACTCGATTGTCTCAGATGAAATGCATCATGACAAAAAAGCGGTTTATGCATTCAATTCAAAAATAATTGGTGATGTACAGGCCAAATTGCCATGGACAATCCAGTTTGTACACTACTGGTCTGACAGGGCTGCATCCCAGTTTAAAAACAGATACAACTTTGCAAACCTCGTCCATCACAAAGAAGATTTCGGATGTTTCGCTGACTGGAGCTTTTTTGCCACATCACATGGGAAGGGTCCAATAGATGGTATTGGTGGAGAAGTGAAACAGAGTGTGTGGCGAGAGGTACTCAAGGGAAAAGCAGTATTCAATGATGCCTTTGGGTTTTACCAGGTTGCATCAAAACTAAATGCAAAGATAAACATACTTTATGTCAGCCAAACTGATATAGAAGGTCTCACTGTTAATCTACAGAAACGCTGGGATAATTCCAAAACTGTGGTCGGTACTCAAGCATTTCACTTCATAAAACCTGATGGCAAAGACAGTGTGGCTTGTGGGAAAAACTCGATCTTCACCCAAAAACCTCATGAACTCAAAGTGGTAATGATTTTGAAGGAAGCCATAGTCTCAGAGTCAGATACTGATAACATGCATAACTCAGCTGAACATGAACTGTCAGCCATCCCAACACCTGGCAGTTTCATACTGGTCAAGTTTTCAACTAGAGTATTTCTTGGACAAGTGAAGTCCACAGAGGGGAATGACTTTGAAGTAACATTCCTACGTGCAAAAGATGATGAGCACAAAAACTTCTGTCTGTTGTTGATGGTTGGGTGATGGACAAGCGCCAAAGGTATCTATTCAGTGCAATAGTCTGCCAGTAACTGAATAGTCTGTTTGGTGACTATAAGGATAAAAATGCTGAAATAAGCAACATTAATTAACATGTTGAGATTGGTTGAGGCTTATGAACTTGTCATAGGGAAAATTATTAGGAAATGGTGTTTATTGGAAATGATCATAAAAAGTTGTCAAAAACCCACTTAAAAATATCTAATAACTTTCAGTTTAAGAGAATTGTCCACACCTAGTGTAAAATATTGACATGGGATGTCCTCACAATAGTGTTAATAGCTTGATTAATGATTACTTATTTTAAGGGTATGGACCACACCTAGTGTAAAGAGGTGACACTTGATTGCAATGATGTTGATAGACTAGTACAAATTACAAGAACTAATGGGCCCATCCTTGATCTAAGAGTTGCCATTTCTAATTAGAATTATCCTTGCCTCATTAGCAAGTCTGATCACTATTGTACTTGTGTTGTAATTGCAATGTACCTTGCATAAGATGATGTTATGTAAGGTAAAGTAGATAGGTAGTTAAGTAAAGAACAGTTAAGAAGTAGGGTTTAGAAGTTAAGGGCTAGGTGGTTAGGAAAGGATACCCTATGCTGTAAGCCAGTTAAGAGAATTATTACAATTTGTATTGCCTGTTGTGGAGTTATTCCCAACTGTGTGACTTAGTCTTTTTCCTTTAATCCCAACATATATATATATATCGGTTATATATGGTAAAATGCGTATCATATCAATGTAGAACCAATAGTTATGTCCTGGCCCGTCGCATCCTGGCTTAGAGTTTAAAAAAATAATGGTCCAAAATCATTCGAGCCATAAAAGAATACAAATTAAAGCATACATATTTATTAAGTAAACACTTTGAAATATTAAATGAAACAAGTTTATCAAAATTTGAGCAGTATTAGTATATAAAATGAGTATTAGATTCGGCCCCGGCTAGGTCTACTCAAATGGAAATCAGGAGACTTTGTAGCCGGGGCCGACTCTAATACTCATTTTATATATTGATGTTATTTGGTATTAGAGTCGGGGTAAGCCTGTATACCTCGTAATGGTAGTTATTAATTTTCCCAAATTACTCCCTCGGGGTCAAATTTACGTCTTACCTGACTGAACTATGATGACTAATGTTAGCGAGTAAAGCGTGCCGCTACCGTGATATCTTGACAAGCTCACTTATAACGGAGAGATAGTCCAAAGATTGTTTGACAGGTCTTGTTTACCATTTGTTGACCACCATCTTCAGATATCCACGTGATGTTAAAGCCTTAAAGGGAGCGGTCAGCAAGTGCCACAGGTCTGCGCCGATTTCAAATCGGCATATGTTTGGCGGTTCTTTCACAATAAAAATTGTGTCAGCCGGGCGTGTCCCTAATTAGGAATCATACACCTTTTCAAAGATCTCGCAATAGTTCAATCCAAGATGGCAAGTTACATTTTGGAAATGTTATCAACAATTGAATGTGTACATTTTTCAATGATCGGATATGTAGTTTTTGCAAGAACTGAGTTGCAGCACACATCCATGTACATCCAAATAAACGCCTATGCTATTATTTGAGCAATTGGGTAAGGAATGAAGTCGCTATGGGGGAAAGTTTGATACTACCATTGCAGCATATAGGGCTGTGTGTCGATGTTCATACCATATAGTCAATAGCAAAAAAATTATTAATATCAGGGTATGGACATCACTGTCAGTTAGAGACTTCGTAACCAAACTGGTTCGTAACCAAACTGATGCGTACCCAAGTAGCTTCGGTAGATGGTCATAATCGCCGATTCCGAAATCGCCGTTCACAAAATCGCTGTTCGCAAAAAGGCCGTTGCTTAAAAGGGCCCTATTAATTGGAAATCAATTAGGCTTAGTGTCCGTGTATACGAGCGTGGAAAGTGATAAAATTAGAATATTTCAAGAAGAAAAGTCGGTGTAGCTAGTCACTCTAACTTTAGGATGTCTTGGGTTTGTGGCGTAATTACGTCTACAATTAACATTCAGATTTAAACAAAAACATATATCGAAACACAGAATACTTAATAAGAATGTTTATGACACTTGACATGTGGAGAATGCAAAGTTCAATTACTGAATTAGGGGAATATGAAGGTTTATTTCACGAGGGCTCAATGAGTCATCGGCCGTTTTTGAGATCGGCCATTCAGGTAGTCGGCGATTTTCAGATCGGCGATTTTGACTTATAATCGTAGATTCGCACCCAAGAGATTTCGTTACCATTGCATGATAAAACCATCTACCAAAGTCTCGCAAATATCGGACACTTTTTTATTAATTACGATTTTCTTTTGGCTGATGGTGGCCGAAATTATCCGAAAATAGCGATCAAAGTTCTATAGATACTAATAAAGGAACTTGCCTACAATTCAATCTGGGTACGAAATCGTTGTGACGAAAGCTGTTGGGTTACGAATTGGTTACGAACCAGTTTGGGTACGAAGTCTCTAGCTTGCCTCAAATACGGCCCTGCTCGGGTGACGTTATTTCCTACCTACCTGGAGTATTTGATCAACTGCCACCCAACTTTGAAGGCTACGCGAATTTTCAGTAAGATTGCCTTTCCACCTTGCAACCAAAAAACGGGAAAATCACTGTAAATGTGGCGAAACTTGCCTGGATCCGAGAGCTGAGCAGTGGTTTTCCTCATGTGTGCGAGCGGATGTACCCGATGCGCCTGCGCAAGCAGCCCTAAAGTTCAAGCCCAAGCTCAAGGTCGAAGATGCAGATAGACTGGTGCCAGTCTTTTGAGCTACTGCTTGACGTGATTATAGAATGGCGCTAATCTAAGATGTATAGTATGGTGATATGCAGATTATGTCTGTGTCGGTTTCTAAAAAAAAAACCGAAGTATTTTACGTTTAAGGTTTTGATATACTTGATTTATGAAACAATTCTTTACTGTTAATTCATCATAGTTGTATTTTGTAATTCAAGTAAACTAGTAAACTACCATAATAATTTCTTTTTTTTGTGAAAACAGGTCAGAAAACTCCTCTTCATCAGATCCATACTGGCCCTTGATGATGATGCTTTCAAGTTTTTGTTTTTAAAACTTTTTTTATTTTCCTTGACGCCAGGTAAAACTGGCCCACATTCATAAATAACAGTGTTACATGATTGTATAGATAAAGTGATATCAGGTTACAGTGTTACAAAATAAATATTATTTTGTATATTTTACACAATAAAGTTACTTTAAAAGATCAATTTTCTATGTTGTCTGTATATATACCCCACCTTTGTGTGAATATTTTTTCTTTGTCTTTCAATTGGAAACTAAATTTTTCATAACTATGCATATTCTTTACACTGGACTTTATATAAGATAAAGTTGGCTTGATTTCTCTAATCTTTGCAATAAATATACATTTTTTTGT